>CM077645.1:176730002-177930002 GCA_039707465.1 Rhabdophis nuchalis
TTACTTTGTATTAATAACACTGGATATATTAGTAATCGAATAATTACATTACTAAATCATTAATGATTTATGATCCTTTATGAGAATGTACTTTGCAAGCCTCAGTTAAATTTGCTCTTCCCATACAGAGCATATATGTAGTTTGAATGCATTAATATTAAATACAGGTTCAGTTTGTTTATTTATATTTAGTATAACTTTCCAATCAATATGCATCTCAGGACACATACACAAAGAATAAAATCAGCAAATACAAACGCTAAAACGTATGTCAATATAATAAAACATCACATCACAGTTAGCTCAGCAACCAAAAGCAATCGACAATGGTGGGGTGTTGAAGGAGGAAAGAAAGGTCTTCAGAACTCATGTGCAGAAAGTCACTAAATGGCAATCCATAGATGCAATCACAGTGGAAAAATAACTATATTTTACTGCTTTTGTCACAATGCAGACCTTAATGAAGCCTCTTGTATTTGGTAAGATTCTTTTTTTTGTCTTCTTCTAAGGATACTCTAGATATGTGCTGTTTCATCTGTCAAAAGTTCCTTTGAGTATCTTCCAGAAACTGTGTAGAGAGGCATCATAGACAATCTGCTCCAAGTCTGCCTCTGCTTGCTCATCACAAGAAATGACTAAAACCCCTTATCTTCAGAAGCTTCCCCAAGTGCCCTCTGAATTCTGTAGAGTCCTTCGGGTGCTTGGAGCAAAGGAATCAAGTGGATCCTACCTTCCTGTCAAAGGGAGTAGCTATGGTGTCTCTAAAAAACAATCAGAATGATCAATCTATGAGAAGTACTGTAACATTCCGCAACTTCAGACCACATCTCTGTCCAAAGATAAAAATATATACAATGTATAATCACCACTGCGAGTCAGTCCCTCAATGATTTGGGTGAGGCTCATGAATTCCCAAGCTACTTCAAACTTCGTACCCAGCATTTCTGAGTACCATAAATTTGGAGAAATTTGTTAATCTAGTTAATCAAGAAGCATAAGCAGGAACTCAGGTAGTAGTGAAAGTGATCCATGTCAAAATCCCATGTATTCCCTATATCTGGTGGTAGCTAATAAATCTTTAATAACCGATTCTGCTAGCTCCATTGTTGTTGAATCACCATTAGGTGACTGATGCCTTGCTCTCAGTTCTCATAATACTCTTACCAAAGTCAGCTTGCTTTCAATCAATCTGCAAAATTCTAGAAAATTTAACAATTGGTAGTTGTGATCTGGTAGGAGCACGCTCCAGCTTACCACTGCCTGCTACTTTATTTCACATTCTGTCACTAAAGTATGTTAAAATGACATCAGGATCTAAACTAGAAAACACAAGTTGGGGGAGTGTGAAGGAACTGATGTCATGGACCAGAAAGGGTGCACGGGGCTTCCTTCCTTCCTTCCTTCCTTCCTTCTTTCCTTCCTTCCTTCCTCCCTCCCTCCCTCCCTCCCTCCCTCCCTCCCTCCCTCCCTCCCTCCTTGAAATGTTGAAGGAGAAATAATGCAGTCAAAGACCAACATATAAATGTATGTTGTATGTACTGAATCTATAGTTCAAGACTGAACTATTTTTACTCATATATAGAAATAAACATAATATAAATATTTTATATATAAACATAGATATTTTTTGAATTTTATAATGTATATTATGTTCTAAATATAAATAATATAAATCATGTATTGTACTTGTAATGATACCTAAAATTAATATTTTATTCTCTGCTGTGTGAAGAATCTTTCTATGCAGTCCAATAAGACCGTGATGGCGAACCTATGGCACACATGCCACAGGTGGCACATGGAGCCATTTCATAGCGAATGCGAGACGTTGCCCTGATAGCTCCAGCGCACATGTGCGTGCTGGCCAGCTAATTTTGGCCTTCATTTTTGGCTGTTTTTTGCCCTCTGGAGGCTTTCCTGAAGCCTCCGGAAAGCGAAAAACAACCCAACCTGCAAACCAGGAATAAACGTCTGGTTTGCATTTCGGCTGTTTTTCTCCCTCCAGAGATCTCAGGATGGCATCGCAAAGCAGCCTTGAGAAGGGGGAAGTTCTCCCTCGCTGTTGAAACAGTGCTGTTTTGAGAAGCCTCCCATCGCAAGGCAGTCCTGAGAAGGGGAAAGTCCTCCCTCCACAAAACAGCACTGTTAAAACAGCGCTGTTTTGAGAAGCCACCCGTTACAGGGCAACCCATAAGAGAAGGGGAAAGTCCTCCCTTCGCAAAACAGTGCTGTTTTAACAGTGCTGTTTTGAGAAGCGTCCAATTGCAAGGCAGCCCTGAGAAGGGAAAAGTTCTACCTTCGCAAAACAGCGCTGTTTTAACAGCGCTGTTTTGAGAAGCCTCCGATTGTAAGACAGCACTGAGAAAAGGTGGTTTCCCTTCCTCTCAATGGTGTTTTGAGATGCAAGGCTTTCCCTTCCCTCCCCTAGCGCTGTTTTGGGATCTTGCACACACATCCGCAAGGCGAGCAGAGGGGTGGGGGTTGTGCGCACATGTGAAGGGGGGTGAGGAGCACGGAGGGGATGTCACACAGATGTGCAGGGGAAGGGGTGTGTGGGAGATGCATTGCATTATGGGTATGGGCACACGAGCATGCACAACAGCGCCACACGCGTGCTTTCGGCATCCAAGGAAAAAAAGGTTAGCCATCACTGCACTAAGATGCTTCTTCTGGTATATGAAGGAACAATAGAATAAACAAACAAAAAGAAAATGATAGTGATATGAGAATAAATTGTTAAATAATATTTAATATTTGAATTAATATTAATTATTTGGATTTAATTAAATAATATTAAATAATAATTGATATAAATAGATTTAACAATCTAACTCTGCTATAGCTACAAGTGCCTTTACAGTTAACATAAAATGTAGAGCTTTTCATTTTAAAAAAACCCTTAAAAACCTACATAATACCACAATAATTAAACTGTAAATTGATAACTATTCTTTCTTTTGCATATTTTTCTTTTTAGGCACTGGAAAAGCATCCCAATTCACCAATGACTGCAAAGCAAATATTGGAAGTAATTCAGAAAGAAGGGTTGAAAGAAACAAGGTCAGTATTTATATAGTTTAATCTTTATTATTGCATTTATGGATATGATTTTATTTCTATTTCAATAAGTATCATATTGTTTATGAGTCATTGATTAGAAAACTATTCTAATGAGTGAAATGCAAATGCTTCATAGATAAAAATCTTATTTAATAGGCAATAGATGGCATATTCCTGCTTTCCTGCCTTCAAAGAATATATATACCATTTCTGAGACAATTTGTAGGAAGAGGCCTTTAAAAAAATGAAATGTGACAATATATTTCAGAGCCAATGTATTTCATCATTATGATGCATAGGTGTCGCCAAATTCAAATAAAAATAATGGATTATTGAGAGCCAATAATAATCTAGTGGTTAAGGCACCAGGCTAGAAAGAGAAGGCTGTGAGTTCAAATCCCGTTAGCCATGAAAAACCAGTTGGATGACCTTGGGACAGTCACTGTCTCTCAGCCCAACTCAACTTACAGGTTGTAGGGAAAATAGGAGAAGGAACGTATGTTGGATATGTTCACTGCCTTGAGGTATTTGTAAAAATAATGAATGCAGGATACAAACAAATGCATAAAATTGTTTATCTTATTAGATGAAATTGACAGGAAGCTGTCCTGTTTATCTGATGCAACCTGGTTATCCAAAGATATTTGTTTTTCAAATAAATCTGAAGTTTACCCTTAATGAATGGCTACTGCACTAGATGACAGTCAATATCTGGTGATAACAATTATTAATTAATAAAATTGCTTTTGATTGACCATCACTGTCCAGAAATAGTTCAAGGGAAGCTGAAGCATAGTACTTTAGAAGTTATAAAGTATACAATTTAGTATTGTTTATTGTGACTAGGAACAGTTTGTCATTTTTGCAGATATTTTTCTCAGCTTTCTCTGGAGAAGCAATTCGTTGAACCTGGGTTGTACATACTCTTATCAATCAACTACAATATTTTACTAAAAGTTATGGCCTACCTTCCCATAGCCTTACCTAGAAACTTTCTTTTGGTGGACTTAAGACTCCTGCATCCAAGGAGGACCCAAGAAAGTAAAATCTGAAAGACAAAATAAAAGTCAGATCATGGTCATAATAAAAAATAACCTTACAAAACTGAATCTTTTTAATATTTTGGTGTTTAGAACCATTACATGTTCATTAACTAGGAAAGGTAAATAAAAGTATCCTCTACAGATAAGAGAACTCTTAAGAAGCATAATGTTGAATATAATGAGTATGTAACTAAATATGGGAAGCAATTATATTTATATACTAATAAATATAGGATTTTATATGAAAAGTTTAACAACTACCCTCTGTACTAGGTACAACTGCCAGGGAATTGAGGATAAGAAAAATCCAAGGACTGAATACAAAATATATTGGGTTCTGCATGATTTAAATATGATTTGAAAATCAAGTGATGTACAATAATTAAAAAAAATACTCTTCTATATGCTGCTAGTCTTGTTTTGAAAAATAAATTCATTGAATGTTTTCTGTTATATTATAAAAATAAGTATTTTTACTTATTATTTATTACCATGTTTACCTCTGCAGATGACAATAATGATAATTAGATTATGGAGAAATTAAATTTATAGGAAACGATCAAAATCAAAAGTAATGGGAACGGAATAAAAATGTAAAGTGCCCTTAGCAGCCAATTTGTCTTTAATTGGATTTTTAAAACAATACTTCCAGGAATAGTATCACTTCAAATATAATTGATAATTCAGCACTGTAAAAAATGGAAGATAAGACCAGTAAGGTAGAAATGTATAGATTGCCAATTGTGTTAGAAACAGAACACCTGTTTCTTCCTGGAGAAAGAATATTAAGATGCTACATATATTGTCTCATATCTGTAAAGTTTGTCATCTGTTATAACAAATGCTGAAAATAGACAGTTTTACTAGATTTTGCACTTCATTTTTAGCTGACAAAGAAGTTTTATTTATTGTTTAAAATGACAAATAAAAGTGAAAAGGTATAAATGTGCATGAATACAAATAGTTAATAAGGGGTAATCAGGCAAATTATTTAGTGGGGTGATTACCAGACAGTTCCAAAATGCTAGTTACTAGGTCCATCTCAGCTCCCAACAAGAGACAATAAAATAGGCAGAGTCTGCAATCAGTAAACATTTAATTAAAGTTACAGAAGATCTGAAAAGATTCATTTGCACTTTTGCCTGCCTACTCTGGATAAACTCATGCTGCTGTTTATTCATTTTTTTTAAAGCACAAGCTTGGGTGTAAATGGAAAGACAATGGCAGAGAAGAGACTGCTATGAAGTCATTTAAATTCAACAACTAATTATGCCTAATGACAGAATCAACACTGTCAAATATTGTAAGAACCTAAAACTGTGTTTCTCAAATCTCTATTTCTTAGTCATAATCTATCTCCAATAAATATGATACTTTGAATGAGGATTTCTTCAGTGTAATTCATAAAGTTATAGGTAACTCCAGATTGTAGTTTACAGTTAGAAGTGAATACAGTATCAAAGCCCTGTCAGTGGCAGAAAATTGGCTTGGCTTGGAGAAACAATAAAAGGACCTATTCATAATACAGTGCAATAGACAAGCAAGCATTGGCTAGAACTGGGTTGAGTTACTGGAATCTATTTGTAAGCAACTCATATGAAATATTAAGAGTGAGTTGGATCATTGCTTCAGGAATAAACAAATTAAAAGAAAAGTGTAAAGAGGAAGAAGAATCACAAAGAGTAGAAATAAGAGACTGAAGCAAATGAAAGGTTCAAAAGGGATAGAAAGCAAGTTTATAGTGCCTCAAATACACAACGGAGAAGCATTGCCAGCAAGGGCTATTTGCCTGACCTGGGAAGAGAAGTCATGTAACAAGTCATTGATGCTGTACCAGAGAGATATATATCTAAAAATTAGGTGGGTCCATTAAAATTAGAGCCCTCTAACAAATGCCCTCTAAATATTCTTCTACTCCGCGCAGAAGAGCAGTGCTTTCCTTTGTATGAGTGGACCTTTTTTCTAGACAAATTGGATTGGATTACAAAGCCCAAGACTCTGAAACCAAAAATACTCCAGGAACAATATGCCTCACTTGTTTAAAAAGCTCACTGGGAATCTTAAAGAACGGTTTTAGGAAGATTTGGATCTGCCTGAAAATACTCAATTAGAACTTCATTACTATATCAGTGAAATTGTCACCATAGATAAACATTTCAATCCTTTCAATTCAATCCTACATTATTGCTGTTCAGAAACCAATTAGACTAAAAGCCTATCAGAAGCTGAGAATTTTTTCAAGAAAAGAGATCTGATAGAGTCTCCTGAGAAGACACTCTATTCTATAAAGATAAGCTGGAGGGAGTGACCTAAATGTTTTAATTAATAAGGATGAACTTTTAAAAGTTCAAAATGTGTACTGATAAAAAGCTTTAATTTGGTTTTGTATGTATAAATTTACTATGTATGTAAACACATATCCTCAGGTTTTTAAAGTAATGCTGAATATTATTGACTAGATTTGAAAATATGAGAATGAATGATATATTATTCCCCACAGCAAAGAGAGGGTTAAACTGATTCTTTTGTCCAAAGAAGAGAATATATTTAATTTTGTCTCTATTTTGAAATTGCTTCCAGATTTTGTGCTTACAATGGGGGGGGAAATGAAATTTTGTTTTTGTTAACTAGACAGACTTATTGTTATAGAAATGGCTTGTACATACTGTTGTGTAAGGAAAGCATCTCCCTCTGGAATTAGTTGGAGACATTTTTTGTAACATTCCTTTTTACAAAATACGTACGTTTAATGGGATGATGGCTAGACAAATAAAATTCTCTCTTTTGGTGTAATGTGATCAACTACACATTTCTCTACCACCGGTCCAGCAGTTTATGCTTCTGATTACTGTATTTTTCGGAGTATAAGATGCACCTTTTTTCCTCTAAAAAGAGGCTGAAAATCTGGGTGCGTCTTACACATCAAATGCAGCATTTTTTTTGCCTCCTGGAACCCCACCCCCTTCACCAAACTGGCTGTGCCTAGTCTTGTGGAGGCTTCCAGAGAGCTCCTGGGGGCTGGGGAAGGCAGAAATTAGCCTCAAACAGGCCGTTTCCCCCTCCCCCAGCCCCCAGCAGCACTCTATAAGCCTCCATAGGACTATGCATGCAATTTATTTGACCCAAAAATGGGCCGTTTTTGTGATAAATGGGGCAGTTTTTTGCCCCCCCCCCCCCGGAGCACTCTGCAAGCCCCCCCAAGCTAGTCATGCTTTTTATTTGAAGAAAATCAGCCCCGTTTTCGCGGAGAAAGAGCAGTTTGGAGGAAGTATGCAAAGTGCAAAAAAACCCTTTTTGCCTCCTGGAACCCCACCCCCTTCACCAAACTGGCTGTGCCGAGCCTTATGGAGTGCCTAGTCTCCTGGGTAAACAGGGCGGGTTTTTTGCTCATTTTTCATCCCCCCCTCCCAGGAGCACTCTGCAAGCCCCCCCAAGGCTACATATGCTTTTTATTTAAAAAAAAAGCAGCCTCATTTTCACAGAGAAATGTGCTGTTTTGGAGGTTTGCCGAGTGCAAAGGCTCCCCCCCCCTTTCGGAAAGCTCTTTAACTTTTTCTGAGCAAGCAGAAATGAAGTTTTAAGGTTTGTCTGCGACATAAATAAATACACCTGAGAGCATCAACCTACCTACCCAATCTCTCTCTCTCCACCTACCTACTGTATTTCTCCCTTTCTCTCTCTCTCTCTTTCTCTCTCTATCCCTTTACCTACCTGACTACACACACACACACACTCCCTCCCTACTTACTGTATTTCTCTATATATATATATATATGTGTGTGTGTGTGTGTGTGTTAGTTTTTATGAGCTGATCAATAAATTTAAATTTGAGAGACCGATAGATCTATTTTGAGCTTATTAGCTCTCATCAGTTGGCCACACCCCACTGGGATTCGAACCGGGGCTGTAATGAATCCAAGGCAGAAGCCTAGCACTCCAGCCTAATCGGTTCTACCCTATTTCATCAGCTAATCCAGGAATATTTTAGTATAGATAATTGTTTCCACAACTTCCTGTAAGGGCCCCATTTAAGGGAGGAGACATGCTGTTTCCCTCTCTGCCTGTCGGCTCATCACCAGAGACCATCTAGACAGAGAACCAATGGGGCCCTTTAGCAAAGCCGGTTCCCCTTATTGCATCAGCAGAGACAGGGCATATTAGTATAGGTAATTGTTTCACAACAACCTGTTATTAGGCCCCAATTAAGGGAGGAGACATACTGTTTCCTTTCCTGCCTTTCGGCTCATCACCAGAGACCATCTAGACAGCAAGCCAAGAATTATGTTGTGTAATTTTTTAGATATGTGTGTTAGTTTTATGAGCTGATCAATAAATTAAATTAGAGAGAGACCAGGATAGATCTATTTCGAGCTTATTAGTTCTCATCAGCTGGCCATACCCCTTACTGGGATTTGAACCGGGGCTGTGTTGCATGCTAGGCAAGGAGCCAAGCACTTTAGCCAAGCCGGTTCCCCTTATTGCATCAGCGGACAAATTATACAACGTAATTCTTGGCTTGCTGTCTAGATGGTCTCTGGTGATGAGCCGAAAGGCAGGAAAGGAAACAGTATGTCTTCTCCCTTAATTGGGGCCTAATAACAGGTTGTTGTGAAACAATTACATATGTGTGTGTGAGTGTGTGTGTGTTAGATGTTTAAGGGCTGATTAATAAATAAGAGACCAGAAAAAAATAATAATAATAAATAATAATAATAAATAAATAAGAGACCAGAATCTAACACATATCTAAAAAGTTCACACAACAGTAATCTCATTGGCTCTCTGCCCAGATGGTCTCTGGGTTGAGCCGAAAGGCAGAGAAGGATGACAGTCTGTCTCCTCCCTTAAAGGGGCCCATAACAGGAGTTGTGAAAATATTCTCTCTCATATATATATATATATATGTTAGATTTTTAAGGGCTGAAAATAAAGAGACCAGGATGGATCCATTTCAGGCTTATTAGCCTTCTTCAGCTGGCCATACTCCTGCTGGGATTTGAACCGGCACTTTCCAGCATATGAGGCAAGCCTTTCTATGCCTTGAGCTATCCGGTTTCCCTGATTACATCAGCCATTTATAGGACTCTTATTAATGAGAGAATATTTTCACAGCTCCTGTTCAGGGCCCCTTTTAAGGGAGGAGACTTAACGTCACCCTCTCTGCCCTTCGACTCAACCCAGAGATCATCCAGACAGAGAACCAATTAGATTACTGCTGTGTGAAATTTTTTAGATATGTGTTAGATTTTTAAGGGCTGAAAATAAAGAGACCAGGATGGATCCATTTCAGGCTTATTAGCCTTCTTCAGCTGGCCATACTCCTTCTGCTGGGATTTGAACCGGCACTTTCCAGCATATGAGGCAAGCCTTTCTATGCCTTGAGCTATCCGGTTTCCCTGATTACATCAGCCATTTATAGGACTCTTATTAATGAGAGAATATTTTCACAGCTCCTGTTCAGGGCCCCTTTTAAGGGAGGAGACTTAACGTCATCCCTCTCTGCCCTTCGACTCAACCCAGAGATCATCCAGACAGAGAACCAATTAGATTACTGCTGTGTGAAATTTTTTAGATATGTGTTAGATTTTTAAGGGCTGAAAATAAAGAGACCAGGATGGATCCATTTCAGGCTTATTAGCCTTCTTCAGCTGGCCATACTCCTTCTGCTGGGATTTGAACCGGCACTTTCCAGCATATGAGGCAAGCCTTTCTATGCCTTGAGCTATCCGGTTTCCCTGATTACATCAGCCATTTATATATATACTTCTACCTACACACACACACACTCTCTTTTCCATCCTACCTACTGTATTTCTCTCTCTATTTCTCTCTCATCCTTCTACCTACCTACAGTACACACACATTCTCCCTCTCCCCCTACATACCTATTGTATTTCTCTCTCTCTTTCTATTTCTCTCTCTATCCTTCTACCTACCTACCTACCTACCCACACACTCTCTCTCCCTACCTACCTACTGTATTTCTCTATCTTTCTATTTCTCTCTCTATCTTTCTACCTACCTACCTACACACACACACATTCTCCTTCTCCCCCTACATACCTACTGTATTTCTCTCCCCTTTTATCTACCTACCTACCTACACAGACACTCTCTCTCCCTACCTACCTACTGTATTTCTCTCTCCCTCTCTATTTCTCTCTCTATATATCCCTTTACCTACTTACCTACCTACCTACCTACTCTCTCTCTCCCTACCTACCTACTGTATTTCTCTCTATTTCTCTCTCTCTATCCCTTTATCTACCTACCGTTCGTATTTCTCTTTCTTTCTCTCCCTCTCTCTCTATCTATCTACCTACCTACCTACTTTTTTTTGTAATTTGCCTCTTCAAAACCTTGGTGCGTCTTATACTACGGTGCGTCTTATACTCCAAAAAATATGGTATTTGTTAACTAAAATTGTAGCTACCATATACTATTAGCAGTCATACATGCTTCATTCTCCAGTCTTTCCAAAGTAAAAAGAAGAAGATAGAAGAATTCTGCCTTTTCAGAGCCTAAATGTTGGAATCAGTGCAAAATCAGAGTTCAAATAAAAAAAAGTATTTCCATACTGTTTGCACAGTATTTGTGATTGTATTTCAAAACACTATTTTAAAGAAAGGATCATATTATAATGCCTGTGTAAATTAATTTCATCTGTAAAATAATTTAGCATATTAATTTATTCTCTAAATTAATTTAATTTAGAGAGGTAATTTCAATAAACTTAGAGAGACCTTGGGAAGGATTCCATGGATGAGAATTCTCAAGAGAAAAACAACTCAAGAAAAATGAGATTATAAAAGCCCAGTCTAGCACAATACCAAAGAAGAAGAAAAATAACAGTTCCCAAAAGAAACCAGCATGGCAGCATAAAGAACTCTCTGACAAACTGAAAGACAGAAAGGATAAATATAAAAAGTGGAAAGAGGAGGATATAACTAAGGCAGAATATCAGAAATAGCCCGAGCCTGTAAAGATGAAGTGAGGAAAGCTAAGGCTAACAATGAAGAAAGGCTTGCCACAAAAGTAAAAAATTACAAAAAAAGCTTCTTCCAACACGTTAAAAACAAGAAAAAAGTCAAGGAAACAATTGGTCCATTGCTGGGAGAAAGTGGCAAGAAGGTGACAAGCAACAGGGAGAAAGCAAAACTATTTAATTCATTTTTTGCATCTGTCTTTTCACAAAAAAGAAAAATATTCAGGAAACTATAGACCTATCAGCCTGACCTCAATACCAGGGAAGATTCTGGAAAAGATGATCAATCTACGAATTAGCAAACACCTGGAAGTAAACAAAGTAATAGCGATATTAAAAGCCAACATGGGTCAAAAACAGATTATGCCAGACTACTCTTATTGCATTCTTTGACCAAGTGACAAAATTAGTGTACCAGAGAAATGACATCAATATAATTTACTTGGACTTCAGCAAGGCATTTGATAAAGTAGACCATAACCTACTACTAGATAAAGTAGAAAAATGTGGGCTAGACAACATCACCACCAGATGGATTCGTAACTGGCTGACCAACCGCACTCTATGTGTAGTCCTCAATGGAACTGCATCTACATGGAGGGAAGTATGCAGTGGAGTACCCCAAGGCTCTGTTTTAGGCCCAGTACTCTTCAACATCTTCATCAATGATTTGGATGAGGGAATAGAGGGGGAATTCATCAAATTTGCAGATGACACCAAGCTGGCAGGAATAGCCAACACTCCAGAAAATAGTCTTAATATACAGAAGGATCTTGACAAACTTGAACATTGGGCACTATCTAACAAAATGAAATTCAATAGTGAAAAAAGTAAGGGTCTACATTTAGGCAAGAAAAACAAAATGCACGGGTACAGTATAGGTGGTACCTTGCTCAATAGTAGTAACTGTGAGAGGGATCTTGGAGTCCTAGTGGACAACCATTTAAATATGAGCCAGCAGTGTGCAGCAGCTGCCAAAAAAGCCAACACAGTTCCAAGCTGCATAAACAGAGGGATAGAATCAAGATCACGTGAAGTGTTAATGCCACTGTATAGTGCCTTGGTAAGGCCACACTTGGAATATTGCATTCAGTTTTGGTCGCCACTGTGTAAAAAAGATGTGGAGACTTAGAAAGAGTGCAGAGAAGAGCAAGATGATTAGGGGACTGGAGGCTAAAACATATGAGAAACGGTTGCAGGAACTGGGTATCTAGTTTAATAAAAAGAAGGACTAGGGGAACATGATAGCAGTGTTCTGATATCTCAGGGGTTGCCACAAAGAAGAGGGAGTCAAACTATTCTCCAAAGCACCTGAGGACAGAACAAGAAGCAATGGGTGGAAACTAATCAAGGAGAGAAGCAGCTTAGAACTGAGGAGAAATTTCCTGACAGTTAGAACAATTAATCAGTGGAACACCTTGCCTCCAAAAGTTGTGAATGCCCCAACACTGGAAGTCTTTAAGAAGATGTTGGATAGCCATTTGTCTGAAATGGTGTAGGGTTTCCTTCCTAGGCAGAAGGTTGGACTAGAAACCTCCAAGGTCCCTTCCAACTCTGCTATTGTATTGTATTGAATTGGTCAACAAGACCTTAAGGCTGCCTTTTTCCATTCCCCTGAGTGGGCAATCATGACCACCTTTAATGTATCCCTGCCAGGTTAAGATATCATTTCAATAGCATAGACAGAACTTTTCTCACTCCTTCACTTTGTAGCAGGTAAGAGGGCTTCAACTGAACCACCAGCAAAGATGCCTGAATTCTGTTATTTCCATTCAATAGAAAATATTCTACCCCAGCTAGAAGTAAACGTAGGGGTTATATTTTATACACCTAGACCTGTATTATTACATTTCTTGTATGTGAATGCAAAGCATTTGAAAAATGATTGGGAAAATCTTTTTCACTTGGGTAGCTTTAAAATGTTACTTTAAATGGCTCTTCTTCAAATTGCTGTTTTATGGAGTTGCAATTTAGATGAGAATATTTACAACAGCACTAGAGCTATGATTCACTGAAAGAGCCATATTATATTTCACATATCCTGTAATTCTCAGTAGCCCAAATTGCTGTTATAGGTGTTCTTTTAAAAGATGGATTGCTTTATGATTTCCTTTGAAGTGGCTATAGAATTTTAAAAAGTATACTTCGAAAAGAAGAAAATAAACCTAGTCGTATCCTTGTGACTTTGATGTAGCCAAAAAGTTGTAACATTAAGGAATATTTTCTACAGATAAAATATCTGTTGATTTACTTTTTTCGTGGAGTCTGAATGCAAAGAAAAAAAAGTATTCATTTATTTATTCATTACCCTATCTCTTTGACTTTTCTTCCAAGGAATTTAGAACAAGATAAGTAGCTTCCAGACAGTTCTCCCATTAAGGATACTATCCAGACCTAGTCTTTGAGAGATTTATAGTAATTGTGATCTTCCTTGCATTCATACAAGAAAAATGATTCCTTCCATTGAAGAAATAATTATGATAATTCACAAGTTTCACAACTACACTTCAAGAATACAATATAAATTAAAAGAGAAAAATAATTCCCGTTTAAAGGTTGTGGAAGGATTATTGCTGATATTTTAGATCAGTTTTCAGCAGAGTGCAAATAGGAAAACTGTGAATCTGAAAGAGATATTACTGAGATTTTAAAGTGCAATATCTGATCAGAACAAGGATCTAAATTAAAACATCCAAAATAAATAGCTCTGAAATATTTTCTTGAACACTTTCAATGAAAGAAAGCTCTTTATTTTCTGGATACTTTTAATTCCTCTTACTATTAGTAAATATATTCTAATATTAAAAAATGTGGGAATATTTTCAATGGGCATAAGAACTCAATTAAGATGGAGGAATGATTGTTTTATTTTGAAAAATATTCATAGGCTTAAGTAAAATAAAGGTTTGTTAGTTCTTGGAACAGTATCAGTATATGATATAATGCAACTAGCAAATCCTAGTGATAAACTATATGGTTAACCATTCATGTATTCTTTTCTACATCTATTTTTGTACTATTAGTTAAAATGTGACTCATGTTAATTAGCTATTTTAAAAAAAACCTGCATATGTTTGGAAAGTTAAGTTCAATCAAGATAGCAGAGTATTCAGTCTCATTCACATATATTATTACCATAGGCCTTTGCAGGTGGGGGAGCGAGTAACACCATTGGTGTTTACATTGTCATTCCACAAAAGTCATCATGACATACAGTATAACTCAGGGGTCCCCAACCTTTTTTGCCCCAGGGACCGGTTTCATTTTTAAAAAAATTCTGCGGACCAGCTGGCCTAGAGGAGGAGGAGGGGAGGGGGAACAGGCGGCGCATGCGCATGCGGGGGGGGGATCTTTAAATAGATCTTTAACCTGGTTAACCTAAAAGGTAGCTTGAGGTGGAAGGAAGGAAAATAGATTATTTCCTTTCCTTCCTTCCTTCCTTCCATTGCCTCCCTCCCTCCCTCCCCCTCCCTCCCTTCCTTCCCTCCCTCCTACCCTCCATCCCTTTCCTTCCTTCCTTCCCTCCCTCCTACCCTCCATCCCTTTCCTTCCTTCCTTCCCTCCCTCCTACCCTCCATCCCTTTCCTTCCTTCCTTCCCTCCCTCCCTCCCTCCTACCCTCCATCCCTTTCCTTCCTTCCTTCCTTCCTTCCTTCCTTCCCTCCCTCTCCTTCCTTCCTTCCTTCCTTCCTTCCTTCTTCCTTCCTTCTTTCACCCCTCCCTTCCTCCTCCCTCCCCCTTCTTTCCTTCACTCCCTCCCTCCCACCGTTCATCTTTTTCTATTTCTCTCTCTCTCTCTCTCTCTCTCTCTCTCTCTCTCTCTCTCTCTCTGTATCTGTCGCTCTCCTCCCTCCACCCACCTCTGTCACTCTGTGTGTGTGTGTGTGATTACCTTTCTCCCTCTCTCTCTCTATTTCTGCCTCTCTAAGTCTGTCGCTCTGTGTGTCTGTCATTCTCTCCCTCCCTCCCCCCCCCCCAAGCAGCAGAGGGGAGGTTATCCCGCAACGGGCGAGCGAGCGGACGGATGACCTTAAGTGTCGCCGAGGCCATCCAGGCGCCACACGCGGCTGGAAGAGAGGTGGGCGTGCGCGCCCGGATGGTGCTTAAGGTAGCCGCAGCTCGGGTCCTCCGCCCGCCCACCCGCCCGGGATGAGGCAGCCGTAACCTCCTCACTGACATGCTGGCCCCTCCGGGAAGCCCCGGAAAGTGCGCCGTCACCCCGTCGGAAGGAACTGTTGAAGGCGCTCTCGGCCATCCTCTGCCCAGGGGGCTGCTCCCTCCTCCTCCTCCTCTCCGGCCCTGCGGCCTGGTTCTTATGAAGCCGCGGACCGGGGACCCCTGGTATAACTGACATAAGTGACACAATTTATAGCATTTTTGCAGTGACATCATGACTCCTATTCATTGTGCCTTCTAATAGATAGCTTAGTACTTTATGTCTTGTGGTGAGGTAATGAGTAACTCAGGCCACATATACTTGATTCTTGGCTATTTCTGACTCATGATTGACTTAGATATTGTGTAATTCAAAAGCAAGATAGCAAAACCTAGCCTTCAAAGAAATTTCAATGATAAAACATTTGCTTTTCATTTGTTTACATCAAGGTTTTCTCCTATTTGGCTAAGAGACAGAAATAAAATTGTTCTTGGTTCCAGTGTACAGAATGGGAGTATACAGAACAGGGTTGAAAACAACAATTTGTTTAACAGAGATGAATATAAAATTATCCATTGTGACAAACCAAGTAACTCATTTCAGATTGAAAAACAGATTAGAAATTAACGAGTAAATTGAATATAAACCAGATCTGGTCTGATATTCCTCCTTTCAATTAATTTTGGCTTTTGAAAGGGTTTTAAAGGAATATTCTGACCATTCTTGTCCTGGCTTCTAGTAAGATTTTATTGTACATGGCAGAGCTAGATCAGTAACTTTTGAGCCAAAAGACTTCTGCCAGATCCTTTGTTTTGGAAGTGGCATAATGAATGTTTTGAGTTTATGAGTTTTAGTTTGATGCACTTAAAGAAAATGGCAAGAATTTTATTTAACAAGACATTAAATAAAAATATATCATGAAGGAATGGATAACAAAAAATCTACCAGTGTTATTTTGCCTATTTTGAAGGGAAGCATAATCTTTGCAATCATTGAATAGCAATGCCATATTTACATCTCTATTACATCTCTATATCTAAGGTTAGATATAATTTTCATATACTGCTCTGTCATTCCAAATGTGTTGAGGAAAAAAAGTATATGTAATTGCTTTTGCTATTATCTTCAGCATCAGATAACAATCTGATCATTGAGAAGCATATCAGCAGGTGAACTTTCATATCTCTGTTTCTCTCTCTCTCCCCGCATCCCTTCCTCCATTTAGGTTAACACGTGTTTTTTTCTTACAAATTTCATGCCACAAGATGAAACATGGAAGAATTCAAAACATGATAGAGGATGCTAGAGCTAAAAATGGATTTGATTTGCACCTGTAAATATTGTAATGCCACAACCTTTCCAAGGAATACCTTAGTAACAAACCTTGTTGGTTATTAAATTCTGGCATTCAGGGAAGTCTCCCAAAAATTAAAACTGTAATTAATCAATACAATTTATTAAAGGAAATGGATCTTTGCATGGGTTCATTTTGTACACCAATTGCATCCATTTCTGGATTGGGAGGTCCTAGTCACGCACACCTTAGTCATCTCCCATTTAGATGATTATAATATATTCTTACTGAATATGGGCATTTGGAAGTTGTAAATGGCACAGAGTCCAGTAATATTCTTGAGTCCTTGTATGAAAAAATATCAATGCAGCAAGCCACAAGAATGGAAGAATTCTGCAGTAAAGATCAGCTTTATTTATTATTTACTAGCTGATAAACCGGCATTGCCCGGGTATTTATTTATAGGAGGAAATGTACCGCCCCAACGTAACTTCTAATGTTGGATTATCTCCCTTATGCTTTATGGAGTATTATGAAGTTGTTACCATGGCAACTCCACTGCGCTGTACAGTAGAAGCCATTTTACGGCAGTACAGTAGAAGCCCTTTAAAGGCACAACATGCTGTATCTTAACAGAACACATTATTTGGGTGTCTTACCCCCACAGTATTTGTTTCCAGAGAGTAAATCATCTGGGTGCCAAATTTGATTTAAATTGCTCGAGGCGTTTCAGAGTTATGGTGGAAAACACACACACACACACACATTTTTATATCTATAGAACAAAGATAAGGAAAAGGAGAGAATTTGTTCATTTTGGTTGACAATAGATCTAAAAGAAACAGAAGAATCGTACTTCTATAAAATATGAAATAAAATGTACAAGTGACTAGAAATCAGAAGCCAAAACAGAAAATAGAGAATATGGTGATACAAATAATGAATATTATTATAAGTGTTAATATTATGTTTTGCTACATTATAGGATACGGTTATAGTAATAGAAAGGCAACGCAGAAGGGAGAATTATAAAAGCTAAGCAGGAAAGCCGGTATAGAAAGCTGTAAAATTATTGTATACTAGCTGTTCCCGGCCACATGTTGCTGTGACCCAGTCTGGTTAAATGGCCAACCAATCTGTGTGTAGATCTATACCTGCACACACAAACACGTACACACAACCACCGTATAACCCCCAACCTACCTACCTATTCCCTTTCTCTCCCTCTACCTACCTACTGTATTTCTCCCTCTCCTTCTCTATCCCCCTACCTACCTACCTACCTACCTATCTACCTACCTACCTACCTACTTTATTTCTCCCTCTCTCTCTCTATCCCTCTACCTACCTACCTACCTACCTACCTACCTACCTACCTACCTACCTACCTATGGACAGTATTTTATGTCATAAAGGATGACATAATACCTGTGGCCCACTGCTCTCTCTGTATCCATCTACCTATCTTTTTTACAATTCTTTACATTTCCGTTGTGTGTACCTGGCACAGGTATGACATCTGCACAATCTATATATATCATTGGTGCCATACTTGAAAGGAACGTTGTGTGAAAATTTGGGAGCGATCCGTGCAGTACTTTCGGGGATTAGTGGTTCTGAACAAACTCTTGTTACATTTTTATTTATATAGATTTATTATTTATGTAGCATCAACCTTTTGTCTCTTAAGTTAAGAACACAATAAAAAGGTACATTACGAGCCACCTTAGTCCTAACCAACCCACCAGCTCCTCCATTCCTGAACTTGCTTTTATAAATTCTAAAACTCAGGAGCAAAGAAAATGATCGTTTCTGAGTCCCCTCTTGTTGAACTTCATGGAAAAGCAGAGACCATCTTCTTGGACAGTCAGATTTGATGTGGAATAAGCAGTTTCAAAGGACTTTTACTACATCTCTCATTACCATATACAAAATGTATGTTGCCATTAAAAAATCCCCATCAAAAATAGGTTCCAATCAGTCTATCATCATGCTTTGAAGTTATTAGCTCTGATAATGATTGCTACACTTTATGAGATTCAAGTAACCTGTATCTTTTCCTCAATATGAGAAAGCTTCATAGTTTATTCAGTCTCTTGATTAGTTAAACAAATCCTAATATAGTTTGGATTTGACCCATTCGATAGTCAGTTGTAAAAACAGTATATTTGAGTACATGAATATTTTTATAAGCATGATTTAAAAAGAAAAAAGATATTTTTTTTCTTTTTATGATCTTGTAATATAAAGAAAAAAAATACTGTTTTAAGTTTTGACAGTCTTCAAACTATATTTTGTAGAATTATAATTTTTTGAAATGGATGCATATCTTCTTAGCAAAAGACTGTCTATATGGATTATATGCATTTACAATATTCAGTGAAAATGAGACACTTTAAATGCAACTTTTTTTGTTATATTTAAAGCTTGCCAGTAGGGATATTCATATTACGCTCTGGATTTTTACAGCTGGTTTTCTTTCTTGCTGTGAGATTAAATTGCTTTAGTCTCTCTTTGCTTATTTTGGAATATGAAAGCATTGCAGAAACTTGCTGAGAATATTTTTTTCTTAATTCTATATAGGATATTATTGGGAGCAAAGAGGGCCCATGACTATTGGTTCTTACTGTAATTTGTAAATGAATTGTGTAAAGATCTCATTCTTGCATATAAAATTAACTTTATTCAATTCACCCCACCAATTAACATTTTATTTAATTTTCAGACTAAGCTTATATATATATATATGTGGAACAAAAACATTGCAGAATCTGTTCATATGCCTTGTGGCATGACAAGCCCAGCAGGGCTCAAACTAAGCTGACCTGAAAACTGATGGTGCGTTTCCAAGGTTATTGTATGAGTGTTCCAACATATAACAGCAATTGCTTTGAATGATTCCTTAAAAGAAATGGAAGAGAAAATGAAGCTTGGGTCACTGATCCAAGAACAAGTCCTGTTCAAGCCAAGTAAAAAGAACGGCTGTATATCAAGCAGGAGACCGTAATTGTCTTAGAAGTAAACTAGGGCACATAGCCAAGACTTGAAATTTATTATATATTTTCTTTAATATATTGTATTTTAATTGTATTGCAATAGTACAACTAAATTGTATTATTTATATGTTTGTTTATATTCCATTTGCTCTAGAAACTGAAAATGGCCTAAATTGTATCTGGAATGTTAGAAATGATAATACTAATACTAATTGTGGTGGTCCACAATTAACAATTATTAGTTCAGTGGCCATTCAGACCTATGACAAATTAATAAGCAGTAGTTATGGCCAGTCCTAAAAGTTCCAGGAATCACAGTGTCCTCACAATCACATGATCTCAAGTTGGGCACTCAGCAACCAGCCTAAATGTCTGATCATTGAAGCATCTCACTGTCACGTGATCAACCTTCCCCACTGGCTTCCCACAAGCAAAATCAGCTAAAAGGTCAGCAGGAAGTCAGAAGTCACAATTAAGTGAGAGCCTCATTAAATGATCTGAGGTAATTTGCTTAACAACTGTAAAGCACAGACTGCTGGAACTGCTATCGCTAAGTGACACAGTCAGGTGACCTTCTGCTTTATGACTCTATTTTCATGAAAGAAATTCAAGTCCCAATTACCATTGTTTAACAAGAACTACCTGTATCTGGAACTACCTGTAACAGGAGTGGTGGCTCAGTGGCTAAGATGCTGAACTTGTCAATCAGAAGGTCAGCAGTTCAGCGATTTGAATTCCTAGTGCCAGCTTCTGCCAACCTAGCAGTTTGAAAGCACATAAAAATGCAAGTAGAAAAATAGGGACCACTTTGGTGGGACGGTAACAGCACTCCATGCGCCTTCAGCATTGAGTCGTGCTGGCCATATGATCATGAAGATGTCTTCGGACAATGCTAGCTCTTCGGCTTAGAAACGGAGATGAGATCGGCCCTAGAGCCAGAAAATGACTAGCACACATGTGCAGGGAAACCTTTACTTTTAACCTGTATCTCGAGAGCAACTTGTTCTCCATCTCCACCATACAGGTTGACTGAAAAGATATTGAATCTAGTACTTGGTTTTCAGTTCAGATTTGTGTTTAGAACTCATTCTGATATTTCAAACAGTCATAGTTTAATACTCAGTTTGGTGTAAGATGGGTGGCTATATAAATGTTTGAAATTTAACAAGTGTGCTGATGATATTCAATTATACATCTCTGCCCCTGCATGTGTAGTTGGTGGGGGTCAGAATTGGAAATAACAAGCTTCAATTGAACTCTGGCAAAACTCTGTGACTCTGGGTTTTGGGGTCTGCTGATTCTGGGACTAGAATCAGCATGGGATTGCAACTTGAAGGTCTTCTTGGACTCCTGCTCAAGGAGCAAATGGTAGTTGTGGCTAAGAGGGCCTTTGCATCGCTTCATGTTTTCTGCCAGATGTACCCATTCCTGTATCAGGGAGTTCTGCTCATGGTGATTCATACACTGTTTATCTCCTGGGTGGACTTCTGTCATACGCTCTACATGGATCTGCTCTTGAAGAGTATCTGGAAGCTTGAGCTAGTACAGAATGTAGCAGCTTGGGCAATTATGTTTGCCCCCAGAACCCATTACACCTCTGCTCCATGAGCTGTATTGGTTCCCAGTTTGCTTCTGGATCCAATTCAAGGTGCTGGAGGTGACCTTTAAAGCACTTCATAGCATGTGATTGGATTATTTGACAGGTCACCTTTTTCTAAATTACATCTGCTATCAGGTCGAATAGTAGAGGTATGCTGCAGGTTCATCTGTTAAGGAGTTACAACTGATGGGATCTAGGAGATAAGCCTTTTCTGCCATGGCACCCCTCTCTTCCCCATGGGACATCATTCCCCTGAGGCAGGGGTCGATTAGAACCTGTAGAAACCCAACTCTACCCTGAGGTGACATTGGATCCATCTCTCTAGACCTTCTGCAAGTATCCTAAAACCTGGTTGTGTCAACAGGCCTGCTGCTACTGCCAGTCCTCTCAGGGTCGCACCTATGTTATGGTATGCTATGCGCGCATGCGCAGAAGCCAAAAACAGGATGAGAGAACCGGTTCAGGGGCATGGCAGGCCGGGTCTCTGCTGATGCCAGTGACCCTGCGTTCCAGTGATCCAGGCAGCCAAGTTACTAAAGGTTCGACCGAACTGGTCCGAACTGGTAGGAACCCACCTCTGCTCTAGGTGACATTGGATCCATCTCTCCAGACCTTCTGGAAGTATCCTAAAACCTGGTTGTGTCAACAAACCTTGGGATTACAAGGGAATGGTAATTTGATTAGGTGACTCCATTGTTAATCTGATGCTGTATCTTAGCTTTTTATAATAAGATCACTTTTTTGTGAATTTTGAATATTTTTAAAATTGTTTTATAGTTGTTTGTATGCCACCTAGAGTCCTGCACTGTGACATGGGTACATATATGATCAATAAATATTTTATTTTATTTTATTTTATTTTTATTGGTTTTAAAACATTTATGGGTAAAAGGTAAAAGGGTACATAGAAAATTTTGGTAGCTCCCATGTTAGTAGTAGAAATCCCCCCAGATCTCAGTTTTACAATTTTAAAAATAACATATAAAAGATAAGCATAAACAGAGTTCTTATTTTATATCAACTGTATGTTTAATCCTCTCTTTCTTTGCCACTTTCTACTATATCAACAATTACAATAATATTCAGATATAGTTATTTTTGTGATCTGAGCCTTTTTGATATTGCTCCCTCCTCCCTGATCAATAAATATTTTATTGATATTTGTATATATAAGGGAAGTCTATAAAAATCAGTACAAATATTCTCATATATTTTGTAATGCATTTTTTAAATATATTTTTTTTTTTTACACAGGAAAGCATTTTTTTTACTAAAATATGCATTGTTCTATATACTTTTTCCAAATGTATACATTTTTGTACATGTCTTTATTGGAGAATAGCATCTCACATTTCAGAAACATAAATATTTAGAGTACAGTTGAATTTCCGTTTTTGTATTTAGTACATTTGCATAAAAATGTGAATCAGAAGAATATTTCCCAACTCCTACTTCAAAGTGCTTTGTCTGCATGAATCTAAGCTTAAAGAGGAGATGTTTGAGGGATAAATCCAGGAAGCCATTTGTGCTTGTTAAATATTTTTCATTTTGTTTAATGAAAGTAGCTATATTATCAAGATGAGATGCAGAAACTAAACATTGTGCTATAAGTAGTGCTCTGTATCAAATTTAGGTAAAATAATGAAACACCAAATTGCATGCCTATATAAACAAATTATGGCTTAATGTTTGAATAAATATTCCTTTGAAATAAGTCCAGGCTTTTAAGTTTCATAGGAGGATCATATGACTGACTTTCAGAAAAGGAATAGTAAGACTGTGCTTATTCAACTTTATTCAAGTTTGTATCCATCAGTGGCCTCAAACTCACATGAATCTTGTATAAGGATTAGTTTACTAGATGGAAAGTTGTAGGACTGAAGTACCTCCATATATATGCACACTCATAAACTGTCACAAAAGTCTCCAGTGTCAAAAATTTAAAGTTGCTCTGCTTCAGTGGTCCCCAGTGCAGGACCAGATACCTCTGGATCATTCACGGAACCACCCGCTCATTCAAGGTTTCAGTAAGGAAGAACCATGGAGGAGACAGGAAGAGGCATCCCAGTCTCAGACATAATAGAGTGCAAGCCAAGAGCATTGTAGCTCCATGAGTTACCTTGCCTTGACTCAGAGCCACACTCGCCACCCAGTACCTGACTGATTGGCAAGCTGTCACTCCACCCCCAATAGTTGCCCTCCCAGTGTATAACTGAGCAAAATGTTTTCTGACCTACTCTCCAGCATTGTTGTCGGCTGCTAAAAATGACCTGGGTGCAGGTCATTTGTGCACCACCCAAAGCACATTTGAGGATCCTGATCTAAAGTCTGAAATGGTATAGGGTTTCCTGCCTAGGCAGGGAGTTGGACTAGATGACCTCCAAGGTCCCTTCCAACTCTGCTATTGTATTGTATTGTATTGTATTATAAAGCGTTGATGTAAACATGAAATGCTTTCAAACATCCACAAATATGAAACATTGGTTGTTTTCTTCAATGATGAGATTAGTAAAGCTCAAATGGCAACTATGCAAGAAAGTAAAACAATTGACTCCAGAGCCAGTTACACTTACAGTGGTGACTATAATCAAGAAGTATTAGGATTGTTCTAGGCAGCAGAATGTCTTGACCCAGAGATGTTCAGCTGGTCTGCAAAATTGTCCATGACTCAGTCTAATAATTTCTGAGATAAAAGGAAGATACGATAAAATGTAGGCACACTGGTAATTGAAGCAATGTGCTTTGTAGTTTTATATTGAAGATTAAACAGTTGTAACTACAGAGCAATTTGTTGGGGTTTATTATGGAAAGTTACTGATGCATACAGAAGTTGGTGCTTGTTTTTCATAGACTAGCTTTTCCTGACCTGGCAATCTTAAATGCATTGTGATGACAACTCCCTGAATTCCCATCTAACATGTTCACTAGTTAAGAAGTCTGTGAGTTGCTGTACTTCTGGGAAACTGTGAAAGGCTACCACATATATTAGCTAAGATTTTTTTTTTGTCTGTGTTTGAAAAACAAAAGAAAACAAAACCTTTGTGATGATAATGTGCCGTAGTATTATGATTATTGCAGCAGTTATTCAATTCTGTCTTGAATACCTGAAATTAAATTAAATGGAATCATGTTAAAACATTGCTTAAATCTGGGATTCTAACATGGTATCTAAGGCCTCACTCCTGGATAGTGCCTTGTTGCTCAGCAAACCCTGTGCCCATTCTTTAAGTATTTGACTGAATTATTTCAATTTTAAACAAAATTTAAAAGGAAGTAGCTTCTTGCAAAGCAAAGTATCACTCTTGAGATTGGTATTCATTTTTATTTCTAAGATATATATCTTTGGCATTTGTTTGATTTGGCATTCATACAAATCAGCCATCAATGGACACATAGAAACAAACCACATTTACTCACTATTTAGCCATGGTGGCGCAATGGTTAGAATGTAGTACTGCAGTTCGAATCTCATTGGCTCAAGATTGATTCAGACTTCCATCCTTCCAAGATCAGTATAATGAGGACTCAGGTTGTTGGGGACAATATGCTGACTCTGTAAACTGCTGAGAGAGGGCTATAAAGCACTGTGAAGTGGTATATGTCTAAGTGCTATTGCTATTTGAAAGAGGCAATAAAAAAAACTAAAAAGAAAATAAAAATACCAAATCATATCCTTCCTAGCAACCTATACCAGATAAGCAGGGATTAAAGAAACAAACAAACAAACAACTAAAAACAATACCCTACTCAAGGAACCCTAAAAAGAAAACCACTTTCTCATCTCTCCCATCAATATTGGTATCAGGCGCAAAGAATCAGGACCATTTATAAGTTTGTAGTTTGGAAGATTTATTCAAGCCTATGTCCAAGAATCTGGTCAACTAAAATTCAACACTAAATTATGCCAGATATGAGTCAACGGAATTCAGGAGTGGTTGGAGTGCCTATGGAAATGCAACAACTCTAAGGTAATGATATGCTTACCTCCATCCCTCAGCTCTGCCTGCTCTTCTCCTACAATTGACCACACAAGCTACAGTACATAAACAGGGAGCAAACCCACTCACCCACTAGTATTGACGATATCACCTGCTCAGGTAATGAAACATCTGCAAGAAAACAACCAAACTCAGGGAATACAAAAGACTCCACAAAATGTAACTCTATTTCTAATAATTTTATTCAAATGCATAAATTATCTTGAAAATGAAAAATGATGAAAGGTGCTTTGTTTGAAAAAAATGCTTATCTACCTAGTAAAAAATAAAGGTCACTTAGAGTTGAAAATATCCTAGAGGCTAAATCAGTGGCAGGGGACAATTTAATCAGTTGACCTTTGAATACATTGACTTTGTATAATTTGCCACACCCATCATTACTAGGATTTTTTTTGAGTTAGCAAATTATTCTCATAAAATGTCAGATGTACTCTTTGATACAAAATGTTTGGGTATATATTTCTAGTTCGTGTTCAGAAGACAGATGATAGTTGTTATTTCAGGTGGAGCAATAAAAGGCTAGATATTGAGGTTCTTCAGAAGACATAGATTTGCTGTTCTTTGAGAGTTTTCTAAGCAATGAAAGGGAAAAATAGTTTGAAAAATATTGCTATATGTGATTGGAAATTTTAACATAATTCTTTTGCTTAACGATTCTCTTAAATTCAAATTGGCAATACTTATTTTCACTTATATTAATTTTGCTTTCTAGTAAAAGTTGCCGAATAATTTTTTTTAAATGGCTGTTGTTTTTTTAAATATGCTAAAAGGTAGCATATTAATATTTTTAAAATGTCAGATCTCTCTAGAGCTAAAATGAGAGAAATAAATACAATTTATGCTTTAAATATTAATACATTGATTTTTCTAATGCTGAAAAATTCTCAAAGCAGATTCTACTGTATATTCTTACATAGCCTCCATCATTTCTGCTTTCCATTATTTACTATTGATGTTTTATGACAATCTATTATACATACTATACATACATACATTCATATTACTGAGTGATTACCAGTAAATGAATGGTTGATAAACCATGTATCTTGCTTTTTCAGCCCTAATATAATATTGTTTTCAAATGATTAAATGCCATGTTTAACACTTCTTTGAGCTTTATAGCATCGAATCATACTGTTTTTTTCATTATTCATGTGATTTGGAATCATGGAAAAAGAAATTAATGCTGTATGAAAGAAAGGAGGAATGGAAATGAAACTAGTATTCAAATAATAAAAGGACATTATCATACAGAAGGCCAGATTGCGGCTATTTCAGCATGGAAATTTTCATCCAAGTTCTTATTTGACTATAATTTAATGGCTAATTGTAATAATTGAGAATAAAAGTTATGCACCTGTTTAGGGAATCTGTTTAGGGAATCTAGAATCTATTTTATTATTTTTGTGGATATGCACAAATAGTTCACTATTTTAACTTATATTTCCATTCAATCTTAGCATCAACTGTCCTATTGTTTTCTGAAAATTGTGATAGATAGATAGATTGATTATATGTGGTCAAATCAGTGTAAGCTCTTAACAACCGCATAAATAGATTTTTTTCAGTACAGCCTAACCCCAACCTGATCTTTCAGATCTTCTAGTAATATGACTATTGCTGCTGTAATAGAATTTATATAGTTTGCTGCTTGCCATTCTCTCTGCAGGATTATGCAAACATATTTATGTTTAATCAAATAGAGCTTTCAAAATTAATAAACAAGTATGATGCCTTTCTTATCATTAAAATTAAAATTTCGACACTACAAGGGACTGCAAGCCATTTTTATTGTATAATTTTAAACCTGGGGAGAATAAAAAAAAAGCTTTGGGGTTCATTGAACTTTTTAGTAAATTAGAGTAGAACTCTGCTTTTAATTTTGCAATCCAATATATCCCTACCTGAGAGTAAATCTCACTGGAAACAAGTGGGGCTATTTCCAAGTAAATTCAGCAATGCCACTTTAAACCTTGGAACTGATGTGACTCTAGGGTTGAGAAATGTTATTTATACTGGATAGGATAGTCCAGGGGTCTGCAAAGTCGGCTCTTTTAAGACTGGTGGACTTCAACTGCCAGAGTTCCCCAGCCAGCATAGCTGGCTGGGGAATTCTGGGAATTGAAGTCCACCAGTCTTAAAAGAGCCGAGTTTGCAGACCCCTGGGATAGTCCATTTCTTTAATCTGAGTGTGTGTTTTAAAACAAGATGTTTGATATGGTATTGTATAGCTGCTTTGTTAAAGAAGAAAACTAAAATAAAGCTCTTTGAACTTAGATTTCATTACAATATTATATTACATAACTCATAGAAACAAATTGTACCGCACTAAAGATTCCTCTGTGTGGTGCTTTAAAACAGGGGTCCCCAACCCCCGGGCCGCAGACCGGTGCCGGTCCGTGGCTGGATGGGAGCCGGGCCGCAGGGCTAGAGAGGAGGAGGAGGGAGGAGGAGGCAGCCCCCTGAGCACAGCGCGCGGGAGAACGCAGGCGCAGCTGTTCGCGCCGTTGGAGTGTGCCTCTTCCTCCACCCTCGTCGACGGAAGGATTCCTGGACGCCGCCGGACCGGCCACCGATTCCCTCCCCTGCTGGCATGCCGGCCACTCATTTTCTTCCAGGGACTGCGGAGGCTCTGCGGGCTGGGGAGGGAACTGGCGGGTTGCTCCGGCGGTGCACAGGAGTCCCTCCGTCGACAAGGGTGGAGGAAGAGCCCCCACCATCCTCCTGCGTTCTCCCGTGCCCGTTCTCCCTAATGGGCTGCCCCCCTCCCTCCTCCTCCTCTCCAGCCCGGCTCCTATCCAGCCACGGAGCCTGAACGAGCGACCAAGCCTGGCAGGCGGGATGAGGAGGCTGGGGGCGGGGGGGGGCGACGAGACGACGATGACGACGACAGACACACATAGAGAGACAGAGGGAGGGAGGGAGAGAAAGATAGACAGAGACACAGAAGGAGTGATTGAATGAATGCAAGACAGACAGACACACACACACACACACAGAGTGACAGAAATGGGCGGATGAAGGAGAGACACAAAGAGAGAAAGAAAGAAAAAAGTGGGAGAGAAAGACAGAGAGAAAGACAGAAAGGAAAGAAAGAGACAGGAAAAGATACAGAAAGAGGGAAAGAGAAAGAAATAGAGAGAAAGGGAAAGAGAGAAAAAGAAATAGCGAGAGAAAGAAAGAGAGAGAGAGAGAGAAAGAAAGAACTTATGACCACAGTTGAGGCCAAAAGTTTGGTTGCTAACCAAGATCATTGTTAAGTGAGTTTCACATTTTCAAAGTTGGCCACGCCCACCCAGTCACATGACTGCTGAGCCACTCAGCCGGTCCGCAGAATTTTCTTTAAAATGAAACCGGTCCCTGGTGAAAAAAAGGTTGGGGACTCCTGCTTTAAAATACATTTACATTATTTTATGCAGCCTGTATTTATTGAATCTCTTGATTGATTTTGGCCAGCAGAGGGTGCTCAATGGCACAAAATAGTGTAAACTTCTGTTACTAAAGGGAAGTGGGAATTAACAACTGGTTAGATTTAATAGTATATTTGCTGGAATACGGCATCATTACCATTTAGAAAGAAGTTAACTTGATATTAGAATAGGTTTTGAAAAAGGTTTAATGGTAATAAATTAGGTGATGGCATATTTAAGATTAATAAATTCTCAAATATAGTTCCACCCACCAGTATTTGCTTTGTTCTGTTTGGCTTTTCTTCTACAGTTTATTTGTTTTGGAATTGTGCCTATTGTTCTTTTTTTATAGAAAGTAAGTTTTATTAATGGATTTTAGGGTTAAAGGATGATTTCATTTATTTTATGTAAGTCTGTTCGTATCTAATATTTACAATTAAGACAGATTTTTATATTTCAGATAAGGGTCCATAATGTCATAAAGATCCTGTTTAAGAATAACAAAGTGTGATAAATACTCTTCTTCTAGTTCTGTATGTATGTATAATATAAAGCTGTTTGGTTAAATGCTGTCTGTTCCTAATGATTATGGGAGACAAAATATAAGCCTTAGTGCTGAAATCTACAAATAGAAAGAAAATAATAAAAGAAACATTTTCGGTCTCATACTGAATAGTTTCCATTTCAAATAATTGACAATGTTATTTTAAATTCATCGGCTGAATTTGAATAGGTCAAACAAAAAAAATACATATGATTCAGTGGTGGGATTCAATTTTTTTTAACTTCCGGTTCTGTGGGCAAAGGTTGGTGGGTGTGGCATGTCTTGGTGGGCATGGTAGGGTGGGTGTGGCTTGGTAGCCGTGGCAGGGGAAGGACACTGTAAAATCTCCATTCCCACCCAACTCCAGGGGAAGGACACTGTAAAATCTCCATTCCTCCCGAAGAGCTGGGACTCGGGAGGCAGAGAATAGATAGGGATGGGCTAGTCAGAGATGGTATTTACTGTTTCTCCAAACTACTCAAAATTTCCACTACTGGTTCTCTAAAATTGGTCAGAACCTGCTGAATACCATCTCTGATATGTTTTCAAATGCTGGTTGTAATCAACCTCTCTGGAAACAAATATAATTTCTAAGGTTTGTGAAAATAGCATTTAATTCAAAACCAAAAGTCAGTGCTTGGGTTTTATAAAGGATCATAACATGAAGAACTAATTCTCCTAAGAGCATTCACTGCTCCCTTTCGTCACTTTATAAGCTGCTTGGTTCCTTGACTAGAATAACAGAAAATCTGACATTTAATTGAGAAATCACTTTTAAAATAAACTGAATTGATCTGAATATCCATGTTATGCTATAAATCCAAAGATTAGAGCTTTTCTATACAATATTTGGCCTCAATGATACCTTTTTAATATTTGATTTGTTTATATCATTATTGGGGTAGCTCAAGACTAAGGTGAATATAATAATCCTTAAGCAGCAGCCTCCACCCTTTTGGGCACCAGGGACCAGTACCATGGAAAAAGTTTTTTCCGTGGACCGGAGGGGGTGTGGTTTTGCATGTTACCTGCATTCCACATATGGGGCTTCACTTGTTTGTATGGTCCGGTTGCCAGTGCTGGTCCAGAGACCAGGGGTTGGGAAACTCTGCTTTTAAGTATTAAATAAATTCTTCCTCAAATGGCCATATTTGATTATTATCCATTTTTATAGTTTTATATTTTTAGTTTCTGCTTTTATAACACTCAGAGTATTATATTAAAAAATCCCTGCTCACCCTATCTGAGTGTTATGTGCTTTCTCAATCATGGGTCTTCTATCAGCAGCCTGGAGTTTGAGAGTTTTGCACAGTTTCTTAGCTAATCCTAGTACTGCACTTTCCTGGACAAAGTTCTGATATTCTTGGGAGCTTTTGGAGACATTCTCAGCTTAGAAGTCCCTGGAACCACTTTGATCTTTATTTTCTACATCCTCTCTTGTTCCTACTTCAGTCTCTGGTGCTTTTCCAGCTTCTCATATTCCTTCCTGATGTTGCTGTCACGTGGCCTTGCTATTTCTAACACCACTGCTGCAGGATCACTACTGATCCTTGACTACCACTACAAGGGCTGGTTGATTGGCCAGTAATCTGTTTGTACATTTAGATCTGGAAGTCTTAGTATTCTCCACAATTTACTGTGGAATCTCCCATCCAATACCGTATATTTTTGCTGCATTATTTTGTTTGAACTGATGAAATAATTTCAGTTATCACTTGGTTCAGCATCACTGAGTTTTCTCTCTTATATTCAACTAATTGCATTTTTTTATCTAAACAATTTTTAAAAATTAAGTCTACAACTGTTTGGTTATTCAGATGGGAAGTAAAAAGGCTCTTAAACAAGTAGTTAATAGAGAGAGAAGATGGGTGCATGACAACCAAGTATATAGTCTGTAAAGAAAATATTCTTTTTAAAAGGCATTTAGATCAAAACAATATATTTTATTCATTTTCCAGTCATGATAGCATTTGTTACAATTCCCAAGGATCAGACTTCATAATTAATTCTAGTTCCACTTGATATGAAATAATGTGTGTCTGCGCGTGTATAGAGTAAAGTTAATTCATCTTGGCCTAATAAATGTGATTTGTAATTGCATGTCAGATTTTCATTCTATTTAGATATTTATTAGAGAAATCTGTGTATTATTCATTCCTTTGTTAAACTGCTAGGGTATGCTTCAGGTATCTTGATTTTTAAATATTATATTGACTTCTTTGATAGTTTAATTTGATATGTTAGGCCAGAAATGTGTTTCAAAATTTTGCTTCTTTTAGGAATATTCTTTTGTTTTTACTTACTGATTTCTAAATATTTTACTTCAGATTTTTGGGAGGAGTTCTGTGGACTATAATAGAGATTACACGTGTAAGAAATTTCTGCTATTAAATCAGTCAGACTAATGGGATGTGGGAAGGACTTGGGAGAAGGGGGAAGGGATGCTGCCTGGTTAAGAGAAGGCACAGCTGCATAACAGGGAGAAAAAGAAACTCAGAAAGGAAGCGCCTTAACTTCTGAGACTATAAAGGAGATGGTGGCGGATTTGTACAGACATGCAAGGTTTTGTTAATGTAGCCTTACAATACAATAGAATTGGCTCATCTGGTCATGTTTCCTGTCTGGTGGAAAGCTGACAATCTGCGAAAGATGACAATCATTCACTAATACTAAATGAAAAATGCACAAGTAGTCCACATTTAATTCAGTGACTCATTCAGCAATCATTCAAAGTTATGATGGCACTTAACAAAGAGACTTACGAACATTTCTCCTAGTTGTGACCATTGTAGCATCCCCACAGTTACATAATCATGATTCAGCTAGCAACCTGCTTGCAATTATGATAGTCTCAATATCTTTGTGATTGCCATTAGTACCCTTTTTTTGCCTGGTTTCCAACAGGTAAAATCAGTGGGAAAGCTGGCAGGAGAAGGATTCACCTAATGATGGCAATTGGAACTCCAGTAATTGCAGTTGTAAGTCAGTACAATCACCTGATGCATATATTGGCTCTTTTGCCCTAGCAACATAATTCATCTATATTAATATTTTCAATAATTTATCAAGGCATTTCCTTAAAATGTTTCTATCCTATGTATTTGAAACAAAACAAAAAAAAACTAACAGCTACATCACCCAAAATCCATTCTAAAAATAATACTCTCCAATATGATGCCAGCTCCAATTTTGCTGTTATAAGTCTTTGATTTAATGAAGCAAATGTAACAAATGAAATTTCTGTATGGATGCACACACACACACACACACACACACACACACACACACCCTAAAATAATAGACATGCTCATTGTATGTGAAGATCTCTGCACAGGGCACTTACATGTACCGGTATATTAAATTTTGTAATATTTATGTCACATAAATTTATCATTTGATAAATTGACAAGTCATAAATTACCCAAATTACTGCAGTTTATAGTCCATTGCTAGTGATATGGGAGTTATATAAATTAAATAAATAAACAATGTTTCAGGTTCAACAAAAGTTCAAGAGGAACAATTACCTCCATTGAATGGCCCTTTAAAGCAAAGTTTTATTGTAAAAATGCAACATTTGATAACGACATAATCATAATTTGAAGTAACAGTTACAATTGATATTACTTAATTACTGTAAATTATCTTGGTTAAATTCATTCAGATTAGTATTGCTTTATTAAAAGTTGCATGAAGAGAAAAGCTTGCAATCTGATGCTTCCTTTTAAGAATTTAATTAATTGTGTATGATTATAGTCATGATTAAATTTATTTCACAAATATAAATATTTATGTTATAAATGTAAGTTTTGTAAATATTTCACAAAGCATGTATTCTTCACACAAAAGCTAAAACTACAATAGTTTTTGACATTTGTTTAATTGGGTTCACCTCCTCTAGTTTTAGGACTTGGACGGAGAACAGATCATGATTTAGATCATATTTCTGCAGAATTATTGAACCTTCAAAATATTTCACACATTTTTTAGCACCACTATATATTAGAAGTGTAGGATCAATTGAACAGCAATTGATCCTACACTTCCAAGCAGAATCCTTTGAAATCAAAGGAACTCCCAGTAGATTTAGGAAAGTTGCTCATCACAGGCTTCAAATTACTCTACTGTTGTCTACTTATGCCAGCATGTATGGTTTATACTGGCTATGTTAAAACAGTGCTGCCCATATTTGTTCTGAGTTAGCCCTTGCAATTTTAAATGTGGCTGTTCAGGAGTCTTTTAGCATTCTTTTGTTGCCTCTCCATCCTATGGAATGCAGCTGCCCATGAACTTGTACCATTTTGATCATTCATGTGCAACAGCCGCATTGTCTATAACATTCTAAAAATAAGGCATTATGGTGTTATTTGCAAAGTAATTTCACATAAATATTTGGACTCTAGCTCTTTTTCAATGCTGAACTGTTTACTGTGTGAAAATAGCATAATTATAATTTGCAGACTTTTTGCCTGAAGCTGAAGGGGCAGATGCATATGATTAAGTTTCAACTGGCCTGTTATTGTAATGTAGATGTTGGGAGGTTTTCAGGATTTTTTTAAAGTGAAACATGAGTTTTAAGAAGAGGAAAGAAGGTTCTGAGAAACACTCCATTTTAGCCAGCTTTATTTTTGTTTTTCAGTGGCACTTCTCCATTAGCTTGTCTGAATGCAATGCTTCATACCAACACTCGTGTTGGTGATGGGACATTCTTCAAAATTCCTGGCAAGGCAGGACTCTACGCACTCAAGGTGAGTTGCATATTTTTAAAAACAAAATTACCCAGACCTGTGAAGTCAATGCATTGAATTAACAAATCATATAAATAAATAAATAAATAAATAAGATTGAAAACATTAAGTAGGGAACAGGGGTAAGCTGTGTTTGAGACATTTTAAGATAGCACTTAACGTGATTTCCAATCCAGATAAACTTTATAAGTTAAACAAAATTCAAGAATAGATGTAGATTTGTTTATTTTCCCTGAGATTTTAAATGTTGCCTTTATAGAAATAAGCAAAGGTTTACATGCTTATTTAGAAATAAGCAAATATATTCCACTGTATTTGTGAAAGAGACATTTGGAAGGATTTATATCATGAATGACAATTCTAGAGTTAACAAGGAACTGAAAATGTAAAGCTGTGTGATACAAGTAATGATTTTATTTGAACAAGCAGAACTATTTATTTAATCCTTAATCTAATAGTGATATCTGAGTGAAGGAGGAAACATTATTTTGAAACTGATAGAATGTGGCATTTTCTTGAAGTAATCAAATGGAATAGCACTCTTCTGAGAAATAGAAATATGGGCCATTTTCTACTAGCTGCCAGAATTCAAAAGCAGCTTTTGCATTTGATTAGATTTTCTTTTGTGTGGTATAGTTAGGCTTTATAGGAAAAAAATAACCCACAAAGCCCTCAGTATCATCTGAACTGTGGAATTTGTTATGTAATTATAGAATTATGTTCCACCTAATAAAAGTAGAACATAAAAAAGGTGTTTGATTTTATTCTGTGTCGTTTTTTGGAATGGTTGGATTTTTTTAAAGGAATAAGTTGATTTCTATGAATACTGGTGTGAAATCAGATACATTTTTCTATATACGTTTTTAGAAGGCTTTACAGTAGTGTGTCCTGAGAGAGAGTTTTTCCTTATTCATGAAATTGTCAGGAATCACATTTTATTTATAGAACATTCCTAAGAAGCACATTCTTTTTTGAAATGTGACAAGCAGCATGACATATGTCTTTACACACAGAAGGAAGACACTACATGCCCAGCAGATGGAACATTGGATTTAAGTTGTGAATCTGAGTTGGACAGCACTGAAATGGCTGAGACTAACAATAGCAATGGGGAAGAAAATGGAGGTAAAATATTATTTCTATTGTTTTTAGCTTTTAATCTTAATGAAGTGTTTATGTGCTGAGGAAATTATATATATATATACAATTATATATAACATTATTTGTCATGCTTTGCAAATGCATGTAAGTATTTTCTGGGTCTGGTAAGGCCTATTTTTTTAATGTAAAAGATCCAGTTCTCATTCCAGATCTCATTAATGGATTTAGAAATCTTGATATTTAATAGAATTGAATTGTTAAGTTTCATGCACCAGATGCATTGATATATTTGTTTGGTGTTCTTTACATCAGATGACTCATGGGTAAGAATTTTGGATTTTACAGTTTCCAGAGTTGTAAAAAGAACTGGAATTTACAGAAAATATTTTTTAAATATTAAAGTTAGGTACTTTAAAATAGCATGCAGAATTGCACTATTTATATTAGGTATTCTTCCAAAAAATGAAATTTGGTAGACTTCTCATCTGTTTTCAACATTTTACAGCATTGTTAATTTGCAGACTGCTTTTCCACTTATATTAGCCTAAGCTGAAATTGATGCTGTATAATTATACTCTCTTAATATGTTAGTATATCTTTGTAAAACATTGCAATATGTAACTATAATTTAGTGAAACAATAATTTAAACAGCTTGCTTTTCCTCTGAGAAGAATGTTTTTTGTTTTGTTTTGTTAAGTAGTAAATGGTGCTTTATTTACAGTTTATCATATTTAGCATAGAAATTTTAGGGACAAAATAATGCTCACTAGAAATGGAAACTTTGAACATACTTTAAAAAGAGCAGCTGTGCCTAGTAGATTGGATAAGTGTATGTGCATGTGTAAACAGATGTTTAAAAATGCTATTAACTTCTTAATCTTTTAATATATTATATTATTTTCAAAGTCCAAGTTATATGTACAGGCTTAAAGGATTTTAAATACTTAGCAATTAGAATTATTTGACAAGTAGTAAAACACTGACAACAAAATTATGTTCAATTCTTGAACACCTTTCTATATATGTAGCCCATACTGATGTTAAAAGGTGAGGATACAGTCTTTTTTCTTGCAATAAATCTGTACAATATATTTGTGTTTAACTGTGCCTTAAATATCTAGAAAATCTTTCTTTTCTGCTAAGAAGAATACAATAAAGCAATGATTTTTCAAATGTTCTATCTTTAGGGAATTCTTTTCATTCTCCTACATGTTTTTTAAAAATTCAATCCTTCCATTTTAATGGAGCATTAACCAATCCTTTTGGCCGTTTTGGCAGTGAATACTCCACTGGTAGTGGAGTGGATTCATAGTAAGATGTTTAAAGGAAATAGCGTCATAATTGTTCATTTCTTTGCTGTGTAGATTCTGAGACTTTAAGTTGTTTTTGTACCAGCTGAAAAATTGATAAACCTACAGAATTATATTCTGCTCTCCTGCATCCTGATAGCACAAATACAAGATACTTCCTATTCAGAACTGGGATATGGCTAGTACTAAAGTGTCTTTTATTTTCATTGGACTAGTAGAGTGTTATTTAGGCCTTGTGACAATTTCAGAAAATGTCTGATTTTCTTTAGGATTCTTCAAATTGGGATGGATCTCTGGGATCTGGGGGTACTGTCGTTTACAGACACTTCATTGCTGACCTCTTAGTATTTAATTCAAGAAAGCAATAGCTTTCTTTCTTCAATTTCTGATGCTACAATTTGGATTCAAATGGAAATAAATCTTTTGCACATCTGGCACAAAGACAGGCTTTTCCTTGTCCTGGACAAGCACATTTTCTGTCTTGAATCATATTTATCGTCCATTTTTCAGAGTGAGATTATTGTAATTCATCAGGTGGTTCTTGCTAAAATGTAACTTCATTCCACATCTTGCTTTCCATGTTAAGAGACTTCACTGATTTTGATTGTTGCACATAATTGGTTCATTTACACACTCAAATGATAATTTTCCCAATGGTGTTTTTAGTTAAAAAAGGGGTAATATCCAGGTTCCTTGCATGTGTTCAGGAAGAAAACCATTGGGGATATTTAATTTGGATTTTTCAACAGGACATGACTGGGTTCAATGGGTTCTGACTCTATAAAATTATCCTTCTACTGTCTAATTCACATCTTATGTTGGTGATTTTCAATATGGAAAATTAGGCTTACCTCCTCTATTTGGATTATCATTGCTGGCAATTACATTTTTGGGAAGGAATTTTATGTGGATGTAATTGGGGTGGGGGATTTGCCTAAAATACAGATAATCCTTGATTTATGACCATGATTGAGGCCAGAATTTATGTTGCTAAATGAGACAGTTGTCAAGGCAATTTTTGTCCCATTTTACAACTTTTGTTGCCACTTTTGTTAAGTGAATCACTGTAGCTGTTAAATTAGTAACACGGTTGTTAAGTGAATCTGGCTTTCCAATTGATTTTGCTCATCAGGAGGCCATAAAAGATAGTCGTGTGACTCCAGGACGCTGCAACTGTCATAAATATGAACCAGTTGTCAAGCATCTGAATGTAAATCATGTGACTGTGGGGATGTGTGAAAAATGGTCAAAAGTCACTTTTTTCAGTGCTGTGTAACTTTGAATGTTCATTAAATGAACTGTTGTAAGTTGAGAACGGCTTCTATATGAACAGAAGCTCTGAGCACTTCAGTTATATTTTAGTCATAATGTTGCAGATCCATTTTGTGTATTGTTGGACTTCGGACATCTTATAGATTATAAGAGGCATTTCCCAAAAGAGTTATTTGCAGCAGCCAGCATTTCCACTCAGTTCTGGGGAAATCTGTATTCCTGGACAGATCCAGTTGCCAGTTTTCCGTGGGAGTTGCTCAGTGTTTCAGTTTGGGCAGACTTGATACTCAACTTTTTGAACAATTCTGCCAAAAATAACTTTGATCAGCAGGCAATTTGACTAATAGAAGAATCCATCATGAGAAACTGAGTTTTAACTCACCCTCAAAATGGTGTCTCTCTTTATTCCAATTCAAGTTGCCTGTTTTATTCCCTTGTCACGCCCCGTCACACCTGCTCGTCTGCTGGAGTATGACTACAGGAGCAAATATAGCTATTATTTTTTTCCCTTTAAAATATAAGAATAAAATGGGAATGCTGAATTTTAGATATGAGAAACATGGCTTGTTTAGCCATGCCAGTCCATTGGCCAGACATTTTCTCTGGACCTTTCCTATCTTTTATACTCTGTTTGAAAATAACAGGGAATAACTATAATATAACTATGGTGAGGTATTAAAATTAACTTGTATCTCTTTTAAAAGTATTTTCCCAGTATTTTTGTGCTTACTTGTAGAAAATGTGCACAAAGGAAAACTTGCCTGCAACATTTCATATTCTAATCCTAGTAGATGGATGTCAAAGTGCCCCAAATTGTAGATTTACAGGTGAAACTCGAAAAATTAGAATATTATGCAAAAGTTCATTTATTTCAGTAATGCAACTTAAAAGGTGAAACTAATATATGAAATAAGACTCATTACATGCAAAGCAAGATAGTTCAAGCTGTCACAATTTGTCATAATTGTGATGATTATGGCGTACAGCTCATGAAAACCCCAAATTGACAATCTCAAAAAATTAGAATATTACATGCAATCAATAAAACAAGGATTGTACATAGAACAATATCTGACCTCTGAAAACTATAAGCATGCATATGTACTCAGTACTTGGTTTGGGCCCCTTTTGCAGCAATTACTGCCTCAATGCAGCATGGCATGGAAGCTATCAGCCTGTGGCACTGCTGAGGTGTTATGGAAGACCAGGATGCTTCAATAGCGGCCTTCAGCTCTTCTGCATTGTTCCATCTCATGTCTCTCATCTTTCTCTTGGCAATGCCCCATAGAGTCTCTATGGGTTTCAGGTCAGGTGAGTTTGCTGGCCAATCAAGCACAGTAATCCCACGGTAATTGAACCAGGTTTTGGTGCTTTTGGCAGTGTTGGCAGCTGGAAAATGAAGACAGCATCCCCATAAACCTGAACCCCATAGAGAATTAAAAGAAGAAATAATTTGTCATCAGAATCTTACCCAGATATTAAGCTACCACTGTAGTACTCTATATATTCCTGCAACAGATTCAGATTATTGCAGAAGAAACACAGAATTCCATCATCAACTACCATTGCTATATGTGAACAATATTTATCAGGAAGGAAAGGACTACTTCCTATGTGCCTTACGGCTTCCATTAAAAACTATTCAAATTCTCTGTGTGTGTACACACACACATATTGTAATTGCACTTTATATATATAGACTGTAATTGCGGTTTATGTACTTGTACATGTACACTAACATGCATTAACAAATATATTTCACTCAACTACATTAACAAATATATTTTCTGTTTTGCTTCTTTTAATATAAATATGTTGTTCTAAATGCATACATTTTAATTTCACTTGGGTCACTTGATGAGTAATTAAGATTTTTTAACAGCTTGCATAAAACAACACATTATTTGTTTAAAGCTACTTCTTGATCAAATATGCCTTTCTTTTTAATTGTATTATAATTTAACAACATGGTTTTTCTCTCTCTTTCATTTAACAAAAAGATGTTGCTGCCTGACTAGAGAAAAACTGTTCTGATTTTGTAGTTTAGATTCTAGGGAGGTCAGTGTGATTTGAATGCTTATTTGATATATGTGTGTTGACAATGCAAGACCATTTATGTCGATGCCCATATAGTTCTGTGTCACCTTTAGAAAATGTATGGAATTGATAAAATATCCTGTTTCCTTGAAAATAACACCTCCCAGGATAATAAGCTGAATCAGGCTTTTGAGCGCATGTGCTAAAATAAGCCCTCCCCGAACATATTGCAAAACAGCAGCAGCCATGAGGTAACCATGCTTGCCACTTCCTGCACCTCAAAAATAATAAGACAACCCCGAAAATAAGTCCAAGCGCTTATTTCAGGGGTCCAAAGAAAATAAGACCTGTCTTATTTTTGGGAAAACACAGTAGTTTAACCAGTGGCTTATACTTGTGTTCTTCTTCTAAGAATGCACTTTGGATAATTCAGTATCTTTAATATATGCAGATATTTTCTGCTTGAAAACAGAAAATATGCTACAATAAGAAAGTTAATCTAAGGTGACCAGTTTTTAACATTGGTAAAGCGGGGCACCATTGCCGGGGGGGGGGGGGGCAGCGGTCTTTTGTGACTTACGTGAATGAGCTTGAGGTGGCCAAGAAAAACCTGAGCAAAGCTTTGGGTGAAAATGTGAAGCAGTAAGTGATCATCAGGTGCCTTTCTCCCCCCCACCCTCCGTCATTTCTTCCTTAAGCCGTTGGCCGTATTTTTGAGCAGATGGCCGCTATTCCCATAGCGTCCGAGGGGCAGGAAGCAGCGGCCAGAGTGGGCTGGCGGGCAGGCCGAAGGGAAGGGCCGGTGAGGGAGGAGCGAGTGAGCAGCCAGGCAGGCAGCAGGCGGAGGAAGAGAGCTGTGCGCGGCCGGCTGGGATGGCGGTATGGGCAGGCAGCAGTGGGGCTCCCGGGCGGCCGCTCTCAGCGCATCGCGGCAGCAGCAGCACAAAGTTCAGGGCCGCGCAGGCTCCAGCTGCAGCCCCACCCGCACAGCTCTCCTCCTCCTTTTCCGCCTGCTGCCTGCCTGGCTGCTCGCTCGCTCCTCCCTCACCGTCCCTCCCCTTCGGCCTGCCCGCCAGCCCGCTCTGGCCGCTGCTTCCTGCCCATGCCCTGTGCTGCTGTGCTGGCCGCAGGCCGCCTCTGAGCACATGCAGAGCACCTGCTGTCCGCCCGGCCCCACTCCACCACCCCAGGCAAAAATCGGAACTTTTTAAAAACGATGTGGAACACGGGACAAATTGTTCAAAAGCGGGACTGTCCCACCAAAAGCGGGACATCTGGTCACCTTAAGTTAATCTATACTTTGTAACTTCATAATTTTTGTGTTTTAAACTTATTATAACAATGTAAAATTGATAAAATCAACAGCGCACATTTTTAAAGAAAAGAAGACTGAAGCAGTTCAGGATTTTTGTGCCTAAACAATAGTTGCAAATTCATTTGAAGCTGACCTCTCCATATTTTCTCTCAGGGTTTCCCCCCACCCCCACCCCCATTTATTGTTCAGGTTTTCTGAGCATCAGAAAAAAGCTAATTGAGACTGATGGACAAAGCGTATTTTTGCTTCTCCTGTTTTCTGGAGATTTTTGCTTATCTTTCCTGCCTTTTCTTCTCTCACAAAATAGCCCAGTTCAATAAGTAATAACAGCTGCCCCTACCAATAATTGTTGTTTGAGAACAACAGTTTTATGCTTAGGTTATCACATAAGAAATACTATTGCACAAGTACCCGAGGCAGAGGAATGTTTTCGCTAAAGTAATTAAAGTGGTTGGGTTTTTTTTTTTTAGCTTAACTCATTTTAAACTTTTAAAGCATTTATGCCAAGAAACAAATTAAACATATAACTTTCTTGCTATGTTTTGTATTCTTAATATTAAGAATCATAAAACTATAGCATGTAACTTTCCTTTTTCTTTTGCTGGGCTTAAAGACATTTATTCAGAAAGAGATCTCATTAAGACCAGTTGTGTCCACTTCTAATTACTGTATTTTCCGGAGTATGAGACGCACTGGAGTATAAGATGCACCAAGAGGCAAATTTTTTTAAAAAAAGGTTTTGCACTCTGCGGACCTCCTAAAAATGGCCCATTTTTCATGAAAATAGGCCCGTTTTATTTCAAAACAAGGGCATGAATAGCCTTTAGGAGGCTTGTAGAGTGCTCATGGGGGGGGAATGAGCAAAAAATGGCCCATTTTTCACAAAAACACGCCCGTTGTATGTCAAAAAAAGGGGCATGAATAGCCTTTAGGAGGTGTATAGCAGGGGTCCCCTGATAGGAACCGGGCCGCAGGGCTGGAGAGGAGGAGGAGGGAGCAGCCCACCTCCCTTCCAGCACCGTGTGGCGCCCGGACGGTTTCGGCAGTGCTTAAGGTAGCTGCAGGCTCGAGTCCTCCGCCCCCCCGCTCGCTCGCTGTGGGATGAGGCAGCCGTTACCTCCTCACCTGACATGCCGGCCCGTCTGGGAAGCCCCAGAAAGTGCGCCACGGTGGCTGTCGGAAGGAGCTGGTGGAGGCATGCTCGGTCATCCTCTGCCCAGGGGGCTGCCCCCTCCTCCTCCTCTCCAGCCAACATGCCGGCCCCTCTGCTGCTTCCCGGGGGGGGGGGGGAGATAATGACAGACACACAGAGAGACAGACTTAGAGAGACAGACTTAGAGAGACAGAAATAGAGAGAGGGAGTGAGAGAGGGAATCAGACACACACACACACACACACACAAAGTGACAGAGATGGGTGGAGGGAGGAGAGAGAGACAGATACAGAGAGAGAGAGAGAGAGAGAGAGAGAGAGAAATAGAAAAAGAAAGATGAATGGTGGGTGGGAGGGAGGGAGTGAAGGAAAGAAGGGGGAGGGAGGAGGGAGGGGTGAAAGAAGGAAGGAAGGAAAGGAAGGAAAGAAAGAAAGAAAAAGAAAGAGAGATGGAGGGTAGGAGGGAGGGAAGGAAAGAAGGGAGGAAGGGGGAGGGAGGCAATGGAAGGAAGGAAAGGAAAGGAAGAAATCTATTTTCCTATTTCCTTCCACCTCAAGCTACCTGTTTGGTTAACCAGGTTAAAGATCTATTTTTCTCCCAGTGGTCATTTCAAAGGAATCACATCCTCTGAGTCATTTCCTGGATTCAAACCAGCATCCTAAAGAGTCATGGGCTGCCTTTATATATAACGGGTGCCATAAATCCATTTTTACCATCTTCAGAAGACCAAAGACCAGCCAGAAATGGAAGAAAGAAAGAAAGAAAGAAAGAAAGAAAGAAAGAAAGAAAGAAAGAAAGAAAGAAAGAAAGACAGAGAAAGAAAGAAAGAAAGAAAGAAAGAAAGAAAGAAAGAAAGAAAGAAAGAAAGAAAGAAAGAAAGAAAGAACTTATGACCACAATTGAGCCCAAAATTTTGGTTGCTAAGCAAGACCGTTAAGTGAGTTTCACCACATTTTCCATGTTGGCCATGCCCACCGGGTCACATGACCACTGAGCCACTCCCACAAAACAGGCCACACCTTTTGGCTCTCAAAAGAAATTTCAATAGTGATACTGTTGATATTTGGCTCTATTGACTAATAAGTTTGCCCACCCTAGAGGGCCAAGTGAGCCAACTCCCCCCCCCCCGCATGTGCATGCGCCGCCTGTTCCCCCTCCCCCCCTCCTCTAGGCCAGCCGGTCTGCAGAATTTTCTTTTAAATGAAACCGGTCCCTGGTGCAAAAAAGGTTGGGGACCCCTGGTGTATAGAATGCTCCTGCGGGGTAGGGGGGCAAAACTGAGCAAAAAACAGCCTGTTTTTCACTCATTTCTGCCCTCCCCAGCCTCCAGGAGCACTCTGCAAGGCTCCTAAAGGCTCTGCATGTAATTTTGGTGAAGGGGGCAGGGTTTTAGGAAGCAAAAAATGCTGTATTCAGTGTATAAGATGCACCCAGATTTTCAGCCTCTTTTTTGAGGGGAAAAGGTGCGTCTTATACTCCGAAATATACAGTAGTTGGAACCAGCGAGTGAAACACCTTTTAATAAATTATAATTTGTAAATGGAAAATCATAGTACTGAAAGCAGGCATATTTTCTCCTGTGGAATTTTCCACATCTCTGACATGCAATGTTCTATACTATGTTTCGATTCATATATACAATTATTTTCTTCAGCTATGCATCCTTTTTCATGGGTTTTCAGCCTTTAACTTTTGAGATTTCCATTTAGCATAATTTCTATCATTCTGTATTAAATGCTAACATATCAAATCAGTGTAGGAAGGAGATACTGAATAATGTGGAAGGTATCTATAGCTGCTAGCCAAAGCTCATTCTTGTTAATGATAATAGTTATTATTGTGCCTGGTTGCACAGTCAGCCAGCTGTTTTGACTCAAGTTTGCATTTTTGTTCACCAAAAGTCTTTCCTAAGGACCTGAAATTTAGACAGATGTTGTTGTTGTTGCTGCTGCTGCTGCTGCTGGTGGTGGTCTTGGGAGTAAAGCTTTCTGGCCCACAAGGCAAACTTAAAGCTAAGAACCATGTCTCAGCTGTAGCCATTGAGAAAGAGACTTCCATAGCTATTTCTTCTATGCTGTCGCCACTGGAGTGTGTCTGATAACTTCAAAGTATATCTCCTCTAACTGAGGGGAGGAGGTTGTTAGTTGAAACAATAGTGATGGTACTGATTCCGAGACAGCTGACTCAGCACAGCAGAAGAAAAACAGAAGAAACAGCAGTGGCCCCTCCCTCCCTTCTTTTATATGATTTCTCCACTACAATTCCACTTGGGGTCTCCTTATGGCCAGGCTTGCAGGTCCCAAGTGACCATCCAAATTAGATTGGTAGTTATTTACCGTCTGGGAATTTAAGATTGTATACAAAACACCACCACCCCTTCATTTTTTTCCTGCAAGTACAACCTTATGGAATAGTTAGGCTAAGAAATAATGACTAGTCACACAGTGAGCTTACATAGCTGAAGGAGTTCATTATTCAAATTAAGGTTTTTTTTAATCCTAATCAATTATTTTACCTATATATAGCAATAACACTTAGACTTAGATACCACTTCTTACTGCTTTACAGCCCTCATTGACTTTGGAAATGTTTTGTATAATATTTGTATCAAATACTCAAACATAAGGTTTTTAAAAATTGTTATTAATTTTACATCTGTTAGTAATAATCAAGAAAAAAGTAAATTCATTTTATCTGAGATATTTATATGAGTTAAATAAGGCAGATGATGTCTTCCATTAGATTGACCATGTAAAGTCAGTTGGCTTTTTAGAGATTTTAATTGACAATTATTATGGCTATATGGTAGATAGGTCTTCTTTTGTGTTTCTGCAACTAATTAACATAATAAAAATTACCCACTGTCAAGCTTATGTATAGAAATACTACAAAAATCTGAAGCATTTTCTGTTTCATGTTTTGACATATCTTTTAACAACTTACGCTATTGTTAGTTCTTCTAAAGTTTATGATGAGAGTTCTATAATTAATTAGATAATTAAGATCCAGCATATTATTCTTCTCATAGTAACATTTATCAGATTTATATGGCCGCCCACCTAATATGATGTGTCTCTGGGCTATATATAAACAACCCCAAATAACCTGATGCATGGTGTGTTGTAACCAAATACTCTGGACAGTTGTATTTACATAGATACAAATGATGATTTCCTATCCTAATGGAAAACTGCTTTGAATGGTTTTCTTGGGTATGTATGTGTGTAATGTGCATGTATGTGTACTACCATTTGGATACTGAGTGAATGCAGGTAAAGGTGTCTGAAGCAGTTCTGATTCATTTTACAGAATGAGGATGATTGTTTTAACATTTCAAAATGGAGAATTTCTTGGGCCAGCATGTTTTGCAAAACTCATTTTTGAAACCTGTTTTTCCAGCCTAAATTCCAGATATGATCTAGTGTAGAACAGTTTACTTGTAACTGCAATATTTTTGTCTCTATCTTTGTTGAAAACAAAAAACAACCCAGCTATTATGGAAAAACCTAAGAAATTCAGGCTACTCTCGCAATCTTAATACTATAATTGACAATAGGTAACATCTATGAGATTTACAGATCAGTGACTTAATATAAAGATAGCTTCTGTGTTAATGTCAATAACAAAGATTTATCACATGGCTTCACAATCAACATATAGCACTTTCTTGAAGCAGTGCTTCCCCTTTCTCTGTCAAATGAGGAATTATAGTGGCCACCTGCCATTATATGATATCAGCATTTGCAAGAGCTTCAGATGTCACTTCTTTTTAACAAGCTCTTGAAAATCAGCAGAACTCCATCCCCCAATTTTACACCTTATGAAAGAAATAACAGCTATAGTTAAAACACTGCTTTAACATGATTTGCAGCTTAAGTCTGTCATCCTTTCTCTCCCCTCCTCTCCAACTGTTATATTAATCCAATTAGGCTTGTACTTTTATCTCACTGTATTTTGTTTATTTTTAAATACATAAATTGTTTATGTAATTGAGGAAGTTTTAGAGGAGGAACTATACCCCTATTGTAGAACGCATGTTTCATAAGTCCGAGTTTGCAAATCTAATCATTGTCATCTCTAGTTAAAAGCATTCCAGGTGATGGGAAAGAACCGTGTTTATGCCCCTAAAGAATTTCTAGACTAGAGAGTATATGATTAAACAACTAGTTTAAATTAAGCAATTAAACCAAAATTTGATATGGTCAATCATTTATTAGATAATGTACTGTATGTATAAGGCTCTCACAGTATTGTTTAAAAATATTGAGTAAATGCTAGCTATTAATACTGTAACTCAATTTCTCCTTGCATCATGGCATGGCTTTGCCATTGTTCAATATTTCTCCCAAGATTTAATAACATTTACATTTAAAGCTTGATCGTAATTCAATCTTGGAGCTAAAACATTGAATAGAATTGGCTTATGTGCTGTTGTCCCTTTTTCTACTTGGTTGAACCTTAGCACTAACCTGTTAGGTCAAGGGATCTCTCAAGGCTGTTAAATTCTATTATTCTATTAACTTCTGTAACATTTACAGGAGGTGATAAGCATCCTTCTGTTCTGCTTCCTGGACTGGTGGTTCTCTTTATTACATTCAATGTAGCTGCGAACATTATTGCAGACAGTACATTTTCAAATTACAATGAAAGACATTACACAGATGTTAATTTCTAGGTATCAGCATTTCCTGAATTTAGCATGTGTTGGAAGCATGCAATTGAAAATGTATGTTTTGACAACACAGAGCATTGTGTGATTTCATTGCCAGTTGTCATGCAGATACTTTTTGTGGTTGGAAGCCTATACTTTGCCAAGAACAATAGGAATTCAGACTTATTTAAGCTGATATTTGCAGCATCCACAACTTTACTTTAAATGTGTCTTTGATCATTTGAATGGTAGTGGTTTCTCTTTACCTAACCGTTTGGTTGTCCTAAATAGCTTTTGAGATATTCTATACTGTCTGAAATACAATTGCTTCCTTATATAGCAGATCAACTCTGAGATCTTCCTGACTAGATCAGTTTTGAGATATTTTTAAATCTTGAAATAAAGTGAAGTGAAATGAAGAGGCATAACTTAATTTCCTGTAGTTTAAGTACTTAATTTATTTTTGTGTTCATAGTTTATCCTAAGCAAGCTCCTGAAGAACTGTCTTCCATTCGGGACTCAAGCCTTACAAATGCACCAATGCAAAGCAAGCTAGTGTCTTCCTTCCAGCAGCATACCAAAAAGGCACTTAAACAGGTAAAGTAACATTTCTTGATTAAGTTTACATTTGCATATCTAAACTAATTGAATTGAATCATTTATTTCTACCCAATACTTCACATTTTATACAATGTTGTTATTTTTTACGAAAAATACAAAATTCCATCCTAATAGGCATCTTTCTCAAAATCAAGAGTATTGGATGAAGCAGAAAGGGAAGCTTCAAATGCAGAAAAACGTGTCTTGCAACTTCCTGGATTTGTGTCTTCCATGTTTTTAGATCCCTGATGTGCTGGACACATTTCCAAAGCATGCTAAAATACCATCTCACATTCTGGAAAGACTCAATATATATAAAATACTTCCTATCTTTATCTATATTTAATTGTCTGTCTGTCTGTCTATCCATCTATCTGATAGATAGATAGATAGATAGATAGATAGATAGATAGATAGATAGATAGATAGATAGATAGATAGATAGATAGATAGATAGAGACATAGACATGTACAACGCACCTCAGTGCCTTTGTTTGATATGTGCAAGAATCTGACTGCTATGTAGCCAAATTTGTGATTCTTCAGGTACCACATTAATTTCAATTATATAGTACTGTTTAGGGAAAACTCATCCTGGCTTGTATCTGATTCTGAAATAGGAGCTGGGGAAAAATAATGCTTTCCTCCCCCATGGGTTAGCATGGGACAAAGATAAACACCTAATGGTACCTACCATATTCATTACCATAGGGGAAGGGGTGTATTTTTATCAGAACAATGTATGATTTGTAGGAGACTATAGTTAGGAGGTGAAGCATGGCACATTTCAGAGCTAAGAGCTTTCAAGTTATACAATCTTTTAACTGAACAATTGTTTGCTCAGACCACTTCTGTAGCATCCACAAATCTCACAGTAATTCTTTGCCACTGACATTTAAATAATCACAGCCTTCATTCTCTCCCATATCTATCTTGACATTGCTATTATAGGACAAAATAACAGCACTCATAGTAATGCTATGATTCATAATCTGCTCATCTTTCAGTGTGATATATGCCATTATTTGTCAGCAATGCCAATTCCTTTCAAAAGAAGAGTTGAATATAAATTTGGCATCAGAAATGTCGCTATCCAGAAACAATAGGAAGATATTTCAGTTAGGTAGGGCATTCTGTCACTAACTTCAAGGTGGCAGTCTTTGGGGAAAGGAATTTTAAAAACTGATTTCTTTGGGAAACAGCTGAGATACAATTCATTGGGATTTTTAATACTATTATAGTTTAATACCATAACTTTAAGGAGAGGATTCAGTTTCCTATATCACTGCATTAATTAGCACATTAATACATGATGGTCTGTGTCAGATGTAACAACTGTTCTGTCAATGGCCTGTATCTAAAATGTAGTTTTCACCCACTGTGCCTTTTATATTTCCATCTGATGTATCTCTTTATAATTTTCCACTCCATTGCTCCATCATGGGAAATATGTACGTGTGTGTGTGTGTGAATATGTGTGTATGTAAATATTATATGCATCTGAAGAATGCAGTCTAAAATAATTTCTTACATACTAATTATATTATTCTTCAAAGTTCCATAAGACATTAATGTGGTTTCTGTATCCCTTTGGAAAGGAGATAGAAATGGAATAGTTCAGAGTTTCACAGAGAAATTAAATATGGATAAATATTTCCATAGGAAATACTGAGTATAGCAGCAAGGTGAAATAAGCAAATATCAACTGAGGGCAAAATCCATAAATACCATTACAGTTTTCTTGGTAGCATAAAATATTCAAGACAGAAATGCAAATACATATACACTCATCCTGCAATACTAAGCAAGCAGTGGAACTTCATTTTAAAAAGATTATCAATCTCAGTTGATATGTTTACCTTAAGGAGGAAATCTTCTACTCTCCCTTCTTTTCCTTTTATGCTCTAGGTATTCATTACCACCAGATGCAGGCAGCTGGATTTGATTTAACTCCAAGCTGTGGATCCTATCTGTTAGGTGAATGAACTTTAAGCAGCAATTTTTGTTCAGAAAATTGCTGTTGGGAGTCAGTTTTGCTACTGTATATCTACTCTTCAGACCTTCTGTTGCTTTTATGTACTTAGAATGTGCTTCTGTTCTACTACAAATAGCCCACAGTGCTTCTGAATACACAGAGATGTTAAGCAATTATATGTGACACATACCACCTTATATTAACTTACTGGATCTATTTTGCTGCACCGGGAGGTGAACCTTTAACATGTTCTGGGAATAAACTGCTTACACTGTGGAGTGCCAAAAGCAGCATGGACTTGGTTGAGGATTTTTTTGGAGGGGGGCTCTTTTGCTGATTTCCAAACTGTTCTCATACATTGTTCAGTATGTTAAGCAAAATAATGAAACTTTGAATATTTGCTCTGATTATATTTCAGTTTATTTTTTAAAATAAATGCTAGATACAGATGAATGTAATGGAAGATTATGTGATTCAGACTTTATTCGTTTTTTTGACCAGCCATTTTCACTGAGAATGATGTGAGAATGATACCATTAGACTCAATCATTCCACATTTGTGACTTACCCCTGCTCATCCAGCCATCACTCAGACAATGTGAATTATTATGGCACAAGTATAGTTTGGATGACCTTAGAAGTTGCTATTTGTCATTCCTGGGATCTATTGTTGAACCAAAATTCAAGAACTTTCTTGTCCATAAAAATCTCCTTGTATCAAGCCATGGTTGTTGCCATTAGTCTCTCAAGTAATCATCTTGATCTCCTTGGTAAAAAGATAGGATTCATATGTCTAAAGGTTATTCCTCTAGCCTGACTAGAAGTTAGTACAGTGGAAGCAATGAGGAAATGGCCAACTACAGCAGTTCCTGCACTAATTCCTGCAGGGCCAGGAATTTGAGGATTATTTTTTTTAGCTTTAATTTCCAGTCACGTTTAATGGGGAATTGCTGTGGGCATATTGAATGGTTTGCTTCTGAGTTTTGGCAACTTAGCTTTGGAAATTTCTAGAGGCCAAACAACAGGGTTTGGGGGCCATCTGTCTGGTGCAAGTGGCCCATCACTATCTTACTGAAAGATACTGAGTCAGACTATTGGTCCATCTAGTTCAGCGTTGTCTGCAATGAATGGCAGAGGCTATCCAGGACTTCAAGTCGGAATCCTTCTGAAGATACCATGTAGGTCTTCTCTTGAGGTACAGCTATGCAGACAAGGCTGAGATACAATTAAAGAGTTGTGAGCTGGACTTCAGCCTGACTGATGTAGACAGTGATGAGGGAAGCACTGCTCAGGTAAGTATATCTGAGTTATTCAACATTTATATTCTTTTTTCATTGTTGCTATTCTCCTTGATAAAATCATTTCCAGCATGTCTCAGTGAGTTTTGACAAAAGGGTTCATCGTTATGTATTGTCATTTCTCATAGACATTTTTAGTTTATTTTTTCCCAGCAGTACCAAAAAGCATTGAAGGCATTGGGTCAATTACATTATCATTGAAGGAAAAATAGTTTTACTTTTCATAGAGATTTTGCCACTGAAACATATTCTGTGATTTCAAAAAAATACATTAAAATTGTATTATATATCAACTTGATGATTTGTATTTATTTGTAATTTTCCTGATCCTGTTGTTGAAATACTAATTTGATTAAACTGGGGTCAGCCAAAGGCAGCTTGGCAGATGCCAAAACCTAGAAGAAGGCTTTAAGAGAAAGGATCTGGTTGTTGGGACAGACAACAACCACATCCTTTTTTCTATTCCAAACTTGGTGAGAAATCTGTGTGCCAGAGCAGCCTAAGATGGCTTGTCACTTGGTTACATGGTTCTAGACATAACAAAATGTAAATGTTATGTATTTGCTAGTTGGTCAGTGGAGAATGAAACAGGGAAACAACATTTGGTTGCATCCCATGGTTATTAGTTTCAGGAAGAAGTGCCTGCTCAAGTTACTGCATAATTGTATAGACACAGTTTACTGTTGCCAAGAATGACACCATTTAGCAGCAAACCACAAGCAGGAGGTCTGGTTCTTTGTTCACCAGTTTACAACACTTTTTTGCTCACCAGGTAACCTCTAATACAATACATGGTTGTCTCTTTTTACACGTGTCTTAAGAAACTTCTTCTATAATAAAAATAATGAGCTAGTGCACAGGAGAGAGCTCTGCTGAGGGAAGAGGCAAAGGTTCTTGCACACTGTTGTCCTTAAGTGAGAAGATGAAATTGCTAAACAGCATGGCATGCATTGGATACCATTACATTATTATAATCTATTGTTCACTCTATAAAGAAAGAAAAAGTCACTATATATACAAGTATGATGTCCATATTTTTATTTATTTTTTATTTATTTTATTAAATTTATACCCCGCCCTTCTCCTTGTTAGGACCCAGGGCGGCGCACAGGCATTATTTAAAACCACAGAATACAATATCAATTAAAATATATTAAATTACTAGACCCGTGCTAAAAACCCATGTTAAAACCATACCAAATTAATTTATTTTTAAAAAGTCAGAAGTAGGGGCTATCCTAGGCCGGCTTGTTGGAATAGATACGTCTTAAGACGTTGGCGGAAGAGGCGGAGGTCCGAGATAGTGCGAAGGTCGGGGGGTAGGTCGTTCCAGAGGGCCGGGCCTGCCACTGAGAAGGCCCTTCCCCTGGGTGTCGCCAACCGGCATTGCCCCACTGACGGCACCCGGAGAAGACCCTCTCTGTGGGAGCGAATCGGACGAAGGGATGTATGGGGCAGGAGACGGTCTTGTATATAGCTAGGCCCCGAGCCATGGAGCGATTTAAAGATGGTCGTCAGCACCTTGAAGCGCACTCGAAAGGCCACAGGCAGCCAGTGCAGCTCGCGCAGGAGAGGTGTTACGTGGGTTTGCCTTGAGGCACCCATAATCACCCGCGCGGCCGCATTCTGTACTAACTGTAGCTTTCGAGTGCACCTCAAGGGGAGCCCCACGTAGAGAGCGTTACAGTAATCCAGCCGGGATGTCACGAGCGTTTGAGTGACTGTGCGAAGGGCTCCCCGGTCCAGTAAGGGGCGCAACTGGCGTATCAGGCGTACCTGATAGAACGCCCCCCTGGCCACGGCCGTCACATGGTCCTCCATGGACAGCCGGGAATCCAGGAGGACGCCCAAGTTGCGCGCCCTCTCCACAGGGGCCAGTTGTTCGCCCCCAATGGCCAGTGTTGGACTTATCTGGCTGAACCGGGGTGCCGGAAACCACAGCCACTCGGTCTTGGACGGGTTGAGTTTGAGTTTGTTACTGCCCATCCAGATCCGTACGGCCTCCAGACACCGGGACAGCACCTCGACGGCATCGTTGGGGTGGTTTGAGTCTCAAAGATAGAATTCCATCTATGCAGTACTAGAATGGGATGGATGGCCTCAGACTATGACTAGAAAGATAATCCCACTTATGATTTGTAACATAGTACAGTTTATGGCAAAATATACTAAACATGGTATCAGACTGGCCAGTGCTGGTTTTAAAGATTTAAGCACTGTGTAATGTCCTCAGCATCAAGTGGCAGAGAAGCCAATGCCATTACATTCCTATATCAACAAGGAAGAAAGACATATTTAATATATAGATGGCATAGAAATAATAAAAAGAAAGTCATCTGATGAACCTGGAGGAAGTGGAGACAGACAATAGAAACTGTTGTCTTTTTCTATTGTGAATACAATATGGATACGGTAAAAGTCATTGCTGTTATATGGTGCTAACATCAGTTGAAGAAAAGGTATGGAGATATAGAATGGAATTTAGAGGTGCTTGGGCTGCTTATAGTGTTATCAGATATGATATTCCAACTTTAAAGGAAGCAATGTGATTTATATTGCTTTATCATTGTTATGTAACATTTCTGGGTCTATATAACTGATGGTCTTGCTAACCCTTACAAGGCATCTCCTGTGTTAGGCACTATGGTCAATCACACACATGAAAATTCACATGTTTAATCAACCATAGGTACAGCCCTCTGGAGCAGGTCCCATCACCAAATCCCCCTTGTTTTCCAAATGGACTAGATTTTTGAAAAGAAATCTCTTCAAAATTCAAATTTCAAATTTAATTTGTAGAACCGCACCCTCTCCCCACAGGGACTCGGGGCGGTGCACAGGGAAAGTAAAAACAATAAATACACAAATATAAATACATAATATAAAAACAGATTAAATCTATTCCTGTGCTAAAACCCGTTAAACTAAAATACCCAGCAGCTATAAATAAGTTTAAAACCCCATAGAAAGAGAGACTAGCCTAGGCCGGCCAAGCGGAAAAGGTGTGTTTTTAATTTCAGACGGAAGGAGCGGAGGTCCGTAGTCGTTCTAATATCGGGGGGAAGGTCGTTCCAGAGGGCCGGGCCCGCCACAGAAAGAGCCCTTCCCCTGGGCGTCGCCCGCTGACACAGTCTAGGGGACGGCACCCGGAGAAGTCCCTCTCTGTGGGAGCGAATCGGCCGTGAGGATGTACGAGGCAGGATCCGATCCCGCAGGTAGCTAGGTCCCGAGCCATGGAGCGCTTTAAAGATGATGACTAACACCTTGAAGCGCACCCGGAAGACGACAGGCAGCCAGTGCAGCTCGCGCAAGAGCGGTGTAACGTGGGCAAACCTAACGGTTCCCATAATTGCTCGCGCGGCTGCATTCTGGACCAACTGAAGTCTCCGGGTGCACCTCAAGGGGAGCCCCATGTAGAGAGAGTTACAATAGTCCAGTGGGGATGTCACGAGAGCATGAGTGACTGTGCAAAGGGCGTCCCGATCCAATAGGGGGCGCAATTGGCGCACCAGGCGAACCTGGTGAAACGCCCTCCTGGCCACGGCTGTCACTTGATCTTCCATGGACAGCCGGGTATCCAGGAGGACACCCAAATTCCGCGCCCCATCCACAGGGGCAAGATGTTCGCCCCCTATGGCCAGCGTTGGAGTCAGCTGGTTGAATCGGGCAGCCGGAAACCACAGCACCTCGGTCTTGGTCGGGTTGAGCCTGAGTCCGTTACTTCCCATCCAGATCCGCACGGCTTCCAGGCACTGGCACATCACCGCTACGGCATCGTTGGGGTGGTTTGGGGTAGATATATACAGCTGAGTATCATCAGTGTAAAGATGGTACTCTACCCCAAAACCACGGATGATCTCACCCAGCGGCTTCATGTATGTGTTGAACAGGAGAGGCGAGAGGACCGACCCCTGAGGCACCCCACATGTGAGGGGTCTCGAGGTCGACCTCTGCTCTCCTGCCAACACAAATTGCGATCGGCCAGAGAGGTAGGAGGAGAACCACTGTAAGACGGTGCCTCCCACCCCCAACCCCCCCAGCCGATGCAATAGGATACCATGGTCCCCTCCTGTGCTCTAGTCAGTGGTGGGAGATTAATATGGTACATCACATATACATGGAAGGAGTTCCCATTCATATAACTTCTCAGAACCCCATAGTTTTGTTTTCAGGTAACCAAGAACATGCTCACTCTTTGATGTGTGGCAGTTCTGTAGGTTTTGCTTGATCAAACTTGTGTTCCAATATTGAGTTTGTAATCTTTGGGCCTGAAAAGAAAAAAAAAGGAAAACCAGCTGCTCTCTTCTGTCAAGCAAAGTTGAGCATAGGCATTTTCTATAACTCAGTGAACAATTGATTTGCATGTGAGGTGTACAGAAATACCTGGCCTCCAAGAATTTAATTTTTAGGGTCTTGCTGCTTTTGATAATACTCCTAGTCATCGTGTGGCTCTCAAAACTTCTTGTTCCTTAAACTACCATTTTGATCCAATTGAAGGGATAAGGTCTGATAGTGACTTTAATTTCCTACTAATACTTGCCACACCTTATTTTGCACCTTATGCTCAATCTTTTGAGGCAGTAGTGTGTGGCAGAAATTCTGTATGGTCATTTATTGTCAGTTTATTTATACATTTATTTATTTATTTATTTGTTACACTTGTATGCCACCCATCTTGCCAAAGGTGTTGAGTACTGTAAAGCAGGACCAGCTTGGAGAACTTGATCAATAGTTTCTAGAAACCTGGTTTTTCTAATAATGCTTAGTAATTTCAACTGCTGCTCTGTACTCTCATTTATAAAATTGACTGGAGCACCTGAGTCTATGAGAGCTGAGAGGTTTACTCCCGTATTTGGAGTTGAATAAAGAGTCACAGAATAATAAAATAGCTCTTGTAAGCTGCCTGAGTTCTTCTTAGTTGTTTGAGGGTTGGCTTGCTAGGTTCTTGAGAGGGGAACGTGAGGTTTCTCAAAGTTTTTGAGCATTTTTGGATACTGGGAAGCTACATGGGCTGTGGTTCCACAGATGTACTACTTTGTAGCTGAGTCATGTAACTACTTTCATCATTTTGGCTGGGTGGGTGAGGCTCCAAAGTAGAAACAAATTGAAGTTTGTCCTTCTGTTTCTCTGCTGAGGACAGGAATCTTTTTATCACTCCTGTTTTCTTGACTTCTATGGTCCTGGTCTCTGACGAGGTTACTGGAGAGACAGTGAGGTAGCTTTACACTTCTTTACGTTATTATTTCCTCTGTGCCTCAACTCTTTCAACCATCCATCAGTTAATGCATAAAACTGGAATAGTTCTTCTAGATCAGTGATGGCGAACCTTTTCGGCACCAAGTCTCCAAACCAGAATGCGTGCATATGCCAGCCACCTGGTCTTTGGGTTTCCGGCATACGCATGCGCACCAGCCAGCTCGTCTTTGGGTTTCTAGCGCTCTTGTGCACGCAAAGATCAAGTGGTTGGAGCACATGTGCACAGCGAAAAGCAGCTGGCGATGCCATAGGTTCGCCATCATGGTTCTAGATTCTCTAACCCAGAATTAGGATATCAGGAAGAACTCCCCAAAGCTGGTTAGTCAAACCATATCATTCCACTTCATATCTCTTGCACATGATTGAAAATCCAATATGTACTTGTGAGTGCTGCAGTTGATTTGCTTTAGCCAGTGAATCTTTCTATCTGTTGAAGATTTCCTAGCCTGATAATTAAATGGCACTCTAAATCTTGTATGGAATTCTGGTAAATATCCAGTAAATAAATCTTTGCCTTCAGTGAGCTAATTAGATCACCCCTTTTTAAAGCAGAATTGCAACAAAATTGATACTGGACAATAAAAAAAAAAACCTGCTGAGCTGCCACTGACTAAAAATTTGTCCCAAGGTTATGCTACCTATACCATAGCATCAAGTAAATTTGTTATTTACAATACAATACAATAGCAGAGTTGGAAGGGACCTTGTAGGTCTTCTAGTCCAACGCCCTGCGTGGGCAGGAACCTTATACCGTTTCAGACAAATGGCTATCTAACATCTTCTTAAAGACTTCCAGGGTTGGGGCATTCACAACTTCTGGAGGCAAGGTTAATTGTTCTAACTGTCAGGAAATTTCTCCTTAGTTCTAAGTTGCTTCTCTCCTTGATTAGTTTCCACCCATTGCTTCTTGTCCTGCCCCCAGGGGCCTTGGAGAATAATTTGACTCCCTCTTCTTTGTGGCACCCTCTGAGATATCGGAACACTGCTATCATGTCTCCCCTGGTCCTTCTCTTCATCAAACTAGACATACCCAGTTCCTGCAACCATTCTTCATATGTTTTAGCCTCCAGTCCCCTAATCATGTTGGTTGCTCTTCTCTGCACTCTTTCCAGAGTCTCCACGTCTTTTCTACATCGTGGCAACCAAAACTGTATGCAGTATTCCAAGTGTGGACTTACCAAGGCACTATACAGTGGCATTAACACTTCATGTGATCTAGATTCTATCCCTCTGTTTATGCAGCCTAGAACTGTGTTGGTTTTTTTGGCAGCTGCTGCACACTGCTGGCTCATATTTAAGTGGTTGTCCACTAGGATTCCAAGATCCCTCTCACAGTTGCTACTATTGAGCAAGGTACCACCTATACTGTACCTGTGCATTTTGTTTTTCTTGCCTAAATGTAGAACCTTACTTTTTTCACAATTGAATTTCATTTTGTTAGATAGTGCCCAATGTTCAAGTTTGTCAGATCCTTCTGTATCTTAAGCCTATCTTCTGGAGGGTTGGCTATTCCTGCCAGCTTGGTGTCGTCTGCAAATTTCATGAGTTCCCCATTTATCCCCTCATCCAAATCATTGATGAAGATGTTGAAGAGTGCTGGGCCTAAAACAGAGCCTTGGGGTACTCCACTGCATACTTCCTTCCATGTAGATGCAGTTCCATTGAGGACTACATGTTGAGTGCGGTTGGTCAGCCAGTTGCGAATATTTGCATATCCATTTCTATGCATACCCATAATCCATGCAGTTATTTGCATATCCATTTCTTGTTTACATCCATTTGTTTCAATAATGCTTCAGCAAATTGTTCTCTGGATATTGAAATGCCCTAAGAATCTGATGCCATCTCTACATTCAAAGCAGAGGGGGTATTCAGCCAGTTCTGAAGTTGTAGCGGAAATTTTGAGTAGTTCTGAGAACTGGCAAATAGGCTGGCCCCACCCCGCTGTCTCCCAGCTGGACTTCTTTTGTTTTTATTTATTTATTTATTTATTTTTCATATTTATAACCCACTCCCATCTCACAACAAGGGACTCGGAGCGGCTTGTTGCTCTGAACAGGAGAATGGAGCTGGAAAGCAGGTTAGTGGGTGGGGAGGGAATGAGGATTTTGCAGTATCCTTCCCCTGCCATGCCCACCAAGCCACACCCACCAAGCCACTCCCACAGAACCAGTAGTAAATTTTTTTGAATCTGACCACTGATTCAGAGGCACAGTTCAATGTCTGATTGGAGAAAGTAGAGGCTTTCAAGATTGATGTAAGTCTTCAAAATATGCAAGCGAGGAAGGAAACATTTAAAAAAATATTAGAATTCTACCTTTTCATTGTGGGGTGCAGTACAAATAGTTCTTGATTTGTGATGGCAATTGGAATTACTGTCATAAATTGGTATGATCCTAAAGTGAGTCATCATGTAATCAGACCAGATGTTATATCTATTTTATCAAGGTTGTTAAGTGAATCATGCAATTCTTAGGCAATTCTAGCTTCCTCAATTGACTGTACTTGTTGGTAGCTGGCTGGGAAAATTGAAAATAACTATCATGCGGACACAGGATACTGTAACCTTGATAAATGTGAGCCAGTTGCCAAGTACCTAAATATGATCGTATGATGATGGGGATGATGCAACAGTTGTAACTTTGAGGATGGGTTGTATGTAACGTTTTCTGAGACCCTTGTATCTTCAAACTATGTGTAAATGAATAGTTGTAACTCAAGGACTATCTGTAATAAAATCTTGAGAACATGGTAGTGTTCTCTGATCTTTTGGTGTAAAAGAAAAACAAGATAGGATAATCCTGAGTTTCTTTCTTACCCCTTGGTCTTTCTCAGAGAAGAGCTCATGTTTATTTAACAACTTTTACATTCTTTACAATACAATAGCAGAGTTGGAAGGGACCTTGTAGGTCTTCTAGTCCAACCCCCTGCATGGGCAGGAACCTTATACCATTTCAGACAAATGGCTGTCTAACATCTTTTTGAAGACTTCCAGGGTTGGGGCATTCACAACTGCTGGAGGCAAGCTGTTCCAGAGGTTAATTGTTCTTACTTTCAGGAAATTTCTCCTTAATTCTAAGTTGCTTCTCTCCTTGGTTAGTTTCCACCCATTGCTTCTTGTCCTGCCCCCAGGTGCCTTGGAGAAAAGTTTGACTCCTTTCTTCAGACTTTAGCAATGTAATGAACAAGAACTGTCGGATGTACAAGCTGGAATCAAAAGAGGGAAGCCTTATCTATGGTCATATTCCTAACATCTGATGGAAAATGGAAAAGGCAAGGAAGTTCCAAAAAGACATATATTTTTGCTTTTTTATTATTATACAAAGAAGAATCAATGTGTAGATTATAACAAATTGTGGCTAGCCCTTAAAAACATGGGCTACTTTATCTATTTACTGAAAAGAAATGTAGGTTGAACAAGAAGCCACACAATATGGAACATCTAAAAGGGTTCAAAATTGGGTATACCTAGATCATGCACTGTCACTGTCAGGCACCCCTGACACAAGTGATTTCAAGCTGGCCATGCCCTCCCCGGGGTCAAACACAACCCTGATGCAGCCCTCAATGAAATCAAGTTTGACAACCCTACTCTATACTAATAGTATAGTATCAGTACAGGAATACTGATTATATCATGAAATAAAAACATGTTAGCTACAGGAAAAACTATCACTCTTTTAGATAAACTATTAAAGCCCAGAAACATTGCACTTACCACAAAGGCATGTATTGTTAAGATTATGTTTTTCCCAGTTGTATGAGTTAAAATTTTACATTCATTAGAAAGACTGAGTAAGAAAAATGGTTCTTTGAAATTGTGTACTGAAAATAAATGTTGAGAAAGCCTTGGACTGCGAGAAAAAATAGTTCATTTGATACTGGATGAAATAAAATCACTGCTACGTACTGAACACTTTAAAATGGGACTAAAGCTTAAATATTTTGGACACATAATACAAAGAGTCACAGGAGAAATTTTTGATACTCAGAAAATTCAGACTACTCAAAAAAGTGACTAAAGTAGGCTAAGTGGCTGATGACAGAAGCATAGGTTTACTAGGTTCAAATAAATAATTCCTGTTGAAACAATATTCATTAGGTCCCAAAGAATCAAAAGCAAATAAAACACAATAGCTAGGGGACCTTGGATCAGCCAAGCCAGAATAATCTTTACAATGTTAGAATGGAATGAAATCTCCCTAAATAACAAGGGCCACCTTGTAATTTTGATTCACAATGTGGTTATTGCAAAATATAGCCTTTGTCTAATGTCTCAACTGAAAATGCTCAAAGCCCAAAAAGGTTGGTTGCATTTTAGTGTATGGACTGGCGCTGAATTAAGATCCTAGCAATACTATATATAATTATAAATAACCTGGTCTATTTCCATCTTTCCAGAAAAACTGGTATCTGACCAATGTTGCTTCAGCAAATATGTTAACAAAAGAAAAACTGGATACTAGTTCTCTGATGTTCAACACAACTTGTTGACAACACTGGTTTTAGAAAAATGCTGTTTTGATTCTAAATTTGTTTTATTGTTGAAATAACAAACAGCAGTGCCATTAAAAGCAGCAGGGTGCAGGGTGCTTCCTAGTTAGCTTGTTTGCTTTTGTGCTGTGGTAGAAGAGAGATAATATTTCCCCACAGGAGATTTTTCAATTGACCACATTAACATCTTAATACATTTTTTTTCTAAAAAGAAATGCTTATCCTCTTTAAAAAAAGGAAAAGAAGCAATTGAAAATGTGAAAGTTGATATATTTTCTGCCTTTCCTATTCTCATCAGCGTTAGCAAGATTTCTTTCATTACGCCTCTATGGTTACACACACACACACACACTTTTTTCTGTTTCTGGAAATTAAATAACAAAGAGAAACCTGTAACTGTTAACAGGGTTTTTGTTGTTAACCAATTAAGAACGTGAATGTAGATCTTTAAGTGCCTGTAATTTATCAGTTGTTTTGATACATGTTTACAGAATAATAAGAGCACTATTAATTTTAAACAAGTGGAATTAGCAAAAACAGTAAACCTCAGGGCCATTTTTTGATCATGGGGAAATTTGATACAGGTAGATCTCGACTTACAATAGTTTGTTTAGTGATTGTTGGAAGTTAGAACGCCACTCAAAAAGGTGACTTATTACCATTTTTCACATTTACAATCTTGCAGCACCCCCATGGTCATGTGATCGATGTTTGGCAATGGGATATGTTTTTTTTTTTGTAAAGTAATTTTTATTGGTTTTACATGATCATATTTATGATGGTTGTGCATTGTTCTAGGGTCATGTGATCACCCTTTGCAACCTTCTGACAAGCAAAGTCATTGGGGAAGCCAGATTCCCTTCACAACTGTGTTACTAACTTAAGAACTACGGTGATTCACTTAGGAACTGTGGCAAGAAAGGTTATAAAATGAGGTAAAACTCACTTAACTGTCTCACTTAGCAACATAAATTTTGGGCTGAATTGTGGCTGTAAGTCAAGGGCTACCTGTATTAATAACCTTTGACTAGTCTTCTATAGCTTGATACTTCTCAGGTGTTAAAACTAGTACACACAGATATGTAATAGTATTTCAGTAGGAATTCTGAAGTTATAATCCCAAAATATCCGAAAGACACCAGGTTGGGAAGCTTTGCTTGGCATTGTTTATTTCATAGACTGAAAGTGTGAAGAAGAAAAAAACCAATTGCACTATAATATTTCACAAAGCAAAGAAGTAATGAACATATCATAACAAAGCATGTTTTTCCTTACAATGAAGTGATGGGTTAGGGGAAAGCTGTAAGCTAAACTGGACTTTTAAATTAACTATGATTAAAATATAACTCTCCATTGCAGTCAGGAAGTAATGCGGTTCCAATTCTATCTCCATCGCCAATGGTCTTCCTAGGATTCTGGAAAACTAGCTTGTTTGGCTTGAATGGCTAATAACTATGCTGCTTTTTTCCATGACTTAAAGCCTTGGTCCATAAGTGTGGGTTATGGTTTCTTCCCATACCTGTATTGCCTTAATATTTGACAGTGGCAATTGCATTACACATAGGGACTATAGAATGGGTTGCCCCATTTTCCCTTTTTTGTGCAAGTTATTTGACATTGCCTTTGTGGTAAAGGGGGGGGAACAGTGCTGGAAAGGCTCCTGAACCACAAAATGAAAACAAATAGAGATGTGCAATATCAATCAAGGCAAGACAAGTGCAGGTAGAAAAATTATGGTATAATAATTTGTATTGATGAAATGTGTGTTGAATACTATGTAATGGGCTTAGGATAAAAATAGCAACTGGAAAGAACATACTTCTCTTCAATTGACATTGAATGTTTTTCTATCTAGCACACGTTAGATCTTTCAGTATAAATTATGAATAAATGATTCCTTACCATCTTATTTTATTGGAATCTGAGCTTGTATACAAGAGAAATGTTAAGCAGTGTATTTAAGGATGCAGATGCTTTAGTGATTTTGTAGGTCAGCATGTTTTATTACTCTCTGTCAAATAAATTGGCTGCAGCCTTGAAGACATATTCTGCTTTTATACTTAGTACTTTGATTCTTTGCTACATCAAACATTGTAGAAAGTTTTAAGAGAGAACTGATAGTTAATGGTTTTCAGACCTAAATTAATGTTGCTAATCAGATTCCAGATATGAAACGAATTGCTTTTGACAGTTAAGCATTAGAATTGTTTACATTTGGTTTTTATGAGAATATTGGCTTTCCTGTCTATCTGGTAGAGATTATATGGTATTTTTAAATTACTTTTTGTTTTGTAAGTGTGATTTATATTGTAACATTTTTCTGACAGCGATTTTAAGAATGCAGGTTTCTTATTTATAGATCGCCGTGCATGACAAATGTAATGTATTGTTGCAGACTACATAATGTAATTAATGATACATTAGAAAGACTACACTGTTTCTAGATTATTTATATGCCAATTAGTTTATATTTCATTTAATTATGTGTCACTTTTGATATAGTAAATGTCATGAAAAAGAGGTGGTTGACCTGTATTTATGCTAAAATGTCAGCATAGTTTTTATCACCTTCTATCTGTGTTTTAAATTGTATGAGTTAGATTAAAAATACTCTTAATAATCAACTTTATATCTAGGAAAGTCTTACTTTTTTCATAATTAAAGTTACTAATAAGGACTTGAAGAGTTGTCTGGACTGCTCTCGTTTTTGGGAATATTTAAGTTACAGTTAATAACTGTAAAATGTGTCTAATTATTTTACCTTAAACTATTGGGTTATAATCTATGTCACATCTATAATTGCACTTGTTATCTTGAGCTAGGAGTATTAAAGGCTTTTACCCTTATTTTTTGTGTGTGATTGATGTCCATTTGTTTTATGATTACAGATCTATCTTTCTTTTAGCTATTTGTTCCATGATTACAGATCTATGTGTACTTTTGCATTATACTTCAGATATTTTAGATAATAGCCTCCATTACCCCCACTGTTGGCCATATTGATTGAGATTTATCAGAGTTGTGATCCAAAACTTTTGGAGGTCACCAGATTGCCTCTGTCAGCCTTATCTTCACTATCTATGAACACAGTTTTCTAAGACCCAATTAGTCACACATTCACCAGAACTTCAATTATCATCTAAATTTGCTTCGGGTCAAAAATGGGGGGAGGGGGGGAAAAGAGTTTTGATGTCCATTTTCTTTCATATTTATTACAATCAGTAGTTCAATAAGTTGGTGAATCAAAATTATGAAAATTCAATCCTGATTGCCACAACTGTCATACAAAGCTTGTAAATTACTATTTGGTTAGTGTATATTCCTTACAAAGGTACATTTTGCACTTTTTGTGGGTACTAAGGTTCCCACCCTTGCTCCACTCCAATGCATGTGATATACTGCCATGTATACAATTCCCATACTATGACATGTGCATATTTAGTGTTTCTACTGATGCCAAGCCTTTCAAGTTTGGCCAAGTCAGGAGCTGTATTTTATCATAAGGATCATATTTTATTGGTGCAGATTGTAATAACAGAATCCTAAAAGTTTGGCAGGTTTTCTTTCTGCCCCTGTTTTACATTAGACAGGATCAAAATAGATTACCTTAAGTTTCTTTCTCACTGCCTCTTCTTTCCCAAGGTGGTTTGGATGGTTATTTAACACTTTTCTTCCTTCTTCAAATTTATTTTGGTATTCATCTACAACAACGTGATATCTCTTTTATGAAAGTGATTCCAGACTACATTGGGCATTTTCTTTTTCTTCATTTATTAGCTGCGTCCTATGTGATTCTATTAATTTCACCACCTATTTTCTTCCTCATCTACCAACTTCTGCATTATGCCTGCTTCCATCATTCTTCTGAAATCTGTTGAGACCTTTAATCTGCTGTTATTAGATTACAACTGTTTTAGATGTTACCTTATGTGTCTGCCTTGACTGTCATAGTGTCTTTGTGTAGTCACTATGTGGAAGGGCTTTATTAACTTGTCTTTCATTTTCCTGTGGTTGATGATCACTTGCTTAAATTCCACAATCCAAACAATATGCTATCTTTTCATATGAGGTCTGTAGAGAATGAGGAAGGAACTAGGCATAGTATGATAACATTATTGAGCAGTCAGCAGCAGACATAGCAGGTGAGGTTTGGATTTAAGTCCTTTTGGGGTAGATATGATAGTCTGGTCTTTGTACATTGCCGTCTTACACCAGTAATGAAAGGAACCAATTCACCTGAATTGTGCCATGGTACTACTTCATGAGTTTTGCAAGGCATATTTGTCTGAATAATCCATAAAAATTGTTTCTGCCACTCCTGTTGTTGAATAAACATCACTTTTAGAAATTTAATTTATATACAACAGCACAGTTGCATTGTTTTAAATTTGGAAACAAATGTTGACAGAAATAGTTATAGCTATTACTTACAAATCAAAGGTAGTGATTTTCATTGTTTGTACATCTTTGTTTAGATATTTTATATACTGTGTTATGTCCTTTCAGGGCCATGAATATTGATATTTATTGAGAGCATAACCCCTAGCTGAATTAGTTGCTTAATCAACTAAACATTTAATTGCAGATGAAATTTGCTTTCCAGTTAATCAGTGGAACATATTGCTAGACTGACTCTATAGAGATGCCACCAAATTTAATGATAAAGAAATGTAAAACAAGGCATTTCAGTTTGGATACATGCATTTTCTACTTCAATAACAATTATAGGGTAGTAAACTTCACAGAGCTGAGCTAAAATCAGTATTAATATGCCTTGCAAACAGATTATCATACTATTGATGGGAATTGAACATTCATATTAAAACTGTTTCTCTATTACTGTAACTGAGACATCCTATATTTTAAGTTTCCGAACTGATGGAAGCAAATATTAAAGCTATATTTTCTTTCATTAATAAGTAGGTTTTTTTGTCCACTGAATTTTAAATATTGCCATGCAATATTTAAAGAAGAGCTGTTTGCTTTTAGTATATTAAAACTATGTGATTATTTTTTGACAAACATGCATAAGAATGTAACTCTGGTTGATTTAAGGCAATAAATCAGTTTAAATTATTTGTTGGTTGACAGTTATTTTAAAAAAATTCCCCTTTATTATTTATGCCCCTCTGATAAATTCTGCATTGAAATATCATTAAATGCCCAGTTGTTGCTTTGTTATTGTTCTTTCTGGGACAGAATTTGTGCTCTAAAATATTATTATCCAGAGAAATAGGAAGCAATTGTTTTTTAATTATTTTGCCTTTGAAGTGTTGTGTGCAGAACATTGTCATCTAAATAGACTACAGCTGTATTGCAATTACAGAATTAAGCTCACAAGTCATTAGTCGTTTATGCTCGTAAGGAGACAAAGGATATTAATTCATGCTAAGCATGATCTCCTTTGGTAAAATTTAGTGGTCTTTTTAATGCACACACAAATCAAAGATAAGAGTGTAAAATGAGGATTACAAGCAGGTACCAGATAATCAGAAGTGAGCCGATTTGTTGTAACTTGTTCAGTTTAAATATTTGTACTTGTAAATTGTTTAACAGGCAGATTCTCCCATTCATGTTCCCTAATCTTCCAATTCATTTTTTATTGTATAAAATATCCTGGCAGCTATTCAGTTCCTATTCATATTTTGTATTGCATTATCCTCCCTGTTGCTGATACAGTTACAAAAAAAAGCATGCACACAAACAAACACACACACAAACCTCCTCCCATTTGTAGATATTTATTCTTTTATGATTTTCTCCCACATTTACCATGTTCGTGTTTTGAAGGTTAATGCCCAAAGTCAAGCAGACAGAAGCCAAGTGCTGCAAGGTTTTCCAAGATTAGGACCGATCCCTTTCGCAGAAATAAATGATTCCTGCCATGTGCAGTGATTTTGTGCAGCGCTACTCACGGCTGAGTGAGTGCATCAATACTGTAGCCCTTACATGCTGTACATACTGATGACACTGTGTTAACTTGATTGACTGAGCAGTGTACGGGAGAAGATGCACCTGCAAGAGATGTACAGACATGCAGTTTTAGTCTGGTTTTGAAATATTTATTTTTAGATTTGTTTTACTTGAAAATCTCAGTTTTAAATTCCATGGGTTCTCATGTTTCTGCTGCTAAGGTAGAGCAAACAGTTATGAATGCTTCTTTGTTGTCAACATTGTTCTGGATTTTAAAGGTGCATCTTCTTTATGCTTAAATTAAAATATAGGGAGATTGAATGAGAGAGAAAGATGAAATAGAAGAGTGGTAAATTTGCAGCTAGTTGGGTATTATTATCTTAAGGAGCTTAGCTGAATGAAAGGGGAATGTTTTGTGTAATTCACTTGTGAGCAGCATTTTGTGTTATATTTTTCTGTTTTGTTTTGTTCTTTGTAGGCTTTGAGACAGCAGCAGAAAAGAAGAAATGGAGTCTCAATGATGGTAAACAAGACTGTTCCTCGTGTTGTTTTGACACCATTAAAGGTGTCTGATGAGCAGTCGGATTCACCTTCAGGTAAATAGCTACAGACTGACTGCAACAACAGTTTCTAGTCAAAGAGCCCTCCCGATGAGGTGAGAGCTATCGTGCACAAAATTAGGATGTTGAAAAATTATGATTGTGTTCCCACAAGATGGATTCTGTTTCATTTTTTAAACCAGTTTTATTAATTCCAAGAAGGAAGATTTTAATTTCAGTGTTAGGAGGGAGGGAAGGGGAGGATCACGAGAGAAAGACTGTGTCTAAAAAAAATTAAAATTACAACAGCTGCTTTAAAGGAATGCAAAGTAGTCTTTTTGGATGCTGATTCTTAATGGGAGAGCTACGTTTTGGCATTCCGTGCCATCAGGGAGCCAAATAAATAACCATCACAACTCCTCTGGGAGTGCGAATTACTCTCATACTCCTGTCTTGCAATAACAGTTGTCCTTTTAATAAGATTTTGTGTTCTGGCACCATCTTAATCACCACAGTGCAACCCTGACCTTTACTTTTGGCTGTTACATGCTTCACTGTGAATGAATCGTGCAGAGATCTGTGTCACTTTTTATTGTAGGTTGGGTTTCTCCCCCCCCCCCCTCTTAGACGTGGGAGAAAATTAACTTACCAAAGGGAGGGTTTCCCATTCTTCCTTTTATTTCTTTGTTCCATTATAAAGATAGCGTTATTATTTTTAAAGATGCCTCTGCTATCAGAGAAGAAGCTTATTTATATTGGATTAGCAAACGTCGTTATTGACTGTTACATTGAAGAAACTTGTTTTCATCACTTAATGGATTTATGAGCTTTTGCTTCATTGCTTCCAGTGACAGGGAATCAACTTGTCAGCAGAAAACATAACCTTTAAATAGGGTAACAGATAAAGATGTCACTATACGGGTTTTTTCTTTTTGTAAAAAAAAATCTAGCTTTGTTTTTGGTTTTTCCCAAACCGGGAAGCACTTCAGTATAACGTTTGCTTTTTTAAAGGGTCTGAATCTAAAAATGGTGAAGCAGACAATTCTGATAAAGAAATGAAACATGGGCCAAAGTCTCCAACTGGAAAACAAATGAGCCAGCATTTAAAGAGATTAAAAAAATCTGGTTTAGGTGAGTAGGTCTCTAAAATGTCCTTTTTTCTCCTCCCCACCTCATCTTTTTACTTTATAGAATACATTAAAAAGGAAAAAAAAAACCTCACTATATAGAATTTCACATTTTCTCTCTTGATGTTTTGGATATTTTTTTCAGTGCACAAGGGCTTCCCTTGCTGTGTTCTTTTGTCCCTTTGAACTCTGCAGGGGTGTCCCCTTTTGGGGCACCTTTTCCCAGCAGGCCATTCTGTCACAACCTTTTCCAATCGGACAGTCTGTAGCTCCCCTAAATTGGCCATTTTGGAGCTGTTTCTTGCTTCACCATCTTTTCACGGAGGACTATTCTCACTTTTCCCCCTTTATCTTTTTTCATTATTTCTCAGTGTATCATTAACATATTTCTCAGTCACATTTCTTTTCTGACTTTGGCTTTTTTTCTCTCATTCTTTAGAACCACAAAATACCTCAGATTATATAGTAAACCAATATTTATATTCACTCTGTTAGACTTTTAAGTGTTGGGCTCCCTAATCCTTTTTTTTCTTCTTTGGCTAAATTATATGTAACTTATTTATCCTAGGCAGTAACAAAATGTCTCATTAAACAAACAGGCACACGTTTTTGCTTTGGGTTGGAATGTTTATAGTCATACTCTGCATTTATTCCTTTCTTAGATTTTTGTTTGCATCCTAATTTAATATTTTAAAATATTTCAAAAATGCTAATTTTATAACTGCTCCTTATCCTACTTAAACTTAGGGCCATTTCATAGTATTATCTGATGGTGTAACTGCTCCCAATAAATTAGCAATATGCTCTGAAAGAAGTTATTTCTCCTTTAAAACTGCAATTTTCTATTGCTGACATCAGTATCTTCCTTATTGTATTTGTTTTTCTTCAGGTTCTCTTCCTATCTTTTTAATCTTTGTGAATGAATTCTGAATTATATTTTGATTCTAAAAACAAATTTTGCTTGATGATTAAAGCTGTGGTAAAAATTGTTTAACTGTCATACGTTAAATACAGAATTTACAATTCTTCCCATCCATCTGGACAAAATTAAATCTTTGTTTTGGCAACAAAGCTCTTTCTAGTCTCTCTCTCATCTTCTCTCTGTCTCTCTTTCTCTCTCTCCCCTTTCCTCCCTCCCTCCCTCTCTGTCTCTCCCCACACACACCCATGCACACCCATACAAACATGAACTGTGCCGATTTACTCTTTAGTTCATGGCATTGTTTTAATTTAAGAGTCTTGAGAAGCTGCAAATGTGAAAATGGCCATTTCTGGCTCAGTGGTTGTAAAGCGTCATTGTATTATATCTTTTCCAATGTAATTAAATAATCAAAACTAGCATTTATTCTTTTAAAAGACCAGAGTTAATGTTTTATAGGATTTTGTTTACTTGTGTTTAGATGTTTATTTTTTATTATAGCTTAGCAGAAAAAGACAAATATAGAGCTGCCTTTTTCAAAAATGGGATCTTTTGTTCAGGTGATATTTTTACATTAAATATTTTACATACAATAAAATCCCATTCTTTGACATTTTCTGTCTATAAAATATGATTCAGTTTCCTTCATTGACATACTTAGCAGTTTTTCAAGTCTTTCTGTGGTAGCAAAGGAATGGGTGGGTCTAAAGGGTGCCATAACTTCATAAAGTCTAACTTGGAAGCACAATTAATGAAGGGGAAATGGAAAAAAAATTGTTCATACATTTAATATGATTTAAGTATTAGATAATATGAGGATTTAAATTAGCTGACTATAAGGCTAAAGCTAATATGACTTGTAATGTAGGACCACAGAAATAGGAAGACCATACTTATCTTCCCTATATTTTCTTCCTCCTTGAATCCCAAGAGCCTTCCTGAAAAGTCCAAAATTCCTGAAAGAATGGCATGCATTAAGAACTAGAGAAACATCCTTGGCAATTTTAAGATTTGTGAACTTCAACTCCCAACCAGCAGCATATCTTAAAGTTACCACGACTGAGAAATGCTGCTGTAGGGCAAGGCTGGAATTATTCAACAAGAAATTTCTGCTCTCTCAGAGTGCCATTTCTGATTTGGAATCAAATCCCACATTGTGACCACCATAGCCATTAAGACATAATCTCAGCTGTTCAGGAGTAGTTACTAGCTATACTTTCAGAAAGGCATTCTGGGCACACAGCTAGTGAGGAATATAACCAGGAAATTAGAGAGGCAGTCAAATTTGCTTTCTTAAAATGGTTAAAATAAAGCAGATTTTGAAAACTTCCAAAACATAGAAGCAGGCATTAAAATTTCAAATATTGTTCAGTAATGCAAATTAAGATTTTAAAAATCTGTTTTAACTCTATGCTGATAGGATCTGAAGCCTTGATGGGGACTGTGATGACTATTGACAAAAAATAGATTTTTGGCCCCTAGTTTGATGAAAACATCACTCTCTTTTGAGGCATTTGTGAAAAATGATAAATTTGTCAAGTTGTAATAAAATACATTCTAACCCATAGTGTAACTACCCTTTGGTTTACTTGTTACAGTTGTGCTCATAGCATCACCAAAACAGTATTATTGAATTGCAAGAGGTGCAGAAAAGAACAACCGAAATGATGAAAGTGAATGAGTATATGAAATAAAGTCACATTTGTGACTAATGAGTTTAGAAGAAATTGAGTAAATGGGACATGACAGCAATGTCTAAAATTGGGCAAGGTATAAAAAAAAGTGGAGTAGAACGTAGGGCCATCTGATGAACTTGGATAGTTAAAAATTCAATTAATATATTACAGAATTTGTTAACACATGGATACAGTGACATCTGGCAATTTGGATGATTATAAAAAAGAATTTGACAAATGCATGAAGCATAAAACTATCAATAATTTCCAGTCTGGGTGGTTTTGTATTGCTCTCTGTCTAGGAGACTGCATATCTTTCAATTCCAGTTGCTGTGGATCACAGGGAGGGAAATATTGCTGTACTTGTATTCTGCCTATTGCCTTGCCACAGGCATTTAACAGGGCATTGTGGGGACAGAATGCTAGATTAGGTAGCCACAGCTGCTTTTTATAAATGAAAATGTGGTTGCCTTCCACTTAAAAACCCCTTTGAACACAACCCTCCTTGCCTAATCTCATTAAAAATAAGTGGAACATTGTATTTTTATAACTGTTGAATTGTGATACTTGCAGTTTTGAAGATCTTATAGCATTTCAAGGAATAATTGAACCATCAATCTTTGCTGAAAACCATTTTGTGTTTATATAGTATTGGGATAGCTTACTTATAGTCAAAATGATTAGAATTCAAAGAGGTCCATGCAAGCATAAAGATACTTCTTTGTCTGGGAGAAGTCAATTTGTAATTTATGTATAGCTAGTTGAGCTTCAGGTTATATGAGGATATCTGACTTAAACTTTTCAGGCAGTGGAGAAGACTCCCTAAGTTTTGAAGCATCATCAGTACAACAAACTTAATGTGAGCCACTAAAAAGTAAAGCTCTCTATGCATAATTCTGTATTTTCAAACAAGTAACTAATACTTTGCTCTACAATTAATAGAACAAATAAACATTATTTGCTCGCTTGCGAATTTATTTCACAGTATTTAAAAGCTGCGCCCATCAGACATTCTGATGCCTTTCATTAATAAAAATTATATACTATTTATTTATTTATATATTTATTTACTTAGCCACCCAACTCATTATTGAGTGACTCTAGATGGCTTACAGCAATATAAAACAGTTACAATGTTAAAACATTAAAAAACATGTAATTGAACATTAAAAGTTATAAATAAAATATAAAAATATCAATTGATATAAAATAATAAAAAGGATGTAATAAAACGACAACGCATGATTAATACATACGTGTTGTTTTGAATACATAGCATCACTGCCTGGAACTGAGAACCATGTTTTCATTCAAAAGTTATGGAAATGCACATATCAATGCAGAAGTATTGTACCTTTGTTCAAACGGGAGCATTTTCCTTTCCTCTAATTTGTTTTAACTGAATACATTTTTTCATATAAATGGGTGATTTTTTCATATAAAAGGCAGGCTTTCAAAAGGACAGAATTCAGTTTCTTGGGAAATATAATTGTTTCGAAAAGAACCTTTTTCTAACAGTCAACATTTCCTGAGAATGGTTACAATGTTGTTGGGAACAGGAGACCTGGCTCAGGTTTCCACATAATCATAGAGACTATTTGCCCCGTTTTGTGCCCAATTGTTATTTTCCTTTTGAACTACAAACTGTGTTGTGACTGTAAGATAAATGTCACTTCCCACCCCTACTCCACATGTGTATAGCACTTTGACATCTTGCAGGAAAGATAGATTACAAATGTAATAAACCAGTACATCAATAAATCTCACAACTCAGGGCTAAATAGAATTTCTGTGGGCTAGATGTTGTCTTCATTTTTAGCTATTATTAAGTACTAGAATTATTATCATGAGACAGCCTGATGGCATATGATACAACTATTCTGCTTAAACTAAGCATTTCTGCTCAGGTTCTTGTAATTTTATATAAGCTGTCTTCAGTTTCATGAAGGACGGAAGAAGGAAAATTAGTGCATCTAATAAATTATTTTGAAAGTTAAATTAAGCAAAATGAGAATACAGATTTGCTAAGTTTTTATTGTTTATATCATTGAGGGAATATGGTTTTAATGGACACAAAATTTTGATTTTGTTTTAAGATTCTGTGCCCTCCATCCCCAACTTTTAATTTGCATCTTGGAGTTGCATAAACAAGACTTTTAAAAAAAACCTTTTAAAACAAGGAACATGTATGAGAAATAAGATTCTCGTTAGGAACATTTACTATATCTGATTTTTAATTCTATTTATTTGTAAGTTCTGTTTTTGGAAATTAAAAATAAATTAATACAGGTTCTACTGAAATCCCTGTTACTTCCAGTGTAGACAACAGTGATTTTAACATTTCATGAGAAAGCTTGTTCCACTGATTGACAGTTTACATAATTATGATGTTCCTTCCAATGCCCAGTTTACTTCCTTGTATTTTTTAACCCATTGCTTCTGGATCTGATCTCTGAGGTAATAGGGGATAGGTTTACTCCTGTGTGACAAATTTTCAGGCATTTAAAGTCTGCTATGTTTCTCCTCAATTACCTTTTTATAAAACACAAGCATATTCTTTGACTATTCCTCAGAGACCTTGCTTTCAAAACCCATCACCATTTTGGTAGCCTGTCTCTGAACTCACTTCAAGTTGTCACAATCCTTTTTAAATTATAGTGTCCAGAACTGCATACAAACAATATTTCAATTGAGATCTGATTAGAGTGAAACAATTAACTCCTATGATCCATATTGACTCCATATTTCTGCTAGTGAATCCCAAGATAGAATTTGTCTTTTAAAAAATTCAGTACATTGTTAACCTGCTTGTGGTTGGCAAGATCAACCAGATTCTTTTCACAGATATTACTGCAAAATCAAGTTTCCCCCATCCTATACTTGGGGCCTACGTTTTTCCTCCAACTGTTAAATTCTGCACTGTTTACTTCAGCCACTCAGACTTGTTTAGATATTTTAAAAACTTTCTTTCCTCTAAAATATTAGTCACCCAATCCAATTTTGTGTCATCTTTGAATTTGATAATTATCACTTCAACTCCTTCTTTCAAATCATTATTATAAATACTGGGATCATAACTGTTGTGCTTCCCTCCAATCTGCCGTCTCTTGAAGGTTATCAACTTCTACTCTTTTGGAATACAAAACAATGGTCTGATTCTTTTCCATACCTCCTTCCCTAGAGATTATGAATTCAAGAATAACACGACCAATTTCCCAAAGATACTAGGCACGGTTACTACTTCAACTAATTATTTCATGCCAGTGATAATTAAGTCTAGGATGACAAAGTCGGCTGTTCTTCCACTTTCGGATAAATAAAATTGTCAAGAGAGGATAAAAAGTTGTTGGATCTCTGATTTTTAGCAGAGCTAGATTCCCAGATGATGTCATTATAATTAAAATCTTTACTATCTTTGAAAGATTGGTAATCTGATATAAAGGCTTCATCCATATCTTCAGCCAGCTAAGGTGATCTTTAATACATTTTCAATATCATCTTTATTTCTCCCTTCTGTCTCATTCTAGTACAAATGTTTTCAATAGGGCATAAATGCTCTGATTACTGAATTTCTACATGTGTATTTTTCCTTTACATTCATTACTACTCTTCTCCCCGTTTTTTTGGATCTGTTCCTTATGAATAAATTGTAGCCTTCCTGTGCTATGTGCCAGCCATAAGTAGAAACCATTAGATCTCAGTTTTTGTGTTTGTTTTGTTAATTTAGGATCCTACTTCTCCCTATTTATTTTCCATTTTCTATGTATAAATGTAGAAACAATTGAGATTTTGACTGGTATTGGCTACAGAATTATCTGTGATACTTTGGCCTTCTGGCCTGTTTTCTTAGCTCTAAGGCTCGGATGCATATTTGTTTCTGAACTCTTGCCACTCTTCCCCTGTTAGTTTAACACCTTCTTCATGAGCTTGGTGTGATACCTACTCTAGCCGTTCTTCATGAAGGCTACTTAGATCATTGTCAAAAATCCAAAGTTATTTCAGCAACACAGTATGTAATGGATTATTGACCTTCAGTATCCTATTTTGTCTTTTATTTCTCATTGGTTCTTACTTTACCAAATCAAATATGAAAATGTAGATTAAAAAAAGATTAATTCATAAGTTTATAATGTGTTAGTTGCTTTAGTTCCTTCATGAGAGTGCACAAAGAACAATTTATAATGCAGTATTATCTTTGCTGGTTTCTATTTTAAAACAGCTTTTATTGCAAGTTTATAACACATTTTATTGGTTTTTAACACATTTTGCTTAGCAACTGATTTTAACAGCATAGTTTGATGAAGTAATGAGACTGGAAGTTAACTCATTTTCTATAGTTAGGTAGTTCCTTCTATAAAATAAAGCAACAACATTATTTTAATAATATGAAAAGAGGAAACAAAAATGCTATGCACATGTAAAAGGTACTGTGGGGTGAACAGTACAGAAGAATGCTTTTAAAAGTGTTGGGAAAGAAAGTACTCTTCTCCTTAACATGGACAGCTGCTATACTATATGAAAAGTAAATGTTTTGAATTTTACTTATTAAATATAGCTATGCCTTCCTTTATTTGTAATAGAGTTAAATGTGTTCTTATTTCTTTAATCCAGGACACTTGAAATGGACCAAAGCCGAGGACATTGATATAGAAACACCAGGATCTATTCTTGTGAATACCAACTTGAGGGCTTTAATAAACAAACACACTTTTCTTTCATTACCTCAGCATTTCCAACAATACCTCCTGCTTTTACTTCCAGAAGTAGATAGGCAGGTGAGTAAAAAAAAAAAAAAAAGTACTTAGTGCTTTCACAGTAAATCTTTTTCAATGCCTTGATTAATACTGAGTAACATGAGTGATTCTTCACAACATGTAAGTTATGAAAATTGCTCTGATGGGCAGTAGCTGAAAAATCAAGGTGTATGTTTTAGGTGAAAAGGTCTAGCAGAGGGTTTTTGCCATAACGGTAAAAGATGAACTCTCTTCTAGATTGCTGTGTTTTGAGACCTAAACAAGGTAGATGAATCACTTTTCCTGTCATTTCATCCCATGACATACCTGAAACATCTATTAATGTCCATTTTCCTAAAGCCTTAACATTAATAAACATTAAACTTTAATGTCCATTTCCCCACTTAATTTAGCTGCTTGGTCTCTTATTTCATTGAGAGGAAATATTTGCAAACCAATCACATTAGTTTCATAAAGAGCAAGATAAGTTGCTATTTGAGATATGCAAGTTTTTATAAGTTCTTAGAGTTTGTTTTACAGTGCTTTCAATCTTAGATCAAGTTATAATATCAATAGAGCTGTTAATTAACAATGGACATATACACTTTTGACACAAAGCCATTAGCTTTCAATTTATTTCTTTAAATTTAGTGAACCTCTTGTGGGTATTACTGTCAGAATGCTATATAACTGAAGGCTCATTTGTAAATTAATATTTCTCTCCACAAGAATGGAAAATGTCTCTTAAGGAGAAAGGACCTGCTCCACGGCTAAGAAGGCAATCTCCAAATGCTCTCCTGCCTCCACACAATGTTCACTATATTGAAAAAATTGGTAGACAAACTAGTTCCCTAGAAGATAACCCTATGAGCAGACTTATTTCTCTTCCTTGTTTTTTACCCTGCTCTTTTGTGTTATAGGGTACTTTCCTTCTATCAGTCTTATATGGACCTGTTGTATTTTCCACTGATACATGTACGGCCCTTATGGGACTTTATCCTGGATGTTTATCCAGGTTCATTTCTACCCAGTGTTTTGTATCTGTCACTTTTGTGCTATTTTGAACAATTAAAGAATGGAGGGGGGGGGGGGAGTTAAAAAATGAAATCTCTAAATTACATCTGAATAAGAAAATGACATCCTCTTAGATCTTTTTCTTTAAGATTACCAGACTTTATTAATGACAGGCAGATTTGACAGTATTCTTGACTTAAGAGAAAACATCAATGGTAAACTAAGACCAAAACAAATAAATAGAATAAAATGCTCCCAGAAACTTCTAAGATGAGAGTGAGATAAAGAGAAAAATCCTTTGGTCATGCTACTTTGTTATACAGCCCTTCTGATCGGAAGGCAAAAGAAACTGCCACTGCAGGGATTTTTTTTATCCCCAGCTCTCATGTTAAAAGATTTGGTAAAATATTTGCACAGTTATATCCATAGTTTTCATCCCCTGGATATATCAATAGATATACAAATTTGGCTTTGGATACTTAAAAACTCTTTGCAGTTTCTTCTTGACTCCCCAATTACTCTATACCAACTAGGCCACGCCCACATAGCAAATGGGCAGAGAACCCCTTTCTAATATTTTTGAAGCCCACACCTGTCCTAGACTGCTTATCTTACCTTGGAAACAGAAATATAAGGTTGCATGGAGTTGGTGTCTGTATGTATGTGTTTGAGTCTTGGAGGCTATTCAGTGACTCAAGGCTTACCCTGCTTGATTCCTCCTCCATGCCAGGCTGATTATTTGCAAACAGCGTCATTTCTATTGCATGGCCTATTCATTGCTACCGCTCTGATTACTATTCAGTAGATTTTTTAGAATCATTGGAAGTTCATTGGAAGTTGGGTGGCATATAAATTATATATAAGTAACATTGTAATTTTGATTGGTGGCACAGCCAGCCAAATGTTTAGACTTATTTGGCATTTTTCTCCACTTATCAAGTTCTTCCAAAGAACTTGAGATAGACAGATTTTTTTAAAATTTAATGATGTTAAAAGTATTGTCACAGGATGTAAACAGTCCCAAATAAAGCTGCCTTTTGCAATTGACTGATGGTGATTTTGTTAATGCTGATGTTCAAGTGGTGTTCTATTGGTTTTGGGATTGCACCTAAGTTCCATCCTGTTGGTACTATCTTTGCTTATGTTGGCCATAGTTGTTCTACTTTTATTTACAGGTCTTTATATTTTGTGAATTTTCTCTAGTTACTTCTCTTCCCTTCTGCTTCCTCCAAGTACTGCCATGTCCACTATCTAGACTTTTTTTGCCTTTCTTACCAACAATTGTTAAAATCTGGGGTGTGATGTGGCAGATGTACTTCTCCATTTGAATTCTAAAATATCAGAGTATTTTAGCTTTTTTATTTTATTTTATTTTAAATTTATATACCGCCCTTTTCACCAAAAAGGGACTCAGGGCGATGCACAGAAAGATAAAACCCCACAATATACAAAATTTAAAAAACAATTAAACCCATACAACTGTGCTAAAATTGAATAAATAGTTAAAACCATAAATAACAAATTAAAATAGTCCCTAATCTATGTCAGGCCGGCAAGACGAAAGAAATGAGCTTTTACCATCCGACGGAAGAGTCGTAGGTCCGTGATGGTACGGATATCGGGGGGGAGGTCGTTCCAGAGTGTCGGAACCGCCACAGAGAAGGCTCTTCCCCTGGGGGTCGCCAGTCGGCATTGACCGGCTGACGGCACCCTGAGAAGGCCAACTCTGTGAGAGCGGACAGGTCGAAGGGAGGAAATGAAGGCTTCTTCATTTTCTTTGGCTATATCCCTCTCTCATCAGTTTTTCTCTTGATTTCATTTTATATTCTCCTTCACAAAATTCTGGTATCTCACAATAAGTTAGCCGTTTGTATTTGCCCTTGTATATAAGATGCATCTTGTGCCAAGATCCACAAAGGTGTTTTTGGGCTTCTGTCTATTCCATATTCTTAATATGGCATATCTAACATAATAGTTTTTAAAATCCACATTAGCCCTGACTTTGTCATGCCAGAAACATGCACGCCACTCAAATTTCAAGTTATGTGCTTCTAGTTCCAAAACTTTTCATTTCTCAGTAACATCCAGTCTTTCATCCAAGTCAAACAACAAGGTACAAAATACAATTTCAAATCAGAAAAACATTTCTTTTGCATCTTATAACACCTTATATTTAACTTGTAGCTCATTCCCCTGCCACACAAATTTAGTTACATCTTTCTGCCACTATTTAAATGGTGCATCAGTTGTCAGATATTGTCTGAAACAAAAACATCATTCTACAGGAGACATTCATTTTTATCACAGAAATTCTTCACAGCAATGACAGTTGTAATTCTTCCCATCTTAAACTACCTTTTTAACTTCATTCCGTGTCTTAACATAGTTATTTTAAAATAACATACAATTCATATTTGTCATAGTGATACTCAGATATTTTATCTCCCTGTCAATCTTAAAGCCCATTTTATTAATCAATTCTGTTTGATCTTCCAGTTTCACAGTTCTTGTTAACATCTTCCTATTTTGTTTATTAATCTTGAAATCTACTAATGCACCAAAATGTTTTAATTTGCCATTAATATTTTATTTCCCTTTAAAGCAGGGGTCCCCAACCCCCGGGCCGCGGACCGGTGCGGGAGCCGGGCCGCAGGGCTAGAGAGGAGGAGGAGGGGGCAGCCCCCTGAGCACAGCGCGCGGGAGAACGTAGGCGCGGCTGTTCGCGCCGTTGGAGTGTGGCTCTTCCTCCTCCCTCGTCGACGGAGGGATTCCTGGACGCCGCCGGACCGGCCACCGATTCCCTCCCCTGCTGGCATGCCGGCCACTCATTTTCTTCCAGGGACTGCGGAGGCTCCGCGGGCTGGGGAGGGAACTGGCGGGTTGCTCCGGCGGCGCACAGGTGTCCCTCCGTCGACGAGGGTGGAGGAAGAGCCCCCCCCCCATCCTCCTGCGTTCTCCCACATGCTCTGCCCAATGGGCTGCTCCCTCCTCCCTCCTCCTCCTCTCCAGCCCGGCTCCTATCCAGCCACGGAGCCTGACCGAGCAAACGAGCGACCAAGCGTGGCAGGCGGGATGAGGAGGCTGGGGGGGACGGACGACGACGATGACGACGACAGACACACATAGAGAGACAGAGAGAGGGAGGGAGGGAGAGAAAGATAGACAGAGACACAGAAGGAGTGATTGAATGAATGCAAGACAGACAGGCACACGCACACGCACACACACAGAGTGACAGAAATGGGCGGATGAAGGAGAGAGACAGAGAAAGAGAGAAAGAAAGAAAAAAGTGGGAGAGAAAGACAGACAGAGAGAAAGAGACAGAAAGGAAAGAAAGAGACAGAAAAAGATACAGAAAGAGAGGGAAAGAGAAAAAGAAAGAGAAAGAAATAGAGAGAAAGGGAAAGAGGGAAAGAAAGAAATAGCGAGAGAGAAAAAGAGAGATAGAGACAAAGAAAGAGAAAGAAAGAGAGAGAGAGAAAGAAAGAAAGAACTTATGACCACAGTTGAGGCCAAAAGTTTGGTTGCTAACCAAGATCATTGTTCAGTGAGTTTCCATTTTCCAAGTTGGCCACGCCCACCCAGTCACATGACTGCTGAGCCCCTCAGCCGGTCCGCAGAATTTTCTTTAAAATGAAACCGGTCCCTGGTGAAAAAAAGGTTGGGGACCCCTGCTTTAAAGGATCTTTCATAACCAACTCCAAACCATCTGCAAAAGCCCTTAACTTATAAGTTTCTTTTAAAATATTTACTCCCACAATTCCCTCCTCTTGTTTTTTTCCTCTATTCAATATTTCAAGAATCAAAATAAAGAAGAGAAGAGACAGTGAACATCCCTGTATTTTTGCAGTCCAATTCCAATTCTTTTCTGCATCTTAGAAAATCAATACAGATAGTTTTTTAATTATGTTCTCAAAATACTTCAAAATGCCCAACCTATTTATAAACATAATTCTTTAATTGACTTTTTAAAACCCACATTGATCCTCATGAATAAATTTATGCAAAATTATTTTCAGTTTGCCAGCTGGAATTGTTATGAACTACTTGTAGTCATCATTCAGTAATGATATAGGACTATAACTTTCAATTAAAATTAAATCTTGTTCTGTTGTGGGTATACATTAGTAGTCAATTTCTTTGAAATCCAAATCATGCCGATTCTTGAAAAGAATCTATATCTTTCAGAAAAATAGGCATAATTTCTTGAATTGCCATTTTTCTATCTCCATATATCAACCAGCCCTAAGATGTTCATCATATCAAAGAAAACTTTGATAACTTGCTTTGACTGATTTTAATATTTTTCTCAGAAGTTCTGTCCTATTATGGGGTCAATCACTCCATTTTAATCCTCTATCAAACACTAATTTTCAGAAGCAAAATATATTACTTTCTCCTAGTTTGTCCTCATTTGGGACATACATTCCCAGTGTCAAAGACTTAGTTCCATGCATATTAACTTCCAGCCTAACAAATCTACCATGCAGTCAATACAAGTTCTACTTTTAGTTGAACATTTACATACAAAACAATTCCATATTTAATTTTAATTTAATTTCTCTTTTGAGGGGAATTTGCTTCATTTATATTCTGCTTTAAGCATTTGCTATTCAAAACAAGGCAATTTTTAAAAAATGGAACCTCGGTGGCACAGTGGTTAGAGTGCAGTACTGCAGGCTATTTCTGCTGGCTGCCTGCAATTTGGCATTTTTGATCCCACCAGGCTCAAGGTTGAGTCAGCCTTCCATCCTTCTGAGGTTGGTAAAATGAGGACCCAAATCTTTGGGGGCAATATGCTGTCTCTGCAAACCACTTAGAGAGGGCTGTAAAGCACTGTAAAGTAGTATATAAGTAAGTGCTATTGCTATTGCTATTTGTAGCACCTAATTCAGGATCTTCCCTTTCAGTTTTCTTTTGCAGTGTCCATTGACAGTTCCATTTGAATCTCTCCCAAAATTTTCTTTTACTTCCCAATATTTCCACTTTGTCATTGATTCAAGTCTCTAGACACTTGTTTTACAGAGATTTTCATCATACTAATGTATTCTTTCACATTCTCTTTCATCTTTACAAATCTTTCACCATTTTTTTACAGATGCTGTCAATTTAATAATAATAATAATAATAATAATAATAATAATAATAATAATAATAATAATAATAATAATAATAATAACAATAATAATAATAATAATACATTTTAATTTGTAGACTGCTCCCTCTCCCCGAAGGGACTCGGGGCGGTGCACAGGGGAATTAAAAAATGTACAAACATAGATAATTTAGAATCAAGTGATGCAACTTACTTATTACCCAATTATTCAAACATTTTCTGAAGCAAATCTTGTGTAATTTCTCTTTCTGCAAGTTGCTATAGTAATCCTCTCTTCCTCTCTAATGTTTGTTTGTTTGTGTGCGGATGGGTGTGGGTGTGTTTCCATTACAGATAGTTCTTAATTTACAATTGGTGACTTAATGATTGTTTGAAGTTACATAGATTCCCAAAAAAGCTACTTGTGACCCAGGTTTAAAGTTCTGATGCCTACCTTCCTAGAGTTACGTGACGGTATTTTAGTTGTTCATCAGTCAGCCCACATTTATGGCTATCTACAGCACCCTACAATCCCATGATCACAATTTATAATTTTTTTTGCCAGAAACTAGTATTTACTTTTGGTTTATGGCAAAAATATGCCTCTTAACAAACAATGGGTTCACTGAACGGCAAAATTTTATCTAACTGAGACAGCAACAACCATCAATCTTCTTAGTCAGTCTCTCTATATCTCTCTCTGTCTCTCTCTGTCTCTCTCTCGTTCTCTCTTTCTTTTTCTCTCTCCATTTTGGTTAGCTTATGCCAACTCAAAGTTCTTGTTAAATGGGGAATACTTGTATCCAGTAATCTCTATCCAGCAATATTACCTGTAATTCCAGAGCTCCAATCTAATACAGAGGATTACAAAGAGTATATTATAGACAAAATCAAATTGAGTGCCTATCAACAGAAAGACAGAAAATGAATGAACAGTCCAATTTCCCAGTCCCACTTATTCTATGATAGAGCATTTCAATTCAACAACCACACACGATACTTTTAAACTAAACTCAGTGGGTGTATAGACCAAGGCATTTATGGATTTCTAGCTACTATCATATAAAATATTGTGCCTAAAGCAAGCTGTCCTCGAAAAGTACATAAGCTGAAGCTATCAAAATAAAAAAGACAACTATCTATCCTGAGCTACTGGTGAAAAGTTAGCCTATAAATCTAACAAATCAAAGCATAAATAACCCAGATCAAAGTTCTGTAATGAAACAAATAGGAGAGCATATGATCTTTCTTTTTTGCCATTTTTCTATATCTCTGGCCTTTAGAAGACCATGAAGATTCAGGTGTTCTTTATTGCCCCAAATTCTTTTTAAAGCCAGATGTTTTTTAAGCCATGGAATAATAGGGGGAGAATTCAGGATTTCCAGAGGCTTCTCCCATGTTCTCTCAGGATCAATAGCCACTCTTGATCTAAAACAACCTAAAATAACAGTCTTTCTTTTTTCTTTTTACCCTGATGACACTTAAGGCAAGATGAGAAAGTAGAGGAATGGATTGCACATCATCTTCTATCTCTAACCCTTGAGTTTGGAAGCTAGTAAGATGATGTATATTGGGATATTGCTATCATCTAGCAAAGCAAAAAAGATCTTGGTTATAGAGTCTAAATTTAGAAATAAAATTGGTGTATTTTTAGTTTGCCATGGTACCAGTTAATGTAATGGATAGATGTTATGGTTTCTAAAAAGAGTCTAGGACATGATTAATGCCCACTTTTCCATTAGAAAAATGAGGTGTCAACTTTTTAAATACTTTTATGCTTGGATAATGGGGAACATTTATTTATATCCCTTTTTAATAAAAATTTCTCAGTTACTATAATGAAAAATTATTTTAAGCTGTTGGCTGCAACCCAAAATATGCAGAAAAAAGCTTTATTTTCTTTATTCCTGCACTTCTCCCCACTCCCTCTTCCTCTGCTTGTTGCAAATAGTAACCTGTTCTTCCAGTAAGCTGATGGATCCTTTGCTTGTACTTTTCTGAATTGCGGCTGTTACATTTAAGAAATTGGTTTGCAGTCCAATTTTCTTTTGCTTCTCTTGGGAAGATATATTCTTGATTACCTGCAGTTTTTCTTAGACATACTGTTTACATACTTTCTAGTCTTTAACACACTGGGATTTGTTTACACAACCTTTCTATACAGAGATAGAATATAAAACTAGGTTACCTTGCAATTGTGTCGCAAGAGCACCATTATTCAGTTGCAGTTTGGGGGTTATAATTTAGGACAAACACAGATTTATAAGCAGAATGCCCTTAATTCAAGACCTTAAAGGAAAATATTTAAGGCAGCAAATGTCAGTAAATCTCACCAGAGAGAAATCACTCAGAGTAGACAATGTTAGTCTAAAGCTTAATGGCCTGATTCAGTAAATTTCACCTATCAATTCACTAGCCATGAATGACAGTTTGAATAAGTGTTGTAACAATCACACATTTGTTTTATGCTACAGTATTTAGCTGCATTGTTTATATATCTGAACATCAAGTTCATATGCATAGTATATTAGTTAGCTTAGTATATGTAAAGTGCTTATTAGGTAAGCCCTTTTTGTATTTTCAAAACTAGATTTAAATCTATGCTATTGCAGTCACCATTCCAATCTCAGTATATATTGATGATTGTGTAGTTTAATATTTTGAAACATATTATTTTAGTTCTCTGTTGCAACATATATTTGGTAATATATAGTCCAATATTTCCTCAATTTTATCTGGCTATAGCCAGAGGAAGTTGAAATTATCATGACATGTATAACTAATATGTGTATCCCACTAAGCACACATACTTTTCTACCCATACATTTCACAAGCTGACAGTATATACTATCAATACACATAATTTCACTTGGAAAATAATCTTTGTTTCATTTCCCATTCAGATTGTAAAATATATAAATATAATTAAACCCCTTTCCACAAAAATGTATATTTTTGCATTTCACTTGGTTTTCTCAAATAAAATTTATTCAGGTGGCTAAGGAATGGTTTATCTGGAACTCTAAGGGTAATCCATATGTCAACTTATCCAGTGTGCACCACGTTGAAAAAAAAACTTCAGTCATTTTCTTACATTTATTTTGAAGAATATTTGGCAATGTGTACAGTAGTTTAAGCATTGGTGTGTAAGATATATATGTTAGCAATATGTATGATAGTTAATATTAAGGTATGCAACAGAATCATTAAACCCTATTCCTATGGCAAAATGGGAAAATTTAAGAATGTTAATTTTCCCATTGCAGAATAGGAAAACAGAGTCTATTCTGAGTTTCAACCTAAAAGAAGCTCCAGCCTGTATTTGTTTCTCTGGTGTTTCAAGGTGCTAAGGATGGCCATAAAGTATGCGTTTATACCAGTGGCATACACATATTTGGTTACCTAACTGCTAAATTTCCATGTAGAAAAATGTATCTTTTAGGAAAGTTGCTCAGTTGAAATATTTGAGTATGTTGTGATTTCTACTGGAATGTAATTTATGGAGCAGTTTTCAGTGACCTTTCAAAATTACTTACAGTGTGTGGATTTTTGGCTCTGAACATTTTTTCTATTAATTAGTTAGCACTCATTAGATATTTGAATCTTCTGACTGTTACAATCTTTCTTTGATAGTAGGTTTGATTCATATAATTTAATAGTAGTAAAAGCTAAAATTTCAAACTCCAGATTTCTTTATGCCTCAAAAGATACATTGGGTTAAAGTCAAAATTGTAGTGGCCGCATTTGGATATGTAATGGAGTCACATTTTACACATTGAAAAATAGATTCCTATAAGATTTGACCAAACTGATAAGTGATGGGATGGTAAACATTCAGCTTTATTTTATACACCGTCTTAAATATAAAATGATTAAACCATTACTATATTTCTAAAAAACATAGTTAATCATTTTCTTCATGGCACCTTCTTTTAAATGTCTGCAAGAAAGTTTTAAAATAATCTTTTCCTCACAAATTCCTAAAGACACTAATAATTTAATACTGTCCTTTAAAATGGGAAATCAATATTGGATGATAAAATGTTAATTTAGTAAAGTAAGCCTCTGATGTTATAAAGCTAAAGCTCTACTATTGCAGTATAATCAAATAAAGTAATGTCTACAGTATTACCTCTTATATTAACTATAGAATTACAACCTATAATAACTGAATCTTTTATTTGAGAAATATTTCTGCTTATCAATTATGTAGAAAGGTTAAGCAGTAGCTGTATAAAACAGTAATGGTAACATTGGATTGAGCTGCAGGGAGTCAAACAGATAATAGATTTAACTGGTTGAGTGCTTCTTAAGGTATTAGCTATACAGAAAATTTGATCATCTGTAAAATAGTGTATTCTTTTAGGAAATCATAAAGATTTGAAGTTTTACAAAATGAATGTTTACATGGTATAATATGTATTCCAGCTTCAAAAAAGTTAATATTTACTAAGGTTTGAGATTTTCTTGCCTTATGAAAATAACTGGTGTATGTAATATGTTTTCCCCTTTTAAATGTTTTGTTTTAAAAACTAATGTTTTTGGTGCACGTTCTTCAGAAAGTGCATGCCTTGTGAATACTAATTTCATTGTGTTTAATTGGACAAAATCAGAATTCCAAACCCAAAAGAAGAAGAAAATAACTTTTAAAAACAATTGTTCTGGCTCATTAAAGCATTGTTTTTTATTAGGTAGCATTTCTTGAGAACCGTAAAAATTAATAGTGTATTTCAAAAGTACCTCATTGGCATGTTCCTCCAAATAATTTAATTTTCATGGTTAATTGTGCCTTCTTTGTAACATAGACTATTGAATTGTCTATTTAGAAATTTTTAATTTTCTCTTCCTTTCATTTTCTTTAATTCTTTAATTTATACAATATATGCTCTAAAGATTTAAAAACTTTGTGATGTAGTGAGTGATTCTGAGCAGAAATCTTACAAGAAGCTCATAATAATTATTTTAACTGACAGATTTTTCTTCTACTCTTTTGAAAGCAATATATTTTATTTAATGTGTTTAAATTAGATCATGAGAAGTGTGGAACTTTGCTTGGTGAAAAATTGATACTTTTCTGTTTCAAATGTTTCTTGTGTAAAATGTTACCTGACTTCCAACTCTTAATCTAAAAAGAGATTAAGATGAATGGAAGAAGCTAGAAGTTAAAACTGCCACTTCTTATTTTGTTTTTTCTTAGCCATACCTAGTTTGCTATTCACTCTGCAAACTCTAACATAATATTGTGAATGTACACTGTAGACTTCAAGATTCAAAAAAATGTAAGCCCTCAGCTACCAAGAAAAGGGATGCCCACACTCTTAATGTATCTATTTTATCTCCATTGCAAGTCATCCATTGCACTTCATTTGTCTCATGTCACCATTAAAAACTTGTTTGAAAGAAGGGTCACAGAATCCTAGTTGTTTTATTAGCTTTGAATTCTAGCCACTGCAATTTTGTGAAATAATGCATTAGTTTACTTATTTCTTAATTTTGTATGAAGCTTGAACATACTGTTGGTCTAATAATTCCTTGCTAGTCACTGAAATAACTTAACCAAAAATGTACTCTTTTTATATAGATGAGAAATATTGGACATCAATTAATGTTTCCAATGTTGCTATTGTTTGTTCCAGCTCAAAAATTTTTTTTTTGATTTGCTGTTAGATCATAAACAAAGATTGCATCATTATTTCAAAATTAGGCCCATTGAACAGAACGGACGTAACGATTTCCACGGTAAACATGCATAGGTTTCCAATATCATAATCAACAGAACATTATTATAGGCACACTGATGTTGGATTAGGCCACTTGCATTTAATTTGATGACTATAATGAAAATGCTACCGTATTTAATATTAGCAAATTATTCCCTATGTTATTCCTACTTTCTGTCCTTCCCCATGTCACATGATTGGAGCTCTCTTCTTATGTACTCTTAGTTGAAGCAATCTCTGACAGTGTCTTCTGCTACCATCGGCTTATTTTCTAGATGGGAAGTGATGGAGTTTTGCGCCTCAGTAGTTCCGCTCTAAATAATGAATTCTTTGCATATGCAGCACAAGGGTGGAAACAGCGATTGGCAGAAGGTAATTTTCTACTTGTTACTAGATTTAACCAATAGTATTTTTCCCTCTATAAAGAGATCCCGTCTTATGTCACAGCCAGGAAAACATTCATTTCAATACTTTTATATTTTATTCTTGCTCAACCCAATGTACCTTGCACAATTGTTGTGAGGGAAAATTGGGGACAGAGTGCTATAGCACTGCCTTGTGCTCCTGGAAGAGAGGCGGGATAGAAAATTAAAAAAACAAAATTATAAAGTGGCAAGATTTCAAAACTATGTACACTAGATCATCTTCCAGTTGTGTTAAGCACATCTGTCTCTTACACCTCACAATAGATTACCATTGGGTCCTTTCACTTAAAATATGAACAAGCATTTTCATCAGTGTCAGCTTTGGAAGCCTAAATGCATGTGACTAAATCCCACCAATACACGCTAGAAATACAAAAAACAGCACTACAAATACCATTTTAGCATAGGTTTCTCTCAAATTAATTTTGGATTGAGTTTTGAAGTTTGGATTCAAATTTTGGATTGAATATTGAACCACTATTTGCAATAGGGGAAAAATTCAACCATCCATGCCTCATGAAAAGCTGCTGCCCAAAGATGGAGTCTTCTCAAGCAGCAACTAGCAGAGCACAGGAACTGCATGATGTTTAGGAAAGCAATGTTGATTGTGTTTCACGATGTGCAAAAAATCTTTGACACTTATCCAAGTTTTGAAACCTTAGAGCATGGTTGACCAAATAACTTTAGCACAGCATTTGTATGAAATGGGTCACCTGCAGAAATTCCTGCACTACACAAAACTCAGCTGCACCCCTAGATTAATTCTTTGGACCTTCCGTTTCTTGTATCTTTTAGGAGAATTTACACCTGAGATGCAGTTGCGCATCAGACAAGAAATTGAAAAGGAAAAGAAAACAGAACCCTGGAAAGAGAAGTTCTTTGAAAGATTTTATGGAGAAAAGTAAGTATCAAAGAGAAAAAAAATGTCCTCAGATATGTAACAATGTGGATAGCTATTAACAAATACATTTGCATTTCCTGAAATCTAAAAGTGCCTAATAAATTTACCAATTATTTTAGTTCCTATTAGCATTGCTAAAGCTTTCTTAGATTTACTTTTTCAATTTCTCAACCTATTTTAAACACTAAAAGTAATCTACAATTTCACCAAACCCTTCCCCAAATATATTAAACATTAAATTCAAATAGAGAGTTAATATAACACAGACTGAATATGAATAGATAAAACCCATCCTTTTTTAACCTTCAAAAGGAATCAAATTTCAGAAGGAATCTAAAGTAATAAAATAATCACAAAAATTATTTTAGTACTTGTTTTTCCCTCATAAAATCCTTCACTAGGGTATTGACTTGAATGAATAAAAACAATGTATATATATACATGTTATATTGTATAGAAATGTATATATTATATTTTATAGAGATAAAGCAACAACAGTGGATGAATATTTCTTTTTGAAAAGTTTCAGAGTAACATGCTTGATTCTTTCATAAACATATATTAAGCTATTATACATAAATTCAATAAAGTATTTAATACTTTAAGTAGATGAAATTATTTTCTAATCAGATAAAGAACAGTTACATTAGACATGTATGCCATATTCTCAAATTCACCACAGGCAATCACATATATTAACAAATTATATTCATGTTATTTCCTTTATACAGGTAAGCCCTCAATTCACGACTGGTCACTTAGCAACCGTTAAAAGTTACAATGAACCTGTTCAGAGCTATTTACAGCCCAGTTTCAAAGTTCTGATAGGTGGGGGGCCCATGGCCATTTTGGGCACTTGACAACTCGCCAGGTTTTCAGCCATTTGCAGCATCTTGTGATCACATGGCCACAATTTATGAGCTTTTTTGCTGGAAACCAGCATTCACTTCTGGTTTCTGGTAAAATACACCCATTGAATAGAGTGGGGTCACTTAGTGGCTGCTGTGTTCACTTAATGACCATGGTGTTTGTTTAACAACTGCAGCATTCAGTTAAGAATTGCTGCAGAAAAAGTTGTCAAATTGGTTGCAGTCACATAGCTTGATGACTACCAGTTTATATAATTTTATTTTTGAAAAAATATATTTAAAAGCTCTTAAAAGAAGCTCTATCTAAAAGTGTTTTTTTGTTATGAATATTGTATACAGGATTGACTACATCATTGCAATAATATAACTCGGTATTTCTGCAAATCATAAGCATAGGTATTTTCTGGTATCATAAGCAAAGATTTCATAATTCTGATAGGAAAAATATTTTTTCTATGCCTTTTTTTTAAAGCATGCATCCAGGTTAATGTAAAAGCTTTTGCAAAATAATTTCCCACTTCAAAGTTTGGAAATCCATGCAGACATTTTTTTCCAGAAAGACTATCACTTCTTTTTCAAAATAGCTTTTTCCTATTTCATTCTCAAAGAACTCAGTGACCTCAATTTTTTTCATTTTTGACACACTAGTACTTAAAATAAGTGTACAGATTACAGTGTCTGTACTAGTAAAACCTTTACCAATTTTACATAATGTCTTCTCATTCTAAGAAAAATAAGTCCATTGTGATTTTTCTTGTTTAATCCATCTTTTATCTCATGTGGTCTTCTCCTATTATCCCTAGTATGAATTGGACTAGTTGGGGTTAATTGGAATTACAGTTTGGCTCATCTGAAGAGCATTAAATCTAAATCTATATAAATAAAAATGTAACTATGAATTTGTTCAAAACAGGTAATCTCTTAAAGTACTGCACCAATCGCTTCCAAATTTTCACACAATGTTCCTTACAAATACGGCACCAATGATATATATAGATAGTGTAGATGTCACACCTGTACCAGGTACACACAACAGAAATGTAAAAAATGTAGGTAGGTGGATACAGAGACAACAGTGAGCCACAGGATGTCATAATACAAAATGTCAGAATACTCTGTCCATAAGATTCAAGGAGAAATACAGTAGGTAGGTACTGTAAAGTAAAAGGGATAGAGTGAGGGAGAAATGCAGTAGGTAAGTAGGTAGGTTGGTAGGTAGATAGGTATAGGTGGATATATATATAGAGAGAGTGAAATACAGTAGGTAGGTAGGTAGATAGGTAGGTAGAGGGATAGAGGTGGGGGGGGGGAGAAATACAGTAGAGGGATAGAGAGCGAGATGCTGAGGGCGACGGAGGCCATCCCCTGTCCTTTCGGAATGGCACTCGCCTATCTCTCAGGGCCGACTGACCCATGTTCAACTGCTGTTCACACAGAACCCTTCTCCACTTCAAAGTAGGTAGGTAGGTAGAGGGAGAGAGGGAGAGGTAGGTAGGTTGGGGGTTATACGGTGGTTGTGTGTATGTGTTTGTGTGTGCAGGTGTAGATCTTCACCCAGATTGGTTGGCCATTTAACCAGACTGGGTCACAGCAACGCGTGGCCAGGAATGGCTAGTTAATATATAAATATTTTCAAGAAAATTACATACATCATGATGTCACCTTTCTATCATAACAAATACAAATATTGCATATTATATTAGACAGTGTAATTCCATACATAAATGCTGAGAAAGAAATCCTCTTAAATTTGTTTCCAGAAAGGATTGCCTAAACACTGCCACCAAGAAAATTATATGTAGTCATAAAGTAGAGCTTTACTCAAAGAATACTTTACTTGTACATAATAGGAGAGTCACAAAGAGAAATGTTAAATGAATAATCATATTAGTTGTGTTTAATTTTAAAATGCAATTCAAATTTCAATAAATCAATTTTTGGCCACATCTACTTTTTTAAAAGTAAGGTTATGGCAGCTCATTAAAGTGCCCTCAGACCTAAAAATATTGTGTACCCTGAATGCTAAATTTATAGTGACAGAATAGTTAGATAAGACAAAAATACTTTCTATCAGAAGACTGAAATAATTAAAAAAAAACCAACTGTGGAGGAAGTTAAAAATAACAAAAATTGAGGTAAACCCCTTTTCCTCTTTAGAAATTTATAATACCTTCATGGCATCATCCAGCCATCACTGAGGTGGTATATAATCTGTCCTCATTGCTGTCATTTTGGCACAATAATGGTTGGATGACTCTAAAATATGCTGTAAACTGCTAGTGGAGAAATGGCCAGAGATGACAGGCTTTTAACACACTCTCCAGTCCATCGATAGATTTTCTATGATATCACTGAAGGCTGGATACCAGGGCAAGCAGAGTAATTTTCTGCATGTAACTGTGTAATGTCTCTTTGCCCTGGCTTTAGCTGAGTATATATCAGTGTGGAATGAAAGGTCAATACCAGTAAGTAAATGACAAAAATGTTTTTATATAACCACATTTAAATTTTATTTTATTACTCAAATATACTTTTTCTACATCAGAAGTTTGGTATGTGATTCTTTTAGAGATTATATGTTTGTAGCATAGAATGAAACTCTATAGCTGTTTTTCTGTCAAACGTTTATTGAAATATGGCTATGTAATTTAACTGTGATCTCTGACTAGGTTGGGGATGTCAGTGGAAGAATCTAGGAAGCTTACATCAGTACAAAATAATGAAGACGATAATAAATCCCTCTCTGGTTCTTCGGATTTGCCTGGTCCTTCAAGAGAGCCTTCTTTTGATGACCATGAAGAAAAGAGCAACGAATTGCCACTCTTGCCAGAGAGAGATTTCTGTCAGGCACTTTGCAACATGGAACATGTTCCTTCCAAGGATCTAATGGCAGAAACAGAAGACATTTTGATTCCAGAAGAATCCATTATTCAAGAAGAGATTGCTGAGGAAGTTGAGACAAGTATTTGTGAATGTCAGGAAGAGAACCAAAAAGAACACGTGAATTCAGAACAACCAGTAAGTCCAGTTGGTACAAATGAAGAAACAGATCCATTACCACTTACAGGGAATTCTGAATCCTGTGTTGTGATGAATGATGTATTAAGTCCATTATCTCATGTTGAAATCAAAGAAGAGGAAAGATTGGAGTATCCCCAGGAAGAAATGTCAGTCATAACAGATCAGATAGAAAGCAGTTTATCACCTTCACAATCTGCTTCTTCCTCAAATTCTGTTAGTAATGTGGAAGAAAAAGATCTGGAATCCATTAAAGGACTTAGTCCTCATGGAAAATATTCCCCTGTCCTTAATGGTTCCTTATTTACTGGTGGAGGTGTTGCAGTACATATGGAATTGCAGAGTGACCCTGATGAACTGTCCTCTGAAAATGCCTGTATTTCAGAAACATCTTTTTCTTCTGAAAGCCCAGAAGAACCATCTGCCAGTATTGCATCTCCTGGAGGTGACACCCAATCGACGTCAGAGGAGCCTTCTACACCAGTGTCTCTTGAAACTGTGTGCTCATCAGACATGTCTTGCACTGAAAACACTGAAACTGATACTCAACAAAAAACTGTTGATGATAATCTGAATACATCTTTAATGTCTGAAATATCTCCACTGCCAGCCTCACCTGTCACATCAGAAGCATCTCTGTTGTCAAATTTGCCTCTAACCTCAGAGGCATCACCAGTTTCTAATTTACCTTTACCATCAGAAACTTCCCCAATGTCTGATTTGCCCTTGACATCTGAAACTTCTTCAGTGTCTTCTGTTCTTTTAGCTTCCGAAACATCTCATTCAAATAGTTTACTATTACCTTCAGAAGCATCTCCACTTTCCAATTCACCAGTGAGTGAAAGATTTATTCAGCAAAGAAAATCACTGTGTTTGTCTGAAGAATCCTTGTCACCTCTGAAAGAAGAAACCTGTAGCATTCCTAATATTCCACAAGAAGATAATATTCCATCACAACAAAATTCACTTCAGGGTGATGCTATGAAAGCTGTCATATCTGAACCTTCACCAGCAGAAGGATCCCAGTCCAGAAATCTTACTAATCAAACCTGTAGGTCAGAAACTGAAATAGAGAATCGTTTCATTTCTTCTCTTGCAGAAAGTTCTTCTCCAGAAGTGATAAAAATGAGAAATCATGGTAGCCACCAGCGATCTGAAAATAAAAGTGCAATCTCTCAACTGGAAGTATCTGTCTTAACAGAAGTGGCAGAATGCAAAAATATTGAATCTCTTCCATCTAAGTCTCATGATAAGTTATATACCTCAACATCATCTTTAGAAATTGGCAGAAATAAGTCTCACAAACTTCAAGGGACTACACAGAATCGGTTTGAAAGTTCCTATTCTTCAAAATCAAGTGAAGTTACCAAGTCACCTGAAGTAAGAAATGAAAGCAGGGACCTGGACATCCCAAAGAGGAAAACAGCTGAACATCACAGTTTTGGAATCTGTAAAGAGAAGAGAGCTAGAATTGAAGATGATCAGGCCCATCGTAATTCATCAACAAATTCATCTGAAAGAGAGCCACCACCTAGAGAAGAGCCCAGAGTCCCACCCTTAAAGGTAAATTGAAATAAACCTTTAGAAACTTACATATTACCTGGATTGTATTTGAGCTAATCAAGAAAAACTGGAAACTTTTTCCATAAGCAGTTTTCACAAATAACTGATACCTCATAATTACTAATTTTTGCCTGCAAAATCATTTTGTTGTTCCTTGTAGGGTGCCAATAAATAGATTTTCTTATAACATACTCAGCTGACATGCTACCATTATGAAATACTATATTTTATAAAAGTGATTTTCCACCCTCAGGAACGCAGCATTAGAAATTGTCAATAGTATTTTGCAAATGTTTGTTTTGTCATTGAGCAACACATTAATGAAAAAGAAAAATTGTTCACTGTAACATTTGTAAAATCATAAACTGTGTCATTCATGCTTCTGGTTCTTAAGATGCATTATATTATGCAATGAAAATAATGGAATCACTAACCATAAATGAGAGAAGTCATATGAGAGATAAAAGCTTGCTATCCTCCGGGCTTTGTGGAGTTTTGTCAGTTACTTAGATAGTCCGACACACAAAATTTGTAGAAGGATATGAACAGTAAACGTTGCATTCTTGCTTTGTTTGCTTTATTTAGTCACTGCATATGCATAGTTCCTTGTAACAGAGCCCAACAGAAGTGGTGTTCATTCAGATGCTACCAACAGTTGGGTTAAGATTATTGAACTTCGATGTATTAAAATAATTGGAAATGCTTTTCTAACTTCTAATTTTACAAAACCTATACAAAATTCAATGAAATCTTTTTGTCAAATACCTATATTCTGAATACAACAATGAAAATCAGAAAATATGATTGTGAAAAGCAAACTGTACAGAAAGAGGCATGTAACATAAATACATGTGCTGGAAAATATTAAAGGACCTTGAAACTAAACTCATTATTTCCTGACAATGCAAATATTATTTCCTTCAGTTCATAAAGCAATATATTAATGAGGGGGTGATTAATAATATATAGAATTTTAAACATTTGCTTATGCTAAATAAAAATTTTCACCATCATATGGTAAAAATTTAAAGCTGTTCACCATAAATTATGATTTTCTAATACGGTTTTAATATATTTTCTTTTCCCATTCAGATTCAACTCTCAAAAATTGGCCCACCTTTTATCATCAAGAGCCAGCCAGTTTCCAAACCAGAACCTAGAGCTACTCCAAGTACCTCTGTGAGCAGCGGGAGGAACACTGGGGCCAGAACTCTTGCAGATATCAAAGCAAGAGCCCAGCAAGCCAGAGCTCAGAGGGAAGCAGCAGCAGCTGCTGCAGTTGCTGCAGCTGCAAGCATTGTTTCTGGAGGGCTAGGGAGCCCCTGTGAAGGTGGGAAGACCCGAACGTTGGCCCACATCAAGGAGCAAACAAAGGCCAAGTTGTTTGCAAAGCACCAAGCAAGAGCCCACTTGCTCCAGAGCAACAAGGAAAGCAAGTCTCAGCAGGCCTTGAAAGAAGCTCCATCAGTTGTGGAGATCTCTGTGGCTTCTGAAACAAAGATTGAAGGTTCTACTGGTGTAATTATAGTTAATCCTAACTGTCGGTCTCCTAGCAACAAATCTGCTCACCTTCGTGAAGCTACTGCTTTATTGCAGCACTCTCTTAATGCCACTTCTTTGCCAGAAACTAGCACTGATATCCCTGTTCAAAATTCTGATGAAAGCATATCTGTGCCTCATTTTTGTGAGAAATTGCTATCTTCTACCTCTCCAGAAAGTATTTCAGTCCTATATAAGAAAAACTCAGTTCCTGGTTCTGTGTGTAGCACTGCTAAGTCAGGAACAATTAAGGAACTTTCTTTTGCTGGTTCAGTTGATAAGCCCTCTGTTTTGATGTCTGTTGAAAGTACAGACACAAAGACTAGCAATATAACTATGCTGAAATCCATCCAAGGGGCTGACACTCCATGCGGTTCTATTGTGCCAAAATGTCATGAAAACTCCGGTCCTCCAGCTACAGCCAACACTTCTGTCTTATCAGATTCCTTAGAGAAGAAAATATTACCAATGCCAAGTAACAATGCAACTAGTGCAATTTCAAGTCAGTACACCACTGTGCCAACATCTATTGCAAGTACTTTATCAGATCACCTGTCTGGCAGCTCTGTTTTGATTCCTCCAGGGGGATCTATAAGTAGATATCCGTCGGATAAGATATCCCTAACTGGGTGCAGTGACCCAAGTGCTTTGTCAAACAGCATCTCTGTTAGGGCAGCTTTACATGGAAATGAGGCACTTTCAGTAGGAGATTCCATTGGCAGGACTTCCATTTCTATATTTGCCAGCAACATGATGACTGTAAATTCTTATGAGAATTCCACCAAAATGAGTGCTGATGGCATAGAGAGAAATTCGGGAATGAGGAGCCATTTAGACATGCCCAGTAAACCCTCGGTAGGATATATACAGGCACCTGCAAATAGATCCATTCCTTGTAAAGTCATTGTTGATCACACAATGACAACAATGAATTCAAGCTTGTCTCTGGGTCTTTCCACGGAAAGTACAGATAGTAGCGTGGAAGCGCAAAACAGGCCGATTAGGATTGAAACTGCTTTACAAAACATAACATGCCCACAAGTATCTGTCATAAGTAGGCCAGAGCTACTTAATAATGAAAATTTGGAGCCCAGCTCTGGTTTTAACAATGGTCCAACCAAGCAAGATGGCAAGCATTTACAAGCAGCGTGTACTGCTATTCGAGAAATGCCTCTTGGCCCTCAAGATAAGCAGTTGGATGTTGTTCCTCCAACACAAAGTTTCTCAGAACAGTTTCAAGAGCCTTTAACTTTCAAGAGGGAAGCAGAAAGTATCTGTACCAACCGATATAATCCTAATAGCCGAATCTGTTGGAATGACAATGAGGTAATGAATACCCAGCAGACTTTGGTCAATCATCTTAACCCTAGTAAACATAAGGAATATTCAGAAAATAACTGTTTAAAAAATGTGAAAACAGAGCCTTCAGGTTCGGTACATCTGCATGAGATGCATACAAGAAATGTCGTGACAAGCATAGCCTTGCCTGTTAAGACAGAAAGAAATGAATCTGACAAATGCTTTAGGATGGACACGGAAGATTTTGTAAGACCTGAAATGCCTGTGCAAACTGCAGAAATAGTCCCAAGTTCACAGCCAGTTCAGAGCTCTAAGAGATCTGTAACCGATTCCATGGAGCATTCTTTGGCACTGACAACAGAGACATTGAAAAGAGTTACAAATGCTGGAACCTCAAGTTGCCGCTTGTCATCAGTAGAAGCCAATAATCCTCTAGTGACCCAGTTACTGCAAGGCAACTTGCCATTGGAAAAAGTATTGCCACAGCCCAGGTTAGGAGCCAAACTAGAAATCAGTCGACTTCCTTTGCCTTTGCAAACTACCTCCAGGTGTAAATCAGTCACATCCGAGCGGAACGCAGTTGAAAATCTTTCCAGCTCCCCAAATGCAGATGGGAGAGATTTTGCAGCCACAAATATACCCCCAATACAAATCCGCAAACGTGAAAATCATCCCAAAAAGAGAGTAACCAGGACAGCTGGAGAAATTAAATGTGAGCCTGGGAAGCCTTCAGTGGATTCAGATATTAAAGTGACTCCTTGTATAATCACTTCTAGCATGAATCAACTTGGACATGGTCAATTATTTAAACAGGAGTGGCCAAGCAAGCACACCATTCAAAGCAGAATAGCTCACAGTCCGGAGATTAAGCAGCAGAAAAGGCCATTGCCCTCATGTAGTTTCCAGAAGAACTTATTTAGTGTAGAGAAAAATGGCAGCTTCCACACCGAAATAAGTACCTCCCATCAACCGCATTTTTACCAAATGCCAATGGCTGCCCGAGGCCCTGTTACTACAGCCACTTTGATGCAGGCAACTTTAAAAGCCCCATCTGGCTGCAGTTCCTTTGCTTTCAGCAGGAACCTAGAGCAGAAGGCCCTGGGAGAGGCCAATATGTCTACAGCACCTCACCAGCTGAGACTGGCAACTGTTTTTTCCCCAAACGTTCAAATTAAGGAAAGTGATGACATCCCCAGTGCCTCGCAAACTCTGCAGAATAAATCATTAGTGCATCCCCCACCCCCTCCGCCCCCTCCCCCTCCCAATGCAGAAGCTCCATCTGATCACAAACAACCAGGAGTTACTATGGAAACCACCAAAAGACTTAGTTGGCCTCAGCCGGCAAATGTCTGTAGCAATATAAAATCAGAACCCATTTCTTTGGAGGAAGGCTTAAGCAGCAGCTGTGAGCTAGGCATGAAACAAGCTTCCTACGATCAGAATGAAGTCAAAGAACAGTTGAAAGCTTTCGCATTGAAAAATGCCGACTTCCCTTCCTATTTACTTTCAGAATCACAGAAGCCTTTTGCCCCATTAACTGCTCAAAAAATACAGGCGCAGCAGCACCGTGGAAATTACCCTACAATACACTTTGGTAGCACAAGTTTCAAAAGGGCGACCTCTGCCATTGAAAAATCTATTGGGATTTTAGGGAGTAGTTCAACTACAACCACAAGCCTACCTATTCAAAATGCCCAAATCCCAGTTCAGAAATTTGCCGACAGCAGCAGCGCAGATGAGTTGGAACTGAAATGTTCTTGCAGGCTGAAAGCCATGATAGTATGCAAGGGCTGTGGCGCCTTCTGCCATGATGACTGCATAGGTCCTTCCAAATTATGTGTAGCTTGTTTAGTTGTTCGATAGAATCCAAAGCACATTCCTTGTTAACACAGGAAAGCAAAAGAGAAGAATAACTGGAATTCTGTAGGCCATATTGCATCTGGATAAAAAAGAAAAAGTTGCTAGGGATGCTTTGGAATGGAGTGATTTTGGCTTGCATGGCTCTCCCTGGTAATTCCCCTTTAAGAAGTGTCCAGCATTCTTACTGTCTTAAAATATAGCATTGTTCATGTCTTACTGCATAATTTTATTTTTACCATTATTGAGTCGATCTTCCCAGTGAAAAGAATGACAAAGTGTCCATGTTTCTGTGCATGAAAGAGTAGATGAATGTGGCACAACCATAGCCCATGAAAAAAAAAGAAGGATCAAAAAGAATGAAAGTCAGGTTCCCTTAGCAGACCATCATTGCAATAGCCATTTGGCAGGTTTTGCATACCTGGAGCCAGGATTGCCTGCAGTGATTGACTTTGATCCATTGGCAGCTAATGTGGGTTATTTGATCCCTTCTTAAGAAGCTGTTATACTAGAGTATAATTAAACCTGGCAACAAGTTTCAACAAACTAGAATCTTCATGGCTTTAGAAGTTCGGGGGACGGGAAATAAGTACAGCTATTATAATAGAATTTATTAATTCATTTATCTTCCTCAAGTTTCACTTATAATTTTGTCCTAAAATGAGATATTTAACATATATTCATGGTATGCACCATTTTATATCTAAATAAGGATGTTTTGAGAAGTGATACCATTTTCAAAGCGATTCTTTGTTTCTGAAGATTTAAAAGAGCAAAGCAATTGTATGATTTATAGTCCTTTTAAATATGTTTACAATTTGGGATATTTTAAATAACTTTTATTTTAAACATTTTTGTCTGTTAACACAGCTTACCCCACAAATATTGTATAGCCTTGTAGAGGAATGAAGAGATTTTAAAGGGATACTAAATCTTACTCTCAATATTGTATTTACTAGTAGTTTATGTTAGTTATATACAAATTATATAGCCACCAAACTATTTGGGAAGAACTGTAGCAATTGCTAAGTTCTTTTTACTGAAGAGAAGTATTGTAAAGGGTTAAAAATATGGAATTTAATGAGGAGATGCATGGTTATCTTAAAAATGAGGGAGTAAACATAAAAGGTAAAATGGAAGCAACTTGCATGCTATCATATGAATTTAATCACCAGAACTTAATAAATGTTAGAGAAAGATATCCTTCTTATCCACACAGTAGAACCTTACTAACTTGACGCCTGGTAATCCAGCAACAAAACAGATATCTTCCCCCCACCCCTGGGATTAAGGCTTTTAATAGCAAGATGCTTCAAAAATGCAAATAGTTCTTATTTGAAATAAACAATTTGACATTTATTTTGCATTCTCAAGTTTTAACATAATGAGGATTTTAAAAATAAGTAGAACATTAAAATATACTTTAGTATATTATATGTATTTTATCCCCTTTTATTATTAAACTATATGACTTCCAGGCACTTCTAAGTATTAGTAAAGCTCTACTGTTCGGACATTATACTTTTGTGGGGCCATATTAAACATGAAACTCGTTTTCCTTTTTTCCTTAATGAGCTGGAATAAGCAGGCTTACATTCCCTTATTCAGAGATCTTGTGACTTGACTGGATTGGATTCCTGTTCTGTTTTCATAACAGGTGTATTAACAGTAGTCTTGATCTTCTACGGTATAAGCAAATTTACACCATTATAATTGCCTTACTAAACCACTCATTTTAGAAGATTTATGCATATTTCAGCACTTTCAGGTACTTCTGGAGAGATTATTTTAAATATATAGATTTAAAAGACATGTTTTTTTAATGTTCCAAATAGATGAACTTGTTGTTAAAGATACATGTGTCTCCGTATTAGCTAAATTCAAGATCTTTTTGGTACAATAATTAAATACAGCAGGTGAATTTCCAGATTCAATAATTGTGAACAGTTTTTAGATTGTCTTCTACCAGTCCTAAACCATTGGTAGCTCTTACAGCATGCCATAGGACATGTGAGCACAATTCAGAGAAAGCTAAGCACTTACAGTCACAATCTTAGTCATTCTAATCTGCATTGAATATCATAAACATGCCCAGAATTTGTCTGCAAGCATCTTGGTCTGGAATGAAAATTTGGAGTGCCTGGGTGTCTCCAGATTATATTTATTTGTCTGTTTGCGGCTAACAGTATTAAAACATTCTGCTTGAACTATTGGAGTAAGGGGAAGTACTGGAAATTAGATATAATGGCCATTGATGAAAATATTTTAAAAGGTGGATAGTCCTGAATCTCAGCACTTACTTGATAAAGGCACTCACAATCTTCCTTGAACCATGTTCCTAATAGCATCTTCTCCCAGGTTCAGTTTACTGACCTCTGGTAGTAGATATAATTGTAGGTAGAAAAATGTAATTCCTCATGTGTAGGCAGTTATGTTTGACTGATAAACAGCAGGCAAAAGAAGCCTTAGTATTCCTTCTTTGGGTACCTATTTGCAATTTAATATACCCATCTATATATATGTAGTCCTCAACTTATGACCAGAATTGAGGGCAAAATTTCTGTTGCTAAGCAAAACAATTAAGTGAATTTTGCCCCATTTTACAACCTTCTTTGCCACAGTTGTTAAGTGAATCACTGCAATTGTTAAATTAGTAACTCGGTTGTTAACTGAGTCTGGATTCCCATTGACTTTGCTTGTTAGAAGGTTGCAAAAGGTGATCACATGACCCAAGGACAATGCAACCATCTGAATTTTGATCATGTGATCCCAGGGGTGTTGTAACAATTATATGAAAAATGGTCATAAATCACTGTTTTCAGTGTCGTAATTTCAAACGGTCACTAAATGAACTGTTGTAAGTCAAGGATTACTTGTATAGATATAGCTCTTCCCACATAATTTTTAAAGACTCAGATGTACCATTAAATGCAAATCTAGATCAACTTTGGCAAATTATGGAAAAGTAGCTCTTTTCACAATGGGTATATCCGGCATGTATTAGAAGGACATGCTTATAAATTATTAATATAGCATTGAAGAAAAGGTATTTGGCAAGGGTTGTTAAATATTATTGCATATGTCTTAACATTTTTCCCACTGAGAATCTTAAGCCACTATTTCTATTCCATTAATTTGATTTGCTATTTAGAAATGCCTGATGGTGGCAGTAGTGGCTTATAGTATTTGTTATCTGGAAGAAAACAAGTATTGTGTTAATTTTGCATATTCTTGTCTCCTCTCATTTTTGCCCAAACATTGGTACTATGTCACAATCTTATTCTACAAGATTGTCTTGTGGAAGTTTTTGACATGTACTTATTTATCTGTGGAATGGGCAAAGATGTTTTATCTGTGTGCAGTTATGTTAGGGAATTCTTACACCAGCAACTTTCCCTCTATTTCAATTGTGTGTATGATTCAATGTGTGTGTGTGTGTGTGTGTGCACATACTTGTCTGCGAATTAAGTGGCTATAATAAAAAGAAAAAGACATGCATTCATTTTCACGTGTTTTATATATAATGTAACAGATTTGAAAATAGTATGGTCCACAGAATTTTGAAATAGTGTAAGACAGTAGGTAGGCTACTGGACAGAATACTGTGGAAAAGCATGGAGTTGTTTTAAGGAGAGAAGACATCATTAGCAAGAGAACATCTATATGTAACTGTCTAATCTCCATAGGAAGCTGGCACTGTGATACAGTGTTAGTTTGTGTGAAAAGGTGCTGTGACTTTATAGGAAGGGCTTCATGGAAATAGCTTTTTGTTCACATCTTAAATAAATTAACAATATGCATTTCCTCTTTTAAATACTTTCAGAAGTACTTTTCCTTGGGGAAGGTAGTCAGATATATCAGCTCAAAGAACAGAGTCACATACTCTAGGGCTATATATCAAATGCTGAATTTAAATTTCTCATACAAGTGTTAGGACTATGAGGCAGGTATCTGTGAAACAATAGTCTACTTGTATGTTTCATCTCTGATTACAGCTATTATTTCCATTATCTGTTGAAGTGCATTTTCTAATTTGAAAGGGTGTGCATGATCTTAACCAATCAGGAATCATATAGAGAACACATTTGGATTCTGGTGCAAGGTAATCATGTTTAGCTACTTGATGTTGTCATTTAAGCAAACAAAGCTGCCTACTGGCTTTCAATGGCGAGGAAGACATCTCCTGGCTGTGGGGCAATGTATCATCCCTTGCAGTCAATGGGTATAGTTAGCTCCCTGAAAATATTCCAGTAGCAAGATTTCTGCTTGGTGCTTTTTTGTGTGTGTGCCTTTGAGCCAGTGGTGACTCCTGGTGACTTCCTCAACAAGTCCCTGAAATTTTATTGGCAGGATTGTTTGCCCTTGCCTTCTTCCTAGGCTGAGAATGCATGACTGGTCTAAAGCCACCCAGCTGGCTTTGTGCCCAAGGTGGGATTAGAACATATTGCATTTTGCAAAGGATCTTAACAAAAGTGTTCACCTTTCCAGGACATTAATGACATTTGTCATTTTTTTGTCACGGGACCTTCAGTATTTCTTCCAACAAAAATGTAAGATGTCATCATAAGATTCACGTCACAAAATACTGGGAAAAGTATATTCCACAAGGGATGGGGAAAAAAGTCTTTAGTTGTCATTCATTGCAAAGGATGTGCATATGAAACTTAAAAAAACATTTCTCACATTTCCTCTTTACACTTTATACAGAAAATGTTCATTCGTATATGCTAACTTAAAGAAAAAAGAGTAATATAATCAGGATATGACATAAGGCTGCACCTAACATATAAAAGCCAGCTAGCACAAAAAATGATTGTGCATCCATATTCATGCATCTATTTTAAAAATTGATCAATACCCAGAGCTTTTCACCTTTGTTTTTAAGCATTATTCTTTTTAGCAAGATATTCCATCATGCTTAACCTTTTTATTAACACTGTTAAGGTCTGTACATACTGTTGGGACATTTCCCATGGGGATTTTGTCTTTTGCAAAATGTTTTTTACATGAAAATCCCTTACTTTATTGAAATAATAATGTAAAAAATTGAAGTTGGCACTCCCAATTTTGTATTCCATTTATCCTCTATGATGTAGTGCATGAAACTAATCTGGTTTGGGGAGGGAAAGGTTGAGCCATAAAGCAAAAATGTGTCCTATAGACTATCTTGCAAAGTGGTATGTGTTATCAGGATGAATGACTGAATTCTCTTTTCAGGACCATAGAATTTCTTGCTCAGTTTCTTCTGAACTGATGGTGCTTTATAATGCGGTTTCTAAAGAGAAATGTTCATATGCTGCAGTCCTTATAAACACGCACACAATTTCAGATAAGTTGTTCTAGTCTCTGGTTTTGCATAATATGTTGAAGGCCAAGGACCAGCACTCAGGAGGAGATCAGAAATCCCATCCAGCAGGATCATCTTAGCTTCCATGTGTGAAGACGTATTAAGCACTGATTTCCTGTGGGTAACAGCAGGAATTCTGTGCAACACTAAGGAGATGACCTGTTGGCAAATAAGCCTCGACCTGTGTGGCTAAATGTTTCTGAATTGAAGGGGAAGTCCTGTTGTCTTCAATCATCATGCTTTGTCATTGTAAAACCAACAAAATAGTATTTTTTGCCTAATTTAAAGGAGCTGCTTTTTTTTATAGCACATATTTCGCTTTGTACTATATTTGATAGTTTAAAGATAATTTAGCCTGTAGAATACTTTTGTCTTTGTATTGTTCATGAATGTTACAAGAAAAGTGCTTTACTTTGTTGCCATAATTCTCTTGTTCTGCTGTAAAGTGGGGTTTTCTTTTGTTTTGTTTTTGTTAACTGTTTTCCAAACACCCGAGTCGATCAACATTTTTGGTACTGAGTTTTGTATGCTCTGATTATTATTATTTGTCAGTATTTTGAATGTTTACATCTCTTTGACACTAGCCATTCAATGCCTTTTTTAGGGAAATATTTCTCGTGCCCAGATTGAAGCAATGTGAAATCAACCCATATCTAGCATGCCTGAGGAACACACATTTATGTATTCTTACCATAAATAGATATTTTTGTCCTTGGATAGAGAAACAAAAACTCCTCTACAGTCCTCTACCAAAGAAATACACAAACACCACCCACACACTCATGTACATACACTTTGTGTTAAATTCTCAGAAAGAGGAACACTTGATTTCAGCGGCATTACGGTGGTTATTATTCTTTATTACCTGAATAAATGTGACCAAGTGATTTGTTTTTCTTTTAAGATACAGTGTTTGGTTTAGAATTCAGGGATCATATGCTTCATCAGTGGTGCTGTCTGTCTTTTTTTTTTTTTTTAAGAAACCATTCTTTGCTTACCAAAATAATTGATCACAAAATTATAATACAAATGGAAACTTTTATTCTGTCTACATGTTTGCTCTATTCCCCCTCTCCCCCACCAATCCCTTGAGAATAACAATTTGGGCTTCAGTATCAAAATATTCTAAACAAAATAAAAGCAAGAATAAACATTGGTTGGTGTATTATTTCCCCAGCTTCTTTTAAATGTGCTAAAATGAAATAAGGCATTTGTTGAATATTTGAAAGCTATATGGTTATTCAAGGTGGAGAAGGCATGAATATGTTTTAGTTGATAATTGTCTACTCAGATTTTTTGTGGCAAGCTTTATTGTTTCTATTCCTTTTAAAAAAATAATTGTATTGCGCTAAATTAGTGATGGGGACCCTTTTGGCGCACAAGTTCCACATTTTATTGTTTTGTTGGATGGAGACCACAAAGTAGATGGAGCATTGTGACATGTGTGGGTGAATGGGTTTGAAAGATATTTGGGTGGTATTTAATTAGTGATTAGTCTTTTTTAAAAAAAACCTATTGAGTTTCTCCACTGCTTCTCCAAATTACCACAATTTATGAGGCAAGAAATCATCTATTAGCCAACAATGTTGGAAAATCTCCTGCTCCCAAGAATGCTATTACAGTGACACTACAATAATCTGATGTTCCCCAAATATTTTTTTTTACTTCAGAAGGATAAAAGGTACCTTTATTCCTCTCTTTGTAGGCAAACATAGGAAGAAAATAGTTGAGGTTTGGCATGCAGAACCTAAGGCTCTTTGAGCTCTCCACAATTCACAACAGCAACAACAAAAACCCTTTAGATCAGGTCTTGAGGTCACAGTCTTAAGGAATCTTTTTGTTTCTCTAGAAGAGGCAAAAACTATCATTTTCGGCCTGCTAGTCTTTTACTAGCAATACTTCAGAAATATTAGACCTTGTATGTATACAAGGAAAGCAATTCAGTTAAATGCAATTTGATTCTTTTCAGTTATTTTTGTACAGCAATGATTAAACCTAGTTGTAATATTTTGATTCTGCAAATTAAGGCATGGAGATCAAATAGTCAAGATTATACCGTACATAGCAGAAAGCTTTTTAAATATATACATTGATGTTTGTGTGTGTGTGCGTGTGCGTGCGTGCGTGTGTGTGCATTTCTGCTGATAGATAAATAAATACAGGGAGACTAGGATAGATCTATTTCGAGCTATTTAGCTGTCGTCAGCTAGCCATACCCTTACTGGGATTCAAACTCAGGCTATTTACATATCAGGCAATTGCCTTAACCATTAAGCCATGAGCTCTACTCCCTTATCAGCTGAGCTAGGGAAACAAGTTAGTGTTTATGTCAGAGCACTTGGTATGCCCAAATATGGGAGGAAGGGAGCATACTGCTACCCATTTTGCCTTCCAGGCAGGAAACAATTTTGTGTGCATTTGTGCTGATAGTATAAGTTATCCAGGCTAGCTCAGGATATGAAAGAAGGAGTATTTTTAAGGCAGTTGCAGAGAATAATATTGGGAAAGAGAGGTGCTGCAGTCATCATTTGGAATTTTATTGGAATTATGCCTCTAAAACCAAGCTGATAACTACCGTAGATGTTAGCAACCTCTTGTTTCCTCACAACCCAAGAATCCTTTTGTATTTTTTTTTTATCATAAAACAGTACTGTATAAAGCATAAACACGGAGAAAGAGACATAACATCAAATCAGTGCAGTGTTCAGTAATAGCTGCAGAAGAATTGAAGTGACATTATGGTATTAAAATACAAGACTTGCCTCTTCTGCAGTTCATTGTGAGGTTGCATGTTGGTATGAAAGGAGCAGAATAATTAAAAAAAATAAATAAAATGTTTGGTCCATAAATTCCACTTGCTGGAATAATATAAATGTGTTGCGTTAAGAAACATGAAAGAAGAGAGTGCAAAACTAGAATCCTGCAAGTCTAAGCACCTTTGAGAACTGCTGAGATCTGTGAAAATAGTTAACCATATATTTAAAATTGTAATACTGGACTTTAATGGAGAGTATGTGATGGAATGTCTAATGAAAACAGTAAACCTGGTGAGACGGATGCTATTTGTCCTCCTAAAATGAGAGAGGTGGGAATAGAGGAACAGTTTATTATAAGGGGTATATAAGAAAAGGAATATCTACTACAGCAGGGGTCTCCAATCTTTGCAACTTTAAGTCTGAAGGACTTCAGCTCCCAGAATTCTCCAGCCAGCTTTGCTGGAGAAGTCTGGGAGCTGAAGTCCTTCAGACTTAAAGTTGCAAAGGTTGGAGACGCCTGTACTACAGGACAGACTCTTATCTACGGAATTGGGACAACCTAGACCCATAATCCAAGTTCGGGGGGGGGGGGGATGCCTGGGGTGACATGAATTTCATTCAGTTCACTCGCATGAATTTTTGCTTCTGCATCATATAGAATCCAGCCGAAATGTAAACAAATGCCACTGGTTCCTTCAGAATTAATTTGGCTGTCATTTAAGGATCCAACTTCAAAGTCTATCTTCACTAATGGGTTCACTGACAGAACACTTTAGTGACTTTCAAATCACTCTATAATTTCAAATGTGAAATAAAGATGTCAGAGTAATCTTGCAGGGACGCATTTTATGTCTCAAATGTGCCAATAATTAGTGCAAATAAAATTCATGTTCAGCTTAGAGGTGTAAAGCTTTATGAATAAAATTAAGAAAGACGAGTGAATCAGGATTCCCCCTCCAAACCCCTCCCTTCATGTCTGCTGCTTCAGAGCAAGAAATCCAGATCTTATACAAGCTTCTTTTTTCATATATAATGACATCTGAGCTAGTCTGCCTAGTGGGATATGGAAAATTGGCTCGTTTTAGCTTTCCTGTCACTACTGCTTTAATTTTTCATCTTTCTGCTTTAGAAAAGCATGTCAGTTAAAATAGCAAAGACATGAATCCTGGATTATAACTACAAGCATCTTGAATATTACTCTTATCCTTACTGCAAAACATAATGGTGTTTGGATGACGAAGGAAATAATTCAAGAATGACAGTTCTTTATTTCATCCCTAGAAAATGGAAAGTCTTTTTCCTCCTAATCTACTGTCCTTGCTAAATACTACCGTATGCCTGAAAGTGCATTCTTTCGTGAAAGTAACAGACAATGTATGCTGTGATTGATGATGTACCATCAAGTTGGTGTTGACTCTTAGCAACTACATAGATAGATTTTCTCCATGACAATCTGTCCCTAGCTCTGTTGTTCACCATCCTGTTGGCCCTCTTCTTTTTTCCTTCCTCTCCCATCAATAGAGCCTTCTCTAGAAATCTGGAACTTCATATAATGTGTCTAAAATAGAGTAAATAGACCCTAGTCATTCTTGCTTCTGGTGAAAACACAGTTATGATTCATTACTTGACTTTTTAAATGCTCCATAAAATTATTAGAAGTTTCCTCCAGTGCCAATGTTAAAAAGCATCAATACTACTATCCTGCTTCTGCAAGGTCAACTTTTCATTCCAATAGTAAATACTATTCCTAGAACTATCTGATCCTTGTAGACACATCACAGCATTTGAATATCTTTTCCAAGGCCTTCTTAATGCTCTACCTGACTAGCATTTCTTGACTGCTTGTTCCTTTGCTGCTGATGGTTGATCCTAAAAGGCAGAAGCTATCTTCTACTTCAGTATCTTCATTTTTATTTCTAAGACTGGTTAACATACCAGTTGTCATTAGTGTGGTCTTATTTACATTTAATTTTAGTACCATTTTTTCCACTGTGATCCTTGACTTATTTCTAGTATTTGCAGATCCTTTGATTTATTTGATATAAATATGTTATAATAGAAAGCAATTGCTATATTCAAAAGTATCATCATATTTAAAATTATATTAATTATATTTAATGTAACAGCTTTTTTGTTTTATTCACCAAGGTCTTCCTACATAACGCTAATAATAGCATTCCTGCTGTTCCCATACATATTGATTAAATTACATTTATGCCACTCTGAATGTTAATCAGTTGGAGCTTGACAATTTTATTTTGACACAGAAGTAATCGGTTACTGTGAGTTAATAGTATTGCTGGGTTGTTCGCAACAAAAGCAGTTTGCAGACACAATGAATATTAATTTTAAGGATTCATTAATATATCTGAAATTATTATGGAAGCAATGTTTGACACAATACAATGGATAGCAGAACTGTTGTTCTGTTCATAGAAAATTATATCCAAATGAAAACTTTACTCCCTGAAAAGCTTACAAGAAAATCTTTCTAGTTCACATTCTATAACAAAGAAGCACCAGCACATACTGTAAGGATTAAAAACTGCTCTGGATCTATTTATTTATTTATTTGACGCTCAACTTAATATTTTGGGGACTGCAACAAAGCTAGTATTTCCATTTACAATGCTTAGCATGTGGGTCATCTGGTTTTCCCACTGGTCAGAGTTGATCCTCCTCCTCATCTTTTGTTCCTGAATTTACATACGACCCAGTGGTGGGTTTCAATTTATTTTACTACTGGTTCGCTCTTGCTCGCACGAGTAACATTGGCATGGGCGGATCCTCCAACCGCTGTCACTACTGGTTCGCCCGATCCAGGGCGAACTGGCAAAACCCCACCTCTGATACAACCAATGCTCCCCCATTACCCCCACCATGAATGTTCACCTTGAAACTTATCTTTTGAGATTATCTAAACTGAAAGTGGTTGCAGGATGAAACAAGTAAATTTAAGTGGCTATTCAACACTTTGCAGGCAGAAATTCCTCTGCCAAAGAAAAAAGGAAAGAAAACGCTTTCATCTTATTTTGCTTCACTTGGGCTACTATTCATCCTGGTATGAGAGCAATCCACAAAGAGCCAAACCTAATCCCCATTATCACATTAACAAACAAGCATAGTTAGCTGTTTTGAAAAGAGTTTACCTGGGAAATTCTTGATTTCTTTAACCTTTTTTATATGAGTTAAGAGTAAAAGGACTTTAGTTACCACAGGTACTAGGAATGAAGCAGTGATTGTTGTTGAAGCAAGCACTTCATAGTTGCCTATGTTGAATTTCAGAATCAAAGAGAGAAGGGTGCTCCAAAGTGCATGTGAACACTGGTAGAACACTGATCATCTCTTATAGCAGCTGCAAACATGCTCCAATAACCTAGTGAGAAACAATTAAGCTTCTAAAAAAGAACATCCATCCATTAAGACAAAACTAAATTCACCAACTCATGAGAAAATTACAGAAACAATAACTGACTATAAACATCTAATTTTTTTAGAATAAAAATAGGATAACGTATTTGAAATAAATATTCTACACTTTACCAGTGAAAAGAATATTAATTCACAGCTCATTATGTTCACATCTGTTAGCTGCTTACATACATAGCTGTTGTGTTATTCCTTTTGGGATAGGCAATGTTTTCTGAAGTATAGAAAAAAAGAGATAGAAATAATGTAAAAGAAAATAACAGGAAATAAATAAAAAAGGAACCATGCTAGAGTAAGTTTACACCAATACCATTTTCTACACTTCTGCCTGTCTGCCCTTGCAAACCGTCCTTCCTTCCACTAAGTTTGTATGCTGCTTTCATATATTATCTTTTGTTCTTTAAAATTCTTATACCTCAACCATTTCCTCTAACCACAGCTTTCTGGTTTTCTTCTTTCTTACAAGCGAGTCATTCTTATTTTAATAATAATAATAATAATAATAATTTTAATATTTCTAAACCGCACCCTCTCCCCACAGGGACTCGGGGCGGTGCACAGGCACAGTAAAACAATAAATACATATAAACATTTCATTAAAAATAAATTAAATCTAAACCTGCGCTAAAATTCCCATTAAAACTAAGCAATATTATAAAACCCCAATAAAACCCCAAAGACAGAGAGACTATCCTAGGCCGGCCAGACAGAAGAAATGAGTTTTTAATTTGAGACGGAAGGAGCGGAGGTCCGTGGTCGTCCTAATGTCGGGGGGAAGGTCGTTCCAGAGGGCCGGGCCCGCCACAGAGAGAGCCCTTCCCCTGGGCGTCGCCCGCTGACAAAGTCTAGTGGACGGCACCCGGAGAAGTCCCTCTCTGTGGGAGCGAATCGGCCGTGAGGATGTATGAGGCAGGATCCGATCCCGCAGATAGCTAGGTCCCGAGCCATGGAGCGCTTTAAAGATGATAATCAACACCTTGAAGTGCACCCGGAAGACGACAGGTAGCCAGTGCAGCTCGCGCAAGAGCGGTGTTACATGGGTAAACCTAGCGGTTCCCATAATTGCTCGCGCGGCTGCATTCTGGACTAGCTGAAGTCTCCGGGTGCACCTCAAGGGGAGCCCCATGTAGAGAGAGTTGCAATAGTCCAGTCGGGATGTCACGAGCGCATGAGTGACTGTGCGAAGGGCGTCCCGATCCAATAGGGGGCGCAATTGGCGAACCAGGCAAACCTGGTAAAACGCCCTCCTGGCCACGGCTGTCACTTGATCTTCCATGGACAGCCGGGCATCCAGGAGGACACCCAAATTGCGCGTCCCATCCACAGGGGCAAGATGTTCGTCCCCTATGGCCAGCGATGGAGTGAGCTGGTTGAATCGGGCAGCCGGAAACCACAGCCACTCGGTCTTGGTCGGGTTGAGCCTGAGTCCGTTACTTCCCATCCAGACCCACACGGCTTCCAGGCACTGGCACATCACCGCTACGGCATCGTTGGGGTGGTTTGGGGTAGAAATATACAGCTGGGTGTCGTCAGCGTATAGATGGTACTCTACCCCAAAGCCACGGATGATCTCACCCAGCGGCTTCATGTATGTGTTAAACAGGAGAGGCGAGAGGACCGACCCCTGAGGCACCCCACATGTTAGTTTTGGGCTTTGATTCAAGTGCATGCACAGATGACCAATTTGCAGAATGTCATAATACAACTAACACAACCATTGGGGCAGATTTAGGCTGGTTTTCATGGTTTTACCTCATTTCAGCAAGCTTTTTAGAATGGAGGCATTTTAAGCTTTGTGGATGGTATTTTTAAGATGAAGAGTGGTCACCAATACCAGCCATAAATATCAAATATAGATGTTAAATACTCAACAAGTATTAAACTTCACTTTAAGCATTAACTGGAAGGTGATGCTGAAATAGGCTTTTATTTATTTGGCAATATTTCTAATCCACCTTTATTCTAAAAGGCTCTGTTCACAGAAATAATATTTGTAAAAACAAGCATAAAAATATTAAAATGAGATATATTTCTTGTGATGGGTACTCAGAATCAATTAAGAGCAAGAACCGTTTGGAATAATATCAACTTAACTTGCTTGTGAAGCAGAAGTGATGCCATCCCTGCCTCTGTAGGAAAAGCAATCCATAGAGTGGAAGACACCACCAAGAAGATTTACCTAGTCCGCAGCCCATGTAACTTGTGAGAAAGTGGGTCTTCAATCAATCCTCTGTAGCTTTCCAGATCCAATGGAGAGATTCACTTGCAGCAGATCATTGCCTAAGATTTCTAAATCTTTCATCACATACCAGTGGAGAAGGGCGGGATATAAATTTAAATAAATAAATTAAATAAATAAATAAATAAAGATAACCTAAGTAAGTTTTGTCCTGTGCCTCTGTAGGATGGCCTGAAAAAGTTTTCTTCATTTTTGATATTACTGATACTTTCCAAGGCAGGTCACGTGAAAAATGATTTAAAGAATGTTTCTTGGTTTTTTTTTAATTGAACAAACAAGACTTTGTATCAATGTGACTTTAAAGGGGGGGGGGGGCTAATTGCAATACCTGATGTAGACAATATATAGTATTAAATACTAAGGAAAACTCAACATCTTTACCAGAAGGGGGGAAAATGATGTTACCCATTTCAGAGAGTTGTGTTAACTTAATTGTCTCTCTTCCTATCTCTTGAAATTATACTTTCAATTTCTTTGGCTATCTTGGAACAACCTTTTAAAATATCTATTTCCTTTCTTTTTAATTTATCCTTCCCAAAATTTGGTGAGCCACTTTATAATCCTATAATGGTTTTCTGGCTATTACTACCAATATTTAGCTTTAATTCTGTTTTCTTTCCAAAGTTTAAAAACAGTTTCCACACCTGTTTTACTTGTTGCTCTATCAGTGCAAGATGCTACTACAATCCCTTTCTCCTCCTCCTCCTCTATAATTCTTTTTAAATCAGATCCTTGCCCCAAAAGTTGTTATCTAATATTTCACGGAGTATAAATAACTGAAGGACAGGGAAATAACTAGCCCAGAGACATTACATGATGAAACAAGAAGAGACAGGTTCATATTTTACAATCTAAAAGCAAATAATAGGGAAGCCCAGACAGCAATAGGTTTTCATACTGCTCCCGAAGCCACACTTGTTATTACTTATTAGTGCAATTCAAGGTGCTGAATTGTCTCCTTTAAAACCCTGGATAGTTTCAAACCTAGTTATCTGAGGAGATCTCCCATATCTATCTGCTCATGCAAGATTGAACAATGCTAACTCCTAGGTCCTATCTATCTGAGAATACCATCTGATGGTACTGGAGAAATTAACATTTTCACAAGCTGCTTTCTGCCGTGGATCTCCCTCTCTATGGGCATCTGATTTACTCTCCCTCTTGGCTTTCAGGAAAGCAGTTAGGATCTGGCTTTCCACGTAGCAAGGAAGGAAAGTTTGTTATGGATGTGAAGGATGTAGGTCACTTAAAATGTCATTGAGATTTTTTATTGTTTTACAGAGTACCTTTTGAGGGATGTGTGTGTGTTCTTTTTATGAGGTTCTTAATTGTTAGCAGCTCAGATCCTATGGGAAGGCTGTAAATGAATACTGAATTTTCAACAGATCCAGAATAATGGTATATTTTTATTGGATCATAATATGGGAATGTTGATAATGTTTCAGTTTAACTTTGAAAGCATTATAATTTTTCTAGTGCTAGTAGTAAAAAACGTAAAAATCTCTTAAAATCTTCTGCTGCAACATTAATAACCTGATTTCACGATGCCAAGAAAAAGAAAAGAAATGTGATTCTCAGTTCCCAGTACAGTATGTGCTACTCTAGGACATCTCCTGCTCACAGGCATCTGCTAATTAGCCTGTGTGTTCATGCTTAGAATGGATCTAGAGGTACTGTGCCTTCGGTACAAAGCTTTATGAATTATGCTTTAGTGAAGTGGGAAAGAGTTATTTCTCAGGTTGGGAAAACCTTGTTCAAACAACTATTTAGCTCCAGACTTTAATCCAACACATGGATGTTTGTTATAAAGCAAACCCACAAAGAAAATTCCTTATAGATGGACCATAATAATATGACCAAAGCTGAATGTATGGAAAGATAATATTTGTCAAATAAAGCTTAAAAGGAGACAGTGTAGAGAATACTTAGAAATAACATGTAATGAGGATGCAAAATGGACAAAGAAGGAAAAGAAAAATAATAGAAAACACAATAATAGCTACAATGATTTTGTTTCAGGGTAGAAGACATAGGCCCTCACTTCCTGATCTGACATGGATGTAAGAACAAATGATGAAGCCAAGCACAAAAAGAAAATTTTCAGTCCATTATTCGGCAAAACTCATGTTGGCAGGGTTCAACCCTATTCAACAGGAAATTACTGATATTTGACTGAATTGAGCTACTGTAACTGGGGAAAAGCCATACTATGGAAATTAAATATCATTATAATGACAGATGTCTTGTTTATCCAATTTACAGATTTTGTCACATCTTGGCTGACATATCTGCAACTCTCCACATTCTGCATTTTTCTAGGAACAGCTCCCTTAATTGTACTAGAGCAGGGGTCCCCAACCCCTGGTCCGCAGACCGGTGCCGGTCCGCGGCTTCATAGGAACCGGGCCGCAGGGCCGGCGAGGAGGAGGGAGCAGCCCCCTGGGCAGAGGCTGGCCGAGCACACCTCCACCAGCTCCTTCCGACAGCCACCACAGCGCACTGCACTTTCCGGGGCTTCCTGGAGGGGCCGGCCTGGGGAGGTTATCCCGCAGCAGGCGGGCGAAGGACCCAAGCTGCGTGCCGCCAAAGCCATCCGGGCGCTGCACGCCCACCTTCCTTCCAGCCCCGTGCGGCGCCCGGACGGCTTTGGCGGCACACACAGGGCTGGAAGGGAGGTCGGCGCGCGGCGCCCGGATGGCTTCGGCGGCACTAGCCGCAGCTCGGGTCCTCCGCTCGCTCACTACGGGATAACCTTCGCAGCCAACATGCCGACCCCTCTGCTGCTTCCCCGGGGAGAGGGAGGGAGAGAATGGCAGACACACAGAGAGGCAGACTTAGAGAGACAGAAAGAGAGAGAGGGAAACACACACACACACACACACACACAGAGTGACAGAGATGGGTGGAGGGAGGAGAGAGAGACAGAGAGAGAGAGAGACAAAAAAACAAACAAAGAAAGAAAAATAGAAAAAGAAATGAATGGAGGGTGGGAGGGAGGGAGTGAAGGAAAGAAGGGGGAGGGAGAAGGAAGGGAGGGGTGAAAGAAGGAAGGAGAGGAAGGAAGGAAGGAAAGAGAGATGGAGGGTAGGAGGGAGGGAAGGAAAGAAGGGAGGAAGGGGGAGGGAGGCAATGGAAGGAAAGAAAGGAAAGGAAAGGAAAGGAAGAAATCTATTTTCCTATTTCCTTCCACCTCAAGCTACCTGTTTGGTTAACCAGGTTAAAGATTTATGTCAGTTGTCAACTGGCTCAGTTGTCACATGACAACTGAGCCACTCCCACAAAACAGGCCACACCTTTTGGCTCTCAAAAGAAATTTCAGTAGTGGTACTGTTGATATTTGGCTCTATTGACTAATAAGTTTGCTCACCACTGCCCTAGAGGGCCAAGTGAGCTGACTTCCCCCTCCGTGTGCGCATGCGCCGCCTGTTCCCCCTCCCCCTCCTCCTCTAGGCCATCCGGTCCGCAGAATTTTCTTTAAAATGAAACTGGTCCCTGGTGCAAAAAAGGTTGGGTACCCCTGTACTAGAGAACGTTCAGACAAAGACATACTGGCCCCATGCAGTGATTCCAGTTCGCTATTCTTACTTGTAGAAATCTTTCAGTCACCTTCTATCTTTTTGGTCTTGACCCAAAGTATCAGAATAATGTCATAAGATATGAAACATTTATACATTTATGCAGCACATCCAAGTTCCTCTAGATTATTTTAGTGATCGTGCAGTCTTCTCAATTTATAATAGCCCATTTAGTGACCATTTGAAATTACAATGGCACTGAACAACCTGATTTATGACCATTTTCCACTACTATAAGAAATGTCTCTGCCCTGTATTATTGCCCTCAGTATGCTATTGTTTTTATGTGACCAATTACACAAATCATGTTTTCAATGACTAGTTGGCCACTGACTTTTATACCTAAGTGTTCCTGTCCTATACATTTACTCCATAAAGAAGAAATAATATCAATATTTGCCAGGAATATTTGATTATATTTATCTGATTATATGTAACTCATAGCAATTGAAAAACACAGGAAAGATTTGTTGCCTACTATACATGCTTTTGTTAAAGATTAAAGAATCTCAGAATCAATATACTGTAGGTTGCTTCATTAGCAAAACAGCAATATTTCAAATATAGCTTTGGTTTAAGCTGAAATATTATGAAGGATTTAACTCTTGAAATTAACAAAGTGACTGCTAGTTAGGTTAGATTAGCATTGATCTGACTAAGAGGTAGACTTCTTCCTTATATGTGGTAAAAAGGTGTTGTTTTTTTATCATGCAAGGGATCAGTTTCCAGGAGTGAACAAAAGGCATTTAATTTCTGCAGTCAATTCTTAGGAATCACAGCTTTGTTGCACTGTGGTTGTATGGAACCTGGTTATTAATGCAATGTCAGAAACATGGTTTTAGGGATACATCTCCTTTGGATAGAACTTGGCCTTTGTCTCTTCAGTGCCAATTCAACGTATGTGAATTCCTAAGCTTTACTCACTCTGCATCGCACAGAACAAAAACTTCCCAAAACATTTCCATGCTACAAGCACCTTTTATTGTAACAAGACACCTCACTAAAATATTAGTTGCTAAATAATTGACTCTTTTTTCCTACTGCCATTCCAATATATTGTTATGGTGTGCACTTGTGGCAAAGGATGGGAGGATATGCATGCACACCTGTTATACAGGGACATATCAGGTAATTGGCCATAATGCAAATATCTAATTAGGGATATTTCCACTTCTGTTGCTTAAATTGACTTCTCTGTAGAGAGAGCTGAGAAGAAACATAGCAGAGAAACCAATGATAGACTCCTACTAATCCCTGAGGCCATTGTATGTGAGGGCAGGGAAACTGTGTTACCTGTCACCTGCTTGGCAGAGGGTGAGGGTAGGTTTGTTCAAGCAGGTGCAGAACCTGTTGTTTATTTAACAAGGTTGTCAGCATCTGCCTCCTAGTAATTAAGAAATACATTCAAGAGGTTGCCAGGTGCTCCCCTGGCTGTCCTATCGGCTGTGACAAGTGGGACAAAATTTCATGTAAATACTTGCCAGCATCCAGGCAAACCTGAGCTAATGGGAGGTTATATACCGGCCATTACCTATTTGTAGGCTTAGCTGACAGGTTTGTGAGCTCAATAGCTGTCATGGTAAAAATTTCAGACTATAAAATATACTCACCTTTCCCTTCCCCCCAACAGGTGTGAGATTAGAAAGATTATGAAATCTCACAATAATAGACATTGCCATTTCAATATGATAGGGACATCTGTTCCTTTGGTATAGATCAGGCTAAAACAACCCTTTAAATCCTACAAAAATAATGAGCTAGTATTAGTTATTTTTAGCCAATTGGCCACCCATGTTTTGTGTTCCATTAGATGGTTTTATTTCCAACATTTTCAAAGTGGCTACTCTGTCCTAAAGCTACAATATTTGGTTTGAATTTAAAAATCTAGCGCTGTTCCAATATCACACAGATTTCAAACCTGTTACATCACATTGGTATTGTGTGACGTATCACAAGGTTTTTTCCATTTGTGAAGCTGGGGTGGGCATGGCCTGCATGCAGGGATGGGATTCAGCTGGTTTGGACCGGTTCGAGTGAACTGGATGTTAATTTTATTCTGGTTCGCCAAACCGGTAGTTGCAAGGACTGGCTAACCCCGCCTGCCCCTTCACCTCCAAGGAGTCTCCACATGGCCCATTTTGGATGCCACATAAGTGCAGGGCCTGCGTAGATTCTGTGGAAAAATGAGCTTATAGGAAGTTTCAGAAGCTTCTGGAGGCTGGGGGAGGCAATTTTCACCCTTCCAGAGGCCTGAGGAAAGCCTGGGGAGGGCAAAAAATGGGCATTTCGGAAATCTGAAAATGGGCCTGTTTCCAACCTCCAGAGGGCCTCTGAAGCCCAGGGGAGGCTGTTTTCACCCTTCCGGAGGTTCGAAGAAAATCTGCGGAGCCTGGAGAGGTCAAAAACTCCCCACCAACACCATGGTGCAGGAGGTAGAGTGGGCCACGCCCACCATGGTCACACCCACCCAGAAACTAGACAGATAATCAGTGGCTAAACGTTTTGAATCCCACCCCTGCCTGTGCGTGATGCATCCAGTCTGCGGGCCGCCAATTTGACACCCCTGCAATATAATAACTATATTACTTCATAATGAAACATTCCATTTCACATTTTGTTTAATAACTATTAAGATTTTCAAACTTTTATAAAGTGGCTACTCTAACAGAATCACTTCGATAATCTTCCTATGGGAAGTAAGTCATTTCTCTTTTTCTCTTAATTAGATGTTTCATGTGAAATGAAACGTTCCTTCATCTGTTTTCTCCTCTTCCCTCCAATATTCCTTTTCCACTTTCTCCTCCAAATTCAGTAGGATAGACTTTGTAAGTGGTGGGGAAAATGACCATGACACAATGTGTCTATGTCATTGTTGGGCCAAGTGTGCCTTTTGTGACAACGCTTTTAATGGAATAAATATGCAACTGTTGCTTGTATACAGGTGTAAACTTTCATTTTTATAAATGTGACGATCAAATCTCACAATAGTTATGTACCAATTAGATAACTTGAAAAACACTATCACTCAATCTCAATCAATCCAGTTAGAGTTAGGTGACATCCAAGATAAATAAATGAATGAAATTAATTCTTAAATTAGAGCAGTACTGAGTTAGTGACTACATTTGACCTGCACTGAAAATATTCAAAATTGATTCCAAAAATAATAATGATGATTGTGCAAAAATATTCAACACTGAGTGGATCTCCTGTTTCTTCTATGAGGAGATAGCTGCAAAATCTATCGCTCTTCCATTGTCTCCATTTTTTCTTCTCACAACGTAGGATTTTCCAATAAAGTGAATTAATCAATGATTGCTGCCAATTAGGCTATTTATTGCTTGAATCAGAAGAGACATCTTTTCTGATGTCAGGGAGAAGAAGATTTGGCTATCTCTCACCTATAGTTTATATTCATGATGGCAAACCTATGGCATTTTGAACCATTTGTTAGTTGCCCTGTCAGCTCCAGCATGCATACGCACACTGGCCAGCTGACTTTGGCCTTCTTTTCCGCACGTTTTTCACCCTCCTGAGTCTTCTGAAGCCCCCAGAGGGCTAAAAACAACCCAACTCACAAACCAGAAGTTCGGGAACTGATTTCCAGGTTGCCCATAGGGCCATTTTTCGTCCTCCAGAGGGCCTCAGGGAGGGCTATTTTTGCCCTCCCCAGGCTCCTAGAAAGCCTCTGGAACCTGGGGAGGGTCCCTCATGAGCCAAAAGTGGGGGGAGGGTGGGGGTCGTGTGCATAGCATTATGGGTGTGGGCACGCCCACGCACGACCCCCCCCCCTGCACTCCCCCCACTTTTGGCATGTGATGGGGAAAAGGTTAGCCATCACTGGTATATGCCCATTTGTAACATAACAATAGTTTTTTTTAAGTTTTATTTTTATTTCTCATGTATATATTTACAAATATACATTCTCATAAGTACTATTAATATTTATGTGTTATCTTTTAACATTCATCACAATTCATTTAAAGGTTTAAAAATATAATTGGGGTTGCTCTCCTGCCACTCCATACATTTTAATCCAGCAAATAAATTCTGCAAGAAATCATTTTTTTTCTTTGTAACTTGCTAAAAACACCTCAATATGTATCACCTCAATCTAGCTATATCAACCATTGTGTCTAAATGATGCCAAAACAGCTATTTCATTTTTTGTCAGCATACAATACTATTGGATTTTTAAACATCTGATATTATCAACAGATTCTCAATCTTTCATAAAACCACATTTTACTGAATGAATTTTGGTGATCTCCTTGACAAATTTTTGAACCAGTTTTTGTGAAGCCTATTGGTTGATGAATTGTAAAATTCATAAAGTCTTTTGCTGCTTTTCAAATAACTGTTATGTAAGCCTCATAATATATTGTAGGAAGGTCTCTTTTCCCAAAAAAATCCCTGATACACCGCTAACAGAATAGGATCCCAGCTTTCCTAAATATTTTATGCGAGGTATATCACATTTGGCTAACTTTATTATTTACTATTGTCAAATTTCCTGAATGGACGATCAATATTTTTGAGAGGTCTGTCCCTTTACCTGGATACACTTTTATTTATAGAATATTATAGAACTTATAAATTTGAGTTATTTGTTATAAACATTATAAATTATCCCCCCATCAATATCCCTCTGTCTCTAACTATCTTATAAATCTAGTCATCTTACACTTCTAAATCAGTACAAGTAAAGAACATAAGATATCTTCCATATTTAAAATAATGATCTCATAGATCAAAGAATTGTCAAAATACCACTTACCAAACACTGTCCCTGGAGAAAGGATGACACCTTCTAGCACCATCATTCCCAGAGGGTCTTCTGAAATCCTAGCAAGATGGGAGCTAATCTGATTTCATGGGAACTTCTATATGAAAGAAGGTGGACAGTTACTATAGCTAGTCTTATTTGCTTACAGTTATTTCGAACAAGAAGCTGATGATTCGCCAAGTTTTTTCCCACCGTTGCTATTACCTATGTTTTAATACACTTTATAATTAATGTTCAGTATTCAAAGCACATAATTGAAGCTCCAATTTAAGTAATCTAAAAGTACAATAATACATGCAGAGCTTATCTTATTTCTTTTTCTAACTTTTTGAAATGCAATTCATTTTTAAACTCTTAAGAGACATAGCCTATTGATTATGTATAAAAGCATGACGGACAATTTCCCATTAATCAAATTCCTATTTATTGAAAGAAAAAAAAGAAAACAAGGTATATTTTTTCTCTTTCTTTGACAAACTAAACTGTTTAAAATATTAAAATGTCACCTTCCAGTAACTTTATGGTTTCAGAAATCTATACTGTGTTTTGTTCTGGTTACAGTTTTAAATTTATTTCATTCCAACATAATCTTTTACAATGATTTGCAGCCTACTTTAAGCAGACATTGAAAAGAATAAGTGAACCCTCATCCTGTTATCTATGCAAATGTTCTTATAATACTATGCTACTCAACAGTCATAGCTAAGTCTTTGTTCCCATCTATTCGTTTTCAGGAATTTTGCAAACCAATTTGAAAGTCTTCAGATTATAGAAAGATGGTATCCTTCAGTTGTTGTAGAAAATTACAGCAGATTATTTTAAGGATAAATGAACATTTTATTTTGGTCCAATACCAGATCATGAAAGCTAAAACACCAATTATAATATCAGAACAATCTTATTAATTAAATAAATAAATAACCTACTTCTGTTGTCAAGTCTTATTATGACAAAGCCTCTTGGCTTAGGCATACAATTTAGCAATTGTGTAGACAATTTCAGGGTACTTAGGTTTGGGAGGATATGGTAAGTACTATTGATCAAAATGACCATGTTGTCTCTCTGCCAGGGATGCGGTGGCTCAGTAGCTAAGACACTGAGCTTGTCAATCAGAAAGGTTGGCAGTTCAGCAGTTCAAATCCCTAGCGCCACATAACAGAGCAAGCTCCCATTACTTGTCCAGCTTCTGCCAACCTAGCAGTTTGAAAGCATGTAAATATGTAAGTAGAAAAATAGGCACCACCTTTGGAGGGACGGTAACAGTGTTCTGGGCACCTTTAGTGTTTAGTCATGCCAATCGCATGACCACAGAGACTTCTTCAGACAGCGTTGGCTCTTTGGCTTTGAAACAGAAATGAGCACCTCCCCCTAGAGACAGGAACAACTAGTACATATGTGCGAGGGGTGCCTTTATCTTTTCCTTAGTAGGGAGTACAGTTCCTTCTAAAATCCACATCTCAGAAAAACATGTCTGAAGGTTTCAATTTCAACAGAGGCACAGGGCATTTTATGGGGGAAAGAAGTATTTTACCACAACACTTCCCATATGATAGGCATAAAAAAGGCCCAGCAGTATTGGGAATAAGATAATGCATGTAGATATTTTGTGAGTTTCAGTTTCCTGATGTAAGGGAATATAAATGTATTATCACCTTGGGGCAGGAGCAAGGTTATCCTGTGTCTTGTAGTCTTTGTTATCCTCTTTTGCTTTAGATTAGAAGACAATCAGGAGGCGCGCCCAAATAGAGCAGCTGATTAAAGTTCTGTGCCATTTGGAGTCCTGTGCTAAAAAGGACAGGATGTATAAATCTTCAGTTATGTTTTTGTCTGGTTTCTCATGGCAGTTATTTTTATCTTCTGATTACGGTTTTTTAAAAAAACATAGTTTTTAAAATTAATTTATAATATGACATACAAAGAATAAAAAGTAAATATTAGGGAAATTAGGGAAGGAAAAAGGGAAGTGGATAATGGGGGAAAGCAAAGGAAAAAGAAAGTTGTGTTTTTCTCTGATTTCTCATGGCACTTATTTTTATCTTTTGATTAAGGTTTAAATCATTTTAGAGACAGATGTGAAAAACTGGAGCTTGAGGACTGCCCATCATAAAGCTATTATCCAAAATGCAATGTAGCATGGTATCTGGAAAAAATGCTAATCAACTAGGGTGCTGCATTACAAAGAGTCAATATTACACAAAATAGATTTTGAATTAGACTAGAAGAAGCAGCTAAAAAAAGAAAAGAGGGAGGAACCCCATATCTGTTGGTATGTAACCATGCTGCACATTATTCAATGGACATAGATATTCCTCCAAACAATATATATTCTTTCATAAAGCTAAAAAAGAGATTGAACCTGAGGGAAGAAGAATATATACCCCACAATTAAAACACTGACATATGTTGTAACAGGAAGCCCACAACAGTTTATACATTTCAAATTGTATCTATAGCTCTCATTGCCATCTGCTGGCTGCGTTTGTTTTCTGTATGCCACAGTGTCTAACTGCATAGGACATATTCCTTTTGTTCTCCTGGAAGATAATCTCCGAAGGGAAAACTTATGAGAGCAGCTAAGGAAGCAAATAGACATTACCCATATGGCCAGTAATAACATTGTAAAAATAGCAGAAGGTATGCATACATATACATATTCATGTACATGTACATGTAGATACATATATATATATATATACACATACATACACATATGTGTGTATACACACACACGCAATTATAAACTGAGTAAAAAGGAAACAGTGTTCTAAGTTTGTGTATTGTTATAGAAGGAAATATGGCACTGTTTTCCTGTGGGGGTAATTTATTAAAAAAAGGAATATCCACAAAAGAAATAAAAGATTCAATAACCTATGATAAAATTTCTCTGAAAAAAGTATAGCCAGAACTCAGCCTTGCTTGTGTGAGTTTACAGAAACATATGAGCAAGACTAAATAAACTGCTGTTACATGTATATTACATTTTACTAGTGCCAGCAATACTATTCAGCTCATTAATGAGCTAATTTTTCTGTTAGATTGTCATTTATATTACAATTGCTATTCATCCATTAAAGATCCCATTGCATGTCTAACGCATTGCAAACAATGACCAATTAGCAGTTGCTAGCAACACTAAAGATTTATTTAACTTCCAGATGGACTTTCTATCTCTGCCATAGAACGTAATTTCATATCTGGATGCATGAAAATTGCATTTAGAATGAGAAAGTAAAATTGGATGCTTAAATGATGGTAATGAGCCTTCTGTTGTTATATGCTTTCTAGAATATTGATTTAAATAGGCAGCACAATAATAAAAGTTCACTCTGTGGGATTTGGCTATATCCATCTGCAGGCTGACCCACATCTCACGTATTTCCTGGTAGGAAGACATTTATAGAAATGTTGACTCTGAGATAAACACCAGCTGCTGTTAAGTCACCTATAGCTTTTCTCGCATGGAAACTATTCCATATTACTTCCTTCACAGAAGGTAACCATATGTGGAGCAGAGGTTTTATTGTAGCAATCTTTGCTTATTTTGCACTTATAAAGTTTGTGCAGTTTATAGTAATGCCTTAGTATAAATCTAGTCTTCACTATTATACTGTAATACAGTAGACATCACTGAATAGCACTATAGTCAAGCTCAAAGATTATTTGAAAGGCCCTGTCAATTGATGAATATATTACAATGCCGACTGCAGTTGAATAAGAGGGTAGGAGAAGCCACGGGAGTTTGATAAACGACTGGATGAGAATGCCAGAAACATTTTCAAAGCTTAGAGAGACTTACTGACTTCATATCATCTCCTCAAGACAAGCTAAGGCTTAAATCATGTCTGCATCATTATTAGTGTTTTCCCTCTTAATCAGGGAGCATTGAATAAGAGCGGCAAATTATGTAAAATATTTCCCAGTTCGTCCAACATTCATTCAGAGTACTTAGAAAATCTGATTGGCCAGTTCAGGCTGATTTGGGCAAGGCCCCTCCTGTCAGTTCCTATCAGGATCTACTACCTTGTTGCTGTTACCTCTTAAGCAGCTGGACACAGCAGTGCCTGAGAAGTACTGCTGGTAGCTAGAAATAGCAGAACAGAGAAATGAGTTCATGCAGAAGGTACTGAAACAATATATCAGGACAGAAAAGGTCCAGTTCCCCATTTCTTCTCCTTATGGCCACCTGAACAGAACAAAGATGACTCTGTAAAACAACACGTTGTTTATATAAAGAGAATTCCTCAATAAGCATGGTGCTTGTGACTTTACTCTGCGATATTCTCCCTCCATCCCTCCCTCTCCCCCCCTCTCTCAATTTTATTCAACTTGGATTACAACAAAGAGTCCAAAGAAGGGTTAGAGCAGTGGTTCCCAACATGGGGCTCACATCCCACAAGGGGGCAATTTGATTTTTAATGAAGGCAATTGGGAAATGAGCTATTAACTGAATTTTTGAAAGCCCGCTAATTGTTCTTATATATTTGTGATGAAACGGCTATGTTTCATTTACCTATTGTTGTCTTTGTTAAAGTACATTTCCTAGGACCTGGTCTGAAAAGGATATCCCAGCTGAAGGAAGGAGGGAGCAACTACCGGCCAATCAGATGTGTTCCCACTAAGAATCATGGAACTAGCAGAGTCTGTCTGTCTGTCTGTCTCTCTCTCTCTCTCTCTCTCTCTCTCTCTTTCCTATGGGCTTTGCTGCTGGGTGGTTGCAGGGAGAGCTTCTCTGTGGGGGACAGAGTGGATGGCTCCTAGAGGAAGCCCAGGAGGATACAGAACCAGGACCCAAATTTAAGTAAGAAATTGTTAGATTTACAGTTATTAGTCTGTGTTTTCCCAGGCTGTTTCATATAAGACTTTTCCTCTCAAAGCAATCTGGGGCTGGGCCACACATGCGTAGGCCTTGCCAGGCCTTTGTGATTCACCTCCACTTAATAAACTACCAAAGCATTTCCTTACTAAGCTGCAAGTTAAAACCAAGTGGGTGAGTAGGGGGGGGGGGTGTCATAGGTTACAACCCCATTTTGTTCATGACAATCTTATTATTCATAAATTAAGCTAAGAAAGTTCCTTCTTTCTGTGCCATCTTTTAGTAGTAGTTTCTTTTAATAATTTGCATCATTTCATAAGTTTCTCTCACATTTATTTCTTTTAGTCACAAACCCTATGCATAAAATGAGTAGTGCAGTAGTGCTTGTTTAAACCAAGTTAATAGCCGTTTAGGCTTCCTCTGCGTGATAGGAGTTCACTTTTTAAATAGTAAGAATTATATGTGGGAGGGGGAGGGGGGCATCAGGATTTTAGAGATGCTTAAATGGGGCGTGGCCAAAAAAAGGTTGGAAACCACTGGGTTAGAAAAAGCAGCAGCTTAGAGATAACAGTGCTCATGGACAGTCCAGCCCAGTTCTGCTCCAAGGATGTGATTGGGGAATGGTTGCATACATGTCAACAGCTTGACATATTGAAGGAGGAGGGCAATAAAGCTGGAGAAATCAATTAATTGCTTTCCTTGCTGCATGTACATCAGAATATCACTGTTTGGTATTGACTCAAAACAGTTATGATGGAGGCAGAATGCAAACCATGGGAGCAGCAAATTTCTTTCCACTATGATTTACTGCCAACCTTTGGTGGATGGGTTTACCTGACAACAAGGAAGGTCAAAGAGCTTTCCATAGAGAAAATTATGTGACCCTCACTGCTATTTATATAGCATTATTAGTATTTCACTAAACAACGATTGAAAAGAGTTCATTTATTTGCTACTTGTCCATTTAGGCCACCAGTTCTCCAATATGTGAAGCAAATTTGCCACCTCCTTGGCAACAGGTGGCAAATTTTGTTCACAAATTGAAGAAAGTTCCACTTGGTTTCCCATCCTTGTTCAGGCAGCTGGGATCAAGAAAGTAACTTGACTACTGCAGGTGCAGAGTGACAGACATATTAAACAAAAGAAAGGCAAATGTTTTGGATATATTAATCATGGTTGAACTTCTGGGGGCAATACTTTTTATAACTAGATTTACCTTCATTGTCATTTTTTTTCTATTTTGGATGTGATTTTAATATAATGGTTTTGGAAAGGTTTTTGGTCAGGAAAAATCCTCACCCGCCCCCAAGATGAAACAACATAAGCGGTAAACATGGCCATCTTCAAGTTCCTTCTTTTTGTCAAAATTGTGAACGCAATATTATGCTGTTGTGCCACAAGCTCTATTCAACTGGAACATATACAGGGATCAAATGTCATGATGCAGACACCAAATGAAAGGGACATGTCACAATGCCACTTTTATCAGACCGACTTCTTTGACCCCCACCTCCAATGGTTCAAAAAGTGCAGTTCCACTGAAACATATTCATGATCATTATTAAACTTTAACCCTTTCTTCATGTAGAACTGGATGTCGGGGAAAAACCTGTAATCTCCTGAGACTTTATTGTACAGCTTCTCCAAATTGTTCAGGTATGTACAGTATCTTGTATTTGTTTGGCTGTCCACCTTTTTGAGAGTCTTACTGTAATGGAACCATCCCATTCACTGATATTTGTGGTCTACTTCTCTGCAAACCATTGCATTTGGTATTACTTCTCTTGTGCCAGAGTGTTAGAATGTGGCTGGATGCATGTAGATAATGTCTAAACAAACTGGTTTATCATGAAAGGTCATCATTATTTTAGTACAATACAACACAGCCACATGCAGTGGATGTTAAGACAATGGGGAAAATATGTATATATCTTAGCCAATCTTCTACATGTGTCTTTTGACATATCCAGAGGATTGGGTAGTATCCATAATTTCTAAAGCAATGTCATCATTTAACCCAGGGGTTCCCAAACTTAGCAACTTTAAGACTTGTGGACTTCAACTCCCAGAATTCAGCAGCCAGCTATGCTGGCTGGAGAATTCTGGGAGTTGGAATCCACAAGTCTTAAAGTTGCCAAGTTTGGGAACCCCTGATTTAACCTGTCAATAACACATTGTAATTTTCCTTCCCTTTCCTGAAAGCATTTATTTGGGTACACATTCAGTTCATTCACTAAGTATTTTTTCTTTGTTTCTTTTTAAATAATGATGATTATCTTACCAAGTTTAGATTGCTAGGGAAGTTTTCAAGGTTTTAATCCCAGCACTAGCCCCAGTTTATGCTGCCGCACTACAGTGATTAGGACATTTCCTAGGAATTCTACAAATCTTCACCACTTACTTGTGATATATATACTAAGTTTAAAAAGGCTCCGTAGGCAAATTAAACAGCAACAATTTCACTGAAATCTAGGCAATGACATCAGCAAAATGTATGCAAAGCATGCTTCTATTTGATTATCTAAAGCGTCATTATGTTCAGATGAATATTTTATTTTTTTATAAGTTGGATTTAAATTGCCCTGAGAGAAAAGACAAAATTTTATGTCAAACACTGTTTCACAAGCATGCATTGAAACACAGATGTTTATTCACCCAAACAAAACTGAAGATTTTTCCCCCAGCCCTCATTTTTTTTAAAATTTCATTTAAATTTGTGAACAATTGAGTCTACAACTTAACAGCTTGTGTACTTAGATATCTCCAAAACACTCATTTCAATAGGCTTTTTCACACTGATATTCACCAACAGTATCACAAAAGTTGTCTTTTAAAAACATAACTGTATGCAACAGTAATTCTAGAAACACTAAAGGGAAAAAGCATAGCAATGTCCAGTTACAAGAAAAAAGTGCACATTACTTTGTCACAACCACAGTCATTACTTGAAAAACTATATGTAACAAGTAGATAGAAAATATCACCGGATGCCTTAAACTCATTGTTGAAAAACCAAAGTACATAAAAAATTGTACACAAAAATAAGGCAAATTTAGGAATGCACAAGGAACTTGTTATTTAACAAAAGCTAATCAACAAAACAGATATTACATAAGCCCGAAGTAAAATACTTCTCTCTAAATACATAAAAATAAGCTTTCCTTAGCACACAGCAAACACCACTGATGTGTATTTGACATCCTAAATAAGAAATGGGGATGGGGTGGGGGAGGGGGAGGGGAGGGGGAAATTCAAGGGGAGGAAATTTTATTTAAATGGCAGTTTTATCATTTACCATTTTTGTACAATTTTTAGTTTAGCATAAGCACTATAAAATCACATCAGAAGTGTCAATGGCCCTTTTCAGTTACATATTCATTTAGAAAGAAGGAAAAGAAATATACACAAGAGTGCAAATTTTCCGATTGTCACTTGCAACCTCTTCACATTCAGTCATCTACATCCATTCACTACCAGAAGGATTTGTACAAGACAGCAGCAGCAATCCTGGAGTTAAATTAGCTGGCTTGTAGGAAATCCCTTTAAAAACAAAATTAATGATACGTCTTTTGAAAATATCTCACACATCTTCATCAACTACTAATAAGTTACAACTCATTATGAAACAGAAGCAAAAATGCTATGAGTTCAGTCTGCTTCCTGCAGAATTAAGTCCACAAATGTTTGATAGGAAACTACAAGGGAATAGCCTGCTCTGCATGAAAAATATGCCTTGAGGACAGAGGTGAATTGGAGAGGGGATTAAAATTTCATTGAGGAGGACTTAACAACAGCTCCTCAAAACTTCATTTGAAAAATCAGTGAAAAATTTACCAAAGTAAAAATGATCAATTTAGAATGTGAACCAGCCTTTTTTTCTTGTTTTTTTTCCTATAAAAATTACATTTTATTTAAAATACAAGATCCTTTTCATTGCAATAACATCCTGTTAATATCAGGGCTTTTGGCAACATTTTGCCATATAATGCAGCGTTGAGTCCACTGAATCAGTAGCACATTCCATGAATATTGCACTTGGATTCTGAATCAAATTTGAAACCCCAGCATATATCTGTTGTTTCAGTCCATGTTAGAATGGGTTAACACTTCTACTTACTTTTTTTGCTATTGATGCTGACACATGAAAACAAACCAAATTGGTATTACAAAGGATCTTAAAAATGTCAGAGATCCAAGTTCGCTTGGAGAACCATAACACACTGAGTACACTGAGAACAGTGTGGCATAATGGAAATTAACTTGTCAACAAGACCGCGGCACATGAAAAGATCTGCTCTGAAATATCAAAATGTCATCAGTGGAAATTCTATGATAAAACTAGATCAGCAAGATAATAATGTGTGTCTCAGTTCTGCTGCAAAATAAGGTTTTCCAGTTCATCTGCAGAACGTAATAAAAATGCTGCTGATTCTCTATATCCTGCAACCAGTTGCCGTACTGCATTAATTTCAGTTGGACTCAGCTGAGGTCTAGAGCTGGTATTGCTAGAAGACCCGGAAGTGCTTGCTAGCTGCCTCTTCATACTGAGATCAGTTGGACCTGAGAAAGAGAATTAAAAATGAATGAAACATCAAGATAACCTCATAGATTCACAGACTTGAAAGGTCTTTGGAAAATTAACTAAACTTCCTGTTCAGTGAAGAGTATGCAATGTAGGATGTTCCTATATTATCATTCCTTGCCTGATAAGATGCCTTTCCATTCATGCAGGTCCCAAACCAAGATTCCATTTTCCATTTCATCTATTTATCCTATAGCAGGGGTGTCAAACTCAAGGCCTGCAGATCTGGCCCACGGGGCTGCCCTCGAAACAGCGAAGATGCCTCTGCCTGAAAAAATGGAGCCCGGGAGGGCCAGGTGTGGACTCCATTTTTGCTGCCAGAGTGCTGCAGGGCATCAAGCTGACCATGTCCACCCCAGCCACACCCACCCCAGCCACATCCACTCAGCCCACTGTGGTCAAACACAACTTTAATGTGGCCCTCAATGAAATTGAGTTTGACACCCCTATCCTGTAGTCATATTTAAAGAGAGGGCTGGACAGAAAAATCTTTACTTTTTTTTTACTAAAAAATGAATTGTTATGGGTTAGATTGGGTGATGGAAGAGGCAGTCTCAGGCTCAGAGTAACAAACAGCTCTTTATTAGTTCAGTTCAACTATGTACAATGCAGCAAGGTTCTGTCTGACAGCAGCCCTTTTATAGGGAGCTGTCAGACCTTTCGACCAATCAGATTGAATCTCTGCTCCTGACTGAACAGAAGACCTTGGCGGAAACCATTATAACTGTTTCTAGTATCTAACATTATGTGTATCTGTTCAATTTTCCCCTATTATTTTGGCTTGTTGTTATGCCCTTAAGCATAGTAACTGTTAAATTTATATTCATTTTTTCATCTAATAAGGATATTTAAGCTGTTTTTCTGTACTGTTGACTACTGCTTTTTGATAAATGTAAATTTAACAATTAAATTAAGCAATACCTCTATGCAGCTGTTACCCAGGTTATGTATTTCTGGGTCTAAAACATAGTCTCTACTTAACATAGAATTACTACTGAATACACATTGGAAATGGCCGCTTTTGTTCTGTGTAATAGTCAAAGTATCCAAACCACATTTTATCCATCTTAACAACAAGGATTTCTTTGAATTCACTGAATGTAAATCAGTATATACTGGTGGATGCATTCTCCCAAACCAGTGACTCCATGCAAAAAGAGATAGCTCGTGTGGCATAATATACCCACCATAACAAACTCTAGCAACTGGTTAATACTTTTCTAGCTGCAATCAAGTTAGCTGCTTAATAGTCTATTCTAGAATTTGTTCATAACTGATAACAGATTGACTGGTGTCTGATTTTTCTGAAACCAACTTTCTTTGTTTGACAAAAACTAGAGTGTGCCAAGTGCACAGATGAACTCAGGACAGCTTATTCATATATTATGTCACTTAGCTTTTACATTCTCACCAAACTAGATTCAACTTTACAGTCCTGTCAGCACACTCTATACTGCGGAATCATCAATAGTGACCAATCAGTTGATTACTCTGTTGCCTACTGGACTTGAATCATAGGAGTGTTATATGCAAAGCTGTGTTCTAGTTTCAAAAATTAAACTGAAGTTGCAAACGGATGGAAGGTAACAACTGGGAACCATATCATCCACTGAACGTACCAAAGTGAAAGCAAAAAAAACAAAACCTGAAAAATCAAGAAAAAGACATCTTTTTTTCAATTTTATCCAAGGCCATTTGAGAAGAAGTTCTGCTTTTTTACTAAAATGTTACCAAGGTTAATGCAGTGCACAATGGTAAGATGCCTAATATTTATTACGTTGATGATTTCATCTGTTTTCAGAATTAATCGTTTGTCCATTTTCTTAGGCAAAAATGAAGAGATTCTAATTCCTTAAAAGCTCAGCAAACGTGTGTATATCCATTTAGTTGGTCTATGAAAATAATAAAGATTTCATTTGACCTGAAAATCTGCTTATGTAAATGTGAAATTGTTTCACAATCTATATAAATAAAAATTTAACAACAGTTTGTTCAAAACTGCTAATCTCAGAAAATACTGCAGGGATCGCCACCAAATTTTCACACAATGTTCCTAAGAAATACAGTAACAATAATACGTATAGATTGTGTGTCTGGGCACCTCTGTACCTGACCGGACCTGGATGGGTGGAACTGCCAGCATGGCAGTGGAAGATTGAACTTGTGGGTGTGGGGACAAGATCATGAACTTTAATTTGGGTGGGGGAAACTAAGAAGCTTCAGATTCAGGTTTTCCCAGGTGTGCCAGCATAGCTCTCTTAATAAATTGGAAGTTTGAACAGTACTTTACCTTGGACTCTAATTTTGGATGCTATCTGGAACCCTTACAATATGCATCACTCTGTATATAGAATACAAATTTGTGCATTTCTATTATTAGTGACATTGCTCCCTCCTCTGTATCTAGAACCAGAGGGCATACAATGTTGTTATATTTATGAATTATTGAAGATTTCAGCCTGCCAATGCCAATAAGGGAAACTACTTAGAAATCACATCTAAGCCACTGAGAACTTCTAAAAAGGCAAAGTGGAATATAATGTAAATCGTCATTATAATGGAATTGCTGCAGAATACATATTTTGATTCAGCAGCAAATGTACGAACTACTTCAAGTGCTTCATAAAAATTGATGTTAAAAACTGATCTCCTTGGCCAGGGCACACTGTTTTGTGGTTTAAGAGCCCAGAGAACAGCAAAATAGTATAAAGTTTAGTATATCATTGTGGATATTGCTTTTAAAAAACACTTTCAAATATAGCTCTAACACAAACAAAAATAAAAACATACGTTGGTTTAGCCTACTTTTTTGACCCGATTCATTAAAAAAAACATATCTTCAGGGTCTTTCAGAAAAGCAACAAGGTGTGGTCAATCATACCTCATTGGGGGGGGGGTTGCATAGACAAGAATCCATCAGAGGTGACACAAGTCTAAACTTGTGAAAAAGTGTTTGGGCTGCTGCATTCTTAACCAACTGAAGCTTCCAGATACTCTTCAAGGGCAGCCCCATGTAGAGCACATTACAATAGTCCAGATGCAAGATGACCAAAGGGTGGTCTCACACATCCTATCTGTGAGAATGGCATGCTAGTCCAGGAATGGGCATAAATGACACACAACTCATAGTTATGCAAAGCCTCCTGAGCACAATTTGCAGGAGCAAGAATGCAACCCTCAGATTACGCATTGGGTCACCCCAATCTATAATGGTAGTTCTCCATGAGCCAAAGAGCACCTAATCTAGATCCACTCTGTCTTGCTAGTTCAGTTTTAGCCTGTTGCTCCACATCCAGACCTCAACAGCCTCCATGCACTAAGATAAGACGGCCACAGCATCGCTTTAACTCACCATGGCAGAGATATATAGTTAAGTATCAACAAAAATATTTCAGGTTTTAAATCAATATGTTGTTGTATCATCTTTTCCAGCCATGTATGTATTTTAGTCCAATATTTTTTGCCTTTACGCAAGTCCACCACATATGATTGTAAAGGCATATATAGTTACCGTATTTTTCAGAGTATAAGACGCACTGAAGTATAAGATGCACCAAAATTTTGAAGAGGCAAATTTAGCTAGCTATCTGCGGGATCGGATCCTGCCTCATACTTCCTCACGGCCGATTCGCTCCCACAGAGAGGGACTTCTCCGGGTGCCGTCCACTAGACTCTGTCAGCGGGCGACGCCCAGGGGAAGGGCTCTCTCTGTGGCGGGCCCAGCCCTCTGGAACGACCTTCCCCCCGACATCAGAACAACCACGGACTTCCGCTCCTTCCGTCTGAAACTAAAAACTCATCTTTTCCGTTTGGCCAGCCTTGGGTAGCCTCTCTCTACAGGGTTTAGCTATTTTAATTGGGTATTTTAGCAGGTTAAGGGGATTTTAGCACAGGCCCAGATTTAATTTGTTTTTAATTGTATTTGTATATTTATTGTATTGTGGTTTTAGTTTTTCCTGTGCACCGCTCCGAGTCCCTACGGGGAGAGGAGCGGTCTATAAACTAAATTATTATTATTATTATTATTATTATTTTAAAAAAAACGTTTTTGCACTCTGCAAACCTCCTAAAAATGGCCCATCAAAAAAAAGTGCATGCGGAACTTCACTTCCGGTTTCCGTAGATGACGGATGTGTTCGTCTGCCGTCTGTCTTCTCGGTGGGCTCTTTAGGAGCACAAGGGGCCTTGGAGGGGCCCCCTGCCGTAGGGTGTCTTGCTGGAAGCCTCACTCCAGGAGCCGGGAAGCTGTAGGGGGGGCATGTTTGCCTCTTCACCGAAGGAATCCCAGGAGAAACGAATTAAATAAGGAGGAGTGGCTGAAATGCTGGCGGTGGCGAGCCCCTCCCAATCTCTTTGATGACTGATAATGGATAAGCAACAGATCACTGTAAGTTTCTGCTCAATCTATTCAAACGGAGATTAGAGGGGGGTGTTTTTCTTTTTTTAACCCCCCCTCGGACAAAGTGGCATTTAAGCTACCTCTCTCCATACCGGAATGGAGAGAGAACAAGGGCTGACTTCCCATTTGAACTATCTATGTGGAAAAGGCTGAATTGCAATTACAGGAGGTGATTGCTGAGCTTTTACTCTTCTTTCTGTGAAAGGGAGGAGGAAAGATGGCTTCCCTTTGTTCTCGTCTTTGCATTTACAAATGAAGTCTGCCTTTTGTAACCACCTTTAGGAAACTCTTGGTGTCTTTTAATACCTTCCCGGAGGGCTCTCTCTGGATCTCCCCTGCTGCGTGGACTTTCTGGATTTTGATTATATGGCTTTCCTTTTTCTGATGTGCCTCTGTGCCTTGGTACAATGAAGAAGAACTAACTTTTTGCTTTTGGACTTTCCTGATACCTCGGACCGACCCAGCTGCACGCCCTCTGACGCCATTTTCTTTGCAAAAAGACTTACTAACTTTGAATTTAGACAATGGGTCCTAAGAAACCACCAACGGGCAAATCATTATCGGCTCCTCCCTCAGCAACTTCAAGCCCAAGTATGCAGCAATCGAAAATTACTTCATTGTTACAAAAAGAAACTGCAGGAGAGAGCTTGAAAGAATTATCTGCCAATCAAATGCTTCAGGAAATAATGAGACGTCAAAACGAATTAAGGAAAGAATTATCAGACTTCAAAGATGAAATCAGAGGAACACAAAAAGACATAATAGAAAATAGACAGAGAATTATGGTGTTGGAGGGAGGGGCAGCTGGGATGGGGGAAGAGGTTAAGGAGATCTGAAAGGGGAATTTTGAATTGTAAAACTTTATGTCTAAAATAGAATTGGAAAGAATGTCCTTTTTTCTTAGGTTTCAGAACTTAACAGAAACAGAAAATGAAGATCTTAAAGACATTATGAGTACAATTTTAGCAGAATACCTTAAAAGAGATAAAGAACAATTGTGCTGGGATATGGGCCTGGTTTATAGAATTAATTCAGCATATTCTAGAACCCATAATGTTCCAAGAGAGGTACATGTCAAATTTCTCAGGAGGACCACGAGGGATGAGGTACTGGAGGCCCAAAGGGGAGGGACCTTTAAGATATCAAGATAAAGAAATTACCATTCTAAAACAAATTCCGAAAAAAATAAGAGAGACGAGGAGGAAATATTCCTTCTTGTCAAAGAAACTATATAACAGAGGAGTTTGGTTTAGATGGTTATTGCCAGAGGGAATGTTGATTGTCTGGGAGGGAAGCAGAATTAGGATTAAGACAGTAAATGAGGCAGAAGCCTTTATTAAAAAACATTCGCCGCCCTGGGTCCTTTTTGGAGAAGGGCGGGGTATAAATGCGAATAAAATAAAATAAAAAATAAAAAATTCTTCCCTTCTAGAAGATAAAGATAGCGGAGGCGGGGAAAAGGGCAGCAAGACACAAGATATGGGAATGGAGGGGGCCATGCCTCCACCTGGGGACAGGGAGGAGGGAGGAATATCGAAAAGGTTCAGGTCACAAAAGTAATTGTATTTGAAATATTATTGTAAATGTCGATATAATAGAAAATGGCAAAGAAAGAAATGATTGAACATACGGTTGATATAAAGTAAGAATTCTGTTTATGCTTATCCTTTATATGTTATATTTAAAATTGTAAATCTGTGAGATTTGGGATGATTTCTACTACCAGCATGGGAGCTACCAAAATTTTCTATGTACCTATATACCCTTTTCCAATAAATGTTTTAAAACCAATAAAACTTTTACAAACAAACAAACAAAAAGTGCATGCATTGCCTTTAGGAGGCTTGTAGAATGCTCCTGGGGGCTGGGAGGCCAAGTAGTATGTTGTGTAACTCCATATTCAAGTCAAATAAGCACCACTTAGCACAATGGTGTAATCTGAGTATTGTAGACTCACAATTCTAGCTCCTGGAAATTGTGTTCAGGAAGTGTTGCATAACTATGAGTTGTGTGCCAGTTATACCCATCCCTGGGCTAGCATGCCATTCTCATAGATGGGAAGTGTGAGACAACCCTTTGGCCACCTTGCAGCTAGGCTATTTAATGCACTCTACATGGGGCTGCCCTTGATGATCCATAGGCATAATTTCCCTTATATTTGAATTTATACTTAATACTTGATTAATTTGGAGAGGCTATTATGCAGGCAGATCTGCATGTTACTATTGGGAACAAATACCAATAATTCACAGGCTGACTCTCATTGCTTTAAGTTTAAAGAGCCATCATTCTATGCTCTCTTTCTCTTCTGTGTGCAGAAGTCCAACTTCATCTAGAATAGCAAATTATACTTGAAGTTTAAGTAAGAAATCTTCTCTGTCACATCCTTTTCAGTGCTGAAGGAATTTTATTTCACTTGCCATCATTGAGGTAACTTAGTCATTTATATTGCAAGTTGTTACTGCCTATGTTTTATGGATTCATTGCAGTTACAGAGGAATCACATGTTTGGAAGCGAAACAGTTCTTGTTTTAACTAAATCATTCAAAATGTTACAAGCACTGTGAATCCTCTCCAAGAACTAGACATTCATTTATCATATTAGCTGCTGAGTAAATCTGACATTAAACACACTGCTGGACAAATGATTTGCAAGATTTAACAGGAGGTAGTTATTGCTCCATAAATTACTTGTTGGCATCATCAATTACTTAGAATTCTAAAATGCAAGTCAGAATAAGATACATGCTTATTTCACTGAAAAAGAAGACAGCTTAGGAGCAGCAAAGCCATGTCTGAGTTACTCCAGCAATCTAGCAGCTAGTGTTAGACAGCTAGTTTGAGATTCAATGGCCTATCCAAGTCCTAGCAAATTTAATCGTTATTTCTAAGTGGTTTAAAAAGCAATACTTCTTATATTAGTACAGATAATAATTTTAAAAAAAAATAGAACACTGCTTCAAGATATGAATGGGAGAGGGAGATACTATAACTAACATTGGCCGGTTCTAAAGAAATGGAAACTACATCATTAAGGTTTTGACGACCATCTTTAAAGCGCTCCATGGCTCAGGGCCTAGTTATATGCGAGACCGCCTCCTGCCCCATACATCCCTTATTTTTATTTATTTATTTATTACATTTATATCCCGCCCTTCTCCGCAAAGGACCCAGGGCGGCGCACAGGAAATTTAAAAAACATACAAAAATAGAACATAAATAATTTAAAATATATATTAAATCCCAAACCTGTGCTAAAACCAATTATTAATTAAAACCCAATTTAAAACTTTTCTACAGTCCTCATGGGAGGTTAGGCTAGGCCGGCTTGATGAAAAAAGTATGTCTTTAGACATTGGCGGAAGAGGCGGAGGTCGGTGATGGTCCGGAGTTCAGGGGGTAGGTCGTTCCAAAGGGCAGGGCCCGCCACAGAGAAGGCTCTTCCCCTGGGTGTCGCCAGTCGGCATTGTCCGGCCGACGGCACCCTGAGAAGGCCCTCTCTGTGGGAGCGTATCGGTCTAAGGGATGTATGGGGCACGAGACGGTCTCGCATATAACTAGGCCCCGAGCCATGGAGCGCTTTAAAGATGGTCGTCAAGACCTTGAAGCGCACCCGAAAGACCACAGGAAGCCAATGCAGCTCGCGCAGGATTGGTGTTATATGGGAGCTTCTGGTAGCTCCCGTAATTACCCGCGCGGCTGCGTTTTGGACTAGCTGTAGCTTTCGAGTGCACCTCAAGGGAAGCCCCATGTAGAGAGCATTACAGTAGTCGAGACGGGACGTCACAAGAGCTTGAGTGACTGTGCGAAGGGCAGCCCGGTCCAGTAAGGGGCGCAATTGGCGCATCAGGCGTACCTGATGAAACGCCCCCCTGGCCACGGCTGCCACATGGTCCTCCAAGGACAGCCGGGAATCCAGGAGGACACCCAAATTGCGCGCCCTCTCCACGGGGGCCAATGTTTCGCCCCCAATGGCCAGAGTTGGAGTAATCTGGCTGAACCGGGGTGCCGGAAACCACAGCCACTCGGTCTTGGCAGGGTTGAGCTTGAGTTTGTTACCACCCATCCAGATCCGTACGGCCTCCAAACACCGGGACAGCACTTCGACGGCATCGTTGGGGTGGTCTGGGGTGGATATGTACAACTGAGTGTCATCAGCGTACAGATGGTACTCCACCCCAAAACCACGGATGATCTCACCCAGCGGCTTCATATATGTGTTGAAAAGGAGGGGCGAGAGGACCGACCCCTGAGGGACCCCACATAGGAGAGGCCTCGAGGTCGACCTCTGCCCTCCCGTCAACACATATTGCGACCGACCAGAGAGGTAAGATGAGAACCACCGCAGAACGGTGCCTCCCAGCCCCAACCCTTAGACCGATACGCTCCCACAGAGAGGGCCTTCTCAGGGTGCTGTCAGCCGGACAATGCCGACTGGCGACACCCAGGGGAAGAGCCTTCTCTGTGGCGGGTCCAGCCCTCTGGAATGACCTACCCCCTGAACTACGTACCATCACCGACCTCCGCCTCTTCCGCCAATGTCTTAAGACATATTTGTTTCAACAAGCCGGCCTAGCCTAACCTCCCATAGGGACTTTTAGGTAGTTTTAAATTGGGTTTAAAAATTTGGTTTTAGCGCAGGATAGGATTATTTAATAGGGTTTTTTTTGTTGTTTTTTTTATATATATATATTTTATTGAAATTTTTATAATATTTTACAATATTTCACCCAGTGCTGTACAAAACAAAAGGAAGAGTTGGTTTCAAGTATCTTCTATTATGATACAGATTAACAGAGTTGCAAGGGACCTTGCAGGTCATCTAGTCCAACCCCCTGCCCAAGCAGGAGACCCTACATCTGCCTCTACCTAGAATTGAACTCACAACCTCCTGATTGGGAGGCGAGAGCTCCTCCTCTAGGCCATATCTTTAAGATCTCCAAAATCCATGTTCTCTAGGTACAGGCGTCGAGGCATCCAAAGTTCCAAGTGCATAGTCCACAAATGGCTTCCAAGTCTTCCAAAAGATATCTTTTTTATAAACCCCCTCTCTAAATTTAATATCGCACGTCATTTTATCATTTAAGGCTAATTTCCACATTTCACAGTACCATTCTTCTATTTTAATATTTACCTCTATTTTCCAATATCTTGCTATTACAATTCTACCCATTATATTCATAATTCTAATCAATTCTTTCTCATGTTTTGTTAACTCTAGTTCATTAATTATCAATAACAATATAGTTTCTGATCTCAATATTATTATTCTTTTCATCATTTCACACATCGTTCTTTCTAATTGCTGCCAAAACTTTTTAATTTTCACACATTTATACCACATATGTTCATAAGTTCCCAATTCCATATTACATCTCCAACATTTATCACTCATTTTTTTATCTATCAGTGATAATCTTAATGGGGTCCAATACCATTTCCAAACAACCTTAAAATTATGCTCTTTAATCCTTATAGACAAAGTCCTCATGATTTGACCCTTCCAATTCTCATTCCAATCCAAATCCAATATTTTAATCTTAAGGTCTTCCTCCCAATTCCTTTTCATTACCATTTGTGGATTTTTATTTAATAGTTTTTTAAATTATATTTATTGTATTTTGTATGCTTTTTAAATTTCCTGTGCGCCACCCTGGGTCCTCTGTGAAGAAGGGTGGGATATAAATTTAAATAAATAAATAAATAAATAAATTAAGTGAGGAAAATGTTCTCTCACTTTTCTTGAAAATCATCTCTCCCACATTACAGGAAAACTCTGAGCAGTTCATAAGGAAGGATACATTCAGCTTTCAAATCAGAGGAGGAATTATTCTTTTTCAAATGCCACACAGATTGTGCTATTAAGCCCCCAATCATCTAATAGAATTACAAAAGGTATGTAAAAGGAACTCAGTAGTAGTAACTGTGAGAGGGATCTTGGAGTCCTAGTGGACAACCATTTAAATATGAGCCAGCAGTGTTCAGCAGCTGCCAAAATAGCCAACACAGTTCTAGTCTACATAAACAGAGGGATAGAATCTAGATCATGTGAAGTGTTAATGCCACTGTATAGTGCCTTGGTAAGGCCACACTTGGAATACTGCATTCAGTTTTGGTCACCACGATGTAGAAAAGATGTGGAGACTCTAGAAAGAGTGCAGAGAAGAGCAACAAAGATGATTAGGGGACTGGAGACTAAAACGTATGAAGAATGGTTGCAGGAACTGGGTATGTCTAGTTTAATGAAAAGAAGGACTAGGGGAGACATGATAGCAGTGTTCCAATGTCTCAGGGATTGCCACAAAGAAGAGGGAGGGAGATTCTCCAAAGCACCTGAGGGCAGAACAAAAAGTAATGGGTGGAAACTAATCAAGAAGAGAAGCAACTTAGAACTGAGGAGAAATTTTCTGACAGTTAGAACAATTAATCAGTGGAACAGAAGTTGCCTCCAGAAGTTGTGAATGTCCCAACACTGCAAGTCTTTAAGAAGATGTTGGATAGCCATTTGTCTAAAATGGTATAGGGTTCCCTGCCTATGCAGGGGGTTGGACTAGAAGACCTCCAAAGTCCCTTCCAACTCTGCTATTGTATTGTATGTAATAATTTCAATGACAGGTTGCGTTTTGGACTGCATTTTGCTTTCAATCATTTTAATAAATATTTACAATGCTGTAACTCAGTAACTCTCTAGCAACTGTCCAGATTCAGGATATTCCCTGATGATTTGTCAGAAACCATCGATTACTTGAGAACTGCATTGGGGAACCACTTTCATCAGCATATATATAATCTCAGGGCACCGACTGAATGGATGGATGAAGGAAAGGGAATTCCTCTTTCTCATTCTTGAGAACCCTCTTCCTGCTTCTTTGTAAAACTGTTTGAAGCAAGAATTGGAAGAGACCTGGAAGGTCTTCTAGTCCAATCCCACCCACCCCCGCCCCACTCAAAACCTCAACACCTTCCTTTCAAAAATCCCAGCAAAATACTGAAAGCCTTTGAATGTATCCACTGGGGATGCATTTGGGGGTGTCTTGATTATTATTTGTTTACTCACCTAATTTGAGTAGAAAAATAATTGTAGTGACCAACAAACTTCAATAATAAGTCAATATGTACTTAAACAGATAAAGTGAATGACTCCAGGCAGGCAAAAAGGCAGTGGAAGCAGGAGTGACTCCCTCCTTTCTCCTGGCATCCCCATTGTTACTGCTTATGAGAAGCTGGCAGGGAGCATCGGAAATCATGATCATATAACTCCAGGGATGCTGAAACGGCCACAAGTTTGCAAATAATACTAATCTGAACATTATGGAAATTTCAATTCCACAGAAGTAATAGTAATAAAATTCATTTTTATGAATTCTTTAATGTGCAGATTTACGTAGGTACTTTGATTCAAAATTTGTTATGGTATAATGCATCTTTTGGGCTAAGTTGAGTGTAGAAACAGAACAGACTAACAGATAAACACAATGAGAGTTTTAATAGAATGTAGGTAAATTTTTTTAAAGAATAGTATTACAATATCTTTCTTTCATGTATTTTAAAATACAGATTAAATTATATTATCACTCATTTTCTAAGCATGTTTTTATAGGAAAGAAGTGATATTAATTACATGCATAATTTAAGCATCTGGGTTTTACGCTTGTTCTGCCAGCAGAAACAGTTCTATATTATAGTCCACTGCAAATGCTGAGAAGAAAGTTTTATTAAATTAAATGGGACACTCCTTTCTGAATAAACATGGTTAGAATAAGGATATATAATTCTTAGAATTCTTAGAATTATTCAGAAATCCATCCAAGATGTTGCTGTCCTAAAGAATAATAATAATAATAATAATAATAATAATAATAATAATAATAATAATAATAATAATAATAATAATTTAATTTATAGACCGCTCCCTCTCCCCAGGGGGACTCGGAGCGGTGCACAGGGAAGTTAAAAATACAATACAATAAATATACATAAATAACTAAAAGGCAAATTAAACAATTAACCCTGCGCTAAAATTCCCAATTTAGATTGGGAAGAAAGAAGTTTACAAACTCTGCTATATACTGTATACTCATTCTTCATGATGACTTGCCCTCTATATTACAAATGTAAATGACAAAACATTCATAAAAATGTTTTTTTTCTTGAGGCAGAATGACATTAAATATATTACGTTAGTAGTTTCTACAATGGGGAACATCTGTGCCAAAGTTCCAGACAGATAGAGAGAGTTTTGTGCAAACGAGGGGCATAAAGACTAAAGATATTCCTTATATATAGTAATTATAAAAAGTTGACATGAAAGTATAAAGATGGCCAGTTCGGATCGACATCACAAATTTATCACAGTCACAGAATTCCGCAAAACAAGAAAATGGACAAGAGTGATTTGGAGCAAACAATAATACTTTCTTAATCCCGAAGATGAGGAAACTAGTAGTCTGATCAAGTAAGCATTACTCTGACTTAAAGATAAATATATCAGTTTTGGCTCTCATACTTCCACATTTCCCTGTGAATTTTATCAGAATTACTATTTTTCCTCTTTTAAGTACTGTACCTGCAATATTCTTTAGCAATATAACTGAAATTCAGAAAAACTGAAGGGAATGAAACATCATGGATGTTGAGAAATGGATAAAGTATGCAGAGACAATTCCATTCTATTAAAGGAAATGAAAATTCTTTCCAATTGCCATGTTTCTTTTTGTTTTCCCCAAATCTAACACCCTATATTTTATATTATATAGATCTAGGTTTAATTAGAGAAAGAGCTGAGGTTTAAATATTATTAATCTGTGTCTATTAACATAATATTAGGATGCTAGCCGAATGATTTAGTTATTTTTTTATTTTGAAATAAAGGAAGAAGCAATTTTCCAAACAGGACGGATATGCATGCGTGCAAATGTATATGCAAAAGTGCAAAAACACTTACCACTAGTAGAAGCATCACTGAGATTTAACAGACCTCCTCCTAACCCTCTGTAACTATGGCAACTGTAGGTCCCATTTCCATTGATGTACAGCACCTCCTGTGTACTGGAAACAGCTGATGTTGAGTTTGTGACCTGGGTTGGTTCCTGTTTAAATGGTTTGTCAGCAGAGGCAGGCTCATCCTGCAGGAACAATGTCCAGTGAAGAGTGTCAAGTTAGAGGAGCATATGTTTCATAAAAAGATTATATTATACTGTGTCTTAATAGAGATTTTATGAATTAGTTTCAAAAAAATAAAAAGATGTAATACAACCACAGCAAGATTATAATCTTGCCAGAAATAAAACAAAGGAAGCTCTACATATTCTTTAACTGTCATTGTTATCATAGGGGTCAAATGTATGACCAATTTTATGGACCTTTTTTCTATGAAGGATACCTCAGAGCATGGAAGTTTAAAGTGAAACTACAGATAAAACTAAGAGGCAATTATTATGCTAATATTGGTATTTGTTTGGTTTGCTCTCATGATGCCATGATGAATTGTATAATGGAATCATAGAAGAGAAACACGGAAGAAAGAAGCATCACGAAGCATTGCATTTAACTCACTTCCAGTCTCATTTTCTACCTGAACCAAGAGAGATGTCTGATATGATAGATAACCCTGCTTATATTTCAGAAAGTATTGTTAAGATGATTGTTATTCAGCTTTCTGGTGCATGGAATGCAAAAATCTAGATTTGGGACTTCTTATTCCATACATTACTGAACTCCCAGCAACCCAGTATGGCAAATGACAAAGCTTGCCATTTATGCTATACACCATTCAAAATTAATGCTAAATCTAAATCTAAATTATCTCAAATAATACAACTATGAAGATAATAATAAATACTTGACAAAATTATGAAAAAATAAGTTATCAGTAAAATGACAAAATTGCCATTAGTCAATAACAAAAGGCAGCTTGAAATAGCTTACATCCTGCAACAATACCTTTAATACATTTCCAACAACAATACATGTCTTTCCCATGTCCTTGGGAAGGAATCTATAGGTGGACAAAAATGCTAAATCCAGTCAAAATATCTGACTGACTGCAACAAACCAACAATAATTGATTTTTTGCTGCAGCAAAATTTCATAACCGCAAGCAGGGGCATGTCTGAGTTGTCAGGATTATTTTTTGGAAACTTTGTCAGAGGTTTGGATTTGAATGCAGTAGAAACTACTGGGATTATCAAGTTGAGAAGCTTTTGGAACATGAACAGGATAAGATCTTATGGGACTGTAAATTCCAAACAGACAGGCACCTTGTTCATAACATGTTTGATATACCAACCATGTCAGATTAACACCTAAAGGACTTCTTTAATAACTGAAAGTATTGAATTTATCAGACAAGAATTCCTTATTATTATTATTATTATTATTATTATTATTATTATTATTATTATTATTATTATTATTATTATTATTATTATTATTATTATTATTTAAAAAGACCTTGCCCTGCTTGGAATTGTTTCTTTTGTTAGACTTAATAATAATTATGTCCTTGATTAGGACTTGAATTCTAAAATTTCTCCCAGCCTTAATCTGTGAATCTAACCATAGATTATAGACACAAAATATTAATAATAAAGAAGCTAAAGTGCTCTGAGACTTTAGAATTCAAAAAGACAAACACCAGCCATAAAGCACCCTAGACTTAACAACAGTTGATAAGAAAGACAAAAGGGAGAATAATTGGCTGTTGTTGTAAAAAGTCAACTCCTGTTACATAATTAGAATTTAGGAAGTAGGCATAACTTCCTTTAAAAGTGGGTGCAATGTTAAGGATTAATATTCAAATTGTACTGCAAATGATTCTAGGAGTAATTCAATCCAAACCTTTATTGTCAGAATACAACATGTGCACAATGAGTCTCCCTACATGCACCCCACCCAACACAATACAACTCACAGTGAAAGACAAAAAATCCCTAGCCCAGTGAATCCTACTAACAAACACCCAGTCCTATTGCACCATGTGAACCTATTGCATGTCACACTGACCCTACAAGTCAATCGTATTATGTTGTTGTAGAGTTATTTTTCATTCAGGAGTCTTACAGCCCAGAGATAAAAACTGTTCTTCAACCTGTTTGTAAAGCTGCCTATGATTCTATATCTCCTTCCAGATGGGAGGAGACTAAAGAAGGGCTGACCGGCATGTTAGTCATCCCTGAGGATTTTCCTCACTCTTCTAAGGCAGCGAGCCCCAGCAATGTCGTCTAATGGTATCACGGGACAGCCCATCTTTAATCTTTAATCATTATTTGATTAAATACTTTATGAGGAATAAATTATATGGGTTTTTCTTATGTGGGACATTAGCGGCTCAGAAAAATAGAACTGGTCTGGGAAAGAACTATACTGTCCACTCAGTTTAAAATAGAATTACAGAAAAGATTGTACTACCATGATAAAAATTTCATAGCAGCAATTATAGTTACATTTAAATTTGTTGTTACTGAGATTATTGAAAATTATTATGATACATAAATGTAATAGATATAGGTAGTATATCAGGTAATTGTAATCTTTTGTGCATTTAGAGGGATAATCTAAGATGCCTTCGTATATCAGGAATTTTCTGTTTGGAAATTATTTTATCATTACCGATCATTGGAATACTTATAAAATAAGTCTTTGATTTACAACAGTTCATTTAGTGATCATTCAAAATTACAATGGCACTGGGACTTTCGGTTGATGGAAACGGACTAGAAAATAGTGGAGCTCTGATAAGTCCTGCAAAATTAAGCCGGTACCCACTGCTGGGAGGCCTTCAGGCCATAGCCATCTTGAAGGGACAGTGAAGAAAGGAGAGGCATTTCGTTGACAGTGAAGAATTGGCAATTTCCTCACCAAGACAGAAGAAGCTTCCCCAATTGGTAGTAGGGGCAGTGGCCATTTTCTGATGGTCGTCTTGAAGCTGGGGCAACCGAACTGAAGAATTGAACTGGAACAGTGTTTGAATGGAGTGTTGGAACTGGGTGAGAACTGCCACTTAATGAAAATTTTTGGAAATTGGTAATTGGTGTTTTTAAAGTTGTTCCAGAGCTTGGAACAATGGCTATTAGGCACTTGGAAGAAAAAAGAAAAGAAAAGAAAGAATTTGAGTCCAAGAAGAATTTGTGTATTTGGGAAGCTGGGTAAAGCATTCTTTAAAAAAATATTTTTGAGACAAATAGCATTTTTATGTGTATTTTAAAGTCCCTGGACATTTTGAAAATCAGATGTATTTGTTACTTGAAATGTACCAGCTTACTTGAAATAGAAATTCAGAGTACCATCTACTGGAGGAAAAAAGCACTACAAAGTTCAACAGGCTTGGCGAACGAATAAAATAGACAAAATAAGAGAAACAGCAATTGAAAGATCTGACCTTGGCTATACAGAAAATAATTTGGACATTGTGAGAAAATTTAAGGAGTGCTTGTGGGTTTTTTCTTCTTCTCCTTTTTGTTTGCTCTCTTTGAAGAAAGCTAATTGATAACTAGATTTGTCTATTCCTGGAATTGGATTATAATTGGATTATATTAACTCAGTAGAGCACCCTACTTTTGAAAAGAAGAGAAATAATTGAAGAAAAGAAGAAAAACAAAGAAATTAAATAGACTTTAAATTTAAATCAACTGTGAAGAGAAATAATTGGGGAGGTTTTAAAAGATTTTTAAAATGTTATAAAATGGAGTTTAAGATATATGGAGAAATATTTTTGATGTTAAAAGAAGTACGTGAATCTTTGATAAGTAATAAAGAAACAGAAAGTTTGTTCAATCCCACAGAAAAGAAAATAGAAGAAGAATCTGAAAGGGGGAATTTACATGAAATGCAAGAAGCTAAAAGCTTAGAAGAGGAAGAAGTAGAAAATCAAAATCAATTAGACAATACTATAGAAATTTATAGAAAGGTAGAAAGAGTAGAGAGGAAATGGAGAAAGCCTTCCCGAAAAAAGAAGCAGTTTTTTTAAAAAAGGGGGGGGACATATTCTGCAGAGACAAGTAAAGGTTTTGGCGAGGGGGTGCAAAAACACAACAGAAAAAGATAGACGTGATACAAAAGGGAAAGTGCAACACATACAAATAAAAAAGAGAAATAAGAGAGTGGGATAAAGGGCAGATCAAAAAATTAAAATGGGATCCTTCAAAGAACAAGAGATGATGGAAAAGAAGGAAAAGGTTAACAGAAGAGAGGTATAATTATAGGGTAAATATTAGTGTGTGTGTGCGTATGTATGTATGTGTATATATGTGTGTATGTATGTATGTGTATGTATAGAGTTAGATCAGTAGATGGGAGTATGAAAGTAGATAATTAAATAAATACTATTAATTTTGAATGTAATTTAAACAATGTTGGGAATGTAAAATGTTAATGATTGGGGAAGGGGAATTCATGAGATATTTTCTGGGAAGAAAAAATAAGGTAAATAACTGTAAAAATTGTAAAAAAAGATGAAATACAGGGCTTACAATTATGTTAACTATGTGTAAAAATTGAATAAGAAATGATAAATAATTATGTAAAGAGAATAATACTGTGGAAGTTGGAATAGCAAAGCTATGGTCAAAAATGGTTAATTTGTAAAGATGAATAATTAGATTAAAAGACAAAAAGAAAAGGGTGCTTAGTAGTGATATGTAAGTTTAAATAAATTAATGGAAACAGATAAAGGATTATACAAAAGAGGTGAATATTGATAAAAGTGGGAAGATTAGAATATATTGAAACTATGATTATAAATATGATGCACAAGATGTGATCTGAACCACAATGTCCATAAAGTATGTATGATGGGGGGTGGGGGGGTGGGATTGCAATAAAACTTGTCTTTAAAAAACATTTCAATGGCAGTGGAAAAAGTGACATGGCCATTTTTCACATTTATGACCATTGCAGCAGTCCCATGGTCATGTGACCAAAATTCAGATGTTTGGCAACTGACTCATATTTATGATGGTTGCAGTGTCCTAAGGTATGTGATAGCCCTTTACAACCTTCTGAAAAGCAAAGTCAAGGAAGAAGCCAGGTTCACTTGACAACCATGTTACTAATGTAACAACTGTAGTGATCCACTTAACAACTTTGGCAAGGAAGGTTGAAGAATGGGGCAAAACTCACTTAAGAAATGTGTCACTTAGCAACAGAAGTTTTGGAGTCAGTTGTGATTATAAGTCAAGGACTATCTGTACTGTATAATCTAGGAATCGATTTTCTACAGTAATTAGACAAATGAAGCTTGTTATGAAATATTACCTATACCCAAATATCCTGTGTATCTGTATGTATGATATAAATTGCAACTCAAGCCATCATGAATCTTGCAGCAAAAATGTCAATACAAATATTGAACAGCAACAAGCCAATTTGCAACACATTCATTTTGATCCAAGAACTAAAGAGGTGCAACTTTTGATGTAAATAGAAATGCACATCCTTATCCAAGTTCATTAGTTGCTGAATGTGACCAGCTGTGCAAATGAGGGTTGAGGACATTTTCTTTATTTTCCATGGTCTGATTGGACAATGCTGTTTTTTGCATGTAATCTAGTAAAGAACTATCTTGACATAATGTTGTGTTTTCTATTAGGTTTAATTCTTCTGGGCTTGACCCAGTTTAAATTTTATGAGCAATAAACTTAAAAGCTCAAATTACAGCTGAGTGTTTTGGCATATCAGAGTGGCCAAGAATTTCTTTCAATTTCAATAAGGTTACAGAGTTGATGCGATCAGTAGAGATGGAAAATTTTATTTCTAAACAGGGACTAGATGCTGTTTGGCTGTTGATTTGGTTCATTAAATCCCATTAACATTAAGTGTTCGGGGAACTTTATCTGAATAAAAATGCATTAACCCTCCAAGATCATGTGCTAGTTAAATAGAAGAGCTCAGTATGCTTCAACTTACATAAAATAAAGTTCCAGTAAGGATAGCAGCCAATATTTATTTTACAAGAATATATGGAGTACTTTTTTTTACACAAAAATATAAGTGTGTCTTCAAGAATGTGAAAGTTATCCCACTGGATCAAATAAAAAACCTTTCCAGTTCAATATTCTACTCCCAAACAGGCCAACCAGATGTCTACAGGAAGCCAAATGTTATTTGGAATGTTTGTGATATAAATGTTATTTAGATGCATACTGCCTCTCACCTTACAGGTCACTGACAATGACCACAGCTAGTAGATTTCCTCAAATAAAGTTATTCCAGATGGTTGACAATTTGCTTTGCCATTTTATGCCTTTTTCCGGTTTTATGGTATCTTTTTCAAAGTAGGCTGGTTTTATTACAATAGCTTTTCAAGCAGGACTGTTCCTTTAAAAATCTTAATAAATTCTGTCTCAAACAGCAAATTAGGAATGGAAACATATCAGGGCCATCTACCTGCTGCTCCTCCAGAGCAGGGGTGGGAGCCTACCGGTTTAACAACCAGTTTGCTGAGCGTGCATTACTGCTGGGGAGGAAAACAGCTGAGGTGTGCCAATCCACTCTGCCGCACCTGTCAGCTGGGCTTCCAAAAAGGGAATATAGGTAAGTATAGCGCAGGGGTGGGCAGGTCCCAGCTGAAAGTTGGAGTGAACCAGTTTGCTCCTAGCTGATAGTCTGTGCTACCGGTACACATGAATCAGTCTGATCTGGTAGAATCCCTGCTCCAGAGTTGCAGACAAGCATTGTTTTTGTTTTGAACACTTCCCAGAGCTACTCTGGAATAGCAGCCACCACCAATCTGAGCAGCTATGGCAAAAGAATGGTCAGCCTGACTCTTAGAACTAGCTAACTGGCACAAACCCTTTGCTTGGAGGGTCCCTTTGCCATACCAAGTTACTGTGGTCATTATCTGGATAGATTGCTGTACCATAGAGACAATCTATGGTACAGCCTAGGATAGCCCCCCGCATCTGACTTTTAAATATAAATTATAATTTGGTTACGGTTTTAATAATGGGTTTTAGCACGGGTAAATTAATTTAATATATTTTTAATTGATTGATGTATATTGTATTTATGGTTTTATATAATGCCTGTGCGCCGCCCTGGGTCCTAACAAGGAGAAGGGCGGGGTATAAATTTAATAAAATAAATAAATAAATAAATAAAATAAATAAATCTGGTCATTACGTAGATGAGTACACAGAAGTGAAGCAGTGATTAGTTATGCCATCTTAGGTGTAAAATGCTTTTGGGCTGCTGTCAGGTGTGGTTATGCTAAAGATGTACATGCAATTATATATTAGTACAGCTTTGTTTCAAGTTTTGGGTGACATTAATTTGCACTGCTTTATATACTCATATACATGTAATAATAAATACATTCATTTTTGCTTCATTGTATCAGAGATAGCAGATAGAGAGTAAAATGAAGCACATATTGTTTTACTAGCTTGCCTTTTGTTAGAAAGTCTTAACCTTAATGAGATTTCTTAATGTACAATGTCAGCACAGAACAGAAAAAGATTGTACTTTCTAAAAGAATAGGAAAGAAGAGCTGTGTTTTATGTCAGTTCTGAAGCACTGGGAATAATCATTTGGGAAATATTCACAGCTTAACTGTTTACACGAGCACAGTATCAAAACCTAGAGTATCTTGACAACACTGAAGAGTCTACATTTGTCCTTACAAATTTAAAAATAGCCAAATGTTTTGTATCTGAGATGCTAACCATTCAGTTATTCCTGTATTATGTATTGTGATCCTCCCTGTTAATTTTTAAAGAGAAACAAAATAATAATTAGCTCACTTTAACATCCATTAAAAATCAAATCAAATAAAAATATATTATTGTCCAAACAGTATAGAAAGCATGCTAACCCATTTCTGAAGACAGCTCCATGGGTTTAAAAAAAAAAGACAGATAAGATTTATGTTTCCATCAATAGTGGTAATGTTGACCAACAAATAGGAGGCACCTTTTTCAGGGACTGCACACAAACTCTGAAAGTCCCTCATTCAAAACAACAGACTAACCTTCCTCTGTAAAGATATTTATACAATAGCATTTTATTTACAGTTGTTTTTGCTTGCTCTTGTGAAAGGAGTGAAAGGTGCATCTTTCACTCCTGATTTTAGACCTTTATTGTTAGCCAATCTGAGTGGTATTTACAGTGTGTGTATGTTACACATGTATTATAATGTCATATAAATGCAATTTTTTACAACTTTGTCCATGACACTTCAAAGATTCCCACTGAAGCAATGGCGATGTCCTTATTAATATGCTATACAGTACCTATTGATATCTGATATTTTACAATACAACATTGACAGTGAGACATTTAGTGTGCAATGATACACTGTTTTTAAATTTTTCACCAGATTCTTCCAAGTCATGTTACAAATTTGCCTTAACGGTAGACAATAGAGCACATGGGCAATCAAATATTGATTGAAGCCTATGTATCTTACCATCCCTGCTTTTCTCCTGTTTCCTCCAGTACAAACGGAAGACATTTCCTGCCCTTTTTAAAAGAAAAGTTACTCAAAACTGTATGAATAGACTGAGAGTTCTCATATTACAATATATCATTCATACAATATCACTTTCAACTGGAAAATCCTCAACAATAGTCTTTATCTTTTAAGAAAAAAATACCTATTATTTCTTTACAAGTTTTATCTCTCTAGGTTTATTTTGTTTTTTTGTTCAGACAACTGACATCTGAACACGCATCTCATGTTCCCCATTTCTCATGCACATCACTGTACCTGCTGTGGTCGGTCTAATCGCATGCGCTTTGCAGCATTCCTGCTTTCACTCTCACAGGCAGAAGCTAGGATACTCTCAGCTACTGCAGAAGTAAGATGTGAGGGAATAGGTCTTGACTATGGAAAAGAAAGAGAGAGAGAGAATATAAAAAGATTATTCATAATAATGTGGACAAGCAGTCAATAGGCAACTACTTAAATTATTTCAACAAAAAGTAGAAATAAGGACTGTCAAAACTGAAAAGTAAAAATTGGAGATTACATGTGAAATTCATCCACAGATCCTCAGATGTTAGATTCTCCGTGCATATTTCCATGTACACTCTCATACATAACTATAGAGACAATGCATTTTGAAGAGGAATCTGTGATATATCAACATTTCATCAACACTGGTGAAATAGTGGCTAAAATATTGGTTTTTGAATGCTAAACTCCCTAGTTTCTTACACTGGCTATTAATGGAATGGCACTCCCTCCCAACTCCACTAATTCAGTGTAATACATGGATAACAATGCTGACTCACTGTTGTTGTAAGGATTACAATTAGATAATGAGTATAAAGGGCTTAAAACATGTGTTATACAAATATTAAGTAATCAATAAGTATTATTGAAATATAACTCAAGGTTTAATTAATCATGCTACCCCAATAATGTATGTTTTACTACTCTGTCCTTATGCTTTTCTCTTTAACTAGTTTTGCAAATGAAAAATTTCAAAATATGGGACAACCGCAATCTTTAAGCAATTTAATTTTGTTGAAGAAATATATAAAAACTGTATACAGATTTATCCAATGGGTTGTAAGCTTTGGTTAAAGAATAATAAAAAGGTGTTTGTAACACTTTTTATTACAATGACAAATTGTAATCCTACTAAAGTGTCTTAACCCTTTAAGTATTCAAAAACTGTAAATTACTAGGTCCGACACAGATCAAAGTCATTAATATTTTTATAAAATCAAATATTAATGGAATACTATTTTCATCATTCATTTATTTTAATTTATTTATTTTATTCATGTATTCATTTTCCAAAAGACCACCCAATTGAATACCTATGCAAACAAAACATAGGTAATATTTTTGCTTCCAAGGGTTAATTTGGAGTCAAATCATAAGTTGAGTGTAAAACACGTAAACATACACATATATCAAGAGAGTTGGTAGTACTGCTATGTGACAGACCTCATTCTCACCCTTGTAACAATCTTGCTACAGACAAGTCAACATGCCACTCAAGTATTAAGAGTTATCTGTCATAGAAACCCTTTGCACATTGCGAGTGGCTACAGGGAAGCAATTATTTTAAGCAGAATCAATGAGAATGGGGGGGGGGGGGAGAAACCTGCTCTCACTGTTCTGTTATCTACCAACACTGTCATTTATTTTCCATCATAATGGTCCATTCTTCTCAGAATCTATGTGACTAAGGGAAATCAAATAGTATAAGTCATCATATTGGAGGAGTTTTCTTTTTCTGTATAAATGATTTTCCTAATAACTCCTAAATTCCTGGAGGGAATCACAGGGGCTAAAGCTCCTGCAACAGGAACTCAGCTGCCCATTCATACAGATTGCATGCTTCAGAAAATACTGCAGATTTTTTTTTCTATGCTGTTGGTTGTAGTTTATTGTTGCAAAGGTGAACTATTCCATTCATTTGAGTACTGAATATATTAAACTTGGCAATTCAGTAATAAATTAACTTTAGTACTGAAATATAATAGATAACCAAAGACAAATTTGTTGTGTGTCCAATCACGCTTGGTCAATAAAGAATTCTATTCTATTCGAAAAAAGCAGGAGAAAGAAGACTGAAATGTAACAAATTAAAACAAAAGTCTAACCAGTAGTGGATTTTATTAAAGATTATTATATTTTCATACTTCCAAGATAAGAAATGAGTTTCACCCACATAAGGGATATCACTCTTCCCTCTGAAATTAGTGGAATTAGAAATACTTACTTTGACTGGGCTGGACTTTAAATTTTAAAATAATAGGCATGCTTACTGTAGCAAATGCGGCAAATGAAACATAACATAAATGTATGAAAATGCATTGCTCACAGATTCAGGAATAAATTGTTTCATTCTCCAAGATCATACTGGTCTAGGGATTGTTTGGCAGTTTCTAGAAATAAATGCTTTCAATTAAATAACCTTTCCAGAAATTACCTATTTCTATCATTAGGAAAGCCATCTGGAACTTTTTTTCTATTTCAGAGGAAAGTAACATACAGGATTTGGTATGATCTAGGGGAGAATGGATAATACTCTTGAGTTATTTGAAACTTTATCTTTCCCGGTCCAAGAAATTTGCATAATTTTACATAAGAACTTTCTATTACATACACACTCAATTTATTTTATTATTTTTAAAGATTTGTTGTTTAAAACTAGAAAAAGGCAGATGCTTTGTAATGGAAAAGTCCACTCTAGTCTACAGGGGGAAGTCATTCAAGTGGACTCTTGAATGACTCTTACTCCACTTGAAAATATTCTGCATATAAACACATGTACACATTCTCTCCCATGCTCACATTCAGACACTCTTAGATGTTTGCATAAGATTCAACATTTACAAAATATAGAGTATTGGAAAACTTGGAGAAAACATACTATTCTGGAAATAAGGAGCTACAAAAAGGGAAAATTTATTTAGAAAAATAAAAAAGTTACTATCCTGTAGTTTGTACCTTTCTAAAATAAAAGTATTCACTAAATTGCTATGATCATATAAAGGCAGTGAACTTTATAGATCATTCAGGTTCTTATTGAAACATTTCCTTCCCATATAAATCAGTACTGATCTTGATAGCTGAACTATCAGTGTCAGGGACAATAACCTTAACAAAGAAATTTCATCCTTTTGAAAATTCAAGATTTGATTTTGCATTAAGATTTTTACTTTTGTGTTATTACTTTTGATATTAATGATTAGAAGATTATGAATGTTTAGGGTGGAAATGTTAATAAATTAACAATTTAGCAGTATATAGGTTCATCTCATTTATTACTGCCTTATTTGAATAAAATCCATGTGCAAGCCATAAAATATTAGGAAGGCAAGGTTTCTTTCATACTTTGAATGACCTGTCCTAATACTTGACCTCAGAATCTGTCATTTGTGTTAGATTAAAATAATTGAAATGTGCAATGACTTTTTAGCACTGTATATAGCTGCACAAGTACAATATTCTATCAAAAATCCTTTGAATTTTCAAAAATTGCATATATCATCGGACCAGTAATAATATTCAAAATGTTACACTGAAAAATATATTACTTATAGTCAAATGTAGAGATTTATGAACACACAGAGACACAAAGGTAATAATATTATAATTATAATTAATTAATTAATTAATTATAATATTATTCATTATGCAAATATATTATATACAAATGTAATAAATATCTACAGTATCTTTCCCAAACGTAAAAGAAAGAGCACAGATTTAGATTAGATTACAATAATTACATTTAAGGCAGTGATTGTTCCATGTCCAATATTTCTAAAACCAGGTTTAAAAATGAAATCATATGTGTGCCATATTTTTACCCGAATGTACACAAAGTAGGTACATTTATAATATGTATGTATGTATGTATGTATGTATGTATGTATGTATGTATGTATGTATGTATGTATGTATGTATGTAGTATCAGTTCAGCCTTTTAAATAACATGTTTCTCTCACACGTATATCCTTTAAATGTGTTCTAATTATATGACTTACTTTATTCTTTAGTATCAAAGTGTTCAGTAATTCTGGTAGTGGGACATGGAGCTGTTAATTTATATATAGTTAAATTTCAAATGTCTAAAAAAAGATATAATTAAATCATAATGCCTGAACAGAATCAAAACTACTCACCAACATCCTGCTATAGAATTAAGACTGCAAAGTGTATCTTGAGAATAGTGGTGGCATGTATTTGAAATATTCATTATAAGAGACATGCAATTCAAATGAACATAATGTGCATATTTGAACAGCATTTTCATTATGAACTAAGAACAGCACTGCACTCTGTTGGATGTCCCGATATTGTTTTACTTTAATGTCTCATATCCGCAGCAAATTGACATATATTGATGTTATCATTTTGATCCTTGCAACATTGCATTTGATAGCAGTTTCTGTGTTTCTTAATTCATGTTGCACATGAATTAAGAAGAAGAAAAACATCAGTAAGTAATTATTAGCAAAATGAAGCAGGGCAACCATAGCTGAATATTTTGAAAGGGGAAACCTTTGGACAAAATCAGATAGCAGGTTTAGAACATTTATCTGTGTTCTACATGGTTATAAAGTAACAATAATTTTCCAATTTCCAGAAAAATTGTAATCACAGAATGAAAAGATGCAACAAATACTTTCTAGCTAATTAGAAACACACACACACACACACACAGCTGCATGAATATACATAATACCAACTTGTGACCCAATTTATTCCTGTCACAGTGAAATAGTGAAGGCTACATGCAAAAGTAAATGCATACACAATTTGGCAGGGCAAAAGCTAAGCAATGTAACACATGTATCTCTTGAGATATATCTTTAGGATTTCCTAATAAATTTAGGCTATTTTTTCATGAGACAGGTGTTCATACAAAGCTGATGTTTTATAAATTTAGGGTGATGAGAAGAGAGATTTAGCAAACACACTATCAAAACTGAATGGGCAATATTGTGAAAGGAAGAAATGATTATTTTAACTCAGTTTTCAATTAATCAAAAACTAGATATTCCTTGTAGTCCTTTTAAATAAAATGAGATTTATTTAGAGCTTTGGGTATGAATTTCTATTTCTATGAAATTTTGTTAATGTTTTTTCATATTCTCACCATACAAATACTACTTCCAAAATTTGGGAAAGGAGTCCTAAAATATAAATTAAACATGTTAATGGTAAGTGTGTTTCATTCAATTTAAATAAATTGGCAAAAGTATTACCACAATTCTGCCCTTATGGGTTAAAGTGTCAGTAATCTTCATTCCAATCTTTTACTTTATATCTGCTGCAAATACTGTATATACAAGATTATTCTCAGCCAGAAATACAGACATGTTACCAGCAAGTCATGACTGCTGAGTCAGATTAATCTTCCCTTCTGCTTCTTAAATTAGTGAGATGATATCTAGGAAGGCTTGACTCCTTGTGACTTCATAACAAATGTTCACCATCTCAATCTCAGCCTCATCTGTATTCTTCCAAGGATTTTCCCATGATTTATGTGATAACATCCACATACATCAGACAATGTATTAAGGGAAATAGAAGTCTTCCACTTCTATTTCCCTCAACTGTGTGAAGCATTGTCATTTTTCTATACTCACACCAAATGTCTATATACGTACATGCTTTTAAAATTCCTAATTGTCAGCCCAAGGGAGTTTTTATTTGTTCTTCTTGTATCCTGTGATATTCTTAGCAACTATATTTGTGGTTATCTTATTTCTCACTCTCTATTTCAAGGTTTATACTTCATAGCTAATTACTCTTGAAAAGATGATTGCTTTAGCAATTCAGATCTTTGGGGTCAAAGAAATATCCTTATCCTTTATGATCTTATGTCTTCCTGCTTTAGATTACTTTTCTCCTTATTTCTCCAGCACATTGTTAATCTTTATAATTTAGCTAAAGAAAATGAAAACAAGCTACCATTCCTACTTCCCTGTAAATTGTAAATTCACTAGGTATGTTGGTTGACATTAACTTGGTCTTCTTAATATTTAATATTAAGCCAGATTTTTCACTTTCTATTTTTACTCTCATAAAGAGTAAAAATCTACTATTCTTCTATTAAGGCTAATAGGTATGGCAGAACACCTGAGTTTTCTCCTGGGAAAAGAGTGAACAATAAATGAATCTGGAAAACAGACTGATTCAGAATAAGATAGAAACAAGGATAAATATTATTGGTATATCTGTTTATCTTACGTACCAATTACATTGTCTAAATGGCAGGATTAGAAAAAATGATAACTAGAAAAAAATGAAGCTGAAACATTTATAAAGTATGTGTATGTATGTATGTGTGTGTGTCTACACACACACACACACACACACACACACACCTTTGTTAATTGAAAATAAAGACTTAGAAAAGTTTCATCAGAAGAAAGACTTCCTTGCCTGGTCTCTCAAGTAAGCCAATTATTTAAGGCCAAGTTAGGAAAGAAAATCTGTTGTGTATATTCCTCCTAAATTTCTCCTCCAAACTTTAATTAATCCAACTTTAATTAATCCTCTGCATTCACTTCTTCACTGAACTTGATCCCTAGACAATGGCAGTCTTATTTTCCTCCAGATTCTGCAACAAACTCTGCTTGTTCAGCAGGAAGCAGTCACTTCTTGCAAAGAGCAACAATATCTTTCATCCAAGTTCTAATCAGATTTGATGCTGTTTAGCTTTAGAGATCAGCCTATATCAGGGCTGTCAAATTCCGGGCCCATGGGTGGATGTGTCATATGCTGACCACACCCACACTCACATCCAGTTTAGGGCAAAGGGGGGGAAAGTCCCAATATGTCAGTGATGCTGCTGAGACGACTCGAGTTTGATAGGCATTCCTTTGCCAACTGCTAACCCAACCTCCTTCAATCTATTTCCATCAAATTTGCCATGGACATCTTCTTTCTTATTGCCAAGTTCAACACATTCTACCTCAAAACAATCTGGCACATAAAAAAAAATAAAACAACACCAAATCAGACCTGTGCCATTCTTCTTATATTGGTCTAGCTTTTCTGTAAATATTATTTTGTCTGGGAAAAAGAGGGCATTTTAAATAAATATACTTTAAAGGAATATAGCTTGAAAATCTCTAATTTCTATGAGTCTTGTACCACACCAAAAAAAGAGCATGCAGAGTTTTGGGAGGCTTTTAGAGTGCTCCTAGGGGGGCGGAGGACATTGAGCAAAAACAGCCACTTTTTTGCTTGGTTTTGCCCTCCCCAGCCCCCAGAAACACTTTGCAAGCCTCCCAAACCCTCTGCATGTCCATTTTTGCATAAAACGCACCCAAATTTTCACCCTCTTTTTTTGGGGGGGGGGGGAAGGTGCATCTTTCACTCCAAAAAATATGGTAATTCCTTATGGGATCTTGAAATGACATTATCATTATATCAAAGAAGACTGATGACAAATCGAGAACATGATAAATATGTGGTAGTAGTGAACATTTTCAGTCCTTTGGCATGACCCAGTATATGGACTAGCTTAAGCTTTTCCAAACACATTTTGGTTGCCTGAAGAAATTTCCTCAAGAAGATATCACAGTTTTTCTTGGTGAAGCTCTATCCAATAAACTTTCTTCCTAGTCTCTAGCTGGCATTTAAGAAATGTGGAACTCAATGCACAGTAAGATTCAGAGGTCTTCCCTCTTCACACAGCCCTAAATTAACACTGTAGATGGCTTCCTGCAACCTGAGATGAAGAAGGATAAAGGAACACTGTACTTTTGAAGAAATAGTAATCTGCACTGATATAGTGATCTGGAAAGAACCCAGCATCACTCATCATGCAATAAAGTTCTGCTTAAGAAAATGATTCTACCAGCCCTAGTTATACCTATTGGCTAACACACAACTGCCTTAACTTGCAGGAGGGTATGCCCGCTCCAAATCAACTTGGTGAAGTGGACACAAGACATTCTTTGGGAGATGAAGCAGTTTGCTTTCAAATCCTCTTGTTACCCACAGCTCACTTGTAACTACTTCCTGATGTGCAGACAAGCCATATAGTCTGGCACATTCCTTAAACTGGCTAAATTGTGTGTTTTGTGTTTTTTTTTCTCCTAATATACTTTATCCCACCTGTTGTTATTTTGTAGTGTTAGTAGTAGGTATAGATGACTTGTAAGTTAATATTATTTGTTTAGGCATAAAACGTCTGTTACAGAATAATTATCAGAACATGATAAAATTCTATACTAGAGATATTTGTAAAAATGTAGCTTTTAAAAACTATAGAAATATTTTTTAAAAATCTTAACACTGAAAGGACCATTGTAAATGACCAAAAGTTGGACATTATGATGCGGTCTCACTTTGTCATCAGATGCATCTCATAATGTATAGTTTTGTCTGCTATAAAGGTTTAATTATACACCATTCAATTAGATTCAAAATGGACTCCCAAAAAGGGTATGTTACAAATTGCAATGCCCCCAAACACAATTATCATTAAAACTTTGTGAAATGTAATTATTTCTGTGGCAAAACTGAGTAATAGCTTACTTAGGCTGCAATCCAATATTGAGTTTCCTAGGAATAAGATCCATTAAATTCAATGGAACCATTTCTAACCATGAAAATGACAAAATATGTGCCATAAAGTCAAGATGCAAAATCCGCCCTTGAGTACTTGTATTACAGTGCTGCACACAATTACAGAAGATGGAGTTTGTATTGCAATGTCAGAATGCTCATTTTGCCATACCCTCGTACAAATGTGCCCTCCCATAAAAGCCTATGTATGGGACTTAGTTTGAAGAAACTAGGATGGATTACATTGCTATAAGTATTAGAATGAAAATGAAAAAGAGAATCAGTATCAGTCCAGCAACTCTCAGTGACCTGAATTGATGGGGGCAGTAATCCAAGATGTCTGAAAATCATCAGGTTAGATAAAGCTAGATTAATCTTGGCATGAAAAACCCAGATATATATTCCATGTATGACAAAAATAGTTTATTAAAAATGCTATCTTGCCTAAAAACATGCCTCCGAATATATTGAAAGTGTGTTCAAACCACATTTACCACAGTTCAAGTCTATAAATCTTCACAGGACTTAGTCCTGTGATCATTACAGGACTATGATCATTCCTTAGATCAGCGCTTCTCAACCTGTGGGTTGCGACCCCTTTGGGGGTTGAGTGACCCTTTCACAGGGGTCGCCTAAGACTATTGGAAAACAAATATTTCCGATGGTCTTAGGAACCGAGACACCAATTTTATGGTTGGGAGTCACCACAACATGAGGAACTATATTAAAAGGTCACAGCATTGGGAAGGTTGAGAACATTCAACCGTCCTTCTGGATTCCCGGCTGTCCATGGAGGACCATGTGGCGGCCGTGGCCAGGGGGGCGTTCTATCAGGTTCGCCTGATACGCCAGTTGCGCCCCTTACTAGACCGGGGGGCCCTTCGCACAGTCACTCAAGCGCTCGTGACATCTCGGCTAGATTACTGTAACGCTCTCTACATGGGGCTCCCCTTGAGGTGCACTCGAAAGCTGCAGTTAGTGCAGAATGCGGCCGCGCGGGTGGTTATGGGTGCCTCAAGGCAAGCCCACGTAACATCTCTCCTGCGCGAGCTGCACTGGCTGCCTGTGGCCTTTCGAGTGCGCTTCAAGGTGTTGACCACCATCTTTAAATCGCTCCATGGCTCGGGGCCTAGCTATATACGAGACCGCCTCCTGCCCCATACATCCCTTCGTCCGGTCCGCTCCCACAGAGCGGGCCTACTCCGGGTGCCGTCGGCTGGGCAATGCCGGCTGGCGACACCCAGGGGAAGAGCCTTCTCTGTGGTGGGCCCGGCCCTCTGGAACGACCTACCCCCCGACCTTCGCACTACCTCGGACCTCTGCCTCTTCCGCCAACGTCTTAAGACGTACTTATTCCAACAAGCCGGCCTAGGATAGCCCCCCGCGTCTGACTTTTAAATATAAATTATAATTTGGTTACGGTTTTAAAAATGGGTTTTAGCACGGGTGAATTAATTTAATATATTTTTAATTGATGTATATTGTATTTATGGTTTTATATAATGCCTGTGCGCCGCCCTGGGTCCTAACAAGGAGAAGGGCGGGGTATAAATTTAATAAAATATAAATATAAATATAAATATAAATATAACCACTGCCTTTAGATTCCTATGATCATCTCATTGTGATTCCTGAATCATTCCTATGATCATCTCATTGTGATTCCTGTACTTGTTTCACTTTGTCTGAATGTTGCCCAGTACTATAAACAATAAAGTAGGTTGTGATAAATGCAATGCAAACCAGAATCATTACTTTTCATAAGTTTATTTGTTGATAGTCTTACACTGCATTTGATTTTTCATCCAAGCATTGATTTCCATTTTGTTTGCAATCAGTAACCATTCCAAGTGCATGCCGTTGAAAGTTAAAATTTGGTAAAATCTCCCCGAAGGTCTCTAAAAGCCATACTTAAGAGTTTAAAGACAGCACGTAGTCTTGGAACCTTACCATATACATCTCTTTTCTAAGGGATTCCTGTAAAGATATCCCATTTGGTAGTGTAGCACAGTATTATTTGGGATACTTTGAAGTACCATTCATTAAATAAATAAATAAATAAATAAATAAACAAACAAACAAACAAATAAATAAATAAATAAATAAATAAATAAATAAATCAGAATAAAGCTGGAAGAGATCTTGGAGGTCTTCTAGTCCAACCCCCTGCTCAAGCAGGAGACCCTACTTCAGGCAAGTGACTGTCCAGTCTCTTTTTAAAAATCTCCAGTCACCAACAACTTCTGAAAGCAAATTGTTCTGTTGGTTAATTGTTCTTGCTGTTAGGAAGTTTCTCCTTAATCCCAGGTTGCTTCTCGCCTTGATTAGTTTCCATCCATTGTTTCTTGTCTTGCCTTCTGGTGCTTTGGAAAATAAGCTGACCATCTCTTCTTTGTGGCAGCCCTTCAAATACTGGAATACTGCTATCATGTCTTTCTTTTCTCTAGACTAGCCATACCTAGTTCCTGCAACTGTTCTTCATATGTTTTAGTCTCCAGGTCTTTAATCATCTTATTTGCTCTTCTCTGCCCTTTTTTCAAAGTTTCAACATCTTTTTTTAAATGTGGTAACCAAAACTGAGTGCAGTATGTCACACACAATTGTGAACCAGTGGCAAAGGTAAGTTGATTTCACCCTGAACCAAGGGTTGCATTAGGTTTTTTTGGCTGTTGCTGCTGCTGCATATTGCTGGTTCATATTTAAGTGATTGTCCACTAGCACTCTAAGGTCCCTCTCACAGACTAATCTGTACTTGGTTTTTTTATGCCATAAGTATAAAACCTTGCTTTTCTCCATATTATCATTTTATTGGATAGGGCCTGTTGTTCAAGTCTGTGACGATCTGTTTGGATCCCAAGCTTGTCTTTTGGGGTGTTGGCTATTCCTGTTAGCTTAGTGTCCACTGCAAATTTAATGAGTTCCCCTTCTATCTCCTTATCTAAGTTATTTATGAAGATATTGAAGAGTATTGGGCCTAGGGCAGAACCTTGTGCTTTCTTCCCTCCATGTAGATGTAATACTATTAAGGACGACTCATTGAGTATGGTTTGTCAGTCAGTTACAAATACATCTGGTGGTGATGCTATCTATCCCACATTTTTCTATCTTACCTAGAAGAAGGTTGTGGTCTACTTTGTTGAATGCCTTACTGAAATCTAAGTATTCTGTGTCCATAGCATTTTGATGGTCTACTAACTATAGTCACTTTGTCAAAGAATGAAATAAGATTGTTTTTGCATGATCTGTTTTTAACAAACCCATGCTGGCTTCCAGTTATAGCAGAATTTAACAAAGAGACCATTTAACTATATTTAATTATCTAACTGGGCATGTTATCAAATGGTTAGGTAACAAAGCCATAATTTTGGCTTATAAAAAAGCACCCTAGGCTATCTTTAGGATCTTTGTTCTGAGTGATAAAGCTAGAAACCATTCATCTCTGATTTGTTTAAACTTACTGTATTGTCTGCAGTGAATATGGGCAATACATTAAATTTCAATTTCAGTTGAAAAAACAGACAATAAGTTAATTTTAAACTTCAGTTTAAAAAAAAACCTGGATATCACACAAGTGTACAACAAACCCAAATTGGCTGTTTTCTTACTTCATTTGAATAAGTCTGTTGATCTGAACATAACTTTAAAAATAGTTTTGGTGGCTCTCTTTAGTCTAGGCTTTAGAGATTAAAATTTTCAGTAATTTACAAATATGACGACTGCCAATTCAGCTAAAAAAATTCTCCTCATTATATGAAGTTGACTATTTAAGTTAACAGGTATGTTTACCATAATTGGAACAGAAGAGTACATAAAATTGATTTCTTTACATCCTGTCTTTCTTCCAGGAGCTCTAAGGCAATATACATGCTGCTCAATTCTTCACTTTTTCTCCATAATCCCCATGCGATAAGTAGGCCTGAGAGCGAACGAAAGGCTTAAAGTCATCCTCTGAGTTTCTGTGGCTAAGGGTGTATTTTAATCAGGGTCTTCTTGCTTCTAGTTCACCACATCAACACCAGGTAACATTCATCCATTGAACCCTACCAAGTTCTATATTTGTGTAGTCTGGTAGCAACAGACTGGCGTTGCTTTTTTAAAAATTCATGGTTAGCAGTGGAATTGTATGCTTAAAATGTATAATAAAAATATTTGTAGGAAAGAACTTAAGCTGATGACAAATTTTCATCCAGATTGCCATAGGCATGTTTTCAAAACAAAGCTTTTAAAAGACAGGCATCCATCTACAGTAGTTTAGACCAGTGGTGGGATTCAATTTTTTTTACTACTGGTTCGGTGGGCGTTGCTTGGTGGGCGTGGCAGAGGAAGGATACTATAAAATCTCCATTCCCTCCCCATTCCAGGGGAAGGTTAGTGAAAAATCCCCATTTCCTCCCAATCAGCTGGGACTCGGGAGGCACAGAATAGATGAGGGCAAGGCCAGTAAGAGGTAGCATTTACCAGTTCTCTGAACTACTCAAAATTTCTGCTACCATTTCTCCAGAACTGGTCAGAATCTGTTGAATACCACCTCTAGTTAAGACCCTTTGGTCACTATTAATCATTTATTCTCAGTATTATCTTCTGTAAAGGAAGCTCCAGGCTATGCTGATATGGAAGAAAGGATGTAGAGTATTTACAGGAAAAAGAACCCATTGGTTCCTTCACCCGGATGTGGTAAGCACATTTGTGTATTATTTTCCCCATTGACAACAGAAGGAAATTTACATTTTCCTTGTAAATAATAAACCTGAAAATTTTCTTGCTATACTTTCTAATCTATAAAGCCTGATACTTTTAATTGTACAGGCTACCTAAGTCTTGGTAATGCTGGAGCATTACCAATACTTCATCTACCTATTTATTTGCATGTAAGAATGTCTGCATCTTCTTAGAATGTATAACAGTCAATATGACTTACAATAATTATGACTATGGAACACTTTTGAGACTACGTATTCATTGAACATGAAACAAGCTACATAAAAGAAGACAGTTACCAAAAGTAGACAATTGCACAAATATCTTTATTCTATTAAATAACTTAAACAAAATAAATGTGAAAGTACGATATTATATTTACTAAATGCAATTGCCATTATTTCAAATTACTATATATCTATATCTATATCTATATCTATATCTATATCTATATCTATATCTATATCTATCTATCTATCTATCTATCTATCTATCTATCTATCTATCAATCGTATTTTGGCATGTGAATTGAACATATATTTTTCATCACCCTTAATATCTTGTTTCCCTTGTTTATAACTAGCCATTACTTTTTGTGAAAAGCTATACAAATGTATGAAATGTGTATAATGATACAAATGCAATTGGCTGTAGTAATATTTTCTTTTATTTCTGTTCTAAGCTATCAATTTTAGCTGATGTGTTCCTTTATTTTGAACATAATCATCTGAAGTTCTGAAACAAAGAGAAGGAAGGAAGGAAGGAAGGAAGGAAGGAAGGAAGGAAGGAAGGAAGGAAGGAAGGAAGGAAGTTTCATGTATTTCTTAAAATTGCATTTGAAATAAAAATGGCACTTGGAATACAGGAGGGAAGGGAAGAATTTGGAATTTGAATTTTTGGTTTTTTGATAGAAGTGCTAACAATAATAATTTGAATCAGGGCTTTTCTTTTTCTTTCTATGTCATATAAGGTGTTTTGGTATTTAATTTCAATGAGACATTTAAATAAAAGCATGGTTCATTTACAGCCACTATCCAACATTCATTTATATTTTATATATCTCTTTCTCCAAGAAATCTGACAGATTGAAAAAGGATCTCTGTTTTATTTAAACTCATAAATAAATTGGTAAGTATACTTTACAATATGTTTTATCTAAATGAAAAATCACAGCACCTTAAAGGATTGTGCTTGCTTCAACATGATTTAGATCTTGGCAAGCATAATAGCTCTGTACTACATATTATAGCATATACTTCAGTCACACTAAAAACTTTGTTTTAATTTATTAAACCAGCAGCATCTTTTTTCAGGCCACACAGAACCCTGAGAAAATTCTGTGCACCTTAATGAGAATTATTGAGCTCACACAAGGTTCAAACACTTCTTCCAAATGATTTTTGAAGCAGGACAACCTTAAAGGACAATCAGTAATTAAGCATAGGCAAGTATATGCATACTAAATTGCAAACATGCAATTAATTTAAGAAACAGATTACCTAAGCATTCTGTCATATAAATGTTTGAATAATAAAAAGATGAAGGAAACTTGTTTCTATGTGTTTCTTCCTTTATATCTTGTGGTGCTCCTCCATTTTGATAAATTTATATTAGACATAAATGTGTGCTTTATTTGGCAAAGCATTTCAAATGCATTGAACAAAGAAAAGGGGATGAAAGGAGGAGAATAACCTCTGACCTGACAGTACCAAAAATACAAATAAAAAGAGACACTAAGGTGGAAACAAAATAGTGTCATGGATTACATATGGGGTTTTGATGAAAACTAGGGCTGGGTTTTAAATCAAAACTCACCATCTCAAAACCACTCCTTTTCATCCGCCTGCAGGACTTGAGGTAAGTACGTATGCGCTTTCTGGCACGCTCTTGATATTCAGGGAATTGTCTCCTGCATGAGTCAATGATAGCCTGGATCTTTTCTTTGGGCTGCTTAGAGATTGGGACCATTCGGTCCAAGTTTTCATCTACAAACAGCCTGACAAACATCTGTTGGTAAGAGGGAGACAGAGGAGAAGGATTTGGAGGGGTACTTGGTTTCTAAGCTTCCTGTCTGAGTTACAGATAGGAAGACTGCTTTTTTTATTTAATTAAAAAAAATCACAGTGAAGAGCTTTGTGATGGAAAGCCAGAAATGTTAAGCAACCAAGGATTTTATTTAAGGGCTGGCAAAAGACAAGAAAAGATTAGATTATAGTGTATAGAAATCATGAGGAAAATAAAACATAGATTGTAAAAATAAGCACCATTCATGTCTCTTATTAACAATGTGCTAGGATTGCTTTATTGGTCTGTAGAACCCTTATCTCATATTCTTCCCCTGTTGTGAACATTTATGGTGTGTGTATTAACATGCAAAATTATATAAAATTTGAAAAATAATAGAAAATAGCTGACCAGTGGAATCCACAACCTATAAGCCCCCTCCCCACTGCCTTCATTTGCTGGACAGACACACACACACATACATACACGTGCACAATACACAGCTGAAAGTTCTCCTTTAGATGATGATTAAATAGCTAAATTAGATGAACTTGGTATCTCTTTGAAAATCCTATCTAAGTACAATCCTATATATGTCTATTCAGAAGTAAGTTCCATTCAGTTCAGTGGGGCTTACTCCCAGGCAAGTGGGTATAGGATTGCAGCCTTTATGTATCGTCAGTAAAAAAAGGGGGGGAGGGGAATTCCCTTGCATATACTTTTTTTTAAAAATACACCTCTTTAATACTCACATTAACCCATAAACATATGACCCAAATCATAGATAAATAACTAAATAAAATTCCAAAGGCCATAAGAAGAATCATATAACTCACATTAAAAGCTTTCAGGCGCTCAGCTTCAACTCCATCAGATTCATTGACTTTCTCAGTATCTTCGTGATCATCATGGTCATCATCTTCTTCTTCTCCCCGGTTCAGGGACAGGTCTTCAGCACCTGTGTCCATGTTTTCATTTTTGCCAGAATCATAGCTTGAATAACTATGGGCAGGTGACTAGAATGAAAGAAATTTCATTTTAGGAAACCTGCTTGATGAAAACATCTGCCTTGTTTTGGAAGGGAAGGAGGAGAAAGAGGAATAATAGATATATTAGAGATATATTTTTCTTAATGCTGCAGGATCCAGTCTGGGTCAGTCACCGGGTTTAGTCTTCCAAGAGATTTAGTCATCAAAGCTTTTGGACTCACACTGGAGCCCATTCTCAGAGAACTTATCTCTTCCAGAATGTGCACTATTTTTCTTAATCGTCAATAAATGTACCCCTCATGTGTGGAGTACCTCAGGGGTCAGTCCTCTCGCCACTCCTGTTCAACACCTATATGAAGCCGCTGGGTGAGATCATCCATGGTTTTGGGGTAGAGTACCATCAGTACGCTGATGACACGCAGCTGTACATATCTACCCCAAACCACCCCAACAGTGCCGTTGAAGTGATGTCCCGGTGTCTGGAGACCGTATGGGTCTGGATGGCAAGTAACAAACTTCGACTCAACCCGTCCAAGACCGAGTGGCTGTGGTTTCCGACGTCCCAGTACAGCCAGTTGACTCCATCACTGGCCATCGGGGGCGAGCTATTAGCCCCCGTGGAAAGGGCCCACAACTTAGGCATCCTCCTGGACTCCCGGCTGTCCATGGATGACCATGTGATGGCCGTGACCAGGGGGGCTCTTTACCAGGTCCGCCTGGTACACCAGTTGCGCCCCTTTCTTGACCAGGACACCTTCCGCACAGTCACTCAAGCACTCGTTACGTCACGCCTAGACTACTGTAATGCTCTCTACATAGGGCTCCCCAGAGGTGCACCCGGAGACTGCAGCTGGTACAGAATGCGGCCGCGCGGGGGATCTTGGGAGTCTCACGGCATTCCCATGTATGTAACACCTCTCCTACGCGAGTTGCACTGGCTACCTGTAGCTTTCTGGGTGTGCTTCAAGGTGCTGATAACCATCTTTAAAACGCTCCATGGCATGGGGCCTAGTTATTTGCGGGACTGCATCCTACCGCATACATCCCTTCGGCCGATTCGCTCCCACAGAGAGGGCCTTCTCCAGGTGCCGTCTGCCGGTCAGTGGCAGTTGGAGACCCCCAGGGGAAGGGCCTTCTCTGTGGCAGGTCCAGCCCTCTGGAACGACCTACCCCCTGAACTCCGGACCACCACGGACCTCCGCCTCTTCCGCCAACGTCTCAAGACCCATTTCTTTCACCTAGCTGGCCTAGCTTAGACCCCGAGATCATTCAGGGTCTAAGTTTTAAATTGATTTTAATTTTTGGTAACTTTTAGTTGTATTTTTAGCACAGGCTATTTTCAAATTTAATCAGATTTTAATATTGTAGTTGTATTTGTCTATATGTTTGTATGTCTGCTTTTTAACTTCCTGTGCACCGCCCTGAGTCCCTTCTGGGAGATAGGTGCGGTATAAAAATCAAATCAAATCAAAATCAAATCAATAAATACACACACAACTTAACATGCATATAACACACATTTATAAATGCATAAATTACTCATTGCATTAATTTTATAAGACATGAACAAGCCAAGTGACTTTACTGGACATAAAGCTAAATTGAATGTGTAAGATTTAATAGAATGCTCTTGTTCTACCATTGTATCAAATCCAAACTGAGGCAAATTGCTAACTACCTTTAATAATTGAGAAAGCTTCTATTCTTATAATAGATTTTTACTACAAATAACTAATCTTGCCTCAAAAATATGTGCAAATAATATATATCTGTTCTGTGCATAACTTACACAGCTTATCTGTACTGTAGTTTAGATATAGACATTTAAGAATTGTACTGTATTATAAAAAACAACATTCCATTTTCAGTTAGCTTTCCCTTTGTTTCCCTCTTTTTTCCTATATAATATGAAAATTGTCTCTCTTATCCATAGAATTTCACTAGATTACCATCGACTTTAGTGGTTGCCATATTACATAAAAGAAATACATTCTTTACTTAAGGAAATGGAGAGAAAGAAAATGGTTTGAAAAAATTCATATACTCCCAAAGACAAAACAGGCTGAAAATAATTCGTATGTAGAGTTCTATAGAAATGTTGGCAGTAGCTTAAGAGAAGAAATAAAAAGAGCTGTGACTACACTATAATGACTGGATCTTCACTACTTTCTCTATTAAAAGTTATAGAGAAAAGATGATGTTCCACTTTCTTGCATTCAGTTTAGCAGTGAAGATACCGGCCTAGGAACCAAGAGGTTGTGAGTTCCTGCTTTAAACCATGAAAGCCAGCTGGGTGATTTTGAGTAAAAAAATTGGAAATCCACTACTGCACCTAGTGTGTCCTTCCCAAGGGCGTGGATTGGGCAGATGTTGTCATTTGATGGTGTGAAAGGGATTGTGATAGGATGTCAGCTGTTCCAAGTAAAACTGCCTTTTGCAATGATCTGGTGGTGATTTTGTCAATGCCAATGGTGCTGCAGTTATTTTGGGATTCCACCCAGGGCACCTATTGCAATTGGTACAATCCTTTCTTTTGTCACACTTGTTATCATTATTGTTAATAATAATAGCTTCATATTTTCTTTTATATTTGTTTAATATTAAAACCATATTTTTATACTATTGGGTTTCAGAATAATGTACAATTTAAAATTTTAACACAATGGAACTATTAAATATCAATAATTAATTAATAAAGTTCTAGGAAAAGTCTAAAAACTAAAGTGGATTAAAACATCTGAAAATGTAAGTTGTGGGACTAAACTTTCTTATCTAAAAAGATTGTATTATAGGCCCCTGACAACAAAGTATAATTGAGTTGTCAAAGCTGGAAAAAAACTTCGGATATTTACACATTTAATCTTTTCTACTAAAAATACTTATTAATTTCTGAAAAGAAAATCTTAAACATATAGAACCAGATCAATGTACACTAACCTGTCATCTTCAACTATACTGGCTTATAACTTCTATAATTGAAATTGCACCTTCTGAATTACAGGAACCAGAAACATCAACTCTACTTTGCTTATACAAAAGCATATCACACTGAATTTGACCCCAAATGGTGGAATTAGCAGAATTATCAGCAGATAAAAATCCTGTGTAGTGCCCAATTTTATCACCATTCTGTTTAGGGTTGTGGAAACCAACAATTGGACATTGTTATGTGCATGTGACTTGTATATATTCCCACCAGAATCCACACCCCAAAAAGCATGGGAAAGGGAAGAAAAAGCATAGGATTATATGTGATTATAAACTGACAAGAGAAATATTTACTTTGCTGCATAGCATAGAAGTACTAAAGAAGAATAAGAAGATTACAGTTAAATCTGAATTAATTATTTATCTCTCCACAGTATAAAATATAAGGCAGATACTTTCTCCCTGAACTGAGATTATCAGGAAATGAGTCTAATGCAAATAATCAAAGTTAGATGCGAACTGAAGACTTCCTGACAAATTGAAAAATAATCATTGGATTATTGAGAATTTCAAAAAAGAAGTGTTTTACACGTTTCTAAGATTGGCTGATTTTGCCAGAGATTCAGGAAATGGCCAATGCGAATACATAAAAAGGAATTCAATAAATTGTGTGGATTGTACACTGTGGAAAGCATTACTAAAGATAAAATTGTCAGACTATTAGAAGCCTTTAAGAATATCAGAAAATATATGTGTAGCAGAGGTGGTATTCATCCAGTTCTCTCTGGTTCAGGCAAACCGGTAGAGGTGGCTGTCGTAGGCTCTGCCCACCAACCTCAACGTAATGTGCAAGCACTGTGCATGAGAGTGCACTCACATTTGCAAACTGGTAGGGAAGGTGAGTGAATCCCACCGCTGATGTGTAGGAATGATGAAGCTCACAAAGACAATTTGTTAATGTTGAAACTTAAACCATTAAAACTTGTATATTACAATTTTAAAACAAATTTCAAGAGGCTCTGCTCTAGCAATTCTTGATGAACATGGAAGCACCTTACCTTGCTTCCATTTTCTTTTGCCTCTTGCTCCAACTTAAGATCAGATGCTAGGATGTTCTTGTACTTGCTCTTTCCATCACTGTTTGGGTCATCTAACCTGTATTCTGAAGTAAGCTGAGCAGAAAAGGGGCTGTCACTCAGGTTCAGAGGCTGTTCATCTAACTCCAGAGTTGTTTTACCATTACTATTGGCTTCTGCAACTTCCCTGCAGTGTGTTCCACCTGAAGCGTTGGAACTGCGTCCTGCAGTCTCATTGCCATTAAAACTCTCTGCAGCTGAATCATCTACAAAAAAACATGAAATTACAGGTGCTTAGTGTTATACCACGAACACTGCATTCAAATAAATATACCATTTTCTATTTGCACGGAATATTTTGTTACTTTACTTTTCACCTGCACTATAGCCAGAATGTTATGCATGTAGTGTGAAAATATTAGTTAGTTAGTTAGTTAGTTAGTTAGTTAGTTAGTTAGTTAGTTAGTTAGTTAGTTAGTTAGTTAGTTAGTTAGTTAGTTAGATATAAGAGAGAGAAAGAGAGAGAGATGTCTGTTTCTTCGTGTGTGTGTGTGTGTGTGTGTGTGTGTAATACTCCTATAATACTGGTATATCTTTCATTATTTCACTATTAAAGAGTATTAAGGATAGCTCATAATAATCTATGAAATGGACATGTGGTAAATTCAACCAACCAATATTATGAACTGATTTTGGTGATGGCACTTGATAAGCTAAATCCAGAATAATGATTTATAGGGTGTTCCTAAAATTAATAATTTTATTGTGTGTGAAATAATAACACCTGCTTTCACTGAGTCGCTTTGCAGTGACATTATTAATATCATATATATTATTAATAATTTACTTTATTGCCTAATTAATTTATTATTGCAAGAAAAAATAAAGTTAGGTTAGTTTTCCTTTACTGTTAAAACAATAATAAGTAACTTAAATTTTATATTTTACTACATTGTGCACTGACATAAAATTGCAAAGCAATGTTATGTCTATTAATATTGCTTATATTTTAAATATGCTTTTATTTGACATTCAGAGACAGTGCCTCCCATATAGATTTACATTCTGCTGGTTACACATGTTTACACATATACATATGTATATATAGAATCACATATATACAGAAAAGGTTCAAGTTCTTATGGTAAGCGGAATCCGTTCTAATGCATGGCATCAAGTGGCAGCATGGCTTAGCAATTCTGTAATTTAACTGGAAACAAAAAGTGAATAAAGTGTATGTGAACCTTAAAGTAATTTTAATTAATTAAAAATGGTTTCCGCAAGACATTATTATTCAGCACATATTCAAGCATTTGGAGGTATTTCGAAAGATAGTTATAGATAGATGAATATTCCCAAGGAGAAAAATATCACCAAAACCTAAAATGATATGGGAGGATTATAATTTATAGTAACACATGAAGTTAATACAGGACTATATTAGGCCATCCTGAAATTAAATCTGAAGAAATTGAAATGAGTCCTTTCTTAAATTGCCATTATTTAAGATAATGGCAATTTATCTTCCCATTATATTAAAACTGGTTTTTTTTAAGGAAGAGTCTCAAATGATTTAGTAATTGTAGAAATAACCAGTACAAGTAGTCCTTGATTTATGGCTGTTTGTCTAATAATGGTTTGAAGTCACAACAGCCTCAGAAAAGTGACTTATGACCCATCCTCAAAGTTACAACCATCAGTGACCCCTCCAGACTCGTGATCACAATTCAGGCACTTGGCAATCAGCTCACATTTATGACACTTGTACCATCTTATGATCACATGATTGCAATTTGTGTTGCAAAGTCAATTTGAGAAGCCAGGTTCCACAATCATGGGATTCACTTAACAGCCATGGTAAAAATGGTAATAAAATTGGACCTGATCATACAATGACTCATTTAACAACTGCATCACTTAACAATTGAAATTCTGATCCCAATTACAATTGTAAGTCAAAGACTACCTGTAAAATTATGTAGAAATGTTATTGAAGAAGAATGTAGTAGCTAATGAACCATGCCCCAAATGAAATGTGAGGTTTTAAAATACCAATTACTCATAGAACTGATACAGCATTCCCAGTTTCCTTCTTCTACCCTCAGAAATACTCCATCTTTACCACATGTCCTCAGTAGTCAGAGGAAACAGCTCTGGCAGAGCCTCTCCACCTTCACTATATTCACCAGCACTAAGGTTAGTGACACTAAGGGTTACACAAGCAATAGAAGCATAAAGGAACTGGGCAGTATGGGAGCATGTCCCTTCCTGTTCCTCTCTGGTGTTCTGCCCTGGGCAAGGAGATGAGAGGAAGAGTCAAGCTGCTCTTTCTTTACATATGGTAGTTTGTACTACTATGGGTGTCCTGAGAAGGGTAAATAAAAAAAAGAGGATGGTGCTTGGGGAAGGAGCTAAGACCCATTTTCTAAACCTCAGATTGGATTGATAAAGATCCATGTTCATTTTAGGTATATTGCAGTGGGAGTTCCATTGTACTTTTGGAAAATACTAGGATAATTTCCTTTGATATTTCCAAGCATCTATGAAAGAAGGCTGCTATTCTATTCAACAGGTGTGTGTATTTGTGTGTCCATCCTACAAGTGTCTAGAAAGGGAAGAAATAAACAACAGCACTGAGGCATTGTTCTTAGCAGTGCAAGAACAATACTAAGCACCAGATCCATAGAAGCAGGGGTCTATCTCTTTAGGTAGGACCTGAAGTACCGACTGCAGACAGGACTCAGAGACTGCCCCTATCTTGTCGCAGATAAATGAACTAGTACTTTGCATACTTCATTATTAGCTTCGTCAGTTTGTGACAGAAAAGGAAGGGCTGTAATATTGTAGTAATGAACCAACCTTCTGGGAAGGCCATTCTCTATCATCCAGTGATGGAATATTCACAGTGATGGAACAATCATAACTTCGAAAGGCATATCATTCCACTGATTAATTGTTCTCATTAACAGGAAATGTCTCCTTAGTTCTAGGTTGGATCTCTGTTTGTTATATCCATCCATTACTTCTTGTCCTGTCTTAAGGTATTTTGGAGAATAGGTTGAGTCCCTCTTTGTGACTTCAATATTGGAAGGCTACTCTCATGTCACTCCTAGTCCTTTTTTTCATTAGATTAGACCTCTCCAGTTCCTGAAATCATTTTTCATATCTTTTTGCCTCCAGTCCACTAATCATCTTTGTTGCTTTTCTCCACACTTTTTCTAGAGTCTTAACATCTTTTTTGTATCATTGTGACCAAAACTGGATCCAATAGTTAAGTGTGGTATTGCAGTATAAAGCAATATCAACACTTAACATGATCTTGACACTATCCCTCTGTTCATGCAGCTCAAGATTGTATTGGCTTTTTGGGAGCTAAAGCACACTGCTGCTCATGTTTAAGTGATTATCCACTAGGACTCCTAGATCCTTCTCACAGTTACTACTACTGAGTAAGGTACCACCTATACTGTACCTGTGCATTTCGTTTTTCTTGCCTAAATGTAAAACCTTACTTTTTTTCACCAGTGAATTACATTGTGTTTGTTTTATGAGTTCCCCTTCTATCCTCTCAACTAGATCGTTTATGAAGATGTTGAAGATTACTGGGCCTAAGACAGAATCTTAGTGGATCCCACTGCAGGCTTCTCCCCAGGTAGCTCCATTAATGTTTATACATTGAATCAGCCAGTTGCAAATTCACCAGATAGTGATACTGTCTAACCTACATTTTAGTTCAACAACCACTTCCCAAGACCCAGACAAACCATCTAAATTAACACTTTGGCAGGGCAGATATTGCATCGACCTTGGTGATACTATGATGCTCATAGCTTTCTGCAATCTGGATTCTGCTTTCTAGGTTTTTAATGTATTTTCTGTCAGAAGTAACTGCTAAAATAAATCCTTGCACTGTGGAAAATGTTTCACTAGTTTTATTATACCTGTTCATACTGTTCTCTGTAACTATTAAATTTCTCATTTAAAAGCTCTGATCTTTGCTCTGCTCTAATTTTTTAAAAAATATTTCAATTCAGCTTCTTGTACAAGAGATAGAAGAATTCAATTTAAAAAGTATAAATCTTATATAAAGTATACCTACTGCCTATGAGTTTTTTAGAATGACACAGAAGTTACTTAAAAAGCACGTGATGGGCTATATTGATGGACTACACTGATTTGATTACAGCAGTAAAGATATGATAGCTAAAAAACTAACTTCATTTTCAGTTCACTATCGTTATTCAATTCTACAAAAAGAAATACAAATTGTGTTTTATGTTACAAGGAAGATCAACATAGAGCTCAGAAGCACAATGTTTATTTTATATCTCATACATATTTTGCACAAAAACACATTTACATACCATTATGCAAACCTCATCAGGATAATCCATGAGCATATCCCTTTTTAATGTGACTTGCGCTAAAAGCTGCATAAAGCTTAGTACTTTATGCTTGCCATTTCCCCCCCATACTTTTCAAAACTTGCTATGTGATTTATGATTGAATGCAAAATGGATTGGTTTCTATAGGTAAATAGACTACTTAAACATAACAGTTTGAAAAATTATGGCAAATATGTAATTTCCTTCCAGTTGCTTACATAATGGAAAGATGTGTTTATGTTTTACATACTGTACTGAACTGCATCAGAAAGACATCACACATGAGCTTGTTTGTTATTCTATTTTTTTCTTACAATCTACTTGTCCTCTTATTTTCTTGAGAGTTCTAAATGAAGTCCATATATCAACAATAAAATATCTAAATTTGCTTGGATTGCTCAATGTTTTTACAAGCTGCAGTTAACATGAATTGTGATGTCATTTCAAATTTGATTTCTAAACATTAAAAAAAAGGAATATCACAGGGCCTTATCACAGTTTTGATTTCTCCAGATTCCCTAACTTCTTTTTTAGCCTCAATGTCATGGCTTTTAATAAACCCGTAAATAAATCTTATAGGTATATAGTATTTGATGGTTAGCTTGAGACAATATTTCCCACAGTTTCTGTATTAAATAAAGCTTGACATCTAAACTAGTGAAGATACAGATATACCACCCAGAGCTGCCTAATGTCATTTGCGGGTATGGGACATTCTTCAACAAGCCTTAGAAAGCTCTGAGCCAATAGCCCACTCTGGAGGAGCTGTCACTTACTGTGAATTCTGCTCTTTAACTTAAATATCAGAATCGGTGGCAGGTCAATTCTAGCATTGCTGATACAGCATCCCCTAGGCGAAGTCCAACCTTTTTCTTACATTTCACCCTGGGATTAGCTTGACTCCCTCTATGTTTCTCCACTGCACAGCAAGAGCTAATTTTTCCTGCACGAAGTAAGAGATGTTGTTGCCATGACAACACATTCTAACAGTGGGGCTACTGACATTAGTTGAAAAGATTACAGGGAGGCTGTATCAACCTTCAACCAGGACTATGGGTTCTTCATCTAAAATATAATTATCCTAAATTTACCTCAGTCTGGGATTATCTATTCATTTTGCTAAGGATGATTAATAAATTGGAAATACATTTGACAGATATATTAGAGTATTGTTTACACAGATATTGGTCCCACTCTGAGTGGATTTTATTTTGAATGCAACATAGCTCCTTTTAAAAATATTATACATTCCTCCATGCTGTTATACTCTTCTATCCTACAAACCACAACTTCTGCAGAGGTAGAGGACAAATTAAAATGGTCCAATTATACATCTGATGGATCTGCATGGTTGTTTGAGTGCAACATGAAATTCTACATGTTGTCTGTTGACAATATTGACAGTAATACAATAATACAATAATACAATAGCAGAGTTGGAAGGGACCTTGTAGGTCTTCTAGTCCAACCCCCTGGGTGGGCAGGAACCTTATACCATTTCAGACAAATGGCTATCTAACATCTTTTTAAAGACTTCCAGGGTTGGGGCATTCACAACTTCTGGAGGCAAGCTGTTCCAGAGGTTAATTGTTCTGTCAGGAAATTTCTCCTTAGTTCTAAGTTGCTTCTCTCCTTGATTAGTTTCCACCCATTGCTTCTTGTCCTGCCCCCAGGTGCCTTGGAGAATAGTTTGACTCCCTCTTCTTTGTGGTACCCTCTGAGATATCGCCTGATATCTCAGAGTGCTCTGCCTGAGCTTTGCTGTTAAAAAAGAGAAGGCCTCTAGGCCATTTGCACTATTATTCTGATGTGCCTTCATCATTGCAAATGATAGCTGCAATGATTAATATTTGTTCACCTTTACAACTGATGTCTTAGCTGTAACTCTCTCTAAACCAACCAGATTTTGATAAGATTATCTACAGCCTTAGCCATTGAGCACACTCCTTGTGCAGCCCTCCCTTGAAAAGTATCCAAAACTTCAGTGTGGGATCATATGCATGTACATCTGCATTGATTACATGCTGATTGTATACACTTTTAAGATACTGATAAAGGAGAATATTTGTAGCTTTGGGTTGAAATGAGGGGTCCCTGGTGGTTTCTGAGCTTGCTTGTTTTCTTGCAGATGTTTCATTTCTCAAACTAGGTAATATCATCAGTGCTAATAAGGAGTGTCGCTTGCTGTCAGTTTATATTCTGGGTGGTTCGCCCTGTTGGTGTTGGTGAGGATGGTTTTAGAGAGTCTTTGGTTGAGCTATTTACTGCTGGTTCTTCGGCAGTTTCTTGATTGGGTATTGTTTCCTTGATTCTTTGTCTGATGTTAACCTTGGAGTTAATCTATGATGAATTAATCTATGCTTAATCGGCATAGATTAATTTCAACATTAATATCAGACCAACAAACAAGAAGCCAATAGCAAACAGCCCAAACGAAGAATCTCTAAGACTACTCCCTCCAACCCTGACAAGATAAACCATTAAAATATAAACTGACAGCAAACAGCATTCCTTACTAGCACTGATGATATACACTTCTAAAATCCTGTGGGAATGAATGTCAGAAATGGAATCTATGAAATGATTAGCCATTTTTTTCAACAGGTGTTCATGAATGTCTACAATTCATACAATTCAACAATTATAAATTCGATATCATTAATGGGGAAAAACCATGATTCATCATTAGCAATTTGAACAATGCTTTCAGCAACTTGCTGTATTATGCAAATTTGTTGTCTGAAAAAGTAAAATTGACAAAAACAATGGTGAGTATAGCCACCAAGAGAGATGGAGGATCATCCGTGGTTTTGGGGTAGAGTTCCATCTGTACGCGGACGACACCCAGTTGTACATCTCTACCCCTAACCACCCCAACGATGCCGTTGAAATGATGTCCCGGTGTTTGGAGGCCATGCGAGTCTGGATGGGGAGGAACGGACTACGACTCAACCCGTCCAAGACCAAGTGATTGTGGTTTCTGGCGCCACAACATAGCCAGTTGGTTCCATCTCTGGCTATCGGGGGCGAGTCATTAGAAAGGGCTCGCAACTTGGGTGCCCTCCTGGACTCTCGGCTGTCCTTGGATGACCATGTGACAGCCGTAGCCAGGGGGGCCTTTTATCAGGTTTACCTGATATGCCAGTTGCGCCCCTTTCTGGATCGTGACGCCCTACGCACAGTCATGCAAGCTCTTGTCATTTCCCGCCTAGACTACTGCAATGCTCTCTACATGGGGTTTCCTTTGAGGTGCACCTGGAGGCTCCAGTTAGTGCAGAATGCAGCTGTGCGGGGGATCTTGGGAGCACCAAGACACTCCCATATAACACCTCTCCTGCGTGAGCTGCACTGGCTGCCTGTGGCCTTCTGGGTGCGCTTCAAGGTTTTGGTGACCATCTTTAAAGCGCTCCATGGTATGGGTCCAGGTTATTTGCAGAACTGCCTCCTGCAACATATCTCCATCCAACCTGTCCGCTCCCACAGGGAGGGCCTGCTCAGGGTGCCGTCCGCTGGACAATGGCGGCTGGCGACTCCCAGGGGAAGGACCTTCTCTGTGGCGGGTCCAGCCCTCTGGAACAACCTGCCCCCTGACCTTCGTACTATCACGGACCTTGGCCTCTTCCGTCGAGCATTAAAGACCTACTTTTTTCATGCGGCTGGCCTGGCATAGTTTGTTTTTACCACCGTTTTAATAGGGTTTTTAAATATTTTAGCATGGGTTAAATTTATTTAATTTAATTTTAAATTTATCTAATTTGATTGTATTTATATGTAATTTATCTTTTTATTATCCCTGTGCACTGCCCTGAGTCCCAAATGGGAGAGAGGGCGGTATACAAATTAAATTAATAATAATAATTACTGCACTAGGGTTTTAAATAACCTTCACAATATTATCTAGGCATTGCTTAACTCTGTTGTTATTTTGACAGAACAATAGCTGAGTTGCTCCATAAATATAACCATAAATGTAGAAATGTACTTAATTTCAATTTTCATGGGAGAAGTCTTCAAGGAACTGGAAAAGGAGTTGTGTGGAAAAACAAACATAAATCAAATTGTATGAATCCCAATATTTACTCCTTCAGAAAGAACTTTCAACAGTCCAATATGTATAAATGTTTCCTACATTTTCTTTTTAGCAACATCAACTTCGTTGTCCTTCTTAGCATGGAATAAATGATGGTGTGTTTGGAAAAGTGATCCAGCAATGGAATCCTAATTTATACCAAACTTTTGCATTTGGTTCCCACATTCCTATCAATTGCCACTCCAGTGGGATGCTCCCTGTTGCAGCAAATTCTGAAAAATATAGACCCAGATGCTTGCTACTTAATATAGAATATATTAAGCATTTAATTTCCCAGGTCACATTCCAGGTCACAGGCCTGACTGTGTCATAAAACTTCTGTTATTTCTGAATTCCTGCACATCAGCCTGCCCTGTTTCTCCTTCACATTTGACAAGGCGGAACCGGAAACACCAAGTTGGTTCCGCCCCAGGCGCCTGATGGACCCGGAAAGGTTCCAGTACCTGTATCCCTGCCCCGCGGCTCGACTGAGGACCTAGTGGCCGCATGGTATAGTGCGGCCACGGGGGCCTTGGACCGAGTCGCGCCCTTGCGGCCTCTCATGCGGCGTCGAGTCACCCAGGCTCCTTGGTTTACCGAGGAGCTTCGGGAGATGAAACGCCGCAAGAGACGCCTAGAGAGTAGGTGGAGATCTTCTCGATCCGAAGCTGACCGAACACTAGTGAGAGACTATATTAGGACTTACTTAGTGGCGCTAAGAGTGGCCAAACGTGAGTATTGTGCCACCCTTATCGCGTCCGCGGAAAACCACCCTGCCGCCCTGTTTGGGGTGACCCGCTCCCTCCTTCATCTGAGGCCGCGGGAAGCCCCTTTGCAGGGTCGAGCAGAGGAATTTGGAGTTTTCCTGCAGGACAAAATCACTCAGATTTGGAACGAGCTGCCCTCCACTAGTGGCCCGGTCGAGATGCCCGGTGCTGGTCTTGAGATAACGCCTTGGGAGGAGTTCGACTTTGTTACTACCGAGGATATGGACAGGTTGCGGAGGAACCTTAGAGCCACCACATGTTTATTGGACCCGTGCCCCTCCTGGCTTGTACTGGCATCCTGGGAGGTGACACGAGGCTGGCTCCAGGGTATTGTGAATTCATCTCTGAGTGAGGGGTTCTTGCCTACCGTCTTGAAAGAGGCGGTGGTGAGGCCCCTCCTCAAGAAGCCATCCCTGGACCCGGCTTTATTAGAGAACTATCGTCCCGTCTCCAACCTTCACTTTTTAGTGAAGGTTGTTGAGAGTGTGGTGGCTCAACAGTTCCCTCGACATCTGGAGGAAGTTGATTATCTAGACCCGCGCCAGTCCGGCTTCCGTACCGAGACGGCATTGGTCGCGTTGGTGGATGATCTCTGGAGGGCTCGGGATAGAGGTTGCTCCTCTATCCTGGTCCTGTTAGACCTCTCAGCGGCTTTCGATACCATCGACCATGGTATCTTATTGCACCGATTGGGGGGGTTGGGGCTGAGAGGCACCGTTTTACGGTGGTTCTCATCCTACCTCTCTGGTCAGTCGCAATGGGTGTTGGCAGGAGGGCAGAGGTCAGCCCCGAGGCCCCTCACATGTGGGGTTCCTCAGGGGTCGGTCCTCTCGCCACTTCTGTTCAACACCTACATGAAGCCACTGGGCGAGATCATCCGTGGTTTTGGGGTGGAGTACCATCTGTACGCTGATGATACTCAGCTGTACATATCCACCCCAAACCACCCCAACGATGCCCTCGAGGTGCTGTCCCGGTGTCTGGAGGCCGTATGGATCTGGATGGGTAGTAACAAACTCAAACTCAACCCATCCAAGACCGAGTGGCTGTGGTTTCCGGCACCCCGGTTTAGCCAGATAAATCCAACACTGGCCATTGGGGGCGAACATCTTGCCCCCGTGGAGAGGGCGCGCAACTTGGGCGTCCTTCTGGATTCCCGGCTGTCCATGGAGGACCATGTGGCGGCCGTGGCCAGGGGGGCGTTCTATCAGGTTCGCCTGATACGCCAGTTGCGCCCCTTACTAGACCGGGGGGCCCTTCGCACAGTCGCTCAAGCGCTCGTGACATCTCGGCTGGATTACTGTAACGCTCTCTACATGGGGCTCCCCTTGAGGTGCACTCGAAAGCTGCAGTTAGTGCAGAATGCGGCCGCGCGGGTGGTTATGGGTGCCTCTAGGCAAGCCCATGTAACACCTCTCCTGCGCGAGCTGCACTGGCTGCCTGTGGCCTTTCGAGTGCGCTTCAAGGTGTTGACCACCATCTTTAAATCGCTCCATGGCTCGGGGCCTAGCTATATACGAGACCGCCTCCTGCCCCATACATCCCTTCGTCCGGTCCGCTCCCACAGAGCGGGCCTACTCCGGGTGCCGTCGGCCGGGCAATGCCGGCCGGCGACACCCAGGGGAAGAGCCTTCTCTGTGGCGGGCCCGGCCCTCTGGAACGACCTACCCCCCGACCTACGCAGTACCTTGGACCTCCGCCTCTTCCGCCAACGTCTTAAGACGTACTTATTCCAACAAGCCGGCCTAGGATAGCCCCCCGCGTCTGACTTTTAAATATAAATTATAATTTGGTTATGGTCTTAATAACGGGTTTTAGCACGGGTGAATTAATTTAATATATTTTTAATTGATGTATATTGTATTTATGGTTTTATATAATGCCTGTGCGCCGCCCTGGGTCCTAACAAGGAGAAGGGCGGGGTATAAATTTAATAAAATAAAATAAAATAAAAAATAAGGGTAAATTTACAGAAACAGAAACACTGATGTTGTTACCTTATTTGGGTAATGAAATATCTGCAAGAAAACAAGCAAGCTGAGAGAGTACCAAAGGCCCTTCACAGACTGGGATTAACCTCTTTCCTTCACCTTTCCAATAGTTACATTTCACTAGTCATTAGAGAACTCTATTCCCCCAGGCCTTAAGCCAGTCTTAAATCTCTTCATACATTTTTATTTATTCTGCATGACCTTTTCAGTATATCACAACCTTCTGTAGTTTTGTTTTGTGTTGCTTTAACCTACACCTATGATGAACTTCCTTGAACTCAAGATCATAGCTTGTGTATAGACGAGAAGAAACTTATGTTCTATTTTGCATGTTTCAATTGTACAACTGTAAAAACCTAAAACAGTGCTACCGAGTTGTCTGTATGATAAAATATGTAAACCTATGTCATACATTACCAGTTGCTTCTGAGGCAGAAAAAACAATTGGCACTGAAGACAGAAAGTAGTAACTAATAATCCATTAACAGCAATAGCAATAGTGCTTCATTGTGTTTACAGCCTTCTCTAAGCGGTTTACAGAGTAAGCATATTGCCCCCAACAATCTGGGTCCTCATTTTACCAACCTCAGAAGGATGGAAGGCAGAGTCAACCTTAATAATACAACTGTAAGGGTAGTTATACATTTTAGTTATCCAAGCTTTATTGCACTCAGAGTAGAGACCTGCTTTGGCTTACTGACAATACAAAATGAACATTGTGACCACAGCAATTACTATGACAACAAGAGCTGTTGTGTAACATCATTGAACATGTCCATGTTGGCTTATCAGCTAACTATGAGGACCATGGGATCAGTAAATTTTGATCTAACTCTGTAGGGGAAAATAGAAAGCTGGCAAAACAAGTAAGTTAAAACTTCAGATTATTTCACAGATTTTGCACTGACAAAAAAAATCACATGGAGCATTAATTACTTATCAGATTTTCTCATACTTTATTTGTGTGATTATATTCAAATCTGCTAAATATAATGTTGCTTTGATGTTTTGAAATAATCCAATGTATACATCAGGTTAAAATAATTTCACTAATATCTGAATTTACCTCAAAAGGGTTCCGAACAGAATTTGGATGGTGTGAGTTTTTAAGATGAGCAAATACATTATTTGTTACTGATACTTTCTGCATGCCTAGAAATTATCTCTGCTCTGTGCTGCTGTGAAAGGCTATGAGGGTAAACAGCGAGGCCTATGTCTGAGTAAACAGAAATTCCTGGAATAATTCCTGGATAAAAATAGTTAGGGTCATGATACACAAAATATTAGGCACAAAAAGGCAATCGATTCACATTTAATTCTTTTTAATAAATTAGAAGATTCTTAATAGTTGCAGAAATCAATACTTATTGACTAAGTATATAGGGCTGGTATTTCTATAATACCAGCAGACCTCTAGTGGTTGTTAACATAAATGATTCTGTCTTCTGTAATTTTGTATTTGAAATGTAAGTTTTGCAGGAGGAGGAGAAAAGTAATACAGTATACTAATACACAGAAGACATTTTTTTAAATATAGTGCTAATAAAGTCAACATCATTAACGGAATAATTTCCTAAAAATTATAATGCTACATCATCCCAAAAATTACAGCTGTAAAAAAAGAAGCATTTTCTTCAACTCCTTAGTGGTTGTGCATTCCAATTTTAGGAATATTTTTACAAAATAGCTACAGGTAAGTTTTGATTACCAAGTTTAAGAAATAAACATAAAACGATTGAATAAAGAGGAATATAGTTTACACTGGAATATAGTTCATTGCTGAGTAGCTAGAAAGTTGCAATAGATAGATGTGAGGATCCAAATAATAATATCTTAGAATCTTAAATAAATACATGCACCCACCCACAGAGAGAGAAAGAGAGGGAGGGAGGGACTAGTTCATGTATGAACTACCCAATAACTACATTTTTATGTACAAGTGGCAATAAATGGGAACAGTGCTATGCACACACAGGCTTTAATGCTATTGTATCTTTTATTCACTATTTTGAACTACCTAGGCATTTACAACCAATTTGGGATAAGGTGAAAGTCACGTATCAAAAACTGACAATTTCAAACACTGGCTGGGATAATTAGGTACTACACTGTTCTCATCAAGCATCAGTGTAGGCCAGGGCTGGCTTATGGATCAGGGTCTGCCTTTTCCAATTATACTCAGAATGATTCTCTCATTTTTTAATTTATACAAATATCGGTATATGAAACAAATTAAAATATGTTTGCCTGATTTAAATCACTCTATCTTACCATTACCAACATTTTTTGGAGTTATAAGAAACACCTTTTTTCCTCTAAAAAGAGGCTGAAAATCTGGGTGTGTCTTATACATCGAATACAGCATTTTTTTTGCCTCCTGAAAACCTGCCCCTTCACCAAAATGGCCATGCGCATACCCTTATGGAGGCTTCCAGAGAACTCCTGGGGGCTGGGGAGGGCAAAAATGAGCAAAACACAGGGCATTTTTGCCCCCCCAGGCCCCAGCAGCACTCTATAAGCCTCCATAAGGCTATGCATGCAATTTTTTTGACCAAAATAAGGCCCGTTTTCGCGATAAATGTGCCGTTTTTTTGCTCATTTTTGACCCCCCCCAGGAGCACTCTGCAAGCCCCCCCAAGGCTGTTCATGCCTTTTATTTAAAAAAACTGGGCCCATTTTCGCAAAAAACGGGGCTTTTGGGGGAGGTTTGCAAAGTGCAAAAATGCGTTTTTTTCTCTTTTGGAAAGCTGTTTTTTTTTCCATTTTGGAAAGCTACCTCTACCTACCTATTTACACTCTCTCTCTTCCTACCTATCTACTGTATTTCTCCCCCCACCCTCTATATAACTATCCACCCTCTCTCTCTCCCTACCTCTCTACTGTATTTCTTTCTCTCTCTCTCTATTTCTCTCCCTTTACTTACCTACCTATCTACACTCTCTCCCTACTTACCTACTGTATTTCTCTATCTCCCCCCTCTATCTACCTATATACCTATCTACCTACTCTCTCTCCCCCCTACCTATCTACTGTATTTCTCTCTTTCTCTCTCTCTCTATCCCTCTACCTACCTACCTATCTACACTCTCTCTCCATCCCTACCTACTGTATTTCTCTCCCTCCCTCCCTCCCTCCCTCCCTCTACCTACCTACTCTCTCTCTCTCTCTCCCTACCTACCTACTGTATTTCTCTCTCTTTCTCTCTCTCTCTATCCCTCTATCTACCTACCTACTTTTTTTAAAAAATTGCCTCTTCAAAACCTGGATGCATCTTATATTCCGGTGCGCCTTATAGTCCAGAAAATATGATATATGTTTTTGTGTTAGTTTGAAAGGTATTTTTACTATAAAGGTAGCAAAAAAACAAAGACGTCTACCAGTAGACAATAGAATTAAAACATAAAGAATCAACTAGTAAACATAAATAAAAACGCTGTGGGAAAACTTTCTAGTTTTCCCCTTCAAACCAAGATATTTATATTATACATTGAATGTTCAAGTTTAAAGTCCGCCCATCTATTACTTTTTATTGGACTTATATTTCCTAGGAACCATATCCCAAATGTCTAACTTCATCCTGTTATGCAATGCATATATTATAAGACCACTTTTTATTAAAGTTAGTTAGACTTCTATTATGGATATACCATATTTTTTGCCACTGCTGCATATTATTCCTTGTTGGTCTCCCAATCTGATACTGTTAGCACAACTCCTCTTTTTTCAATATTTTGTCAATGTTTTCCTGTAGCTCTCACATATATCTTGCTAAACTGTGATATTTTTCATTTATTTTTTCCACGATTACATCCAATAAAAATATCTCTGGTTTTAAATCAAATTTTATTTTTAGAATTTACTGAATATGTTGATGCATTTCTGAGGGGTTTTTTTACATAATCGTCACATTTTATAGAATGTTTCTTCTATGTTATAAGCTTTCCAACATTTATTATAAATTAATTTGTCTATCTTGATAATTATTGATGAAATTACATAACAGCTGTAAAAACATTTTGTACAAATTTTCATTTAAATTGTAACTTTATTTATTTTTTTGATTTCCCCCCATATCATTCCATTATTGTACTCTGATTCAGAGAAGGGCTCCTCCCTATATGGTCTAGTATGCCAGAAGAGGTAGTGAAAATCTGGCGTACCTGATAGGACTGGTAGTAAAAATAGTGGCTTGGCCATGCCCCCAAACCTATTCTCCTGTCAGAAGCTTTTTCCCCCCTGCCGGTTCAGGCAAGGGGGGGGAAAGCTTTAAAAAGTAAGAGGGAAACAGCGAGAGGGAGGGAGGGAGGGAGGAAGCAAAGGAAGGGAGAAAGAAAGAGAAAGAAAGGACAGAAATTCATTTTCTGCCAGGAGATTCATCAAAGGAGAAAAACAAATGCTGTTTCTTTAAATCGGAACTGAGTATGCCTCGCTGTGGAATTCTAGGAGTTGAAGTCCACAAGTCTTAGAGCTGCAAACTTTTTAGTCCTGTTTTAAATTGAAAAGCTGCTCAGGTTTGCAAAGTGATATTCAGCAGTTATTGGGGATGGGGTTGCTTCCCACAGAGGGGAAGGGAGAAAGAAAGGAAGGAAGGAAGGAAGGAAGGAAGGAAGGAAGGAAGGAAGGAAGGAAGGAAGGAAAAACAGCACAGTAATTTAGGGCTAGATGGCTAACCCCCTGCTGCAACAGGAAATCTTACATTGTCTGGATTATTTTGGTGCCTCTAACAGAGAGAAAGATTGCCCGAAAGGAGATTGCGTTTACCAGGACAAGACTGCCATGCAGAGGAAGGCAGAGATAATCCTTGACTTATGACTACAATTGAGCCCAAAAATTTGGTTGCTAAGCAAAAGCATTGTTAAGTGAGCTTCACCTCGTTTTACCCAATCCATGATATCTCCTGGTGAGTGACATCAAGTTGGCCACACCCACCCAATCACATGACCAATCAAAATAGGCCATGCCCACAGAATAGGTAGTAAAATTTTTGGAACCCACTTCTGCTCTGATTATTCCTTTGACGTTTTGCATTCACTTTATTATACAATTTTTCATTTATTCCATGTCATATTTCAGTAATATTTTAATAGATAATATTCAAAACATATTGAATTTTTTGTAAATAAAGGTTTCAAATTTTGTTTTTGTTTGTCTCAATATCCCCTTTTCTTTTTTGAGATCACTTTTTATTCTTCTAGTAATTTGTAAATGCAACTATGATATTCCTACCTTTGTTAACAGTTCTTATTTTACTTATTTATATTTATTTATTAAATTTATTTGTCTCCCATCTCACTGTAGTGACTCTGGGCAGCTTACAACATCAAAATAAACCCATATATATATAAACACATACATACATACATACTGTACATACATACATATATACATACACCAATGTATATAAAGACAATACAATCACAATGAAAATCAGATTATAATTAAAACTAAAAGATGAGAAGGAAAGGAGCAGGATATATCAAGGGGTGGGTGGGATCAACCACTTCCAGCGTAATATTCTCCCATTAGGGCCCCAAGCCAATTGGCAGAGCTAGGTTTTCAGGCTTTCGTGAAAGGTCAGGAGGGTAAGAGGTCAATCTCACCTCCGGGCGCAAGGTGTTCCAAGAGTGGGAACCAATAGTCCCTGCTATGTCTTTAGTCTATTTTGTGAGTCTGACCACACCATGTTAGCCTATTTAATTAAATTAAATTGGTTCCTAATATACATGTGGGTTTTTGCGGGGGGGGGGGGGGGGGATTGAGTATTTTTGCTGAATTTAAAATGACCACAGAAATAAGAACTGTATAATTCCAATTTCTTTTCTCATTTTCAGTTTATATAACTTAGAAATATGATTGTGGATTGCACAGATCAATGAACCATGTCACATCTGTCAGCCCTAGTCATACCTTTCAAGTCTGCGTGGTACGAATGCAATATAGCAGCATAAAAAAGGAAACAATTTGTCTTATTTAATCATGCTATTATAGGATTGTATCTATAATAGATTGGGCTTTGTTATCATTCCTAGTCTGGAATCAAGTCTCTTAATCTTTGGCAATACAGCACTGAACTATTTAATAGCTCCATTATAAAGGTGTCATGTAATTGCTGAATAATATCCATAGCTTATGATGAAGGCTGTCTTATGTCAGGAGGAATTGTAATCTAGACATATTCAAAGGTCACCAAATGAGTTAATATTCATATAATTGTTTTTCCACAAATGGGTAAATCAAGACTGCAGTAGCACAAGTATTTTTTCCAAATAAACAATCCAAAAATAATCTTTTATAAAGGGTAGGCAGAAACGTGGATGGAATGGCTTGATATTTTCCCCCTTAACATCCATCATAGTTCTTTCTACATTTTGCAATGATAGGTTGAAAAATCTAGAACAAAGACAGAATAGAATATTTATTTATTGGCCAAGTGTGATTGGACACACAAGGAATTTATCTTCAGTGCATAACCTTTCAGGGTATATACAAGCAACAAAGTAATATAAATATAATTATGAGATACCAATAGGAGAAGGTAGTAGGAAAGATGAGAAGGATAACTGTAATACAGCCTTACTACATGGGTAAATATCCTTAGACATAATACAATGCAGTGGGAATTAGGTGTTCAGCAGAGTGATGGCATGAGGAGGTGGGGGGAATTGTCTCTGTTCCAGTTGTTTTGACATGCAATGCCTTATAGTGGCATCCCGAGGGGAGGAATTGAAATAGTTTATGTCCAGGATGTGAGCGGTTTGTAAATATTTTCTCAGCCTTCTTTCTGACTCATACACTACATAGGTCCTCAATGGAAGGCAGGCTGGTTCCAATTCCATTACTAGAGATTTTAAAGAAAAGATTGGACAGCAACTTATCTGAAATGGTATAGGTCTCCTTCTTGAGCAGGGGGTTGGACTAGAAGACCTCCAAGATCCCTTCCAGCTCTATTTTGATTGAATTTTTTCTAATTATTCATTGAATTCTGTACCTGTCCTATCCTGTTCAGATGCTGTACCAAACCAGAAAATTATAGAAGTACAGACAGATTCAACAATTCCTCTATAGAACTGTATCAGCAGTTCCTTGGGCAGTCTGAACTTTTTGAGTTGATGCAGTTTTATCTTTTTAATGATAGTTTTAATATTAAGTGTCTAATTCAAATCCTGGGATATTATAGAACCTAGAAACTTGAAGGCTTTTGAGGGGGGGGGGAAATCCCATACTACCATATTTTTTGGAGTATAAAACGCACCGAAATATAAGACGCACCAAGGTTTTGAAGACGCAATTTTTTTTAAAAGTAGGTATGTAAATAGAGGGAGAGAGAGGGAGAGAGAGAGAGAAATACAGTAGGTAGGTAGGGAGAGTAGGTAGGTAGGTAGGTTGGTAGATAGGTAGGTCCTATCTACCTCCTTTGCCTGCGAGAGTCTCCCCTCTCGCAGGCCTGGCCCCCTTGTTTAACATGGGCCCACCTCAATGATGGACTGATTATTCCTGAGAGGTGGGCGAAGCGCAAATTGAGGGGGTTCCTGGGGAAATTTTTAATTTGGTTTTTAGGGGGTTCCAGGGAGGAGGGGAAGAATAGTCCAGGGGGGGACAGCAAATGAGTGGGCCGGCCGGCGGAAGTAGGGTAACGTAGGAAGGGGAGGAGGGTTGTTTCCATGGTGGCTTTACCCATCGATTCAGTCTTAGGGAGAGGCAGAGGCGGGGGGAGGCGGAATGGATACCATCGGTTGGAAGACCGTGGCCGCTGGATTCAGGCGGTCACGTGCTCCAACTCTCCGCCCTCCCATCGCAGACTAGGTGGGCAGGAATCACAGACCCGGGGCCCTAGGCTGATGTTATGCAACGCCAGGTCCGTGGTTCAGAAAGCCCCCCTCATCCATGACCTTGTGTCAGAGGGGGACCCGGACCTGGTGGGTATAACGGAAACCTGGTTGGGCCACGAAGGGGGTTTACCCCTCGTGGAAATGTGCCCACCAGGTTACCACGCCTTCCATCAGCCTAGGGCCTTAGGGAGGGGTGGGGGAGTGGCGATTATGGTTAAAGAAGGTCTAGAGCCGAAGGAGACCACAATCCCTCAGACGACCGGGTGTGAATCTCTCTGCGTGAGATAGGGCCTAGAGAGGCAGTTGGGCGTGTTAGTTGTGTACCTGGCTCCTCGCTATGCAACAACACCCCTGCCCGAGCTCCTAGAGGTGATAGCTGAGGCGGCAGTTGAGACCCCCAGACTGGTAGTCATGGGGGACTTTAACTTGCCGTCGACGGGCGAAGCCTCTGAAGCAGCTCGGGAGTTCATGGCCTCCATGACGGCCATGGACCTGACCCAAGTAGTTTTAGGCCCTACTCACAAGAGGGGAAACACACTGGATTTAATCTTCGTCTCGGGACAGTGGAGTTGTGATCTGGGAATAGGGGATTTAGTCATCACTCCCTTGTCATGGACAGATCATGCTCTCCTTCGGCTGGACTTTCCAATCGCTTCACCTCACCGCGGGGAGGCGGAACCGGATACTCCTAGATGGTTCCACCCCAGGCTTCTGATGGACCCGGAAAGGTTCCAGAGGGAGCTTGGGCCAACTCCTGTGACCCTGCCCTGCGACTCGACTGAGGACCTAGTGGCCGCATGGTTAAGTGCGGCCGCAGGGGCCTTGGACCGAGTCGCACCCTTGCGGCCTCTCTTGCGGCGACGAACCACCCAGGCTCCTTGGTTTACTGAGGAGCTTCGGGAGATGAAGCGCCACAAGAGATGCCTAGAGAGTAGATGGAGATCCTCTCGCTCCGAAGCTGACCGAACACTAGTGAGAACCCATATTAGGGCTTACTTAGTGGCGATAAGGGTGGCCAAACGTGAGTATTGTGCCACCCTTATTGCATCCGCAGATAACCGCCCTGCCACCCTGTTTGGGGTGACCCGCTCCCTCCTTCACCAGAGGCCGCGGGAAGCCCCTTTGCAAGGGTGAGCAGAGGAATTTGGGATTTATCTGCAGGAGAAAATCACTCGGATTCGGAATGAGCCACCCTCCATCGACAGTGGTCCTGTGGGACCGTCCGAGACTAGTCTTGAGGTTCCTTCTTGGGAGGAGTTTGACTTTGTCACCGCCAAGGATATGGACAGGTTGTCAAGGAAACTTAGGGCGACCACATGTTTATTGGACCCGTGTCCCTCCTGGCTTGTACTGGCATCCTGGGAGATGGCACGAGGCTGGCTCCAGGGCATTGTCAACGCATCATTGAGTGAGGGGTCCTTGCCTGCCGTCTTGAAAGTGGCGGTAGTGAGGCCCCTCCTCAAGAAGCCGTCCCTGGACCCAGCATTGTTGGAGAACTCTCGTCTGGTCTCCAACCTTCACTTTTTAGTGAACGTTGTTGAGAGTGTGGTGGCCCAACAGTTTCCACGACACCTGGAGGAAGTTGATTATCTAGACCCGCGCCAGTCCGGCTTCCGACCCGGTCACAGCACCGAGACAGCATTGGTCACGTTGGTTGATGATCTCTGGAGGGCGCGGGATAGAGGTTATTCCTCTATCATAGTCCTGTTAGACCTCTCAGCGGCTTTTGATACCATCGACCATGGTATCCTATTGCACCGACTGGGGGGGTTGGGGCTGGGAGGCACCGTTTTGCGGTGGTTCTCGTCCTATCTCTCTTGTCGGTCGCAATATGTGTTGATGGGAGTGCCGAGGTTGACCTCGAGACCCCTCTTATGTGGGGTTCCTCAGGGGTCGATCCTCTCGCCCCTCCTGTTTAACACATATATGAAGCCGCTGGGCGAGATCATCTGTGGTTTTGGGGTGGAGTACCATCTGTACGCTGACGACACTCAGCTGTACATATCCACCCCAGACCACCTCAACGATGCCGCCGAAGTGCTGTCCCGGTGTTTGGAGGCCGTACGGATCTGGATGGGTGGTAACAAACTCAAGCTCAACCCTGCCAAGACTGAGTGGCTGTGGTTTCCGGCACCCCGGTTCAGCCAAATTACTCCAACTCTGGCCATTGGGGGCGAAACACTGGCCCCCGTGGAGAGGGCACGCAATTTGGGTGTCCTCCTGGATTCCCGGCTGTCCATGGAGGACCATGTGGCGGCCGTGGCCAGGGGGGCGTTTCATCAGGTACGCCTGATAATAATAAATAATAATAATAATAATAGCTAAATTTATTGACCGCTCCCTCTCCCCACAGGGACTCGGGGCGGTGCACAGGGAGAATAAAAACAATAAATACACAAAATACATAGCAAAATTAAAACAGATTAAATTAATTCCTGTGCTAAAATCCCATTAACTAAAAATCCCCACTAAATATTAATATACATTTAAAAACCCATAGAGAGAGAGACTACCCTAGGCCGGCCAGGCGGAAAAAATGACTCTTCAATTTCAAGCAGAAGGAGCGGAGGTCCGTGGTCGTTCTAATATCGGGGGGAAGGTCGTTCCAGAGGGCCGGGCTCGTCACAGAGAGAGCCCTTCCCCTGGGCGTCGCCCGCTGACAAAGTCTAGTGGGCGGCACCCGGAGAAGTCCCTCTCTGTGGGAGCGAATCGGCCGTGAGGATGTGTGAGGCAGGATCCGATCCCGCAGGTAGCTAGGTCCCAATTGCGCCAATTGCGCCCCTTACTGGACCGGGATGCCCTTCGCACAGTCATTCAAGCTCTCGTGACGTCCCGACTCGACTACTGTAATGCTCTCTACATGGGGCTTCCCTTGAGGTGCACTCGAAAGCTACAGTTAGTCCAGAATGCAGCCGTGCGGGTGATTACGGGAGCCACCAGATGCTCCCACATAACACCAATCCTGCGCGAGCTGCACTGGCTTCCTGTGGCCTTTCGAGTGCGCTTCAAGGTTTTGACAACCATCTTTAAAGCGCTCCATGGCTCGGGGCCTAGTTATATGCGAGACCGCCTTCTGCCCCATACATCCCTTCGGCCGATCCGCTCCCACAGAGAGGGTCTTCTCAGGGTGCCGTCGGCCGGACAATGCTGACTGGCGACACCCAGGGGAAGAGCCTTCTCTGTGGCGGGCCCTGCCCTTTGGAACGACCTACCCCCTGAATTACGCACCATCACTGACCTCCGCCTCTTCCGCCAATGTCTAAAGACATATCTTTTCCAACAAGCCGGCCTAGCCTAACCTCCCATGGGGACTATTTTAGAGAGTTTTAAATTGGGTATTTTAAAATTTGGTTTTAGCATAGGATTAGAATAGTTTAATATATTTTAAATTATGTATTTATTTTTTGTATGTTTTTAAATTCCTGTGCGCCGCCCTGGGTCCTCTGTGGAGAAGGGCGGGATATAAATATAATAAATAAAATAATAACAATAATAAAGGTAGAGGGAGAGAGAGAGGGAGAGAGAGAGAGAGAAATACAGTGAGTAGGCAGGGAGAGACAGTAGGTAGGTAGGTAGAGGGAGAGGGGGGGAGAAATACAATAGATAGGTAGGGAAGGAGAGAGAGAAAGAAAGAGAGAGTAGGTAGGTAGGTAAATGTTTCCAGATGTACTTATCCATGTGCTGGAGAAGGAAATCTCTGACAATCTACAGCACCTAACTTTGTTCCTGCTGGCACAGTATTTGATCCATGTAATTCTCATCAATCAGTTAAAGAGCTTTCCAAAAGGGGGGGGGGAAACTTTTGCACTCTGCAAACCTCCCCAAAATGGCCCATTTTTTGTGAAAACGGCCCATTTTTTTCAAATAAAAGGCATGAATAGCCGGGGGGGGGCTTGCAGAGTGCTCTTGAGGGGTTGGGGGGCAAAAAAGAGCAAACTAAATGGCCCGTTTTTCGTGAAAATGGGTTGGTTTTTTGTCAAAAAATGCATGCCTAGCCTTATGGAGGCTTATAGAGTGCTGCTGGGGGTTGGGGGGGCAAAAATGCCCTGTGTTTTGCTCATTTTTGCCCTCCCCAGCCCCCAGGAGTTCTCTGAAAGCCTCCATAAGGGTATGCATGCCATTTTGGTGAAGGGGCGGAGCTTCAGGAGGCAAAATAATGCTGTAATCTATGTATAAGATGCATCCAGATTTTCAGCCTCTTTTTAGAGGAAAAAAAGGTGCATCTTATACTCCAAAAAATACGGTATTTCTCATGTTTGTTCGGAGATCTTTCCTAGAGATGTGAATGTTTGAATAGAAAAAGTCACCCATTCCTTCTTGGACAGGGAATTGTAACAAAATGCAAAAGGATTTTTATGATTTGACATAAACAAAATAGAGTTACTATTCGATTTTATTAAAATTTACTGACAATGACAAGCTTTTTGGCCCTTAGTTATACAAATGTATTTTCTTAATTTTCTTAATTTTCTATGTTTCTTTTTCTCCTCTCTTCCCTTCAAATCTGCCTGCACAAAATATAAAAGAAGCAGATGAAAATTTATATTAAAAAAGTAGTGTAAATTTAATTTCATATTAAACTGTGAGAAATCTAAGTAATAAAAGAATTTGGAACGATTCCATATTCAAGGACTTACTTGCACACCCAAAGTGGGTAACATTTCCAAATATTCAACAGTAGCTTGTCTAACCCTAATAACAGTTTTCTAATTCAAATTGTGGTTGAATTTGTCCATATGTTGAGAAATTAAGGAATTTAGAAAATACCTAGATGCTAGAACCAAGCAAGATGCATACAGGAAGGAAATGATGATTTTCTGACTCAGCTGGCATTAGATTCATGTGTGCCTTTATTTATTACACAGCAGAAATGAGCCCAGATGAAAGATCAAGTCAAACACAAACATCTCTCCAGATCATTTTTCTGGTAAATAAAATTCACAAGACATAAATATAACATATTCTCTTATGATTTTTTTATACTTTTGCCATGTGTATTGACTATTATAAAAAGTAGAAAAGTGATAAGGACATGAAGCATTTCTGTTTCCTGAGTGAGAAAGAAGAAAATTTCATTTGTGAGGCCTAAGTAATCATGTAATAAAATTAAGAACTTGATTATAATCAGCTGGCAGTATTTTGTTGCCAAGAAGTCAAACATGACAAACAATTTTGAAACAACTATTGTTTTTAGAAGCCATATTTAATTGCTCATACTGGACCAGTCAGAACTCTGCACTGCATCTCCTAATTGCATCATTCCCATTAATGTTTTAAACTTCTGAAAACTTATTACAGAATAAAGTAAAATATATACAAGTGCAATATTTTTAGGAAAATAGAAGAAAGAATGTGCAGTTAGAGAAACTCTGTTTTTTAACTTTCTTCTTGCATATTTTATTTCTAAACAGATATAGATACTAGTAGCCAAAGCACTGGCGATTGGCAGATATACAAGAACTGTTCCATGTTTATTTTATTTATAGTATATTTATCCTATTTTCTCTCTCTAAGGAATTTAGCATGGTGTACTATCCTGCTTTGGACACGCAATAATATTGGTTAGCCTGATTTCTCAGTAAGAACTAAACAGAATCTAAACACTGCCAGGAGTTCGATCCTCACCAGTTTAAGGTTGACTCAGCCTTACGTCCTTCTGAGGTCAGTAAAATGAGAATTGTTGGGGGCAACATAAACCATTTAGAGAAGGCTAGAAAACCATGAAGCAGTATAGAACTCTAAATGCTATTGCTATTATCTGATGTTCCCTTCCTATTATTAAAATAAAAATGTTCTGCCTGAGCCTAGGGCAAGGTTTTTCCTACCATGGCAATTGATTAGGAATCCTGAGTTTTTGGTCTGTACTTGACAGACTAAAAACAATTCCCCCCCCCCCCCCCAAAAAATTGGAGGCAATGAAAATAAAATGCATTAAGGAAAGCTACGTAAATAAATCTTTATATTAGGAAAAGTTGCATATACAACTGGATATAAAGCAAATAAATTGTTTTATATGACAATAAATGTATGGCAAGGTTAATAAAGAATCATGCAGGAATTACAACAAATTCTTGAATGAGTATATGTAAAACAAACACAAATTTGATCTATTAGTAGGACAACTGATGAGCCTAGCCCAAATGGCAATACATATATCTTTACAAGCAATCCTTCACATTTTGTGACACAAATAATTCAAAACACTGTGCAGATGTAAGATCTTTCGACCTATGGACATTTCTCTAAGACCTTTTTAATCCTTCCTAGGGAAAGATCTGGAACGCTTCAGCTGGACTATATCCCTCACTGATGCACTTAATTTAGTAACTGATATTTAACATCTATTTATTACTTTTTAACATCTATTACACCTTAAATGATGGCTAACGATGCTTTTTAAAATCCTTGACCCATGCTTTTATGTATTTAACTGCTCTACATTGTATCTATATATAATTATTTATTTATTTATTTAATTATTTATCTATATTATGTATTCCAAGCTGGACCTGTTACGACTGCGAGAATCCCTGCTCTCGCAGGTTTGGCCCTCCGCTCTAACGAGGGCCCACCTTGATGAAGGATTTATTAATCTGGAGAGGTGGAAGAAGCGTGGTCTTAGGGGTTTTTTAATTCTTAAATTAATGTCTATTTTAGGGGGTACCAGGGAGGGGGGAGGGGATAGACAGGTAGAGGCGGGTGAGGGAAGAGAGGGCCAGGCCAGCGGGCGACGGAGGGTAGCGGAAGGTTCGGTTAGGAGGGGGGAGACTCAAGTCGTTCCGACAGAGGGCATTTCCATCCAAAAGGTCGTGGGGAGAGGCAGATCCGAGGGGAGACAAATGTTATTCTCCCGGTTGGGGGCGCGAAGCCGTTGGCTTCAAACGGTCAAGTGCCTCAACCCCCGCAGGCTAGGTGGCCAGGGAGTACAGAGCCAGGGCCTGCGGCTGATGTTCTGCAACGCCAGGTCCGTTGCCAACAAAGCCCCCCTCGTTCATGACCTTGTGTCAGAGGGGGAGCCGGACCTGGTGGGAATTGCGGAGACCTGGTTGGGCCACGAGGGTGGACTCCCCCTCGTTGAAATGTGCCCACCAGGTTACCGCGCGTTTCATCAGCCCCGGGCCCTAGGTAGGGGCGGTGGGATAGCGGTCATTGTAAAGGAAGGTCTTGAACCGAGAGAGACCATTGTGCCACAGACTACCGGTTGTGAGTCCCTCTGTGTGAAGTGGGGCCTAGGGAGGCAGTTGGGCTTGCTGGTGGTATACCTGGCTCCCCGCTATGTAGCAGCAGCCCTGCCCGAGCTCCTCGAGGTGATCGCTACGGTGGCAGTTGAGACCCCCAGACTTTTAGTCATGGGGGACTTTAATCTGCCATCGGTGGGCGAATCATCCGAGGTGGCTCGGGAGTTCATGGCTTCCATGACGGCCATGGACCTGACCCAACTAATTCAAGGCCCCACCCACGAGGGTGGACATACACCGGATCTCATCTTTGTCTCAGGCCAATGGAAGAGTGATCTGGGTATAGGGGATATAGTCATCACACCCTTGTCATGGACAGACCACTCACTTCTCCGGCTCGACTTTCCGACCGCTGCTCCCCTCCGCGGGGAGGCGGAACCTGAGTCACCAATCTGGTTCCGCCCCAGGCGCCTGATGGACCCGGATGGGTTCCAAACGGCGCTTGGGCCAGTTCCTGTACCCCTGACCCGCGCCCCGATGGAGGACCTCGTGGCCGCATGGAATATTGCGACCACGGGAGCCTTGGATCGGGTCGCGCCCTTGCGGCCTCTCTTGCGGCGGCGAAACACCCTGGCTCCTTGGTTCACCGAGGAGCTGCGGGTGATGAAACGCCGCAAGAGATGCCTAGAGGGAAGATGGAGGTCTACCCGTTCTGAATCTGACCGGACACAGGTAAGAGCCCATTTACGGACTTACATTGTGGCGCTGAGAGCAGCCAAACGCCATCATTGTGCTACTCTCATAGCATCCGCAGAAAACCGCCCTGCCGCCCTGTTTAGGGTGACCCGCTCCCTCCTTCAACAGAGGGTGCGGGAAGCCCCGTTACAGGGTAGAGCAGAGGAATTTGTGATTTTTCTGCAGGAGAAAATCGCTCAGATACAGAACGAGCTAGCCCCCATTCATGGCCCAGGGGGATGCCACGAGACAGATCTTGTTTGGGAGGAGTTTGACTCCGTTACTTCCGAGGATATGGACAGGTTACGTGGGCGACTGCGAGCCACCACATGTTTATTGGACCCGTGTCCCTCCTGGCTTGTACTGGCATCCTGGGAGGTGACACGAGGCTGGCTCCAAGAGGTTGTCAACGCATCCTTAAGTGAGGGTTCCTTGCCTGCTTCCCTAAAAGAAGCGATGGTGAGGCCCCTCCTTAAGAAGCCCTCTTTGGATCCAGCTGTTTTGAACAACTACCGTCCAGTCTCCAACCTTCCCTTTTTGGCGAAGGTTGTTGAGAGTGTGGTGGCACAACAGTTTCCCCGTCACCTGGAGGAAGTTGATTATCTAGATCCGCGCCAGTCCGGCTTTCGGCCCGGGCATAGCACCGAGACGGCATTGGTCGCGTTGGTTGATGATCTCTGGAGGGCCAGAGATGGGGGATGTTCCTCCATCCTGGTCCTATTAGACCTCTTGGCGGCTTTCGATACCATCGACCATGGTATCCTATTGCATCGGCTGGGGGGGTTGGGGGTGGGAGGCACCGTTCTACGGTGGTTCTCCTCCTACCTCTCTGGCCGATCGCAATTTGTGTTGGCAGGAGGGCAGAGGTCGACCGCGAGACCCCTCGTATGTGGGGTGCCTCAGGGGTCGGTCCTCTCGCCCCTCCTGTTCAACACATACATGAAGCCGCTGGGTGAGATCATCCGTGGTTTTGGGGTAGAGTACCACCTGTACGCTGATGACACCCAGCTGTACATATCTACCCCAAACCACCCCAACGATGCCGTAGCGGTGATGTGCCAGTGCCTGGAAGCCGTGCGGATCTGGATGGGAAGTAACGGACTCAGGCTCAACCCGACCAAGACCGAGTGGCTGTGGTTTCCGGCCGCCCGATTCAACCAGCTCACTCCATCGCTGGCCATAGGGGGCAAACATCTTGCCCCTGTGGATGGGGCGCGCAATTTGGGTGTCCTCCTGGATGCCCGGCTGTCCATGGAAGATCAAGTGACGGCCGTGGCCAGGAGGGCGTTTTACCAGGTTCGCCTGGTTCGCCAATTGCGCCCCCTATTGGATCGGGACGCCCTTCGCACAGTCACTCATGCGCTCGTGACATCCCGACTGGACTATTGCAACTCTCTCTACATGGGGCTTCCCTTGAGGTGCACCCGGAGACTTCAGCTGGTCCAGAATGCAGCCGCGCGAGCAATTATGGGGACCGCAAGGTCTACCCATGTAACACCGCTCTTGCGCGAGCTGCACTGGCTACCTGTCGTCTTCCGGGTGCGCTTCAAGGTGTTAATTATCATCTTTAAAGCGCTCCATGGCTCGGGACCTAGCTATCTGCGGGATCGGATCCTGCCTCATACATCCTCACGGCCGATTCGCTCCCACAGAGAGGGACTTCTCCGGGTGCCGTCCACTAGACAGTGTCAGCGGGCGACACCCAGGGGAAGGGCTCTCTCTGTGGCGGGCCCGGCCCTCTGGAACGACCTTCCCCCCGATATTAGGACGACCACGGACCTCCGCTCCTTCCGTCTTAAATTAAAAACTTACTTTTTCCGTCTGGCCGGCCTGGGATAGTCCCCCTGTCTAGGGTTTTTATTGGGTAAATTTTAGTTTAGTTAGTTAAATGGGATTTTAGCACAGGCTGTGTTTAATTTGCTTTTAATTGTTTGTATATTTATTGATGTTTGTATGTTTTTTACTGTTTTTATTCTACCTGTGCACCGCCCCGAGTCCCCATGGGGAGAGGGTGCGGTTTATAAGTATTAAATGATTGATTGATTGATTGATTGATTAGCTCAGCATCATTCTGCGGTCAGTAGGAGAATTCACTAAGGTGCCCAGCACTGTTGTAATTAATAGTAAATGTAACTTAGTTTACATTTAACTAAGTTACATACCCGGCACTGTTGGATTAATAGTAACTTAGTTTCTTCTTCTAAAGTTGATATTAATTTGTGAAAAATACATTGCATCTGAGAAAACTCAATGATAGTGCTTTCTTTGAAGTAACTGAAACTTATGTTGATTAATGATTAGTGAAGATTGCTTTGTGCCAGCTTTGCTCAAATCTTTTACAGGTTTCAAAAGTATTAATCTTCAATACAGTGGCATCACCTCCAATTTGAAGAAACCCTTTTACCTTGCCATTGGGGAAAAAAAATAGGCCAATCAATTTTCAATTCAGCATCAAAGCCTGTTTTCACGTATGCAGATAACAGCATAAATAGGCCCATTATTTTGCTTTACTTTTTAATTTACTGGCAAATTAATACATAGTTTCTGTTAGTATTGGTATTGGTGTATGGCATTAAAAGTGACAATATCTTTTTGTCTTCACAATTATACAAGAAATGTAAGGTGGTTCTGCATATTAGTCCTCCAGCTTATGTCTAGGCTAAAGATATTCATGAAGTTTGGGGAGACACAGAAAGCATAGATTTCTATTTTAATGGTTAACAACCTCAAGCTTGAAATGCTGTTTTTCTAATTTCTTTTCAAATACTCAGTGTTTAAGTATGTATATTTACTTGTTCCGACTATATAATACATGACATGTACCTAATCTAAATTGAACTCTTGTGCAAAATTCAAGAATTTTTCCCTATTACAACAGGAAAGCCAGACTTAATCAGTGAATAAAAAGCTGTACTATAATTGTTTTTTGTGCTTGACCAAGCAGTTATGTTGCAATTTACTACCAAGCTGAGTTATTCGTTTATGACAACTGTAATACTTTTTAATTAGGATATGATTAATTCCTTATCATAAGCAACAAGCATTATCCTTTAGTTTAAACTGACAATTATATAAAATGTGTTATAAGAGTCATCCAATGGTTTTTCTTAATTGGCATTCTTTTTTTTTCTTTTTTAAAGGTGCAGGATCCATAAATATCCCTTTTCCCTTTATCTGAAATTCAAAGAAAAGAAACTTCTACATGAATTTTCTTTTGAAATTTAGCTGCTTCTGCCTTCCTGCCATTCTTTAAATCCAAATGTCATACCACTATCTTCTAAGAGTATTTAAAAGATCAGTGAAGTTCCATAACAAGCAGGCAGCATGTCAACCAAATGAAGCAACAATTCTTGCATTCCAAGAAAAATTGGGATCTTTTTTAAAAAAGTATTGCAAGTATATAAATTTTGTTGTTTACATTCTTCAAGTGGATGTCATTAACAGTGATTTTTGCTTCTATAGGCTGGGTATTTGGCAGGTAATTCAGTTTTGTTTAGGCAGATAGGCCAAAGTGTAACAGTTTTGAGAATTTGTCACCAGTCGGACAATGCCGACTGGCGACACCCAGGGGAAGGGCCTTCTCTGTGGCGGGCCCTGCCCTGTGGAATGACCTACCCCCTGAACGTACCATCACCGACCTCTGCCTCTTCCGCCAGTGTTTAAAAACACACCTGTTCCATCAACCCGGCCTAACATAGCCTCCGCTGTGACTAGTATTAGATAGTTTTAAAATGGGGATTTTAATTGGTTTTAGCGCAGGTTTGAATATTTAATAGCTTTTTAAATTTTATATTTTGTATTATTTATATGTTATTTTAAATTCCTGTGCGCCGCCCTGGGTCCTTTTGGAGAAGGGCAGGATATAAATCAAATAAACAATAAACAAACAAACAAACAAAAAACATCAACTGTGGATTGTTTGTCTTTGTGTGTCAGGAGCACTCGGGCATTAACAAAGAGGATTTCTTGAATAACTGTAGGGGACACTTTGGGCATTCAAGAGGCAAAGGTCAAAGAGAGAGTTGTTCAATCACTACCTGATGTACAATCCCTCCTTCAGACCCTGGGCAGCATGTAACAATATGCAAGAAAAGAACAGATTGAGTAGGCCTGGAACTAGCACACAGCCCTATGTTACACCATTGGAACTGGCAAATGCAGATAATGTATCATCATTGCAAAGAACCTGTCCTGTCATTGTATCATGGAGTAGTTGACTCAACTTCAAACATTTCCTCAGGCACCATAACAACTCAGGATGATCCAGGCAGCCTCTCTGCTTAGTGTCAAATGCCTTTCTTGTGTTAATAAAGACAAAGAGGCTTGTTCTACTTGAAGCACTTCTCCTGGACTTGCCTCATGGCAGATATCATGTTGCTGTACTCCTTTCTGGCTGAAAACTATACTGTGCCCCTGGAGATTTCTTTCTGAGACAATGACAAGTCTGCTTAGGAGAATGTGGGCAAAGATCTTGCCTGTGATGGATGACAATAAGATATCTCAGCAGTTTCTGCAGTCTAAATTGCTTTTCTTATTTTTATAGAGAGCACATACTCTGTGGACCAAATGTCTTCAAAGACATTTTGGAATGCAAGGTGTTTGGGTCTAGTGTTTTGCAGATCTCAGCAGGAAAGCTATCCTGGCCTGTTGCTTTATTTGAGGTCATCTACATGAGATCACTTTCTTAATCTCAATAAGGACAGGTTTAGGATAGGGTTTTCAAATTGGTGGACCATGTGCCAGATGCCTCATGTGCAGACCACACCCATCCTAGCTCCACAAATGGGAAAAACATCACAAAGTATCACAGGATGGTAATGTGACACTGCAAGTTTGACACCCATGGTCTAAGACAGTGGTTCCCAAACTTTTTCAGTCCACCGCCCCCTTGGTGCTACAAATTGATCCTCAGTGCCCCCCACCAGTGGTGGGTTTCAAAATATTTTAGAACCTATTCTGTAGCTGTGGCCTATTTTGTGGGCGTGGTTTGGCAGTCATGTGACCGTGTGGGAGTGGCCACCTTGTAAAATGTAGTGAAACTCATTTAACAACGCTCTTGCTTAGCAACTAAAATTTTGGGCTCAATTGTGATAATAAATTCTTTCTTTTTCATTCTTTCTTTCCTTCCTTCCTTCCTTCCTTCTTTCTTTTCACTCTCCCCCTCTTTCTTTCTTTCTTTCCTTCCCTGTGTCACTCTCCCTGACTTTCTTTTTTTCTTTCTTTCTTCCTTTCTCTTCCCCTTCCTTCTTTCTTTTTTATATTGAAAAGGTTTTATTAGTTTTTACATTTTTTCAAGAGGATAGGGTAAGGGATATAGGTACGGTAAAACACAAAGAAATTTTGAGAACTTTCAGGACGGAATCGTTGGCCCCTCCAGGGCCTCTTAATAAAACATTGGTAATACATTTTTCAATATACTACAAGATGGAAGTGAGTGCATACATCATAAATTCTAAATTCTAAATTCTATGCTGGCAGACATGTACAAACATCCAGATAAAAAGTTACATTGGGCTAGTAAAAAAAAAGAAACCAAACAAATTCATTTTTTAGATCTAAGTCTCTTGGCAATTACATCTTCCTGCGCTCCTTTCTGGCCCCCAGCGGGCGGGGCCGTGGGCCCCCCTGCCCCTCCCGAATCTTCACCCAGGATAGAGGAATGTTTTTTAAGAAAGGCTTCCGCCTCAGCAACTGTTTTAATCCTAACTCTCCCTCCTTCCCAGAACACCAACATCCCTTCGGGCGTCGCCCACTTAAACCAAATCCCGTGGTCAAACAATTTTTTAGATAAGAAGGAAAACTTCCTTCTCATCTCTCTAATCTTTTTAGGGATCTGTTTCAAGATAGCGACTTCTTTCTGCTGGTAAATTAACGGACCACCTCTCTGAGCCTTCAAAATTTCCTCTCTGGTTGACCTCCTAACAAATTTAATATGTATCTCTCTGGGTACCTCATTTATCCCCCCTTCCTTCTTTCTTGTGTCACTCTCCCCCTCTTTCTTTCTTTCCTTCCTTCCTTGTGTCACTCTCCCCCTCTTCCTTCCTTCCTTCCTTCCTTTTTTTCTTCCTTTTTCTTCCTCTTCCTTCCTTTCCTTTCCTTCCTTTTTTCCTTTCTTGTGTCATTCTCCCTTCCTTCCTTCCTTCCCTCCTTCCTTCCTTCCTCCCTCCCTCCCTCCCTCCCTCCCTTCCTTCCTTCCTCTCTCTCTCTCTCCCCCCCCCCCTCTCTCACACATACTTTCCAGTTGGTGAAAATTTCTGTTTTGCCAGCTGGGAGGTTAGCAAAGAAGACTCATTTTCCCTGCTGCCCGCAGCTCTCAGAGGCAGGAGGCAGGGAAGTGAGCCCTAGGCCTCATTTCTGCCTCCTTCTTCGAGAGCTGGCTTCAGGGATGGCCAGCCTCTCCCACCACTGCACCCTTCATTCACCTTCCACCCGGAGGCTCTGCCGGCAGTCGCCTCCCAAGACGGCTGCGAGCCTTCCAAGGAGGATGCTGGACATTGGGGGTGGGGGTGGCATCTGCTGTTTCTGCTGCTGCTGCAACTGGTAATGCAGGCTTCTCGCATTAAGTTGCAGGAGCACCGATTCCAGCAGCTGCGTTTTGCTTTGAAACTTGCTGCCCCAGCAACCCGAAGGGGACATTCTCCCAGCAACTTTCTCTCTTGCAAAACAGGAGAGAAAGTTGCTGGGAGAATGTCCCCTTCGGGTTGCTGGGGCAGCAAGTTTCAAAGCAAAACGCAGCTGCAACCCGAAGGGGACATTCTCCCAGCAACTTTCTCTCTTGCAAAACAGGTGCGCGAGGCCCCCAATGATCTGATGGGAACCGTGAAGAGCCAAACTGTGCCCAGCCATCCTTACTCCCTCCCAGCTAAGGGTGGGAGCACCTGAGATGCCGCTGGAAGAATGTCCCCTTTGGATTGCTAGGAAAGCAAGTTTCAAGGCAAAACGCAGCTGCTGGAATCGCCCCGTTTCCAATGGGGGGGGGGGGAATCCATGTTTTTCCTCCATCTCCATGGATCCCCCCCTATTGGAAATGAGGTGGCCGTGAAAGGGAAGGGAGCACCCCCCCCCCCCCGCGTGTCTTCTTGAAACAGCACGAGGAGGAACGGGGGGGGGAGTTTGGTTGTTTGAAAAGCCCCGCGTGGAACTCCCCTCCTATTCCTCCTCCGGCTGTTTGAAGACACGCGGGGGGCTCTCCCTTCCTTTCACAGCCACCTCATTTCCAATTGGGGGAGATCCATGGAGATGGAGGAAAAACATGGATTTCTCCCCCCCCCCACCTCATTGGAAACGAGGCGGCTGTCAAAGCAAGGCAATGCCCCCCCCAGAAGAAGAAACAGAAGGGGAGTTAGCGTCAGCCCTCCGCCCGCCCGCCAAGCGGTAGTTGGGTTGGGTGGGCGCTGGGCCCCCTGTCCTGGCCAAGTGGCACTCGTGGTTGCCGCCGTGCCCGCGCTCCGGGCTGCCTGCTGAGGAGGAGGAGGAGGCAGGGGCGTGTTGTTGGCAGTGGGCAGGGGTGGGGTGGGTGCAGCACTGCAGCCCTTGCCCTTGGGGCTCTTCTTAAAGGACATGCTGGCTGGCGCTGCTTCAGGGGGGCTCGGCTGCCGCACCTACCTGGTTCTGCCCGCCCCGCCCACCACCGCGCTCCAGCCGGGCTCTCCCCCCAAAGCCGCCCCGCACCCCTTGCCTCTCACGTGGGGAGGTTGCAAGACATGCGCCGGATCTTCCGCACCGCTTCCCCAGATGCATGGAGGGGCCAAAAGCGGCCGCACTGGAGCTCCATCCCCGGAGACTTTTCAGAAGGAAGGAGGCAGCCCCTGATCTGGACTAGTGGAGGCTCTAGTCCTGCTTGAGCAGGGGCTGGACTAGAGGACCTCCGAGCTCTCTTCCAGCTCCCTCCGGTTCACTTTGGGGCTGGAGCAGAGGCTTCCTTCCTCACAGGAGAGGCGTGCGCGCATGCGCGCTGCTTCAATCTCCATCCCCGACCGGCTCTGGGGTCCCCTCCTCCCTCCGCAAAAGCCCCTGCCAGGCCAGCAAAGATCCCATCTGGACCAGGTGGCGCTGGGACCCCCTGTGCCCTCTGCGCCCTCGCAGTGGCTCCCTTGCTCTGAGCTGCGCTTTGGAGTGGGCAGCGATCCCTCGAAAGCCCCCAAGTTGGTCCTCCTCCTCGCCCGGATCCAGAGCGGCGTTCCCCGCCTGGCCTTTGTCCCTGCTGGCTGACTAGAGGACCTCCGAGCTCTCTTCCAGCTCCCTCTGGTTCACTTTGGGACTGGAGCAGCAGCTTCCTTGGGGCCAGCAGGGACAAAGGCCGGGCGGCGAGCGCCGCGTTGGATCCGGGTGAGGAGGAGGACCAACCTGGGGGCTTTTGAGGGATCGCTGCCCGCTCCAAAGCGCAGCTCAGAGCAAGGGAGCTGTTGGGGGCGCAGGGGACCAGCGCCGCCTGGTCTGGATGGGATCTTTGCTGGCCTGGCAGGGGCTTTTGTGGAGGGAAGAGGGACGCTGGAGCTGGTCGGGGACAGGAGATTGAAGCAGCGCGCGCACACGCCTCTCCTGGGAGGAAGGCGGTGATTGGAGGGGGGGGGTGACATTGCTTAAAGGGAAACCCGCTATTTCCAGGTTTGTTTTAACGATATCGTCCTTCTGCACACGCCGATAGACTTTAACAGCCCATCTTCCGATCGGCAAGTTTCTTCCTCACCCTCAGCGCCCCCCTGTTGCCTCCTAGTGCCCCCCTGCAGCCGTTTGGCCTCCTAGCGCCCCCCTAACGCAGGCCACCACCCCCTGGGGGGCGTTACCGCCCACTTTGGGAACCACTGGTCTAAGACATTAAAGACTGGCAGCTGAGGAATCTGCTGTAAGATATCATGATCAAATCTGGGTGGCCTATTGAGTAAGTTGAAAAAGTGTTCAGCCCAATGATTTTTCAGTTCTTCTTGGTCTTTGATAATCTCAATCCATATCTTGTGCCACCATTTCTTCTGAATTTCTCACAGTTTTATCTATATTTTAAATTAGGTAAAGATAAAGGTATATGTGCTAGTTGTTCCTGACTCTAGGGGGTGATGCTAATCTCCATTTCAAAGCCGTAGAGCCAGCACTGTCCAAAGACATCTCTGTGGTCATGTGGCCAGCATGATTAAATGCCAAAGGTGCATGGAACACGGTTACATTCTCACCAAAATGGTTCCTATTTTTCTACTTGCATTTTTACATGCTTTCGAACTGCTAGGTTGGCAGAAGCTGGGATAAGTAACAGGAATTCATTCCGTTACATGGTGTTAGGGATTCAAACCACTGAACTGCCGACCTTTCTGATCAACAAGTTCACTGTCTTAGCCACTGAGCCACCCTGTCCCTATACTTTAAATTACTGATACTCAATTTTTTCTTTCTTTGATGTGATGATGGATTATTCTGCCTGTCTTCCAAGGTCTTGTTCTTGGCCTGGTGGACTGCTGAAATGGTTTTGTGGTTTTCATCAAACCAGTTGTCAGGCCTGCAGCCATTTACTTTTGGATGCTATTTGGAACCCTGACACCAGTCTTGATACGCGCATATTTTCAGTCCAAGTACACTTTTTGCAGTCTGTGTGATATCTTCTTTACACTGTATCCACTTTTCAAAATGGGTTCCTACAAGTGATAAATTGCTGGAGAAGTTTTCATTAAGTACGTCTTGAAAGTGTTGGACTTGATCTGTTTCTTGCAATCTGCTGATGTGGGTTGGCTTTCTGACAGTTGATTACTTATGATGTAAAGGGGCTATGTGAAGTTTGAGAAGTGACCAGACCAGCTTGTGATCTGTCTACTATTCAGCATTTCACATGGTCCCAATGCTTGATCTAAGATGCATGTATGTAGTTTATACTTGTTTGCAAATCTGACCATAGTGTTAGCGATGCAGAGGTTGTGCTTCACAAAGTATATTAGTATCTTTGAAGCATTAAAGCAATTATGTCCTTTTTAAGACTTTCAGAGTGGCCTCAAGGTCTGTCTGACATATCTCTGCATACCCAGATGACATTTCTGTTAGGGCCAGATGTGGAGCAAAACAAATATGTAAAGCAAATACATGAAGATGGCTGGTGATAGCTTAGAAGCATCTTCCAAAGAATACAGCTACTTTAATGATACATTCACACAAAAATAGTTTTTGTTTAAAACGGTTTGAACAATCCTTTGAAATAGTCCATCACATTCAGGAATCAACAATTGCCTGCAAATTATCAGAAATAAAGAGCTTGTTTGGTGTGATGGTTAAGGCTTCAGCCCAGAAACTGGGAGGTTTTGAGTTCTAGCCCTGCCTTAGGCACAAAGCTAGCTGGATGACCTTGAGCTAGCTTCTTTCTCTCAGTCCTAGGAAGGAGGCAATAGCAAATCATTTCTGAGAAATCCTGCCAAAAAAACCTACAGGGACTTGTCCAAGTGATCTCCAAGAATTGGACACAATTGAATGGAAGAAAAACAAAAATAAATAAAGAAAAAACTTAGCAATAAAACTCATCTTCATCTATTAAACATTAAAATATCTTACCATCTTGCTGACTTTGAAGATTTTGTGGACTTTGAATTCTTTCTTCAAGATTTGAACTGAGGTCAGAATTCACAGCAGACATTCTGGTAGAATCACTCAAATCAAATTCATCACTTTCTATGGAACTTTCATCCTGAAAATATAACATTCCATATCACAGCCTATTTAAAATATCAAGGTAATTTTCAAACATGTTTGTACTGAATTGGATTATGTCATGCAATAACAAATCTAGTATGAAATACATATAAAGAATCAGAACACTTAAGATTGTAAGCATCTATGTAAAGAATAATTAACTGCCTGATTTCCCCCTGGAAACCTATATTCACACACACACACACACACACACACACACACACACACACGCTATGTATAAATGGATTCATAATTAATGATTAAATAGAACAGAAATAGAAGGTTGTGCAAAACAGTTGTAATTTCTACTAGCAGATCACCATAATACCTCTATTTCTTTAAAACGCAGAATGAAATGGTGTAAGGTAACAGTAGTGCATAGTATTATATCTTTCCTATAAATTCTAGCAAGAAAATTCAAAGGTCTTGTATAAACTCTATCAAATTGTAATAGATGGTATGGTGAGACATCAGATGAAGGAATAGCAAAATAGTTTGGAGTTATGAAGGATAAAGAACAAAATTAATTTTGGGGCAATTGTAGCAGATGAATAAATTATGGATAAGTAATGAATCAGAACATATTATAATTGTTTCAATAACTTCTTGTTACTGAAAAGCATTAATGTATAAACTGAGTTTTGTTTTCCACCCAACATATATGCAAGCATGATGAATTAATTCTTATAAATAAACATTTAGTAAAAATTCAGCATGCATTTTTTAAATTATGAAGTGTTACATTACATATAAAATGTATTTACATTTTCTAGGTCCTCCCTGACAATCTATTCTTCACAGTATACAATATATCCATGAAATGAACTATTTCCTGATGAAAGGATAGAAATTCATTTTCTATCATACTTACTGTAATCTAGCATGAACATTAGTTTACCAGTCTGCCATGGAAAGTACTCATCAGGAAAAAAACCCCACTGCTTTCCAGAATAAAAGAAGCTTGATATAAGTCGTTTCCCTCAACACAGTTAATACCATGCAAGAGGCAAAGGAAACCTGCCTTCTGGCCCTAGTCTTATTTCTTCACCACCTACTGTATATGTTCACATCAAGATCTAAGTAAGGGGAAATCCTCCATGTAGAGTGTACATTTTCTCCTATCCAAACTTCTACCCACAATGTGGAGATAATCCACCTCCTCTACTCTATGCAGTACCTGAATAAAACCTAAATGGATAACTAAAATAAACATTTGATAAATGAAATCAACTACCTTGGATACTGCTGCAAGATCCAGTATCAGAACCTGACACCCTGAGTTAATAATGGTCATGGCCCCAGAATCTTGGCACTAATTGCCAGTTTTCACATATGTCCAGGTAAGCCAGGCAGTTCATATTCAGAGTCATTATTAAAAATAAATACTACAGAGTGTAGTTATGTAGAAAATAGTCAGGTGTTCATGGGGACAGTTGCAGGCAGCAATAACACACTACAATTATAGTCCCACTAATATACACTGCAGACATAGCAGAGCAGTTTATTATAGCACCCTTTTCAGACCCGTAGCTATTGTTTGTAAATATACTGCTTTTCTGATTCTGTCTACTCAGACAGATGATCCCTGCCCAATAGGGTTGACTGTATCCAATAGTTCTTACTCCAAGAAAAATGGGAATAGGTTAACAATTTAAGCCTCTCAGCAAGATATTTTTTTTCATGTTGCATCATGAAAATATTATAACTATGATTAGAAAATATGGCATAGTATAAAGTGATTTGATACTTGTAATCATACAGCCTTTTGTGTTCCATCTGAGTACTAACATGGAATCATCTTGTTAACTTTTTCAGGGGTTAGCCAAAATTGGCTTGGTGCTGCCATCTGATGTCTACATTAAGGAAAGCTGATTGTAAATGTTACAAAAAATATGTTCAAAAATGTATGTACATATATTTATGTTACAGAATCACAGGTGCATAATAAGAAAACTCTGTTGTGAAAATAAATCTTTCATTACTTTTGAAGATTAGTGTTGATAGAGATCGAAAGAATTTGACTAAGTACAAGATATTCCAAATTTGATCACATTGGCTATGTTGGGCAAAAGGTACTTTCTCCCTAATTTTTTTTTCATATTACTATTACAATTAACAGCAACCTTTTAAGAGGAGTGTAGAATATCAATAGACCAAATAATATGCTGTTCTTTTCTCCTTCCTCATTTTATTGATGGTTATGCTCTAGTGGATGGGTTAGAATTACCCTGTTTCCCAAAAATAAGACCTCCCCAGATAATACGCCCTCCCAAAAAATATTGCTACACAGCAGCAGCCATGAGGTGACCATGCTAGCCACGTCCTGCACCTCATAAATAATAAGACCTCCCTGAAAATAAGGCCAAGTGCTTATTTTGGGGGTCAAAAGAAAATAAGATCCTGTCTTATTTTCAGGGAAACACAGTAGCTTGGAAAAGAACCAATTAGCATATTCTTTTGACTTTATTTTACACGTCTATAGAGTAGAAGCAGATTATTAATTAGATCACAGGGAAAGGTTTCCCAATTTTTCTTCAGACTGTTTTCTTTTAAAATGGTGAATGTTTTTTTAAAAAAAGTAAAATATCTTAGGTTGGGTAAAATGGAAAATTGGGTTTAGGAGGCTTTATTATGAACTCCCCTATTGTTAATCTATGCTGCCTAAGGAGGCAATGATTGGTCTTGGTTTTCTATAAGTTGCTTTATATATTTCTTTTTTGTCTATTTTCTTTTTTTATGTATACTTGCTAGCAGCATTTCTCAACGGTAGCAACTTAAAACGTGTGAACTTCAATTTTCAGAATTCCCTGGCAAGAATGCTGACTTGGGAATTCTGGGAGTTGAAATCCACACATCTTCAAGCAGCCAAGTTTGAGAAACACTGAAACAGTTCAGTGAGTGCCATCTAACCAACTTTGCTCTGATAAATAGATTAGATTAGATTGATAGATAGATAGATAGATAGATAGATAGATAGATAGATAGATAGATAGATAGATAGATAGATGTGTCACAGTATATACTTATCCTCCTGTCTCAGCTGATCAGAAAGAGAACCTGGTGGCATAATGGCTAAGGTTTCTGCCTAACATGTAATAATACATCCCCAGTTCAAATCCCAATAAGGGTATGGCTAGCTGATGAGAGCTAAAAAGCTCAAAATAGATCTATACTAGTCTCCCTGATTTATTTATTGATCAGCTCAAAAACCTAACACACACACACACACACACACACACACACACACACACATATATATCCCTAATTTATAGGTAAGAGACAAATTTATTATTATTATTTCTAACCCTGTCATTCAATTTTTCCAAGTAGTCAAGATAGTCAAATGTTCAGAGACAATTTATTGCTTTTAAACTTTCTTGATTCTTTCAAGACAACCAATAACATAATGAACAAAAATGTCCTATCATGTTGCTTCCCATATTTTCCCCATTATTTGGATAGTAGATAATGATATAAACTGTTCAGTTAGCAAAATTATCTAAAATATAAAACTTTCTATACATTTATGAACTCTGTGTAATAGGTTTTTCTTTTAAAATTCTCATGTTTACCATATTTATCATTTGGAAAAATCAAATTGCATTAAAAGGAAAAACTCTTAACCCAAGTCCAAACCTCACACAGCAAATTACATGAATGTAATTTGAATATAATTATTATTAATATGAACAAACTAAGTATTTACCTCATCTTGTTGGGAATTTAATAGCTGCAGCTTCATATGCTTCATGTAGGCCATTGTGATTGGCATATTATAATCAATCATGCTTGTCACCAATGTTGGAGGTTTTCCATTATCTGAAAGAATTAGAACATATTATATGTAATGTAATAATTATAGGGTTCTATAAACAAATTAATTGCAAACAAAGTGTTTAGAATATTTCCATTTTAGGAAAAATTAATCAGTAACTGCAACTTGATAAACTCCATGGGGATAATAAAAATGTCTTCATAACTACAAACCTTCACGTGACAATTTAAAATATATTGATATATGTTATATAGAAATATTTGCAATGAAAGCCCCATAACTAATTACATGTATCACTTTTCTTCATAATCAAGTTCAAGGCAGGGGTGGGTTCCGGCAGTCACTACTGCAGGTTTGCTCGTGGGCGCTGAAACAAAAACAAGATGGCACTGCCCAGAGAACCAGTTCAGGGGCATGGCAGACCTGGGTCGCTGCCGGTTCCAGCAACCCAGGCCACCAAACTGGTCCGAATCGGTAGGAACCACCACTGGTTCAAGGTAGCCTGAATAGGATTTCAGGCAGTCTCCTGTCTCACTAATGCTGACTTTAATTTCAGCAAAAATGCTACATTCGATTTAATATTTATTTAATTTAATATTTAAATTTCTATACCGCCCTTCTCCCTTCCGGGACTCAGGGCGGTGTACAGGCAGCAGTAAAAGATATGTAGTTAAATGACAATGCATCCAGAAAGTGTGGCAGCACATTGCATGTATTTAATTATTGTCTTGTAAAAGGGCTTTTATTATACTTCTGCACATTTTAACAAAATATGCCCAAATTGAATAATATCGGCGGTATGATTAGCACAGGAAGGAGCATATGCCATACTATATGAAGGCAAATACCATTCTACATTCTACATCTTCCTTTTTCTATACCTTTCAAAATATATTATGCAAAGGCCTACTCAGGGGTGTCAAACTCAAAGCCTGGGGCCAGTTCTGGCCCACAGAGTACTTAGATCTGGCCCATGGGGTTGCCCTGGAAACAGTGAAGGACTGGCCCGTGGTGCTTCTGCCAGTGAAAACGGGTACCTGAGCTCAATTTTTGGCTGCTGCGGCCTTCTGCAATCCTCTGCCAGTGAAAACGGAGTTTGGGAAGCCTGCATGTGGCCCTCACAAGCACCGTTTTCACTGACAGAGAGTTGCAGGATGTCACTTTCACTGGCAGAGCGCTTGGGCCACCACAAATGCCCCCAACAGGAGTAATGTCAAGCTGAACATGCCCACACTGCCCCCCGGAGGTCAAAAACAACCCTAATGCGGCCCTCAATGAAATTGAGTTTGACAACCCACCCCAGGCCTACATTGATCAAGGCTAGGAGAATGCTGATGATGATATAACTTTGAAAGATGTAACTTATTCAAAAGACCAAACAAAAGTGAAAGAATGGCTTTATACATGAAGGAAGTGCATTCAGATATTGAGATCCAGAAATTTCAGTGCCAAAGTCCAAGACATTTTAGATAAAAACACAAGGCAGGAAACAAGAAGGTATTATTTAGGAGTGCAGAGGTGACTGCTGTACATCATCAATCTCCAGATACAGCACTCCTGGACTAGTTAAAATAATTTTCAGGGATGATAGACATAGTAATAAAAAAAAACCTCAACAACTCAGATATTTGTTGGAAAACCAGGTTCACCAAAGTTCCAAAATTTCTCAGTAGTCTTTCTGACAATTTCATGTTTCATAAGACTGAAGACAAGAACAGGAGGATCAATCTTCCTAGATAGGAATGGGATTTTGGGGGAGAGATGACCATATCATCTTTAGATTCAAGATACTACAGAAAGAGAAATTGGTGCATAATATGTTTCAGAAAAAGCAATTCTAGAGAAGTAATATGCAGGATCCCACGGGAAAAAATTCTGAGATCCAAGATTGTGTAAGAACTTTGGGAATTTCTCAAAACACATTACTAAAGCTGTAGTTACACACCTTTTCAATGAGAAAAAAACATTTAGAAATTGCGGAGCAGGCTTTTAGGTGAACTAAGTGTTAGAAAGACATATTGAGGAAATGGAAGGTGGCTGTAATCACCAAGCAACTGAATCAATAAGTAGCAAATAGCTACTGAAAGTTGGAAGGCTAAAGTGCAAAAGCAACTTAGATTCACATAGGGAAGCTAAAAGGAACCAAAAGGCCTTTTTGGTAATGTAAATAGTGAAAGAAAGAAAAAAATGAAGGGGTGAGTCCATTAGTAAAAGAAAATGATAGGATAGAATAGGATAGGATAGTAATAGGTGATGGAGAGAAGCAAGCATGATGGAGAGAACTCCTCATCTCTTACTTTGTTTTGATCTTCTCCCCAAAAGGAAACTGGGAAGGAAGGAGTGGCAATCAAGTTTTCAAGATTGTTGTCAAGACCCTCATGGCTGGCAATATAAGGAAGCAAAAACAATATAGATTTTTAATGCTAGTCTAAGATATGAAAATGGCAAGAATTGGTTCATAAACTCAGTAATATTACTTAAGGGACAGACTTTCACTGAATTGCCTCTTCTGGGATAAACACCAAATGTTTCATCCCCTGCTTTCCCACAATAATAAAATGGGAATATGGATCTGAAAATTAATTATCAAATACCAACACAATTGTTTTTGATAGGGAAGATGAACCAAACAATTACAAATTATATAACTGAATTAATTCCTATATTTTAATAGAATATTAAATATGGGGAAATAAATAGAGAAATGTTAAGGTACTGGAATGCAAATAGAACAATAATGTGTAGTATGACATACTGTAAGGTATGAGTGTTCGTCAAAAATGAGCAAAAATGAATATCTATAGCAGCATGCTTCTTTTGGGAATTCAGTATTTTATTAGTTTATAACTATAACAGCATGTTCTGACCATTTTGTTAAATGGAATAAGAATTGGTTATGTCAAGAGAAACATAAAGTAATTTCAGTGCAATGGAAAAATAATGGCTTATGAATGCTGTGATTCAGCACCAAGGTGAGTGACATCAAGAAAATTGAATGGATAGCGAGCAAAGGATAGGCTAAGAATTATGCTTCAGTGATCCTCAAAAATAAAAGATGAAAGATCTAAAAACAAAATGCAATGAATGAACTGGTATGAACACAATGAAAGCCAGGATAATTTCCAAAGATGACCTGGAGATGACTAGTCTGAGCCCATAGTGGGGTCAAAAGCATTAACAGTCGCGGATCTTGAATTGCTACACCCCTGAAAGATATCTTGGAAGTCTGTTGACTGCTATCTGCTGTCAATGTGCCTTGACCATTAGTAGATCACATTCTTGTATATATATTGCTTAGAACAAACTTGCAGTGCTTTTGAACTCTACCTGGTTTTTTGCACATGATAGATAAATATGGAAAGGTAAAGTGAATTAGGGTAAACTAGATTTAACTATATTTTGTCTTATGACTAGTATTTCTTATCCTCTTTCTGCATTTTAACCTTAAGTTGTTTCATCTCAAAACTTCACGACTTCCGGTATCCGGCTCCAGCGGAGACGGGCGAGCCTAGGGCTCGCTCGCCGCTTTGTTGCCTTTTCTGCCCCCCCAGGGGGGCGAAACTCTCCGGTTACCGGAGGTTTCCCGTAGGGTCGGCTCAGAGGGAGCGGCCCTCGTCACGGCGGTGGGGAGGGCGCTCCTCTCTGCGACCTAGGAGGAGAGGAACATGCCAGCGGGGGTTTTTTCCTTCTCCAACGGCTGTCGGTGCCATTCGCTTTAATGGAGAGGGCTGAACGGAGAGGTCGGGCGGATCGCCGAGGCTTCAGCTGCGAGAGGGAGTGAGTTTAAAAGAACACCTTTTTTTCCTTGCTGCCAGCCAGGCTGAATGGACTGGGAGGGGGGTGTTTAATTTTTAAAAAAAAACCCTCGGATTTAAGCGGCACGCTAAGATGGCTTCTCTGCAAAGAGAAAGCGGAAACTTTCACTCCGGACGGTCTTTAACAAGGGAAAGTGGATTGTGACTTTCTGCAACATTGTTTCTAGGTCTGGCTGAGCTTAAAAAATTTCTTTTTTTTGCTACTCTCTCCCTCTGGCTAGATGGGCGGTGGAAGTGGCTTCTCTTTGTCCCTGCCTGACTATTTCAACTAAGGAAAATTTCCAGCGTCTCTTTGAAAGCAGGAATTGGAGGGGGGGCTGGAGGGGGCTAAGGGAGAGATTAAAAATGTTTCTAATGAGGTGGGGGAAATAAATGGGCATGTGTCTAGGATAGATATGGAAAGAATGACATATTTTTTGAGATTTCAGAATGTTCTTGAGGAATCTGGTGAATGCCTACCTGATCTTATGAGTACAATTTTAGCAGACTATTTACAAAAACCCAAAGATGAGATCAGGGGGGACATTGACCTAGCCTATAGAATTAATTCTGCATATGCCAAGATGAATGAAGTGCCTAGAGAGATACATGTGAAATTTGTTAGAAGGTCAACCAGAGAGGAAATCCTGAAAGCGCAGAGAGAGAAACCTTTAATTTATCAACGAGAAATGGTCACTATCTTGAAGCAGATCCCTAGAAAAATTAGAGATTCAAGAAGGAAATTTTCCTTCTTGTCTAAAACCTTGTTTGATCACGGGATTTGGTTCAAGTGGATGACACCTGAAGGGATGCTGGTGTTCTGGGAAGGAGGAAGAGTGAGGATTAAAACAGTTGCTGAGGCGGAAGCCTTTCTTAAAAAATATTCCTCTGCCCTGGGGGAAGATCCAGGGGGGACGGAGGGGGTCACGGCCCCGCCCGCGGGGGGCCAGGAAGGAGAGAAAGAAGATACAATAGCCAAAAGACTTAGATCAAAAAAATAACTTTGCCTTGATTTTTCTTGAACAATTTTGTATAATATTTCTATCCGGACTTTTTGTAAATGTCTGACAGCATGGAAGGGAGAATTTAGGTAAATGTACTTGCTTCCATCTTGTAGTGGTATGGAAAATGTTTTCTATGTTAACTTTTTTAATGTGTATTTTGAGGTCTCGGAAGGTCCGACGACTCTGACGTGAATGCTCTCAAAATTTCTTTGTAACCATTACCCTATCCTGTTAAAAAATGTAAAACCAATAAAACTTTTTCAATATTAAAAAAAAAAAAAAACTTCACTAAAAATGCTAGAGAATAAGCCAGTGAATAATGCAGAATGGGAGCAAAAATATTTAGGCATGGTTCAGGGGTAGGAACCATTAGAAGAATTGAAGACCAGGTTAGAGGCAAATCATCATGGAGACCATCTGTGTCGCTAAAAACCAATAGCAACTTGATGGCATAAAATCAGTCATACAATCAGAGTAACTAGCTGATCTGAGAAAACTGTCTCACTTTGGCCTCCCCTCAATATTCTTATGATTTCTATCAGATCTATGAGTTTCTCCCTCTGTGAGAAAGAACTTTCCTTCTACAATTCAAATGTAATTTAAGAGTAGTTATTTATATATATTTCATAATGGAAGACTTCTATAGATGCATGGAGAGGAGGGGAGGAGAGGAAGTAGAGTTTTTCATTTCAGAATATGTTATTTATGTTTGGCTTATATCCAGCCTAGAGTTTATCTGTTCTTTAACCCACCCTAAATATTTTCATTGGCATTTCATTTTTTAGATTCAGACTGTACCATCCTCCAGGATCTCAGGACCGCATACCTTGCCAGATCCTTTCCCCTACTATCATAACATTGAGTGGCGAGTTTAGCTGAAAAAAATTATGCATTGAATTTTCACACATCATCTTATTATACCGATAGAGGTTAGTTTTTATATATCATTTTAGAAAAACATTCTTTTACGTACAAATAAATAAATGAAAACTATCCCATCTTGGTGTAGTGGTTAAAGGGTTAGCCTAGAGAGCAGAAGACTGTGACTTCTAGTCTTGCCTGTATATGAGTGACCTTGGACCAGTCATTTTATCTCAGCCCTAGGAAGGAGGCAATGGCAAACCAGTTCTGGAAAACCTTACTGACAAAACCGTAAGGACTTGTCCAGGCAGTCTCCAAAATTGGGCATGATTGAACAGAAGAAAAAAATAATTGTTGCCCTTATTGTGGCTATATGAGAGCATACATGGTATTACATATACCCCTTTAAGAGAATTCTGGAGACATAGAATACAGTATATGTAGAAATGAGTTGATATGAATGTTTCAATCATTCTAGTGTACAATTTTTATGAGTCTTCATTTAAACCAGGAAAATATAAATGGACAATGAATAAAATGTTTTACATCTAATTATTTGACACTAAACGTACCTTTATGATCAGCTCCATCTGGGTTTAAATGCATTCTTTTCTGGCACTCTGAGCAGCTCATTAGGAATCGTGTCACTGCTTCTCTTGGTAGAAAGGCATAGGTCTCTGAAATCTGAAATGAATAATGAAATATAGGCATTAAGATATAAACTGGGTGGGTATGATTTAATGGAACCTATCATTATATTTTTAAATAAAGTGTATGATATCATAATTCCTGAAAATCCAATAAAGTATGCCTGAATACTACATTGAATTTCAAGCGATAGCAAATTACTTGATCTACCAAATCAAGACATAATATTAATAAAATCATTTTTGCTTATGACAAAAAATTGAGAAAATAATAAATGCTTAGATGATGTTTCCAAAATGTCTTTTGTTCATATGCCCAAAATATTTGCATTTGTCTGTTATAGTTCTATTCTTTTACCATTGTTTTTTTTACCTTCTGATAATACTTTGCTAATTGCATGTCAATTTTAGACAGTAGGAGGAGAAAATGCAGCTACTTTTAAGAGTTACCACCATGTCAGATGCCAATTACTTCATCGCACCTTTGTGGAAGTGAATCCACACCATTTAATAGGTTTTAAATTAAGCAAAAAATATAACCTAGTGGTGGCTTTGCAAAGTTAACCTTACTATGAGAATAACATGATAAATTCAGATGCATTAGCATTTAAATAAAGAATACAGATGATCTCATCCTTCCAGAAGATGCTCTGGATAGAAAAAGGGACAAAATAATTGCATCTCAATCTGTCATGATTAAAATCCAATATAGCAAAGAAATTACCTTTTTAAGCAACAGAACTGTGGTTTTGCAGTAATTAGAATGTAGTATTGCAGGATAATTCTGTTGACAACCACCAGAAACTCAGCAGTTCGAATCTCACTAGCTCAAGGTTGACTCAGCCTTCCATCCTTCTCAGGTCAGTACAGTGAGGACCCAGTTTACTGGGGACAATATTCTGACTCTGTAAACTGCTTAGAGAATGCTGTAAAGCATTGTGAAGTAGTATATGTCTAAATGCTATTGCTTTTTCTAGTTATTTCAATATGTTTCAATATAGGTATTCGTTCCAAACCATGATATCAAAATCCTCCAAACTTCACAACAGAAGTACCTTCATTTTATATACACATCATAATGTTCCATTGTGCACTGTGCATAAAGGGCAGACCTAGTATCACAATATTAAGATATGTACTTGATCACTCCCCATCTTGCCCACCCCATGGATTGCTATGTACTGAAGCCCCTATCCAACATAGCGTTTAGTTCTACTTAGTTCTACTTTCAACAATAAACAATTATATTGGACACTGCAATGTTGCTGCCAGACAGACTGAACCAGTACGTAAAATTAAGAGTGAATAGTCTGTACGCCTTAGTTAACTTCACTAACATATTCAAACATTTAGTATTTAAATTAATGAAGCATTCTTGTGGATTCATTAGCAACCTGTATTTTGGGGGATGCTTCATTTATTTTAATCAAAAATTGTATTGAGTTCATAATTCATTCAGGTAGGATAGAATTTTATTTGGAAAACAAAAGAGTTAAATTGTGAAACTGATATACATTTGATACACTAGAACTTAATAGTATAGTGCCTGGATTGCATGAAGGAGACTTAGCTTCAAGACCACTTCACCCATGGAACAAATTGAGTAACTTTAGGCCAGTTACCTCAACTTCTATCAAATTACATCACAGGGTATTTGGGGGGGGGGGATAGGGGGAAGAAAACAATGTATTCTGCTGGAACTTTGGGCAGAAAGTAATACATTTTGGGTGCCTATCAAAAATAGCTTGCATGGAGAAATATAGTTCTCATAGATTGGTACAAAATATATTCTTTCTGAATGAGAAAACATCTTCTCTGTGGTCTCAGATATTAAATACTTTTAGACGTAACACCCTTGACCCATTGGTTCATCATTTCAGAGATATTTCCTTACCCAATCAGAGAAACAGAATGACTAAAGAGTTTTAGTAGTATATAAAGTAATAAAATTTAGAATTTATACTCTGCTTTAATCCTAAAATTATTTCATTCATTCTCTGCTACAAATTCAGAATAAAACGAATTTGAGGTCCCATCTATTCTGTCACCATATTCACTTCGTAAATTGTCAGAAACAATTTCAAGCTATCCCATAATCATCCTCATTACTCATTCCTGGCTTGAAAACATAGGTTTTCAAGGAGCAAATAATGTTAAATTATTGTTGTTTCCAAGTTGCCACGGGCAGTAACATGCTCCATGAAAGATAAAAATAAAATAAATAATCTCTAAACCCTTACTTCATGTTGGATTCATTTGCCTGGTCTTATGAAAATAAAATCAGTAGTCCAGCTGCAAAGCTAAAATATTAAGCCCCTTTTCACTGAGAAGAATTGTTAATAAGGCTAAAGCTAAAAATCAAGGAAATGAAGGCAAGGCAAGAATTATCACCAGTGGAAAAAGAGTCACAAGTTTGTGAAGTTGTAGAATTTTATATTTCTTTCAAGAAAATACTAGCTTTAATTATAGTTTTATTGCAATTTAAATGATATCAAATGATCCAAAAATAATTTGCCTCTGTTCTCCAATATGATTGTGTGTGAAAAGAGAAATCTAACCCTTTCTTCAGACTAATGAATAATTCCTGTGTGACATTCCTCTACATACAATATAGCACATAGAATTGCAACACAGGACATGTGTTGCAAATATTGTTAGCAGTGTTATTCACCAGATGCAACAGAGATAAAACAAGGTTATGCCTCCATATTTCTTCTTTCTGTTTCTAGGCAACTTCCTTGCTGAACTCTAGTATGTCAGGAAAGAAGAAGCGTAGAGATATATGTATTTACTCTTTTTAAAAAAGATTCTCTTCTGAATGCATCGTCCTTTCCATATTCATCCTGCTGTATTCTTCATTCATCAGATTTACATAACCAGTGGTACATTTGCTGTAATACAGTATATTATATTATATTATATTATATTATATTATATTATATTATATTATATTATATTATATTATATTATATTATATTATATTATATTATATTATATTATATTATATTATATTATATTATATTATATTATATTATATTATATTATATTATATTATATTATATTATATTATATTATATTATATTATATTATATTATATTATTATATTATATTATATTATATTATATTATATTATATTATATTATATTATATTATATTAATTATATTATATTATATTATATTATATTATATTATATTATATTAATTATATTATATGATATGATATGATATGATATGATATGATATGATATGATATGATATGATATGATATGATATGATATGATATTATATTATATTATATTATATTATATTATATTATATTATATTATATTATATTATATTATATTATATTATATTATATTATATTATATTATATTATATTATATACTGCACTAATATATTTCCAAACAATGCCTTTTCTAGTACATGACAAATGCTAAACATTTAGAGTAATGACTGTGTTATTCTTATTAAATAATTGATGATTTAGAAAAAGATGACAAAGCATGTTTGATGTGGTGTATATAAAGAAACATAAGCATACAGTAGATATAATTAATTATCATGCTGGGAAATATACTCCATGTACTCTTTTGGAGTGGGATTTTAATTGCATTTGAAATTTCATCCATTGAAGCATTGTTTTAAAAGGCTTGATTTTAGGCAAATTATTGGTCACTATTAGATAAGTTACCGTAAAGCTTAGATAAGAGTGTCAACACCCAATGCCTTGTTCTGCTTGAATTCAACACCACTTTTCTTTGTTCTGCTTCACTTCAATGCCTATTCACTCTGCTCAAGATATTTGGTATAAGAGAAATGGGGGAGAGGGGGAGAAGAATCTGCCTCTCTGGAAGTCCTCATTGGCAGAGTAGAGGCTAATAAGTAATAATATATTTCATATATGATTTTAAAATCTATAGATGCATTGTACAGTGTAATCTATTAATGGTATAGTTCTGCAGCTTAAAGTTGATAAAAATTTGGCAGCTAAAACATATTTGAAATGGATTCATTTGTGATAAAACTAATTTTAAGCATATGTATATAAAACTGATAATATATGAAAAGAGTTTGTGGTTTGTTTATTTATTTTATTATTTATTCAGGCAAAGTCATCAGTTAAGGTCCAATGACATAAGTAAAATAAAAGTTTCCAATATAATTGTATGCCTATGCTATGAGAAAATTTAAAATAACATATACACCCATACATACATAAGCATGGATAACCTGAGATGTAAAGCAATTCATTGCACAATATTACTTGTTATGAGAATTTGTCTTCAACATGTTGTGTAGCCTATACAATGGTAGTTGTGTAACCGAACAAATTTGAAACAGCATCCATATGGTAGCTATTAAAATGTGTACAATTAAAATGAATATACTAATGTCTTTTATCCTAAAATTATATACTGTATATTTAGAAATTTCTAAATGAATTGTGTGTTTTCAGAAACTTCTTTTATACTCCACCATATTTATTTTCTCTTTACAGCAATGCCACAAATATCTTGAGAAAACTATCTTGTAAAAAGCAGCTATAATGATAGAAATTACAAAGAAAAAAATCTCAGAATGTGAATGAGCAGGTAACCAGGAAAAGAGCATACAGGTTCAAATGAGACTTTGCATGATTGTTATTCCATCCTATAACTAAATTCTTTTTTGTTGCTTTAAGAACTAGGTTTAGTATGAAATCATTTTGAACTTGTCAAATAGATTTTTGATATAGGTACTTTTCTGATATAATGAAACAGGGAGCAGGCTGCTCACAACTTAGCTGCTAAAAGAGGTACTGTCTGTTAGCTGGGACAGATACAATGCATTACTTGATATTGTGATAGCTGTCACACAATTTACTTGCCACATGCAGCGTCCATTATTACTCCTGTATTTGACCACCAACTGCCCTGCAGGCATAGCAGCTTTGACATGACAGGACACTCATAATTCATGTAAACATCCAGGTTCTTTCCCCAAGTGTTTTTCCAATTTTATGCTCTACCTACTTGTTTACAAACTACTACAGTGTCCCAAAACAAATTTGCCAGCTTTATAGTACCACAAACCTTTATTATTTTTCAGAGTTGCAGAGTCAGACCAATGATACTTAATTTGTCCATTCGTGTAATTCAAGATAAATAAACATGCTAGCAAGCAAGATTATCCTGATATCTAGATAATGGCAACATGAAAGTTGAAAATATTTATCTTGTGTATATAATAGTGAAATCCCAATATTTGCTCAGAAATAAGTTATACTGAGATTAATGAAGCTTTCTCACAGACACATTTAAGCAGCATTGCAACATTAGAAAAGTTACTTGATCTAATTTTTGCATTAAAAATTGAAGTAATCATATTATTTCTCTGTGAGAGAGAAAGACATAAAATAAGAAATTAGGAAAATGGTAAATTAGCTGACTGAGAGAACTGATGGCAGAAAGAAAAAAATAATTGACAAATTGGCTGACAAAAAACCCTGAGATGATTAGTTTGCAGATAAAATAGAAAACAACATATTGAAAATTATTTAAATGTGACTTGATTAGGGCCAGGATCTGGGGAAATAATTATTAAATAAGGGGAAATGATTTCATTGAGACTTCTCTATGCATTTTGGAAAGTAAATTAATTATAAAGGAAATTATTTAATAATAATTTGGGGAAATTAATTGGATTCCCTTTCTATGAAATGAATGAAACAAAGGAAAACTTATGTCACAGGACAAAAACAGTAGATATAAGTAACCACTTTTGTGTTGTTGGGACCCAAAATTATTTCTGTTTTTCATTTACTTTCTTTATTAGTTTCTTGCCTTTAGCCTCACAAACTTATCTTCAGTGAAGTGGGGGCTGTGCTTTATGGACTGAAATGCTTGCTGTGAAATTTGTAGGCAAAAACCTCCCCTCTTCAAGAGTTGTGGTGGCACAGTGGCTAGAATGCAGTACTGCAAGCCTCTTCTGCTAACTGCTGGCTGCCTTCAATTTGGCAATTCGAATCTCACCAGGCTTAAGGTTGATTCAGCCTTTCATCCTTCCAAGGTCAGTAAAATGAGGACCCAGATTGTTGGGAGCAAATATGCTGACTCTGTAAACTGCGTAGAGAGGTCTGTAAAGCACCTTGAAGCTTTACAGACCTATATAGGTCTAAGTGCTATTGCTATCATGATTCATTATCGTATATGACAAATTAGTTCAGGAGTTTTTAGCAATCAGATTTTCATAAAATGGATGTTTCACAACTATAAAAAAATATTTTATAAAACTGTTCACATTTTTTCAAAATGTCAGATGTACCACTTAGTTTCTAAATATTCTGAATACTTGATGATATACTTGATTCTACAAAGGCGGAATAGAAAAAGTGAAAGATTATAAAGCCTGTGATGATATTTCTTCTTTATATATTAAATGTATTTTTTACCTAATAAGAATATTTATTATGGTGTTTTTTTTATAATTAATGACATTGATTTGGTTCCAAGAATGCTCTACTAGCTTACACAAAAAATATATTTATGTTCAAAAAAATCTTACAGCAAACTTTTAATTATTGTACTGAATACTGCTTTAATTCTAAAGTCTCCACTGCTTAAGTCTAATATCTCCAATAAATTCCTAGAAGAATCAGTTGCTCACCCTTTCTCTGAATTGCTAAAGTAGAAAAAGGAGGTACCGGTATATAAGGGCCCATTGTCTTGTGATTCTGGGAAGTTTTAAAGTCCTTTTTAAAGAGTTTTACACATAGAAATTACACAAAGATCCTTTTAAAAGAGATTTACATAAAAAAAATTTGCACCACTTAAGGCACTAGATCATATAGCTTTGGAGAAATTTAAGGGTTATTCAGAGAATGGAATTACATTTTGATTTTGCAATTTCTTGCACACCACTGAAATTTTCCTTCCCTATGTGAACAAAGCTGAGGGCTAAGTACAGTGTTTCTCTGACTACGTTCTGAGTAGGCAGTCAATGAGTTTGATTACATCTGTAAAATCATGGTTGTCAGAACACTATCAGAAGAGTGAGAGTATGTGTGCCACATTCATCTGATATTATTTCTTTAGACGAATTGAGTTGGAGGAAAGATGGATGAGAAACATAGTAAACTCTCCTGTTCTTTTTACTATCTGATTTGCTCTTTGTTGTATTACCTTCTTTTAACTAAAACTACAGTATACTGTTTATTTTCATTATTTCTTAACTCTTAATTTATGCATCTGATGTGTAATATAGTCCGTTACAGTCTTTGTAGTCCAATCTATCTGCAACTGTTAGGGTCATTCAGTCTCTTGTTTATTTGATTTCTCCTACTGGTAATTTATTCCTTAAGTCTCTCAAATTTCTGTTTCATACAGGTATTTATTTCGCCTGATCATGCTCTAAGTGAATTTTCATTGCATAGATAGATGGGGGGGGGGTCAGTTATATGATTGTGTATGATAGAGGCATATTATATTATATTATATTATATTATATTATATTATATTATATTATATTATATTATATTATATTATATTATATTATATTATATTATATTATATTATATTATATTATATTATATTATATTATATTATATTAATTATATTATATTATATTATATTATATTATATTATATTATATTATATTATATTATATTATATTATATTATATTATATTATATTATATTATATTATATTATATTATATTATATTATATTATATTATATTATATTATATTATATTATATTATATGCAAATGTTAATATATACACCTCCGTTTTTTAAATTTACAGCACATAATTCTCAGAAAAAGAATTATGTGCCAAAAAGCTACAATATATCAATAGGGTCTTTAGCCCAGAAAAATCAAGTGATAGACTTTTTTATTTTTACTAAAGCTTATTTTTGAAATAGATTTTGAAAATAAGTTGAAGTAAACCAATCCAATAATCTTCCTTAAAAATATTTTACATGCTTATTATATAAAGTCTTGAAGTAATTTCTCTTAAACTATCATCATTAATGTTTTGGAAATAATAATCTATCATCTCTGCTATGTTATCTCAATGAAAAATCAAAAGAGATGTTAATATTCCTTATTTGTTTGGTGGTCAATTTCTTATTTAATTAATCTCAAATTCATTGAAACTGAATTTTGTTCCTTTTATATCTCTAAAACACAATTGAATATTGCTTTCTTCAATTTGGAACTTGGTTAATTCATACATCACTATTAACAATACCCCACTGTAATGTAAAAGTACATTATTTTACTAAAATATGAATTAGATAGGTAAAGGAGGAATTAAGAAGGCATGTTTGTAACTGGAGAAATAAAACTCTGGTTTCAAATTGGAAATCTGGTTCACTATGAAAGTAATAAAGACAGCCCACATTATAATTAAAATACTGTTAAGAATAAAATGATTCAAACTTTAAAAAATATAAATTTATCATGTTTCTTGAAGATTATATACCTACTAAAATGATTGGAGAATATTTTCGTTTACTATTAATATAGTATATTAATATAAGGTATAGTATATTAATACATATATTAATATGCATGTGTAATGTTTATATATTACCTAAATATTCACATCTATGTTATCTAAGGATATAACTTATCAAGCATTTTAATAAATAAAATGTTAAAAACTAAAGAATCACTTTGATAAATTGGACACAGAATATATATACAACTTGATTTCTCTAGCAGTTACAGGAAAATAAGTATTAAACATTATTTAAATATACTGGTGAATTGGTTCTGATCTATCTGATCAACATGGGTCCTATTATATCTTCCTTTATTACAGTTCAAATAATTTGTACACTATTGGCACAATATAATATCTGCATTCTTTCTTCACTTGGAATCCAAATATATTAAAGCATGTTTCAGCTTATTAATGCAAGTCAACATAGATCCATTTAGGGATAAAATGGTTTGACTGAAAGATAATTGACAAATACACCTTATTTATTTTTGATAAAATATAGCAATATGGCATTCCACTTGGTGTAAGATTATTTACTTACTGCTTTATAGGTTCTTTTTTGTCCAGCATGTTTTCTGATTTGCTCTCCATTTGGTCCTGTTTCCACGTGCATGGAGTAGATTATATCAAAGAAATCTTCAACAACAGCTACCTGTCTTAATGACAGCTTTTCATCTACCCCAATTCCATCCTAAGAAGAAATGACAGGAAACACAAAATGCATATATAAATTACTAGAAAATATATTTTATGACCACAGTAAATTAAAGATATTGACACTGATATCTAAAGATCACATACTACTCAACAGTCAAATCAGTGATACTATTATCACTACACAATAAATATAGATGTATTTAGGATTCTAAGTGATGGTTTATATTTAATTAGAATAGACGAAGCAGTCTAAAATTGATTCAAAATTGCATTTTAATTAGAAGAACTGATTAGGTTTGAACAGAATTTGTGAATGAGTTCAATATAAACCTATGTGTGCATATATATGTGCACGCATGTGCGCACACACTACACACACACCGTACACACCATATACACGTACACACGCACACACGCACGTTTGTGTTTATTTAAGTTTCCTACTGAATCTTAAAGCAAATCAAGGTCTGGTTTTACTAAAATCATGTATTTATTTTATTTATTTATTTATTTAAATTTATATCCCGCCCTTCTCCACAGAGGACCCAGGGCGGCGCACAGGAAATTTAAAAACATACAAAATACAATAAATATAATTTAAAAACTATTAAATAAACCTATCCTGTGCTAAAACCAAAATTTAAAAACCCAATTTAAAACTATCTAAAAGTCCCCATGGGAGGTTAGGCTAGGCCGGCTTGTTGAAACAAATATGTCTTAAGACATTGGCGGAAGAGGCGGAGGTCGGTGATGGTACGTAATTCAGGGGGTAGGTCATTCCAGAGGGCTGGCCCCGCCACAGAGAAGGCTCTCCCCCTGGGTGTCGCCAGTCGGCATTGTCCGGCCGACGGCACCCTGAGGAGGCCCTCTCTGTGGGAGCGTATCGGTCTAAGGGATGTATGGGGCAGGTGGCTCAGGGCCTAGCTATATACGAGACCGCCTCCTGCCCCATACATCCCTTCGTCCGATCCGCTCCCACAGAGAGGGCCTTCTCCAGGTGCCGTCGGCGGGGCAATGCTGGTTGGCGACACCCAGGGGAAGGGCCTTCTCTGTGGCGGGCCCGGCCCTCTGGAACGACCTACCCCCCGACCTTCGCACTATCTCGGACCTCCGCCTCTTCCGCCAACGCCTTAAGACGTATTTATTTCAACAAGCCGGCCTAGGATAGCCCCCCGTTTCTGACTTTTTAAAAATAAATTATAATTTGGGAAGGTTTTTAACATGGGTTTTAGCACGGGTTAACTAATGTAATATATTTAAAATTGATATTTATTGTATTTTTGTGGTTTTAATAATGCCTGTGCGCTGCCCTGGGTCCTAACAAGGAGAAGGGCGGGGTATAAATTTAATAAAATAAAATAAATAAATATAACTAGGCCCCGAGCCATGGAGCGCTTTAAAGATAGTTGTCAAAACCTTGAAGCGCACTCGAAAGGCCACAGGAAGCCAATGCAGCTCGCGCAGGATCGGTGTTATGTGGGAGCACCTAATGGCTCCCATAATCACCCGCGCGGCTGTGTTTTGGACTAGCTGTAGCTTTCAAGTGCACCTCAAGGGAAGCCCCATGTAGAGAGCATTACAATAGTCAAGTCGGGACGTCACGAGAGCTTGAGTGACTGTGCGAAGGGCAGCCTGGTCCAGTAAGGGGCGCAATTGGCGCATCAGGCGTACCTGATGAAACGCCCCCCTGGCCACGGCTGCCACATGGTCCTCCATGGACAGCCGGGAATCCAGGAGGACACCCAAATTGCGCGCCCTCTCCACGGGGGGCAGTGTTTCGCCCCCAATGGCCAGAGTTGGAATAATCTGGCTGAACCGGGGTGCCGGAAACCACAGCCACTCAGTCTTGGCAGGGTTGAGCTTGAGTTTGTTACCACCCATCCAGATCCGTACGGCTTCCAGACACCGGGACAGCACTTCGGCGGCATCGTTGGGGTGGTTTGGGGTGGATATGTACAACTGAGTGTCATCAGCGTACAGATGGTACTCCACCCCAAAACCACGGATGATCTCACCCAGTGGCTTCATATATGTGTTGAAAAGGAGGGGCGAGAGGACCGACCCCTGAGGGACCCCACATAGGAGAGGCCTCGAGGTCGACTTCTGCCCTCCCGTCAACACATATTGCGACCGACCAGAGAGGTAGGACGAGAACCACCGCAGAACGGTGCCTCCCAGCCCCAACCCCCCCAGTCGGTGCAATAGGATACCATGTAGAGATAGATGCATCCATAAGTATAATTGGAACATTTTATTTACTATCCCTTTGAATTACCTGACTACTGTGTTTAAATTACAGGTAGTCCATCACTTACAATCATTTGTTTAGTGACCATTTTAAGTTACAACAGCACTGAAAAAAAGTGAGTTAGTGGTAGAAAAGAAAAATGTGGTGGAGTGTCAGTACTGTATTAGCTGTAGTTGATTTCGCTGTGTAAGCCTCTTGCAAATATGTGAGGACAACTGCATAAATATTTGACCCAGTACTTGACAAATAGCATATATAGCAATGGTGAAGTCTCAGGTAAAATGCTGGCTCACATCCAAAGTGCATTAGACATCTGTGAAATCTTATACATGAATATTCAGGAATAAATCCACTTATGTTCGGTTGGATGTATTATTCTGTTAATAGTTATAGAAATTCACCCATTCAGATTAATACAATTAGATTCAGTTAACTTAAATGCTGCCACTTGAATTGAATTTACACATGATTCACTTCAGTGGACTGGGACTAATACTGTGCTTAGTCTGATCTGCTGAATCTGGAAAGCGCACCTGAGTGGGTGAAGGAAGAGCCTTACTACAGAATACTGAATATGTTCTCTGCCTTGATCTTGTGTAATGCTGATGTGATACTATGTTTTTTGTTTTGTTCTGCTGGCAAATTTATGTTGCACACCATACAATTGCTATAAAACTATAGGTGCTTTCCTGACTGGGGAATTCTGGGAATTGAAGTCCACCCATCTGAAAGTGGGCAAGGTCGAGAAACATTGGCCTAGAATATTTGTCATGTTTCTTACTGTAACCTTCAATTGAGCTTACTGTGGTTGGAAGAAATTGTCTTATTCGTTCTTATTTTTCTTGCTCATTAAAGACTTTTTTTTTCTTTGCATTATATTTAAGGCTTTTTTCTGCTAGGGATTTTTGTTAGATGACAGAAAGGAGACTAGGAGGTGTCTTATTACTTCATCTTACACCTTCTATAGTATTGTCTGTGGCTATGTTGGAACCAAGGGTGGATTGGGGCTAGTTTTACTGCCAGTTCACAACCCGTGCATGTGTGCTGTTCAGTGTAAATTGTTCTTCACGTATGTGCAGAACAATTTACAGTGAAGTGTGCATGCACAGTCAATAAAAACCAAAATAGCGGCAGCCCAGCGGCGCCAAGGGAACTGGTTCAGGAGTGTGGCAGGCCTGGGTCGCTGCTGGTTCTGCGATCCAGGCCTGAATTCCACTACTGGTTCAGTAAAACCAGGCCGAACCAAGAGCAACCCACCTCTGGTTGGAACTGAACAGAAATTGGTGACATATAGCTTCTCCTATTCAACTTCTTCATTAGAATGGACAGGAAGTATGATTGGAAGGCACATGTAAATCAGTACTTCATATAGTGTTGCAAGTTTTTCCTCTTTAGTTCCTGGTGTTTTGTTTCATGCTTCCTACATGATTACAGTGTGGAAGGGACTGGTGATATCATAAAAAGGTGACAATGCTCTCCTAAAAATGCTTGGGATGGTTCCTGTCATCAATGGCTGGGAATTTGTTAAAACATAAATTCAGCCCTTCACTGTGATCATGCCTTGCAAGAATCATTACAAAATTTAACATGGAAAATTTTACAAAATTCCTAAGTCGGTGTCATTTGTGTTAGGCACCATAAATATGACGACTAAGTCACTACATTTCTCCAATTACATCAATATTGCTTATATTGGTTGACAAAACATCTCCAAAATTTCTGTCTTGAATCTTCCCTAATGCTACTTAGAGATTGAATTTATCAATCATGATGCTGAATTATATATTTTTCTTCAAGATGCCTCTTTCCTTTATGTTATTATAAAATTGCATCTTCAGCAAGATAGAACAATACCCATGAATAGGGCTAGAAGGTTTACAATGCAAAAATCTGAATGGCAGCAAAGAAACTTTATCTCTTTTTCGATATCTAATGCCTTTCCATATTTATATAACCCTATCTTTGAGGAAAACAAATATACCCAAACTACAAATCACTCATTTATCAAAGTCATATCAGAGCAGCGGTATATTCAATAAGTTATAGAGGCACAGTGACCAAGCAGTTAAGATGCTGAGCTTGACGTGCTTGGAAGATTGGCAGTTTGAGTCCTAAGCACCACATGACGGAATGAGCTTCCATTACTTGCCCCAACTCCTGCCAACTTAGCAGTTCAAAAGCATGGAAATGCAAGAAGAGAAATAGGTACCACTTCAGTGGGAAGATAATAGTATTCTGTGCAATTTGGCGTATGGCCACAGAACAGCACTTTAACTGTGACTAGGAAATCAGCATTGCCTTTTAGAGATGAATACAGGGAAACATTTACCATTTTATTTTCAATAAGTTAGCCGTAAATATTAGTACATCATACATACACATTGCAAATGTTTTCTTTGTAGTAAGAGATATTAAGTCAGAGACTGTTACAAAAGTAAAAATACTAATGATCAGTAATTTCTACATTTTTTCATAATTAATGCTACAATCACATAATTATCCAGAACACATATGGCTTTGAAGCCATTCTCAGATAAAATAATTTTTAAAAATAACTTGCTCAAAACTCTGCAGCCATTGCCATTGTGTATTTTCAGAATCCTAGTGATCTTCCAGAAAGCCTAAATCTGGGGAAGCCAATGAAATTAGGAGCTCATTAAATGGTCGCTTTAAGTAAAGAGTGCACTCTTTCTATCTTTTTATTATAATTTTCTGACTGTTTTTAAATTGATTTAGTGGTTGAATAATATGGATTTTTAGTTTTGATTTTAACTTTGTATGTTGCCTAGAATCACATGTATGTAAGAAATGTGTCTATATAAATTAAATAAACAAATGTGTTTATGTTGGCATCTGCAACAAACATGATTGAAATGTGTGTACAGGAAAGTATAGACAAGTAAGGACTACTTGTATTTAGTATTCATATTATACCCATGTAAGGCCAGCTGATACCATAAGAAAAACCCAGCAATATTATCCCCAGCCCTTCCAATACTGAACTGAACAAGACATTAACACTCAATGTGTCGAAAACTAAAGTCAAGTATGACAATGAAAGAGTTAAGGGCATGATAGCTCCCACTCCTTCCATTGATGCCATATGCATGTGCTTATTGTGCTTAAATGTTTAATCCAGGACTTGCTACAGGTCTTACACTGGCTTCCACTTGGACTCAGGATACATTAAAGAGCTGTGGTGGCACAGTGGTTAGAATACAGTACCATAGACTAATTCACTACTCAATCCAGGAGTATGATTCTGAACAGCTCAAGGTTGACTCAGCCTTCTGTCTTTCCAAGGTTGGTAAAATGAGGACCTGGATTGTTGGTGACAATATGCTTTTATGCAGTATATGCTATTTCAAAATTTTGGTTGTGTTGTATAAAGCCATTTATAGTTTAAATCTCAGTATTGCAAGATTTACTCCAATCAGATCTTTTCTGACCTACTAGGTCATCAAAAGAAAAGCTACTCTCAATTACCTACTTTTAAGATGGTAAATACAATACAATACAATACAATAGCAGAGTTGGAAGGGACCTTGTAGGTCTTCTAGTCCAACCCCCTGCATGGGCAGGAACCCTATACCATTTCAGACAAATGGCTGTCTAACATCTTTTTAAAGACTTCCAGGGTTGGGGCATTCACAACTGCTGGAGGCAAGCTGTTCCAGAGGTTAATTGTTCTTACTGTTAGGAAATTTCTCCTTAGTTCTAAGTTGCTTCCCTCCTTGGTTAGTTTCCACCCATTGCTCCTTGTCCTGCCCCCAGGTGCCTTGGAGAAAAGTTTGACTCCCTCTTCTTTGTGGCACCCTCTGAGATATCGGAACACTGCTATCATGTCTCCCCTGGTCCTTCTCTTCATCAAACTAGACATACCCAGCTCCTGCAGCCGTTCTTCATATGTCTTAGTCTCCAGTCCTCTAATCATCTTGGTTGCTCTTCTCTGCACTCTTTCCAGAGTCTCCACGTCTTTTCTACATCGTGGCGACCAAAACTGTATGAAATGAAGCTAATACCTGAAAATGTTACTTTAGAACAGTCTCCCTGTGGAGATCAATAGGCCCTTTTCTTGCTTGCAGTCAGGAAGATGCTGAATAAGAAATTTACTAGAGCATTCTAGTGAGACTTTATTATTTGATCAACTTTTAAGATTTTCTTTTCTTGTTTATTTTTATAGTAAATGATTTTATTGTGTTTATTTTATGTAAACTGCTGAAAGATTATACTGATTGCAGCATGATACAAGTGTTATAAATACATCAATAATCTATTTAGAAATTTTTGTTTCCTCTGAAACACACTGGCTTGGAATAAATTTCTTTGATTACAATCATGATCATAACATTGTTTTTGTAGAGTCTATAAAATCATCTGTCTTAATTATAACAAAATATAATGAAATACAAATAAAATTATAAGCATTTCAATAAGCTGAATTACCAATGTAGCTCAGGGTTGAAATGAGGGGTCCTTGGTGCTCTCTGAGCTTCCTTGTTTTCTTGCTGATGTTTCATTACCCAAACTAGGTAATATCATGGTGCTAGACTAGCATTGATGATGTTACATAGTTTGGGTAATAAAATGTCTGCAAGAAAACAAGCAAGCTCAGAGAGCACCAAGGACTTCTCAAAGTACAAGTGACAATATGCACAAACATAAACAGAATACCTTATCAATTGTAACAGTGTTTAAAATTTAAAGGGGGGGGGTTTACCTAAGGAATTATTCCTCCTATATACCTCCAATTTCAATATTACGTTAGAGACCATTCATTTTTATTTTCTGGGAATATATAAAAAGCAAAACATAATCTATTAGAATTATATTCTTCCCAATAGTGATAAGTAAAGGAAGCAAGAAAACTTCTAAGCAATACCTATTCAGAAGAAGCAAAATCTATATAAATAAAAATGTAAAATAGTTTGTGCAAAGCCACTAATCTCAGAAAATACTACACCAATCGGCACCAAATTTTCACACAAACGTAAAAGGTATGCACTTCTCAGGTTTTCACCTCCCTGTAGCTCCTCCCATCCAGCTGCTTCTTATGATGCATCATGCACACGCCCCTCACATTTCCAACAGTCATTTCCTCAGCAACCAAATAAGCTTCCACCGTTCCCACACTGCATGGAGGCCTACTAGGCCCAAAACTAGGCATGGGGGGTGACACACTCCCAGGTGCCCATTTTTGGTCCCAGGAGGCTGTATGGTAGGTAGGTAGGTAGAGGGATAGAGAGAGAGGGGGGAAATATGGTAGGTAGGTAGGTAGGTAGGTAGGTAGGTAGGTAGGTAGGTAGAGGGATAGAGAGAGATAGGGAAAATACAGTAGGTAGGTAGGTAGATAAAGAGAGAGAGCAGGAAAATATAGTAGGTAGGTAGGTAGAGGGATAAAGAGAAAGAGGGAGGGAAAATACAGTAGGTAGTAGGTAGAGGGATAAAGAGAGAGGAAAAATACAGTAGGTAGGTAGAGGGATAGAGAGAGATAGGGAAAATACAGTAGGTAGGTAGGTAGAGGGATAGAGAGGGAGGGAGAAATACAGCTGGTAGGTAGGTAGAGGGATAGAGAGAGAGAGAGGGAAAATACAGTAGGTAAGTAGGTAGAGAGATAAAGAGAGAGGAAAAATACAGTAGGTAGGTAGGTAGAGGGATAGAGAGAGAGAGAGAGGGAAAATACAGTAGGTAAGTAGGTAGGTAGAGGGATAGAGAGAGATAGGGAAAAATACGGTAGGTAGGTGGATAAAGAGAGAGAGGGGGAAAATACCGTAGGTAGGTAGAGGGATAGAGGGATAAAGAGAGAGAGAAAAATACAGTAGGTAGTAGGTAGGTAGAGGGATAGATAGAGAGGGGGAAAAACAGTAGGTAGGTAGGTAGGTAGGTAGGTAGGTAGGTAGGTAGGTAGGAGGATAGAGAGGGGGGGGGGAAATACAGTAGGTAGGTAGGTTGGGGGTTATGCAGTGGTTGTGTGTATGGGTTTGTGTGTGCAGGTGTACATCTACACACAGATTGGTTGGCCATTTAACCAGACTGGGCCACAGCAACAGCCGTGTACAGCTAGTTGTCTAATAAAAAATATTAGATTTACCTTGACACAAACAATCTTGAGAGATGTCATATAAATAGAATTATGGCTTTAACTTCTCAAACTTTTTTAGCTATAAGTTAACATATCTAGGGAAGTTAGCAAAGGGCATCTACAGAAGAAATGGAAAACAAATATTGACGTGTGTGTAATGATAATGAGATAAGTTTTTAACAGTACTTTTAATATATATCAAAATGCAACAATGTAATGGCAGCATTTGTATGATGATGTTGTTCCTCATACGTCATCATTTTGGTGTCACAATAGCTTGTACAAACACTGCAAGAATGGCTTTTTTATTTGTGACATGAAGTGACATCATCTACTTAAAAACAGAAGCAATTGTAAGGTTCAAAAAATGGGTAGTGATGTTAGTATTCTCTCCAAATCTCTGCTTTCAAGATTTCCTCTGAGGGAGTTTTCATGTTCACAATCTCCCTATGATTTCCTAAGTCAGGCAGTAAAACACAAATCAAATAAAAATTATCTTCTAGCTTATTAGATTCATCCCAAATGTCTCCCTTTTTAGATTCCAATTGTTCTCCCAGACCTGGAAAAAGAAAATTCACTATTGGCTAGAGTTTCCCAGATTACATGGCTTGAATCTAACTGCATCAATTTGAATCAAGATTGTTTTAAAACCTAATTACTATTTGAGACATTCATTAAGGAGATGAACCAATAAGTAATAACCCCCTCTCTTCTGCAATGTGAGGTATCCTAAATTAATATTTCAGAAAAATTGACAATTTAGGGGAAATGTTACTAAATAAAAGCACAAGTGCATATTTTTTGCAGAGAATCATTAAAATAAATAAAAAATTAAAAGCAGTGTTTAAATTAATAACAATAAGAAACTGCAGAAAATTGTTCATATTTTTATTTCTATATAAATAATCAGTTTACGGGAAGACAAACAACAATTTATACATCTGACACAGAAAAGACCTCAGGATAATACAGAGCTTCTCTTCCTTAGTTGGGCAATATATTATATTTAAACTATTGCACTGGCTTTGAATCCTTGTTACTATCTCAAATTTTTCACTGAGATCTAGAAGATAAATAGATGATAATGTAGATAGATAGATAGATAGATAGATAGATAGATAGATAGATAGATAGATAGATAGATAGATAGATAGATTCGAATCAAATCAAATCAAATATGATTCATAGTTTATTAGCTATTATGCTTCTAAGTAGCAGATTTTATTTGATTCTCTTTCTGTTTCAGTTTAGACTGTGCTAGAGGGATTAATCCTATAATGTCAAGCTAGATGATCTAATCATCTCTATCTATGATTTTGCAATGCAGCAGCTGTACAACAGCTTGTTGTAAACAGGTTCATTGTCTCCACACTGTTCCCAGTGGACAACTGCCTCTTTCCCAAAACCACTGCTATAACAAACTATTAATTGTCACTGGGGCTAGCAGTCTCAGGGAAAGCAAAGGGCAGATCACAAGGTCCACCACTTCTATATCCACTACAGACAATGCTACAGACAGATCTGCCATTCTGAATTATTTTGTACCCCTTTGTTTATACCAGTAACAAGAAACAATTGTGATAGCCTAGCAGTTGAATAGGATTGAAGTAATAAACAATAATTATTTACAAATTATAGTACAACCAGATATGATACTTCTGGCTAACATGGAAGAGAGAAAAAATACAGGATCGAATAACACATCCACTAGCTCTCCTTCAAAAGATCAGATTCTTCTATTGGGGAAAAACACGTAAGGAAACTTAAATAGCTTTGCTTCAGGTTATCTATGGAACACCTTTCCAACACAAAGCAATTTATCTATTAAGATGTTTGAGAGAGGCTCTTCTCTTTGTCCCACATCTTAAAATGTGTTTCATAGAGATATGAGAAAAGCCTTTGGCTATACTATCATCTACAAGGGGCTTGATTTGATTTAGCCAGTTGGGTGACCTTGGGTCAGTCACTCTCTCTCAGCTCAACTCAGAAGTTGTTGTTGTAGAAGAAAGGTGTGTGGGATATGCTCACTGCCTTGAGTTATGTGAAAAAATAATAAATATGGAATATAAATAAATAAACAACAAACTTGGCACTGAAATGGGAAAAAAGTGTACACCAAGTGAACCTGACTCAGAAGGAAGTCCCAAAATGTATGTAAATTATGATAGCTAGGACATTCAAAGTAGAACTTTCTACAATCTCAGATTCATTTGCAAAAGATTGCAGAATATAGATATGAGTTGAAAAGAGGAAGTCTCAACCCTGCTGTAGCCAATCCAATACAGAAGAGAAACTAAGAAATATTTGCATCATGATAAATACATATATTTGTATAAATAAAAAATATTCATTGTCCCTGATTAGTTCCCATGAACATTCACCAGATGGAATTCAGAATCACAAAATAAAACTACTGCTTTTAAATTTCAATTCATAAGGAAATGACTGAAGTATTTTTAGCATATGATGCTGAAAAACTCAAATATGCCTTATTAGCTGATATTCAGAGAAATCTCTTTTACAAATTGTGCATATTCTTATTTAAATCAAAGTAAGGGAAAATGTTAAATAGAGGAAGGGACAGTATGCATCTTTAATTTTTTAAAAGAGGCAGTGAAATATAGTGCTACTGAAAATACAGTATACATTTCTGTTTATATCTATTATTTGTGGATATCAATTCATCCAAAAAACAAACTCCATCAGTAGTAATAGAATGTAAGAAATATCAAATTCTAAACATGCAAGAATAGACTTTGTCGTGTAGCATTACATGATGAATGGCTATTATAGTTCATTTCTAATTTTATTTTGAAATGTTCAGCCGATCTAATTGAATAGGCTTTTCTTTCTTTTGTTAACCTACAGATTATCTCCAGTAGAGGGAGTTGTATATTTCTTCAGGAATTTTAAGAAGTGTTCATGTTTATTTTCTGTCACTGTGATGAAAATCCAAAGATGAACAAGGAAAATAGTTCAGTGATGTATATTAAATATATTTAGCAAGAAATTTTGATGGCAGGTAGACCAAGGCAATCATAGTATAGATCCCACTTGATAAAAAGCGTCCACAAAAGAGACCTAAAACAAGATGGATCTTTGACATCATCAAGTACAATATTGCTGGCAAAAGAAAGCTCAGGACTGTATTGGTTGGAAACATCCACAAGAGGCCTTCATCCTGCAGTAGATAGACAATGACTAAAAATGAATGAATGAATGTATATTAAAATGTCACAATATAAAACACGTAAATTAATATTGTTGCTTGCTGCTACTGCTGAGGTTTTTCTCCCCCCATATTCTGCTGATGCTAGAAATTTTAGTAAGGCCACAACATATAGAATCAGTCTCCCTGTTGAACAAGCTGATTATGATATTAGTAATCTCTCTATTGACTGACATGATTAGTCTGCTATCAGATACAACCATCAGGTATCAGTACTTGCCTTCCTGGCATTTATTGACAGCTGGTACTTGGCAGAACTCCAAGTCTGATCAACACTTTAATCAGTAATTTTTTAGACTTCATTCCACATATACATGATTATCCATGTTCTGTTACTTTCCGATTCAATATTGCAATATTTTGTATATGGACTTATTTCTTTAGACTGCACACCAATTTAATTAGTACAAAATGCAGGAGACATATTACAGCCAAACTTAGGAATCATATAAATTTTTGGTTCAGTTTTTCTTTGTTTTTTACCATTTCAAGTTGTCCAAACTACCCCAACCACAGTAATTTCTGTTTTATTTTCTTTGGATCACATTTTGTTGTTTCAGGTTTACTGGCTTTTAGTTTATTTCTAGCCACTGTTCAAAATAACAATTTATGAAACAACATGTATGAATATAAGTTGTTAAAAGGTTTGGGCCCAGGTATTAAAGAACTGGCTTTCTCTCATGTAAGCCTGCCTGTCAACAGTATTTATCTTTTGCAGTTTTAAATGTTCAGAGATCCACCATCAAGAGATATTCATTTGCCTGAGACCTCTATACTATAACTCCCAATTGCAGAATGGTCTCTCAAGAGATGTTAGACTGGCCTCCTTTGCTGATGGTTTTTAGACAAGTTGTCAAAGTATTTGACCTATTTCAGATCGTACTTGCTGTTCATTTGTCTTGTAACTGTCATATAATATGTTTTTTTAAAAATCTTAATATTAAAGGTAAAGGACAGGGAATATTTTAAAAGCTTCATATCTGAATTCAAGTACTTCTACAAATGAAATAATAATTGGACAATCAATGTAGATTAATAAGCTAATTAACTATTTTAATGATATAAAAGACAATAATGTAAGGCATCACAAGACCGGACTATATTCTTTCCCTTGCAAAGCACTTCCTGACAGAAATGACGGATTTGCCTCATCATCCATTTTGTGCCCCTCACATTCGTCTGACAATTCCTGTAATTTTATGGAAATATCAGAATAAGGAAATTATGGTGGAGGCATGATGAGGAAAAAAATGTCTTCCTGAAGAGCAGAGACTATGATTGTGGCAAAGTCCAAAGAATCAATTAGTAGATTGGTTGTGATGACTTCCCCAAATGCTTCCAAAGATACCTCCTCGGATGTCAGTTAAGAGGAAGATGAACCAATTCCAGTTACATCAGAAAAGGGGAGTTGGTTAATGATTTCAAGCAGCCACCTGAGACTGATTTGGCTGAAGCATAGCTGCAGCAGGACAACCCTGAGGATTCAGGGTGGGGGGGGGGGAAAGCAGCCAGCTGCAGCCAGTTAACAGTAAGAAAGGGGAACTGCCTTTCTTACAGGTAGGGCAGGTAGGGCAGAGAAAAGACAGGAGCAGCAAAGGTCAGCCCGATTATTTGCAAGGAGGCAGTCTTGTCCCTCTTGATTGGCTGTACCAGAAGCTGACTATTTAGCACAGCAGACAGATGGTGGTGATGCTGGGAACAACGTGTTTGCTTCCTTGCTGTGTGTTCTTCCCTTGAACTCTGGATCATGTATCTTCAGCTGTGACCTGGCCTTGCTTTGCCTTATGGCCTTGCCTTTGCCCTAAGGGTTTGCCTTTGCCTGTGGACTTGCCTTGTGGAGTTTCCTTTGTCTTGCTTTGCCTTGCCTTTGCCTTGTTCATTTGCCTTTGCATTGGAAACTTGCTTTTGCCTAGTGGCCTGGACTTGCCTTTGCCTTGAGAGCTAGTATTATCTTCATTTGAGTAACATGTGGAACTCATTGGAATTGAGCTTGTGCTGGCACAGGGAATTACTGGGGAATTTCCGATTCAGGCTTTGAAGCCTTAATAAAGACACCTTACATCTGCATGTATGCACGCACGCATGTGTGTGAGTGGGACAGCACACTGGTTCCTCACAGCCTATACTCTGGACACCTGCTTCATACAGCTGCTTTCAAAAAAGCTTATGAAGAGACCACAGCATAGCAGTTTCCAGCAGGTGTGAGTTCTGGGACACAATGGGATAATCATCATGTTTCCAACTATGGCCAGGGTCCAATTTGCTAACCCCATTTCCAATCACCTCTGTAAATTATTTATTTAAATATCTTAAGTATATCAGAGGACTTTGGAATGACATGTCTGAAAAGCAGGGGTGGGTTCTGGCAGAGAGTGCTGCCGGTTCGTTCAGGGAAGCACCATGTGCGCGCTTGATATGTGCTGCGTGCGCATATGCAATACAACTAAACTGACTCTGCACATGTGCAGAAGCAAAAAATAAGATGGCTTATGGCGCTGCCAGGAGAACTGGTTCGGGAGTGGGACAGGCTTGTGCCACTGCCGGTTCCAGCGACCCAGGCCGCCAAGCTACTACTGGTTTGGCCGAACCGGTCCAAGCCAGTAGAAACCCACCACTACTGAAAACACTTTGTGAGTTTATCTTTATTCCTGAACAAAAGAAAAATTAAGAATAAATTTAAGAACTTAAACATTTTAAACTATATAGCAAAAAACTAAAGAAGATTTTGAACAAAAAAGTTGTAAATGAATTAAGGATTCAGACAAATTTGGAATAGTGAAACTTTTACTATAAGATTTTGGAATTAACTATTAAAATAAACAGCTTTTGTGAGAACCAGAATTTTGACTAACACAAATCATAACAGAAATGAGAGATCTTATAATTTAAATTGGACACTAGAGAAGATTAAATTCCAGACATGACAGAAAAAAAATACTTTTAGGATTAGGTTTTACAAAATGACATGAAATATTCATTTGAAATATTAAAAATCTTCAAATGGTACCAGAAATTTGTAATAAAAATATCAGTAATGATGTCTGCTTCTATGGCTAGCCCAGAGGTTCCCAAACTTGGCAACTTTAAGACTTGTGGATTTCAATTCCCAGCCAGCTCTGCTGGCTGGAGATTTCTAGGAGTTGAAGTCCACAGGTCTTAAAGTTGCCAAGTTTGGGAACCTCTGGGCTAGACTATGCCTAAAAGATGTTAATGAAGAAATTACAAATGGGTAACAAATTTTGTAGAATCAAAAATATTGGATTAAAAATAGTCAATAGGCAAGGCATTGAAATTGGAAACACAAATGAAAAGGAAAAGTGTGGATTACAAGAGCCAAGAGGATGATCCTGATAAGGACTTTTTACTGGATGCACAAAAGAAGCTGGTTAAGGCTTTGAAAATCAAAGGAGAAATACAAAAGACAAGACAAGACATTGACCTGGATAATGATTTTCCAATTTACAAAAGAGGCTTGCTAAAGCCTCGAAAAAGCTTTTGTGTGTGCGTGGGAGGGGGGGGGGAGAACAGACAACATCCAGATGAATTAAAGATCAAGATTCTTAGTAAAGAAAGAAAGGAATATAAAGTTATTATAGTTTGAGGAAGACATATTTTTATTCAGTTCTATTTACCCCTTACAGAATTTTTGCTGACACTGGGACTGAAAAAAAACCTAAGGATTTATGGTTTTCTATATAGAAGGGATGAGTCATGGGAAGAAGAAATATTTGCTTGCAACTTTGTAGGAGGTGATGAGTTATCAATTTTTATTACTTATGATGAAGATTGGAAGTTACTTCTTTACATTTTTTATTGTGCTTTTTCCTTTTTTATTTCTTTGCACTGTTTAGTTTTTCTCTTTCTCTTTTTCCTTTTCTTAATTTAATTTGTATTGGTGCTTACTATTGCACTTTAAAATTTTAATATAACATGTATAATTCAGAAATATCGGAAGAGGCTTTTTTGGCAATTGGAACTGCTAGTCATTGTATTAGAAAAATAAAAACAAAGCAGTTTCTGTTAGATCAGACAAAGGATTCCGACTCAGGCATGGTCAAAACAACAGGAACGTTTATTCACACTATTTACAACACACTCAAGATTCAACTGGCAAGGTTTCTTCTCTGGCAACCTCTTATATAGAGTTACCAGGCAGGAAAACTCCTAGCAAGCAATTGCAACATTGTAACTCCTTTCCAGACAGATTCCAGTCAGCTCCTCTCAGTCAATTAACGCAGCTGCCTGATCTGTTCTGGAATGCGGTGACTCACAGGTTACCAGACTTGCTGTCTGGGTTGTAGACCTGAGGACTCAACACTCCTTCCCCCATAGTCAGTGCGCATGTGTCCAGGCTCTCTGTCCATCACAGTACATGCGCACGCGTATTTGTTCAGATAGGCGGGGCGGTGTTGGGTCCGCCCCGAACGCCTTAGTTCCTGCGGAGAGTTTGGCGCGGGCTGCAGGTCCCGTGGAAGCTCCTCCCTGCGGGGAGTGGAGCTTTCGCCTGCCCCCGGAGGTGGAGTCGCCGTAGCTGGAATTGGCGATAATAGTAAGTCCGGGCGAGGGGGCGTGGCGACCGGGCTTGAGGTAGTTGACGGTTGCTGGCAGGCAGCGTTCTGGTAGGGTGGGCCTCCGATGGGCGAGGCCCACAGCTCAGTGTCAGGTTGAGTGGCATGGTCCTGACGGCCTCCCCAGGCGGTGCCTGACGAGGAGAGGCCTGGACAGGCAAGGGTCTCAGGATTTCCAAACTGCGGCTCGGCTTGAACAGGGAACAACGGCCCAACGGGGGCCAACGGGCAGGAATGGCCTGGTGTGGTGAAGGCTGTCTCGGGCAGGCGGCGCCTCAGTTGATGCAGGTGGCGCCGCCACTCAGATCCATCATGAAGGCCAACCCTGTAAGAACAGGGGCCAGTTAAGTCCAAAATGGTGGCGGCAATCCATCGCGGCTCCCCTGAGAAGTTCCTTGCCCAAACTAGGTCCCCAATTTTAAATAAGCGAGGGGCGGGAATCTGCAGGTTGCTCCTCTGCAACCCGTCGTAATCGGGGTGCAGTCTGTCCAGGGTGGTCCGCAAGCATCGGCCCATCAAGAGCTCTGCGGGGCTTTTCCCTGTGGCCGGAGAAGGTGTGACATGCTGTCCCAAGAGGTACGCAGCCACTCTTGCCTGCCAGTCCCCTTTATCCAAACGGGCCAAGGCTTCCTTGGCCGAGCGGACTGCTCGTTCCACGCGTCCATTAGATGCCGGGTAATAAGGGGCAACCGGCGCGTGGCAGATCCCTTGGGTGGCCAGAAAATCCAAGAAGGTGGAGGACTGAAATTGGGGCCCGTTATCCAACACAATGACGTCCGGCAACCCGTGGGTTGCGAACAGGCGGCGCAAGGCGCGCACTGTGCTCTCCGCTGTGGTGGAAGCCATGATAATCACCTCCACCCAGCGGGAGAACGCGTCCACCACCACAAGGAAAGTCTGGCCATGGAAGGGACTCGCGAAATCCAAGTGGAGCCTGGACCACGGGCTCCTGGGGACGTCCCACTCCCTCGGCGGGGAGACTGGCGGGGCCGGCCGGGACGATTGGCAGGAGGAGCAGGCGGCCACCCATTCCGCCACTTCAGCGTCCATGCCAGGCCACCAGACATAGCTCCGGGCTAAAGCCTTCATATGGACGATGCCTGGGTGGTTGGCATGGAGCGACTGAAGAACCATGTGTCTGAGAGGGGAAGGGACGATGACCCGATCTCCCCAACACAAGCACTCGCAATGGAGCGAGAGCTCCAGCTGGCGTGACTTGTAAGGCCGAAAGTCTTCGGCCACGCTGCCCGAAGGCCAGCCCCTCAGCACCCATTGGCAGACCTGGGCGAGGACGGGGTCTGCGCGGGTGTGAGCGGCGACGGCGGATGAGGACAGGGGCAAGTCCGACTCCACGACCATCAGGACAGAGAGGGCAGGCACAGGGGTCGGATCCGGCCCCGGGAGAGGGCAGCGGCTCAGGGCATCAGCATGCCCTATCTGCTTGCCAGGACGGTATAGCAGCGTATAGTCATACGCTGCCAGGAATTCCGTCCAGCGGGTCATCCTGGGCGACAGGATGGGGGGGGTCGGACGGTCACCGGCCAACAGCCCAAGGAGTGGCTTGTGGTCCGTGACAACAGAAAAAGTCCACCCATAGAGGTAATTGTGGAACTTCTTAATCCCGGACACTACAGCCAAAGCCTCCTTGTCGATTTGGCTGTAGTTTCTCTCCGTTTGAGACATTGTCCGGGAGTAAAAAGCAATGGGGGCTTCCGAGCCGTCTGGAAAGACGTGGCTAAGGACAGCCCCCAGGCCAAAAGGGGAGGCATCACATGCAAGCGTCAGAGAAAGCCTGTCATGGTACTGGACTAGTACCGCATCTGATGTGAGCATGGCTTTGACAGCCGCGAACGCATGCGCTTCGCGGCTGCCCCAGCGCCAGGCCGCAGATCGGTCGAGCAACCGATGCAGCGGCTCGGCTAGCGATGCCTTGTGGGGAATAAATGGCGCGTAGAAATTTAAAAGGCCGAGGAATGCCTGCAGCTCCGTTTTGGAGGCAGGAGTGGGGGCTTTTTGAATGGCCTCGACCTTGGAGGGGGTTGGGTGGATTCCTTGGGCATCAATCATGAAGCCCAGGAATTCCACCCTTGGCGCAGCAAATGTACATTTGCTGCGCTTCAACTTTAAACCCGCGCCCCTGAAAACTCTGAGGACCTTCCGCAACGTCTTGGCGAGTTCTGATATGCTGGAAGCAGCAATCAGGACGTCGTCAAAGTACGGTACAACGCCAGGGAGCCCATGGAGCAGTCGCTCCATGAAGCTCTGGAAGATCCCCGGGGCCACGGACACGCCGAATTGTAGGTGGCGACAGCGGAAAGCTCCACGGTGGGTGACGATGGTCTGCGCCTCCGCAGCCTCGTCGTCCACCGGGAGCTGTTGGTAGGCCTGCGCCATATCCAGTTTCGCGAACACTCGACCCCGTCCCAAAGAGTGGAGCAGGTCTTACACTACCGGAACCGGGTATGGGTTCGCCTGAAGCCCGAGGTTGATCGTCGACTTATAGTCGGCGCAGATCCTCACGGACCCGTCGGGCTTAATGGGAACCACAATTGGGGTCTCCCATTTTGCCTGATCGACGGGTTCGAGCACGCCCTGCGCCACTAATCGATCTAATTCCGCTTCAACCTTGGGCTTCAGCGCGAACAGCAGCCTGCGGGCCTTCAAGCGGACAGGAGTAACCTGGGGATCCAGGTTTAGGGAAACGGGGGTGCCCTTGTACGTTCCTAGGCTGCCATCGAAGACGTCATTGAACTCTCTGATCACTACGTCTACCGGAGAACTGGCTGGCACGCTGTGTACTCCTTGGACTGACAGTCCCAAGGCCGGAAACCAGTCCAATCCGATCAAGGCAGCTAGGGATTTGGCCACAACCAAGATGGGAAGGGATCCATGGAAGGAGCCGTAGTCTACCCTCACTCTATGCAGTCCTAGAATGGGGATTTGCGAGCCCTGGTAGTCCTTTAGGATTGTTGCCGTGGGGCTGAGATCTCGCTTCCTGAGCTGGGGGCGCAGCTTAATTAATTGTGCCCAGGAAATAAGTGATCTAGAGGACCCGGAGTCTATTTCCATTTTTACACCCACCCCCTCTAAGCAAACCATTGTTGACAGTCTCATACTCTCTGCCTGGTCGTAGTTTAGAGCTGGGGGCATCTCCGACAGCGCGAAGCAGTCAGTCGGCTGTGGCTGGTAGCATCTTGAACGCTTCTGCGACGCTTGTTGTCCTGGTGGAGCGGCTCTGGAGGCAGCAGCTGAAGTTGTCGTTGGTGCGGCAGCACGACACACAGCTGCTAGGTGTCCTTTCCTGCCACATCTGCGGCACACCGATGCCTTGAAGGGGCACTCAGGTCTCTGGTGGGCACCTCCGCAGCCTATGCAGCTCCCGGACTTCTGCTGGGGCGCGAATGCACGATTACACACACGCCCGGTCACCCTCAAGCATTCCTCTTGGTCTTCCTTCTCCATCTCGTCTAGCGGGGCTATCTCGTCCACTAAACACGCTCGCGGGGTGGGGAAGAGAGGAGGGCGCGCGCGGCCCATGTCAGATGTGGAAATCTCTGACAATTCCGCCGCACGGACTTCTTCCACTGCTTGCTCGAGAGTCAGTACAGTTTTTGAGAGCAAGCGGCGCTTTAGGCGGATGTCTTTTACGCCGCATACAAACTGCTCCAGCAGGGATTCCTCCAGGAAGCCTGCGGGGAACTCGCAGGGAATTGCGGTGGCTCTCAATTTCTGAAGGAATTCGGCTACTGATTGTTGCGGTTGTTGCACACATTGCCTGAATGTGTAACGGTGTGCTATGCGGGAAGGTACAGGCGCGTAGTGTGCTCTCAGGCGGCCCAGGAGATCGTCCCAGGGCACTTCGTGTACCGCGGCGGGTGCTGCTATGGTTCGGGCGGTAGCGAACAATTCTGGGCCACCGCACTGGAGGAAAAGGCTCAGCTTCCTTACAGGCGCGAGTTCGCCGTAGTCACTCGCTATCAGGAAGCACTCGAAACGGGCTAAGAAGGAAGCCCATTGTTCCTTCATCGGGTCGAACTGCGCAAATGGAGGCATTGTCGCCATGGCCATGATGGGGCTGTGCGTTGTTCTGCGCTCGTTGGTTGAGGCTTCGTTCCCTGTTGTGTCTAAAGACACGGCCTGAATCCCATCCTCGTCGCCAGTGTTAGATCAGACAAAGGATTCCGACTCAGGCATGGTCAAAACAACAGGAACATTTATTCACACTATTTACAACACACTCAAGATTCAACTGGCAAGGTTTCTTCTCTAGCAACCTCTTATATAGAGTTACCAGGCAGGAAAACTCCTAGCAAGCAATTGCAACATTGTAACTCCTTTCCAGACAGATTCCAGTCAGCTCGTCTCAGTCAATTAACGCAGCTGCCTGATCTGTTCTGGAATGCGGTGACTCACAGGTTACCAGACTTGCTGTCTGGGTTGTAGACCTGAGGACTCAACAGTCTCATTTTTAGTTTTAAAAAGTTTATGTAAAACTTTACTTTTAGAAATGAAAAATGGTGTACCGCTTCATAAAAGCTGCTTCAAAACTTCTTACAAACCTTTATTGAAGCAAAGTACCCCTTTGACACATTTGTATATTTACCAAATTTTATAGTGCATTTTCTTGGAAACTAATGGTTACTGCAATTTTTTTTCTTGTCCCTGAAGCTATTAAGTATTTAATTGATGCAATTATGAAACCTAAACTCTAAACCTAAACATTATGAAACACTAAAATCTAAAAGAAAGGAATAATTTACATCAAAACAATTGCTGGTAGGAATCTGATCAGCGCAGACCTGGAGTAAGCAAAGGGGACCCATCTAAATAGTACTTTAGATTATAACTATTCAGTGAGTAGTGAGGGCTACAATAATATGAAAATTATTATTCTGATAAGATTTTAATATAAAGGATTAGTCACCCTATGCACATGATGAATCTCATTTCAATCCTTCCTGTGCTCAGGGTCACCAATTTTTCTGGTAATCTTTTTTAAAATAGTTTCCCAGAGAAGGCACGATGGATTCTCAATGGAGACAAGGACTTAGAAGGTGTCTCCATGACAATATTTTATTATTATAGATACATCAAATAAAAGAGCCATTTTTGCAATTTTATGGATATTTCCTGAAATTGGTCTCATAATATGATCCTAATATGAACTAGGATACACCAACTGTTGGTTTTATCCTTCAACGGGTGATCTAATAAAGAATAATACATGAGCATCTTTTTAAAACTTCTTTAAACTTCTTTTGTTACAAACTAATCATAATGACCAAGTTCTGCTTAATTATATCTCAGGGCTTGTGTATGTGTGTATGTATAGAAATACTTACACTTAACAAGATGAGTGTATATTATCAGCTATATATCGACTTTTAAAAAAATAATTCCAAATAATGCAAACTGTGATGAACTTACATTCAACTATGGTTTCCTACCCACTTTTCACACATCCATGAATATGTGCAGGCACCCAAATAAAACAGTTTGTACGTTCTTGGCTGATAAAGGAAGTAAATCTTAGTTTACATTTCCTTAGGAAACAGTTCTAATAGGAAATAAGTGGTTCTAGATGATGTGGTACAATTTTTTTTTGTTCATATGTTCTATCAGATGCCATGTTGGTATTACTGGTGGACAGAACTTTAGGGAAGAATATTGATGTTTGCAAAATACCTGGCAACTATACAGGTAGTTCTCAATTACTACACCGTACATAGTACTACACAGGTACAGGCATGTTAAGTGATGCAGCCATAAAAGGGATGTCACCTGATCACATCATTTAGTGATGATAATCACAGCAGTCCCCATTGCCATCATTAAGGAAAGATCATCGGTTGTTAAGCAAGGACCACACATGACAATGATTTGCGACTTCCTGTTGCTTCCAAAAAGCAAAGCCAATGCCAAATCCAGTAAGAAGTTACAAGTTCCAGGTAACACTTGAGGAGGCCAGCAGGAGATGATTGCTATGTATAGCTGGGCAGAGGAGAGAATGCTACAGTGCCATGCAAGCATAGACGGATTGAGAAGAGGTGTTGTGGTGCCCCACAGGTACAGGCAGGCAGGGGATGGGGTGCTGTTGGCTTTCCGCTTGCAGGAAGCAAGCAGGGGAGGTTACAAATGATTACTATCTGACCACAGGATGCTGCAGCCATAATAAATGTGAGCTGATTTCCAAGTACCAAAATTATAAGAATGTGACCACAGAGATGATGTAATGGCCTAAACTTGGAGAACTGATTGAAAGTTACACTTGTTCAGCATCATCACAATTTCAAACAGTTGCTGAGGACTGAGGATTACCTATAATGGAGCAGACAGCAATGGCAAGATGATTTATGGATTTTTTATAAAAACAAATGGAGACTTGGAAACATAAGTTTGATTTGGCAGTTTTGTACTTCTGAATAGAGTTATTCAAAGTATAATGAAGACTAGAAGAGGATGGAGAGCACTTTGAGACAATAATTAAGTAATGCAGAAATATGGTGCAGTGCTAGAAGATGGTGCACCCTTGCTGTTGGATGAGATGGCACTTTCCCATTCAAGAGTAGTATTCAACTTGGGAGTTCTCATAGACTTGCAATTACTGCTGAAAATACAGGAGGTAACTGTGACCAGGAGCATCATTGCATGGGTTTATATTGTGGTGCCAGTTGAGCCCATTGTTAGAATAGAAAGCTCTTCATATAGTTACCCATATCCTAGCCATCTCACAATTTGACTATTGTAATATGTTGAAGCTGCCCCTGAAGACCACTAAGGAGCTACAGCTAAACCAAAAGGTAATCAAAGGCATCTTTACAAGCCATGTGTCATAAATACACAAGCTGCAATTTGTTGCTTCTGGGTGCAACAAAGGGTATGGAATGCTACGTATAAAGACATAAAATAAAGTAAATAAAACAAAAGAAGAAGCCAAAGGCTATTAGCTAAAAACAGGCCAACAATCAGTTTGAGAGAGAGAGGGGAAAAAATACCACCAAGCTCTGTAAATTTTCCTTAATTCTAAAATTAGGTTCTAGGTAGGATTAAAAAATATCATACATACTGCATATGTCAAAATTGCACCATAAGCTGCATATACACCTAGGCCTAGAACAGGGGTGGGCAAACTTTGCAACTTTAAGCAAAGCTGGCTGGAGAAGTCTGGGAGCTGAAGTCCTTCATACTTAAAGTTGCAAAGTTTGCCAACCTCTGTTCTAGGCCTAGGTGTATATACAGCTTATGGTGCAAGTTTGACATATACAGTATGTATGATATTTTCTGTATAATGTAGCTTATAATTAATTTCAATCCAGTACATTGTGGAATAGGGGGGGGGGGTTGTACATACACACACACACACACACACAGGCACTCCCCCCCCCAAGGCAAGATTAAAAGAGTTTATCATGTGTAATTGTCAATGGTCATACAGTACATTCAATACAGAAACATGTGGGTGCTTCTTTTAATCATATATACAATATTACACTATTCTAGAGTAAAATCATGAAAAGTACATACAATCATAATCCATCATATTGCTATAATAGCACAAAACTGTGTTCACAGGATGGGAGATCGTGCATTACACTCACAAAGTATAACTATTGCTTCTGCATCAGACCAAACCCATAATCCCTTTAGTCATAGGGAGAGCACTCCATGCAGAGCCAACTTGAAATCCTATATGCCGAAAGGGCAGGACTTCAATGGAGATATAATTTGTAACATTGCATGGAAGACTTCCAATCTCAGAAAATGAAATACTGTGCATAATATACACTTATGTTCTGATGCTTAATATGTGGAATTAGGAACAGGGCTGGTATCAAGAGCCATGAAGCCTCTTCTTACTGTGGAACTGATTTTGCCTGAAACACACCAGAATGGAACTCAGGTCCAAGACTTTGGCTTTTAAGAGAAAGCGGCTTCAACTGCTCACCAAGACAGCATGAAGATAATTAAACAACAAATAAGTGAACACCTAGAAGCAAACAAAGTAATAGCCAAAAGCCAACATGGGTTTGTCAAAAACAGATCATGCCAGACTAATCTAATTGCATTCTTTGACAAAGTGACAAAATTAGTGGACCAGAGGAATGCTGTCGATATAATTTACTTGGACTTCAGTAAGGCATTTGATAAAGTAGACCATAACCTACTATTTGATAAAATAGAAAAATGTGGGTTAGACAGCACCACCACCAAATGGATTCGCAACTGGCTGACCAACCGCACTCAACGTGTAGTCCTCAATGGAACTGCATCTACATGGAAGGAAGTATGCAGTGGAGTCCCCCAAGGCTCTGTTTTAGGCCCAGTACTCTTTAACATCTTCATCAATGATTTGGATGAGGGGATAAATGGGGAACTCATCAAATTTGCAGACGACACCAAGCTGGCAGGAATAGCCAACACTCCAGAAGATAGGCTTAAGATACAGAAGGATCTAGACAAACTTGAACATTGGGCACTATCTAATAAAATGAAATTCAATTGTGAAAAAAGTAATGTTCTACATTTAGGCAAGAAAAACAAAATGCACAGGTACAGTATAGGTGGTACCTTGCTCAATAGTAGCAACTGTAAGAGGGATCTTGGAATCCTAGTGGACAACCATTTAAATATGAGCCAGCAGTGTGCAGCAACTGCCAAAAAAGCCAACACAGTTCTAGGCTGCATAAACAGAGGGATAGAATCTAGATCATGTGAAGTATTAATGCCACTGTATAGTGCCTTGGTAAGGCCACACTTGGAATACTGCATACAGTTTTGGTTGCCACGATGTAGAAAAGACGTGGAGACTCTGGAAAGAGTGCAGAAAAGAGCAACCAAGATGATTAGGGGACTGGAGACTAAAACATATGAAGAACGGCTGCAGGAGCTGGGTATGTCTAGTTTGATGAAGAGAAGGACCAGGGGAGACATGATAGCAGTGTTCTGATATCTCAGAGGGTGCCACAAAGAAGAGGGAGTCAAACTATTCTCCAAGGCACCTAGGGGCAGGACAAGAAGCAATGAGTGGAAACTAATCAAGGAGAGAAGCAACTTAGAACTAAGGCGAAATTTCCTGACAGTTAGAACAATTAACCTCTGGAACAGCTTGCCTCCAGAAGTTGTAAATGCCCCAACCCTGGAAGTCTTTAAAAAGATGTTAGATAGCCATTTGTCTGAAATGGTATAAGGTTCCTGCCCACGCAGGGGGTTGGACTAGAAGACCCTACAAGGTCCCTTCCAACTCTGCTATTGTATTGTAAGATGGCCAGGCCCTTTCTTCTCAGGACTTGATATTCCTTATACATGAGGTATGTTTGTCAGCATCAGCACCATGTACAAGTTAATTCCGCCCACAGAAATACGTCTGTAAGTACCACAAAGAAGATGGGAAGCTGCTTCCTTAGATTTTTTTTCTTTCTCTTTTGAAATATTTATTTTTCTTTTATTCATGTTTGTTTTTCTTTCTTCTATTCGTTTTTTTTTTAATTGGGTGTAATTTTTTCCCCTTTAATAAACTATTTTTTTTAAAAATCTGCCAGAGAGATATGTGAAAAATGAAGAAGAACTAAGCAAAGCAGACATTTGGGGTTCCTGTCCCCCACCCCTCCACGCGTGGTGGAGCTCACACCGTCAGCAAATGTGAATCTTCGTGGAGAATCTGCCAAGTCCATTTTCCCTCGTTCTGTCAGCTTGCTTACTTGCAGAACCATCCCCTCTCTCTGAGTCAACATCACCTATCCTCATGTGGTGGGGGGAGAGGACAGAGCTGAGCCGGAGGTGGCAGCATGCCGGTACGTGGCGTGGTCCTGCAGGGCTGAGTGGGTGTGCTTCCTGTCAGCCGCGGCGTCTCTTCCCCGAGGCGAGCGGCCCATACAGGTGCTGCTCAGCTGGCTTCTGCAACTCGCAGAGCCAGTCTCCATGGGAACTCGTGTGCGGGGGAGGGGGGCGCGCCTTCCCTCCTGCTGCCGCTGCTACCGGGTCTGCCCCAGCATGGTGCGCACCCCGCGATACGCCGCTCCTTTCCCTTCGCCCCCACCTTCTACCAATCCGGAGAGGCGCTTCGGAGCCCAGCCATGGTTTCTTGGAGGTATTTCAGGGTTTCTATAGGAACAGAAAGCGGAAGGGAGGAGAAGAAGGAAGGGGAAAGAGCTGGTTCCCCCTACCCGGGGCGGGGGGTGAGAGTCTCCCGATCGCGTCCTGAGTCAAATGGTGGCCCGGGCACAAATCAATGCGCACGGATACTGCGCGAAAGAAAAGCAGCTCTCCAAGCAGCCGCGGCATATCCTTCTTTCTCCGAAACCCACCCCATCTCCAATCTCCCAAACCCCTCCCGGCTATAGAACGTGCGCTCGCCTAACTGGCGGGGATTGACCCAGTCCAACAATCCAGCTTGCCGTGTTGCATAGGGAAAGATACCCAGGGAAGGAGTGGGGGACTAATGAGCAGCTGAATTAAGAGCGCCTCTTCTCCCTCTCTCGCCTTTCCCCCAGCCGGCCTGGCTGTTCTGTCCATAATAAGAAGATAGAGACTGCAGTCGACAGGACCAGGTTCAAAAGTAGGGGAACCTTAATACCGACACTGGCTTTGCTCCTGGAGGGGAGAGCTCCATCTTTATGCCAAATGTATCGGGTTGAGTGGATAGGCAGGAGGAAGACACCAACGTTGTATTAAAGGGTATTCCTAAAAGGTAACCTCACCAGATTTTGGTGTGGATGGGAGTACTTATGTAATATATAAATGAACCCATGATGTGGACAATTCCCTCCACCCCTGTAAAGTTATGCTTTTATTAACCCCGTCTCCCAATACCAAAATGAATAAGGCTTCTGGCTAAGCAAATTTGCAGGATTGCAGCTGACATTAAAGATATTTATTTTTGCATGGTGCTTCTGCCAAGCCATGCCTAGTTTCCTCAGTTCTGAAAGAGCTATTGCCATTTTCATTCACTGCAGTGCACATTTGATATATTAGGGACAGCCCCATTCTTGATTCTATTTTCTGCCATTCTTCCTTCTTTTGTCAAAACTCCAGAGAAGCTTAGAGTGGTCAGACTGGCTGGGACAAACTACTGGAGCAGCCAAGCATGGCATATGGCCCTGTTCTAAGCTGTTAACAGTAAGCTCTTCAATTCATCCTGTTGTCTCTCCCCACCCTCCCCTTGCACTCCATGTATCATAAGCCCAGAATGTGTGGGATATATTTTCATGTTGTTTTCTAGGAGTTATAACCAAACCAGGTAAAGATACAGGAGATGAATATGTTTTTTTAAGCAGCAATCATATGAAATTAGACATCCAACAAAAAATTAGTGCAATCTTGAAAAGTCTCGCATGGGTTATTTATTGTACCATATGGCTTCCCGACTGGGAGATGATAGGCAGTTGCTTAATCGGTGTAGGCAGATTTATGTAAGACTATGTCTCAAGTTATTGATAAAATGTGCGTATCTGCAATATACATTGTTCTATTTATGTGCATAATTTAGTCAGTATAGAGAAAAATGTATATTTTTTTCCTATAGAATCATCAGTGTTGTAAAAAGATTGCATCGAGCATTTTAGAGAAACAAGAAAGCATCATTGTCAAAGCTCCACTTAAGTCAAATATTAATTATACTTTTCTGTTCAGTTCTCTAGTTTAAAGCAAAACAGAATTTAGAGTGGCTTTTAATAATTTTATTTAAACCTTTCCATTAAAAAAAAAGATTGTTTATTGTATGAAACATAATACAGTATTAATAATAGGTAGTCCTCACTTAACAACCACAATTGAGCTCCACCACATGACTTGATTTTACATTTTTATGACAGTTGTAAAGTGAATCACCATAGTTGCTAAGTGAATATCACCATAGTTGTTAAGCAGCTCTGTATACCCAAATTGGCCTTCTGTGGGCAGAAATTGGGGGGAAATGCCTGAAACCAGCAAAACCAGCAAAATATGTCACAAATGATGGAAACATGTCTGCAGATTGCTGAAACTGATTGTAAATTTGAGCCAGTTGACAAATGCCCAATATGTGAACATGTGGCTATTGGAGATGGTACAGGAGTATTTATTTTATTTTATTTTATTTTTATACCACGCCTATCTCCCCGAAGGGACTCAGTATTTCTGAGGATGAATCGTAACTTTTGTAGAGTGCACTATAATTTCCAATAGTCATTATGCAATGGTTACCTATACTAAGTTAAATCAGAGCTGTAAAATCCATGTTATAACAATCAAATCTATTCATATCCATTTCCATCTGCCTGATTCAACTCTTTCCAAGCTTTTATTAATTTGGCTTCTCTGCCTTTGGCTTGGTCTCATTCTATTTTTTTTGATAGTGTACCTAGGAAACCTGGGAGAGAACCAAATGTAAGAGACCTACAAGAAAGAAAGAAAAAAGGAGAGGGCCTTTCCCACATACAGTTCACATCAGCAGGTACTTTCTTGAAATTCTTCCAATATAGACCTCAAATTGAATGAAAAGGGAAGGGCCGTGAGAGAAAGCACACTGATTTCTCTGCTATGCCTCAGCAGTCCAAAGTGCAAACTACACTAGGGCCAGTTTTTAAATTACATTAATTTTGGAACTAGGCAGATGGCCTTCAAATTAATCTGGATAAGAAGATCTATTCAGTTTAGATGAGTACTTTCATGTTTAAGAAACTGCTAGTAGCTCTGCCAGCATGATCTAGATTATTCATCTTCCTAGTGTTAGCTCACTGATCAAATGTGGAATATGCAGTGGGAGAGCTTTATCACTGACTTACCAAGTTTCATGCTCAAAAGCAACAATACACCTTAATGTAATTTGATGGATTCAAGCATCTTGATCATGCAATCCACTTTCCCTTTTTTTACCATTTGACAATTACCATTTGAGAAACCTGGAACTATGTTTTGTCTAGGTGTATAAACAATCATTCCTGTTCATAGCATCTTTTAATAAAGTCTAATTAACAGTAACAAGATTTGGACCTAACTACATACTACAAGTTAGTTGAAATGGATGTTCCATTTGTCTCAGAAAAAGAAACAGAAAGCTAGGCTTGTCAAGTAATGCCAAACTATAGATTAGTGTTGCAACCAGGATGTTAAAATATGTTTCCTTATTTTGATGAATTTTAGCTTGAGAAAATGTAGAAGCATATGAACCTGATATAATTTTAACATTCTTTAAATCTATACAATGAGGTTGTTTTGAAACAAAGTTAAATCCCTAGGCTGATCTGTGAGTAAACAATTTTGCTTCATTTCAGATGTAATTTTGGCATTCGCATAGATGATTACATTAAAATAACATTTATTTCAGCCTTTCCCAACTTAGTGCCTTCTAAGATTAATATGATTACATATATCTGAGTAGTATGCCTGAAATTCGCAGTACTGTACTTCCACGGTAATATTTCTTGGGGGCACCAGGTTGGGGAGGTGGCTTTAGTTAGCTCATTTAAGTAGGTATTTGGGCCCAATTTTAATAACAATAAAAGTGTTACAGCAAAGTTATTTTGTCTTTACTGGCAAATTTCACTGTCAATCTTTATTAAACAGACTTGCAGGATTAATGAAACACCTCAGAAGCCAAGTATTTGCTTTTATCTGATCAAATTATTGTAAGCATATTGAACAATCTCAATATCTATCAGTCTTTCAACAACATCCTCTTTTTTCTGTCTCCAGCCTAAATCACTAACATGTAACTAAATCAATGATTCTTTTGTTTTAGTTTTCTTAAGTCGTGTGAACATTTGTTACAGAAAAATGAAATATTGTCACAGATGGCTGTGGGCGGTCTGGACTTCATGGGATCTTGTGATAGTGTTTTTACTTTATAGTACCTTAGATTTTGAATCCTAAATTCTCATTGAAAGCTTAGCTTGAAATGGCAAATAATTTAGTGTGTGAAATAATGGCAAAATAATTTAATTTTCAATCCAAAATTTAAAAATGTTTAGGCATTTGATAAAGTAGACCACAACCTACTTTTTAGTAAATTAGAAAAATGTGGGATATATAAGCATCACCACCAGATGGATTTGTAACTGGCTGACCAACTGCACTCAATGTGTAGTCATTAATGGAACTAGTAGTCCTCGACTTACAACAGTTCATTTAGTGACTGAAATTACAGGCACTGAAAAAACTTGTGATCATTTTTCACAATGACAGTGTCCTGGGGTCATGTGATCACATTTTGTGGCCCTCTGACAAGCAAAGTCAATAGGGAAGCTAGCTTATCTTAACAACCATGTTACTAACTTAACAATTTAACAACAGCAAAATTCACTTAGCTGCCTCATTTAGCAACAGCAATTTTGGGATAAATTGTTGTGATAAATTGAGGACTATCTGTAAATCTACATGGAGGGAAGTAAGCAATGGAGTACCCCAAAGTTCTGCCTTAGGCCCAGTACTCTTCAATATCATCATAAATGATTTAGATAGGGAATAGAAGGGGAACTCATCAAATTTGCACAACATCAAGCTGGCAAGAATAGCCAACACCCCAGAAGCATCTCGACAGACTTGAATACTAGGCCCTATCTAACAAAATGAAATTCAGTGGTGACAAAAGTAAGGTTCTACATAGGCAAGAATATAAAATATAGAATAGGTGATACTGGCTCAATAGTAGTAACGGTTAAAAGGATCTCAGAGTCCTAATGGAAAATCATTTAAATATGAGCCAGTAGTGTGCTACTGCAGCCAAAAAAGCCAATGCAGTCCTAGGCTGCATTAACAGAGGGATAGTATCAAGATCATGTGAATCAAGTTCATGTGAAGTATTCGTATCAATTTATAAAGCCTTAGTAATACCACACTTAGAATACAGCACACAGTTTTGGTCACCATATTATAAAAAAGATGAAGGGACTCTGGAAAGAGTGAGAAAAAGAGCAACAGAGGATTAGGAGGCTGGAGGCTAAAGCATATGAAGAATGGTTGTAGGAATTGGGTATGCCTAATCCACTGAAAAGAAGACTAAGGTGTGACATGATAGTAGTGTTCCAATATTTGAAGAGCTGCCGCAAAGAAGAGGGGTGTGAATCTATTCTCCAAAGCCCCTGAAGGCAGGACAAGAAACAAGGGATGGAAACTAATCAAGGAGAGAAGCAACCTGACACTTAGAACAATTAACCAATTGAACAGGTTGCCTTCAAAAGTTGTGGGTGCATCATCGCTGAAGATGTTTAAGAAGAGATTGAACAGCCATTTGTTCAGAATGGTTTAGGATTGCCTGGTTGTGCAGTGGTTGGACCAGAAGACCTCCAAGGTCCCTGCCAACTTCCTTATTCTGTTACTGTGAAAGAAAGATTCTGGTTCACATGGTTTGTATCCTAGTGCTTGGTTTCTATTAAAGAATAATTGTCTACGTGTAATTATTTAACATTAATAAGCTTAGGATAAACTATTACAGCTAGAAATAATTGTAATTATATATGAATATAATTCATATTACTTTTTAAAAATTAATTATTTGAATCAGAACTGGGAGTACAAGTTCCCTGAACTTTTGTATAAAAGAGTGGAAGATTTTTCCCAATAGGGTTCATTGGTATCATGGCTGCATTAGGATATAATAAACAATGACTAAGGAAAATATAGACTGATGGAATCAGTAATGCTGGAGGGAGCCGTATGGAGCCATAAAATGTATGAGAATCACAAAACAATGTATAAAAATAATGCCTTACATGAGACTTCTTTAAATGATAAATATTTTTAATTTAGACAGATTATCATTCAGCATTTTTGCTACATTGATAATAGTCATAAGTAGAGACTTCTTTTCAATCAAATTGCAAGTAAAAAAACCTGTCTAAAACCTTAAACCTCATACATATGCAAACAGATGAATATAAGCAGTTTTTAAATAGTAGTATAAAATCTGGAGCTAAAATTATTCATAATCTGAGTATCATGCCTTTGTATCTTTATATATATGTGTGTGTGGTGAGTGTGTGTGTGTGTTAGGTTTTTGAGCTGATCAATAAATAAATCAGGGAGACTAGGATAGATCTATTTCGAGCTTTTTAGCTCTCATCAGCTAGCCATACCCTTACTGGAATTTGAACCGGGGCTGTATTACATGTTAGGCAGAAGCCTTAGCCAAGCTTAACAGGGTGTTGTGACACAACCATATATATATATATATATATATATATATATATATATATATATATATATATATATATATATATATATATATATATATATATATATATATATATATATATATATATATATATATATATTCGTAGATTTTCATGGGTGTAGGCATGCTGGTTTTGTTGCATTCGGGTGTTTTCCCATGTAAGAATGAGATTGTCTTTGCAACGTTTCGGCAAGATCTCACTTGCCATCTTCAGGCTTCATTCGGACCGATGTATATGTAATTGTTTCACAACAACCTATTATTAGGCCCCAATTAAGGGAGGAGACATACTGTTTCCCTTACTGCCTATCGGCTCATCACTAGAGACCATCCAGACAGCAAGCCAAGAATTACGTTGTATAATATTTTAGATATGTGTGTTAGTTTTATGAGCTGATCAATAAATTAAATATATATATACATGCATACATGCATACATACATACATACATACATACATACATACATACATACATGCAATTACAACTGCCTAATATGTAATACTTCCCAGGTTCAAATCCCAGTAAGGGTATGGCTAGCTGATGAGAACTAACTAGCTTAAAATAGATCTATACTAGTCTCCCTTTATTTATTTATCAGCACAAACATAACACAAATATAACAAAGGCAATGAAAAAATAGCTTTCTGCCTGGATGGCTCCTAGGGTGAGACGAAAGACAGAAAAGGGAAGCTCCCTCCCATATTTGGGACATACCAGTGTGTTGTGACACAATATATACTTATTCCCCTGGCTCGGCTGATCAAGGAGGAGAACCTGTGGCCTAGTGGCAATGACAACTGCCTAATATGTAATACTTCCCAGGTTCAAATCCCAGTAAGGGTATGGCTAGCTGATGAGAGCTAAATAGCTTGAAATAGATCTATACTAGTCTCCCTTTATTTATTTATCAGCACAAATGTACAATATATATATTGGAGTGGAGAGTAAATTTCAAATTCCTTATACAAGTATGAAATTATATTGATTTTAACTGGGGGAATTTGAGTTTTGATTATTATCAAGTCAAGGTTGACTTTTAGCAATAACATAAGTAGATTTTCTCCAAGATAGCATGTCCTAATATGATCTTTCAAGACTTCTAATGGTACATTAACTATATCTTCCTAATTTTTTCTCACTGAAATTAATATGAATCAGTAGATCTTAACAGACTAGATTGTGCCCACATCTTTAATGTCTTCTTTTATTCAGCAATGAAGAACTGCTGAAGTAATGAAAGAAATCTGATAAACTTTGCTGGCATTACACTACAGAGAAGCATGCACTTAGCCATGATTGATATACATTTGTTAAAAAGAAGTATTTGCATTGGAATAGTCTTTGAAGTATTAATGAAAAATTTTATATATCACTTTCACCATCTTTGTCTAGAAAGTTGAGCAACACCTTGTGATCCAGAATTCATATCAGCATAGACTTCAATTATCAGAGTTCAGTCATATTAGTTATAGCCCCAATGAGATGTGGAGTATGCCAAATTAGAGAAGACAGTGGTAAAACATTGCATAAGATGGATTTGACTCGGGTGGTTCCCTTGATATATAGTGCAGTGGTATGCACTATACTTTCTGTCCACTAACAAATATAATGAACAGCTCTCTAAGGTCTGAGCTGCCAATCAGGAATCAGTGCTCCAGCTAGACATGTCCATTATGTCAAAAATGGGAAGAGAACAGTCAAATTTCTGTTGACCTGAAAAGGCCAGGTGAAAAGATCTAGATGTAGGTCTTGATTTTAGGAAACAGATACCATGTATGTATGTATGTATGTATGTATGTACGTACATGTATGTATGTATGTATGTATGTATGTATGTATGTATGTTACATTTTTGAGATGATCAATAAATAAGTCAGGGAGACTAGTATAGATCTATTTCGAGCTTTTTAGCTCTCATCAGCTAGCCATACCCTTAGTGGGATTCGAACCGGGGCTGTATTAACATGATAGGCAAATGCCTTACCACTTTGAGCCTTCCTGCTCAGCTGAGACAGGAGGATAAGTATATACTTTGTTTCACAACCCTGTTAGGCCCCAATTAAGGGAGGAGACTTACTGTTTCCTTTTCTGCCTTTCGGCTCATCACCAGAGACCATCTAGACAGAAAGCTATGATGATAGCTAAAAAGCTCGAAATAGATCTATACTAGTCTCCCTGACTTATTTATTGATCAGCTCAAAAACGTGTGTGTGTGTGTGTGTGTGTGTGTGTGTGTGTGTTAGTTTTATGAGCTGATCAATAAATTAAATTAGAGACCAGGATAGATCTATTTCGAGCTTATTAGCTCTCATCAGCTGGCCATACCCCTTACTGGGATTCGAACCGGGGCTGTGTTGCATGCTAGGCAAGGAGCCTAGCACTTTAGCCAAGCCGGTTCCCCTTATTGCATCAGCTATATATATAGCTATATATATATATATATATCTCCTCTATTGTGTCTGCAATAAAGCAACTTATCCCTGAGCTGCTCCTGGAAACAAGTCTCTGAATATGAAGTTAAGCTTCTGGAGAGCCTGGTTTGAAATCTGACAAGTCCTTAAATAACAAATATCAAACACTATATCCATGAAGTATGCTGCAGTTTAGGCATATACAGAATTTTAGCAAAATTAAAATACTATTTTGTTCTTGGAACTTAAGTGCCAGCGCAATCACTATGCAAACAAAAAGTTTCTTTTAAATGAATTATTTTCTGCAGGGACTCACAAAATACCTGCTCCGAGAAAGCAACTGCTCAACATTTCTTGTCTGATTAATTTCAGTGTCACTGTAGTGACCCATATAATGTATATTATACAGAATACTACAAGCAGCAGGCTCATTTCCTCTGGAGACAAATAATGTAATTCCAGCAAGTATTCAGAAAAATCATAGTACCAAAAGAAATTCTATTAGTTACATAGTTTCTATCAATTTAAATAATCCGTGTTAAGTGGATTAGTTTAAATAAAATGGAATAACATATTCTCATATCCTGGAACAGTGAGAATCAGATTTAGCTTGAATTCTTTTGTTTAGTAGCTGCTACTTTGCAATAATATTTATATTCTATCACTAACCTATCTCTGAACTTTCAGAGGATAATGCATGTGTCAAATAGTATTATTGTATCATTACTCCAAGAAATGGATAGTTTTCAGTTTATATACTTATAACTAACTTTTATTATTTTTAGAAATAACATAAGGCAGTGAACACACACAATACTCCGTCCTCTTATTTTCCTCACAACAACCACCATGTGAGGTGGATTTGGCTGATAGAGAATGACTGACCTAAAGTCACCCAGGTTGGTTTCATGGCTAAGGCGGACTGACTAGACCAAATTGGCTCTTTCAATTAAAAATAAAATATGAATGATAGTGACCAAATCTGATTTTGAAATTTTATTTCTTAGACATAACATAAGCCTATTCCTATCATAAGCCTATTCCTATCATATCATTATCACGTGAAGTGTTAATAACACTATAATGCCTTGGTAAGGCCACACTTGGAATACTGCATTCAGTTTTGGTCACCACGATGTAGAAAAGATGTGGAGACTCTAGACAGAGTGCAGAGAAGAGCAACAAAGATGATTAGGGGACTGGAGACTAAAACATATGAAGAACGGTTGCAGGAACTGGGTATGTCTAGTTTAATAAAAAGAAGGATTAGGGGAGACATGATAGCAGTGTTCCAATGTCTCAGGGGTTGCCACAAAGAAGAGGGAGTCAAACTATTCTCCAAAGCACCTGAGGGCAGAACAAGAAGCAATGGGTGGAAACTAATCAAGGAGAGAAACAACTTAGAATCAGGAATATTTTTTTATATGAACAGTTATTATAAATGTGGTTCCTTTATATTAGGGGTGTCAAACTCTATTTCCTTGAGGGCCGCATCAGGGTTGCGTTTGACCTCTGGGGGGAGGGAGTGTGGCATTTTCAGCTGCAACTGCCTCATGCAGCCCTCTGCCAGTGAAAACGGAGCTCCCTTCTGAGCTCTGTTTTCACTGGCAGAGGCACTGCTGTTTCCAGGGCAGCCCTGTGGGCCAGATCTAAGCACTCTGGAGCCTTGAATTTGACACCCCTGATTTATATAAACAGATAGCAAAAATAGTACACATACTAAAAAGTGAAATATTGAAAGAAAATAACTAAGTAAAATATTTTAATGGAGAAAATTTGCATAGTTCATTTTTCCTTTCAATGTCCCTACCCACCAATCACTGCTTAAGCATCTGTCCTTTTCTGGAAATATTGAATTATTGCCTATATTACATAATTGAATAAATGGCCTTTCTTAATGTTCCAAAGCAGACTGCCCAGCTTATTGGCTTATTGGTATCTCACTTCTGACTTACTAATTTGGAAGACATTGGATTTGGAAAAGTTAGTCTGCCTAATTTATTCCACTTCTGCTATCATCTGTTTCAACCATATCAGCTTACCATTTTATGTCAATGAGTGAAATCCCACATTTTACACACTCTTATCTACTTTCTATTTATCTAACTGAACTAAAGGAAGCCTAGGGCTATTTCTATATGATTAGTTCAATTTGGAAATACAGCCATAATCTTTACAATAATTTTACTTTTATGAATATGAGGAAGTGAGAAATTTCAGCATGGCAATCAATCAATTTTTCTGTTCTAATTGTCTTTCCAGGAATACAAAATTCCAGTCTGTGGCTGTGATGTTTTACTTCTATTCAATTTTTTCATTGATCATTAACTTACTCTGTGTTTTAAGTCAAATTTTCGTGTTTGGTTGCTTGGAAGGAAAAATATGGGTTGAGAAAGTAGTCAGAAATGTGCATGAATTAAACAAAAGGAAAAAAGTGAGTCCCGCCCCAAAATTGAGGAAAAGCAATGACTATTTCAGAGAGTGGCCAGAAGAGAAATGGGCAGCAGTTTATACAACAGACACTTCCATTGTTTCTGTATACTTCCAGTTTAACTATCATATCACCTCCCTATAGAAGGTGGTATAGGGAATGGCCTTGAAGAACAGGAGGAAGGGCCATTACCAAAACAATAGACTGACTTCCTTTTCCCTCTATGTGTAAGGAAGAATCATCAACACTCCTTCCTTCTGACTCAGAATGAAACAAAGGGAGGTGTTCCATACTCTCTCCATGGTTATATTTGTCTCTTCTACCACAATAGTTGGTGCTTCTTTTCCATTTCAGTCCTCATATCTGAAAGCTGGAGCTGGTGAGAGACATCCACACTTTCAAAACTCTGATTCTAGTAGCACAGGCTTTTCCAACTTAGTGCTGCTTACAAGCAATGTGGTAGTCTGTCCTCATTACTGGCTTTTGCTCACCCTAGAAAGTCCAGGTATTTCAAGATTCATAGAGCTCCATTTCTTATGGGACATCTAGACAACAAATCCTCTTATGGGCATTCTGCTGTCATTTTCCCCATCAACACTGCTTGGGTCAGTCGCTTTTTCAGCCCAACTCACTTCACAAGGTTGTTATTGTGAGAAAAATAGGAGGAGGAAAATGTGTTGGATGTTTTGTTGCCTTGAGTTGTTTATAAAAAATATTGAAGGTAGGATACAAATAAATAAAATCTATATTCATAGCAGTGTACAAAACAATCAACCAAAACATCTGTAATTGTTAAAGCAGATGTGGAATCTAAGAATTGGTCAAACTTAGTGTCGTTCTACTGCAGAAATCAGCACAGGCCTGACCTCCCCCAGAATTGCTAAAGTTTTATCTGGTTGTTCCTAAGGGAATGCAGTCAGTCTGGCAAGATTTTTGTAACATGGGTGATTAACAATGAAGTTTCTGCTTCAGACTAATCACAAGTGGTTCTTGTTGCTTGTGCCTGACATCATGGTAAATACAGATACACTGAAACAACCAATAGCTAATTAATAGTGGTAATGAAGAACAAATAATAATATAACTAAATAAAACAATATCAACAATTAACCATAAGTAATACAAACTAAGAGCAAACTTCACTGCTTACTCACATTGATTATGTTACTTCGTTTGGGTAATAAACATCTGCAAAAAAACAACCAAGCTCAGAGAGCACACCTCATAAAACGTAAGTAAAATAAATTAATATTTTACTCTTCTTGTGATAGCAAGGAGAGATCAGCTACCACCAATGTAGCATTGAGTCTCTTGACAAGCGATAGGTCATTATATTAAAAAACTGTATCCCAAAGCCACTATTGAGTGGGAAGATACTACGGTAAGCCATCTAATAGCCCAATCGATCTGGGATGATGAGTCATTCCTGATTTCTACTTTGACATGAAATCACTAAAAGTCACAAAGAAGATGGGTAGCTTTGAAGATCTCAAAATACCCAAGTAGGTGATTATGGTGGCAGAGTTGCAAAACCCCTTAATCTAGGAGCAACATAGCTATTGTACAGATTTCTGTGCTCCAGAAAAAAGAGAGAGATAATTACAAGGAGTCTCCTTATACTTTATGCATAAAGGCACCTGCTCCTGATGAATGTGGATTCAATTAATCCAACTCTGTATCTCACAGGTAAAGAAAGATGACAATGAGGGAGGTCTCCATTCATGATATAGAGTAGAGTTTAAGGGAGAGAGTCTTAAGACATGAAATTCATGGTTGAATCAAAAGAAGAAAATGTACCCAGGTGATCTAACATTGGATAAGTCTGTGAGAATATGCTTTAAGTTCTTATGATCTTTCCTTAGGGTAGTGGGTTCAGCCCAGGCATTGGAACTGCTTCTTGATAGCCAGCAGATTCTTGTTTAAAATCTCATAGTTTCATTCATGAGTAGCAGCTGTAGAGAAACAAACTGACTATGGAGGGAAGTTTACTGAGAACTCAGGAACAAATTGTAAACACACAGATCCCAAAGCAAAGTCAAGGTATCAGTCTGGACAATAAGTGGGCAGACAGGATGTTGATGATAGAAGTGGGGCTGAAAAATGACTTGCAGAAAGGCTTGTTGGGTTTTAGAAAGTCCATTTAGAAACCTTTTACCTTCTTAGTAAGCTAAGTCATTGTTGTGGCTATTGTTGCAAATGTAGAAATAAATTTAGGATAAAAACAGCGAAGTCCAAGAAATGCGGTACTAATAATATTGGGGGAGGAGGGTTGAGAATACCAAGATAACAGATTGTACTTTAGTTGAATCCATCTGTAGTTCTTCAGAATAAATATATTATTCCAAATAATCTAGTATAGGCTGTCAATGGTTCATTTCTCAAGTTTAATGCAGAAGCTGTTGTCATGATGACACTGAAGAACTGTGTGCACTTGGTTGTCATGGAATGCATTGTCCTCAGAATAAATATATGTATCATCTCAACAATAAATTACTTGTTCAAGAGATTATGGAAATATGGTTCATAGATCATTGAAAGACTCACTCATTGCCAGTCTGTATGACATTATTAAATATTCAAATATCCCATAATGATAGTCAAAAGCTATCATTCACGTCCCTCCTTCATACAAATAAGATTTCTCTGAGGACTAGCTTGTGCATTGTTGAGTCTGTAGCCCTTACAGTCCCAAGGCCATGGTGGTATGTATGAATGACCTTGGGAAAAAGTTGAAGAGATGCACCCAAGAGAATTGTTAGATAAAAACCATCTTAGCCCACAGCAGAATTTGGGCAGGAAAAGTGGTTCAGAAGAGACTCTCCCTATTTTCCTTGAACTGTAAAGGGTAGGGAAGGCAAAAGGTATTTTCATTCTTGCAATATTTTGTTCATGTAATCTTAATAATAAAATGGAATTAGTTCATCTAGCTGTGTTTCCTGTCTATTCTACTTCACAAGGCTGACAACAACTGAATAATGTAAGAAGGAGATCAAATAAAACCATAGATGTTTCTGATAGTTGCTAGTGGTGAGTTGTAAAGGGTAATTGGAATGTGATTGGACCTATTAAAGTAATCAAAAAGTAGTCTCAACATGAAGATAAGTAGAAGTAGAGGCAACATATTTGTATTGACTAAATTATTTAATAAAGTTACCAGTTGTAGCTGTATTCCTGTGCTAAGTATGGGTTACAGGATAAAAGCATTGTTTAAACGGCAATGTGTAACTTCACAAGACTGAGCTCATTTAATTTCTGGTTGATCCAGAAATTGACTGTCACATGTTTTTTGACAAGCCAGAGTGGAAGTAAGGCATTTGCTGAAAAAATGCCACATTTCTGTACTATGGTGTTTTAGGTGTAATGGTCAGAGACCATTGACATATGCCTTATATATTTCCCTATCGCACAACACTAGAACTAGGGGGCACTCCATGAAACTTTTGATAGCTAGACCTCAAACAAATAAGAGGAAGTACTTTTTCACCCAGAGGATCACTGGTCTATGGAACTCCCTGCCAGAAGAAGTGGTGACAGCATTCAGCCTCGACACCTTTAAGAAAGGATTAGACGAGTTCATGGAGAACAAGGGTATCAATTGCTATCATTATGGATACCTAAGGACACCCTCCGGGTTGGAGAGATAGGCAGGATATTTCTCAATGCCATTTGCAGGGAATCATAAGCAGGTGAAGACATCTGCTTGGGAATACCCTGAAGCAAATGGTGAGCCACTGTGTGAGACAGAATGCTGGACTGGATGGGCTGTGGCCTGTTCCAGCAAGGCTATTCTTATGTTCTTTTTTTTTTTTATTGAAAAAGTTTTATTGGTTTTACATCTTTTCTATAGGGTGGGGTAAGGGATACAAAGAAATTTTGAGAGCATTCACGTCAGAGTCGTCGGCCCTTCCGAGACCTCAAAATACACAAAAAAAAAACAAAAAAAAAACATTTTTCATAACACTACAAGGTAAAAGCAAGTACATATACCTAAATTCTCAGTTCCATGCTGTCAGACATTTACAAAAAATCCAGATACAAATATTATGCAAAATTGTTCAGAAAAATCAAGGCAAAGTTATTTTTTCGATCTAAGTCTTTTGGCTATTGTATCTTCTTTTTCTCCTCCCTGGCCCCCAGCGGGCGGGGCCGTGGCCCCCTCCGTCCCCCCTGGATCTTCCCCCAGGGCAGAGGAATGTTTTTTAAGAAAGGCTTCCGCCTCAGCAACTGTTTTAATCCTCACTCTTCCTCCTTCCCAGAACACCAGCATCCCTTCGGGTGTCACCCACTTGAACCAAATCCCATGATCAAATAAAATTTTAGACAAGAAGGAAAATTTCCTCCTTGCTTCTCGAATCTTTCTAGGGATCTGCTTCAAGATAGCAACCTCTTTTTGTTGGTAGATTAATGGACTACCTCTCTGCACTTTCAGGATTTCCTCTCTGGTTGACCTTCTAACAAATTTCACATGTATCTCTCTAGGCACTTCATTTATCCTGGCATATGCTGAGTTAATTCTGTAGGCTAGGTCAATGTCCCCCCTGATCTCATCTTTAGGTTTTTGTAAATAGTCTGCTAAAATTGTGCTCATAAGATCAGGGAGGCATTCACCAGATTCCTCAAGAACGTTCTGAAATCTCAAAAAATATGTCATTCTTTCCATATCTATCCTAGACACATGCCCATTTGTTTCCCCAACCTCTTTAATAACATTTTTAATCTCTCCCTTAACCCCCACCAACCCCCCTTCCAATTCTTCAGTCTTCTGTGTGTTTTCCAGCACTTGCTTCCGTGTCTCCAATAGCTCCTTCTTGAAATTGATGTTTTCTGCCCTCTGGGCCTGAATTTCGTTTACCAAAGTTTGTATAACAGTTTCAAGAGAAGCCATCCGTTGTTCTAAGCTTGCCAGTGTTGTTTCTTGAGCCATGATTAACTGTTAAAGTCAATGCCACCAAAATGGCGTTTTCAGGGTGGGGTTGGTGAGACTAACCGGGAGCCAAAAGTTCTGATCAAGGTTGAAACGTTGTAAAATTCAGGAACCAAGAGAGAGACAATTTTCCAACTCAATAGTTATAATAGCGAAGGTACTCCAGAAAGGAAATCACAAATCCAGCAAGAAAAAAAATCTTCATCAATATCCAGAGAGAGTCCCAATTGTAAAGAGACGCTGGGAATTTTCCATAGTTGAAATAATCAGGCAGGGACAAAGAAAAGCCACCTTCCACCGCCCATCTCAGAGCCCAGAGGAGAGAGTAGAAAAATAAATTTTTTTTTTATCCAGCCAGACCTAGAAACAATGTTGCAAGTAGCCGCATACCACTTTCCCTTGTTAGAGACAGTCCGGATTTAAGATTTCCGCTTTCTCTTCCAGAGAAGCCATTTTAAAGTGCCGCTTAAGTCCGAGGGGGGGGTTTTGAAACAAACACCCCCCTCCCAGTCCGTTCAGCCTGGCTGGCAGCAAGGAAAAAAAAAGTCTTTTTTAAAACTCACTCTCCCTCGCAGCTGAAGCCTTGGCAGACCTTCCGACCTCTCCGCTCAGCCCTCTACATTGAAGTGAATGGCGCCGACAGCCGTTGGCGAAGGGAGAACCCCCCGCAGCATGTTCCTCCTCACCTAGGTCACGGAGGGGAGCGCTCTCCCCACCGCCGTGAGGAAGAACGTCTCCTCCGAGCCGACCCTACGGGAGACCTCCGGTAACCGGATGTCTCGCCCCCGTGGGGGGGCAGAAAAGGCAACAAAGCGGCGAGCGAGCGCTAGGCTCGCCCGTCACCGCTGGAGCCGGAACCGGAAGCCGCTATTCTTATATTCTTATGTTCTTATATGCTGGCAGATATTTGAACAGTAAGAAATGTTCAATGGGTAGTTCTCAATTTATAACTACAATTAGAATAATTTCCATTAGAAGTTGTTATGTGAATCCTGGTCAAATTATTTTGCTACCTTTGTTAAGCAAAACATCACAGTTGTTAAGTGTCTCATACAACTGTTAAGGGAATCCAATTTTCCTGTTAAGAGAATCCAGCTTTATTTTGCTGGTCAGAAGTCATCTGGGAAGGTCACATATGATGAGTATATGACCCTGGGATGCTGCAATTGTCATAAATATATGCCAAGTATCCAAATTTTGATCACATGACTGTGAAGATGCTGCGACAGTACCCAGTTGTAAGTCTTTTTTTTCCCCTGCTGTTATTATTTTGAATAGGCACTTTATTAATCCGGAGAGGTGGAAGAAGCGTGGTCTAAGGGGTTTTTTAGTTGTTAGGTTATTGTCGGTTTTAGGGGGTACCAGGGAGGGGGGAGGGTATAGATGCATAGAGATGGAGACGGAGAGAGAGGGCCAGGCCAGCAGACGACGGAGGGTAGCGGAGGGAGCCATGAGTAGGGGGGAAACACGAGTCATCCCGTTAGAGGGCAATTCAATCCAGATGGTCGTGGGGAGACGCAGGTCCGAGGGGAGACAATTTCTATCCTCCCGGTTGAGGGCACAGAACCGTTGGTTACATACGGTGAAGTGCCACAACCCCCGCTTGCTAGGTGGTCGGGAAGTACAGAGCCAGGGCTTGAGGCTGATGTTTTGCAATGCCAGGTCCGTGGTCAACAAAGCCCCCCTTGTACATGACCTTGTGTCAGAGGAGGGGCCGGACCTGGCAGGAATAGCGGAAACCTGGTTGGGCCACGAGGGTGGACTCCCCCTCGTTGAAATGTGCCCACCAGGCTACCGTGCTTTTCATCAGCCTCGGGCCCTTGGCAGGGGCGGTGGGGTAGCGGTTATTGTAAAGGAAAGTCTTGAGCCGAGAGAGACCACTGTGCCACAGACTACCGGTTGTGAGTCCCTCTGCGTGAAGTGGGGCCTAGGGAGGCAGTTGGGCGTGCTGGTTATATACCTGGCTCCCCGCTATGTAGCAGCAGCCCTGCCCGAGCTCCTGGAGGTGATCGCTACGGTGGCAGTGGAGACCCCCAGACTTTTAGTCATGGGGGACTTTAATCTGCCATCGGTGGGCGAATCATCCGAGGCAGCTCGGGAGTTCATGGCTTCCATGACGGCCATGGACCTGACCCAACTAATTTTAGGCCCCACCCACGAGGGTGGACATACATCGGATCTCATCTTTGTCTCCGGCCAGTGGAAGAGTGATCTGGGTTTAGGGGACATAGTCATCACGCCCTTGTCATGGTCAGACCACTCACTTCTCCGGCTCGACTTTCCAACCGCCACCCCCCTCCGCGGGGAGGCGGAACCCGGGTCTCCAATTTGGTTCCGCCCCAGGCGCCTGATGGACCCGGATGGGTTCCAGACGGCGCTTGGGCCATTTCCTGTACCCCCGACCCGCGCCCCGATCGAGGACCTTGTGGTCGCATGGAATACGGCGACCGCGGGAGCCCTGGATCGGGTCGCGCCCTTGCGGCCTCTCTTGCGGCGGCGAGTCACCACGGCTCCCTGGTTTACCGAGGAGCTGAGGGTGATGAAACGCCGCAAGAGATGCCTAGAGAGAAGATGGAGGTCTAACCGTTCTGAATCTGACCGAACACAGGTAAGAGCCCATTTACGGACTTACATTGTGGCGTTGAGAGTGGCCAAACGTCATCATTGTGCCACCCTCATAGCATCCGCAGAAAACCGCCCTGCCGCCCTGTTTAGGGTGACCCGCTCCCTCCTTCAACAGAGGGTGCGGGAAGCCCCGCTACAGGGTAGAGCAGAGGAATTTGTGATTTTTCTGCAGGAGAAAATCGCTCAGATACAGAACGAGCTAGCCCCCATTGATGGCCCAGTGGGATGCCACGAGACAGATCTTGTTTGGGAGGAGTTTGACTCCGTTACTTCCGAGGATATGGACAGGTTACGTGGGCGACTGCGAGCCACCACATGTTTATTGGACCCGTGTCCCTCCTGGCTTGTACTGGCATCCTGGGAGGTGACACGAGGCTGGCTCCAAGAGGTTATCAACGCATCCTTGGGTGAGGGTTCCTTGCCTGCCTCCCTAAAAGAGGCTATGGTGAGGCCCCTCCTCAAGAAGCCCTCTTTGGATCCAGCTCTTTTGAACAACTATCGTCCAGTCTCCAACCTTCCCTTTCTGGCGAAGGTTGTTGAGAGTGTGGTGGCACAACAGTTTCCCCGTCACCTGGAGGAAGTTGAGTATCTAGATCCGCGCCAGTCCGGCTTTCGGCCCGGGCATAGCACCGAGACGGTATTGGTCGCGTTGGTTGATGATCTCTGGAGGGCCAGGGATGGGGGTTGTTCCTCCATCCTGGTTCTATTAGACCTCTCAGCGGCTTTCGATACCATCGACCATGGTATCCTATTGCATCGGTTGGGGAGGTTGGGGGTGGGAGGCACCGTTTTACGGTGGTTCTCCTCCTACCTCTCTGGCCGATCGCAATTTGTGTTGGCAGGAGAGCAGAGGTCGACCTCGAGACCCCTCACATGTGGGGTTCCTCAGGGGTCGGTCCTCTCGCCTCTCCTGTTCAACACATATATGAAGCCGCTGGGTGAGATCATCCGTGGTTTTGGGGTAGAGTATCATCTCTACGCTGATGATACGCAGCTGTATATATCTACCCCAAACCACCCCAACGATGCCGTAGCGGTGATGTGCCAGTGCCTGGAAGCCGTACGGATCTGGATGGGAAGTAACGGACTCAGACTCAACCCGACCAAGACCGAGTGGCTGTGGTTTCCGGCTGCCCGATTCAACCAGCTAACTCCATCGCTGGCCATAGGGGGCGAACATCTTGCCCCTGTGGATGGGGCGCGCAACTTGGGTGTCCTCCTAGATGCCCGGCTGTCCATGGAAGATCAAGTGACAGCCGTGGCTAGGAGGGCGTTTTACCAGGTTCGCCTGGTTCGCCAGTTGCGCCCCCTATTGGATCGGGACGCCCTTCGCACAGTCACTCATGCTCTCGTGACATCCCGACTGGACTATTGTAACTCTCTCTACATGGGGCTTCCCTTGAGGTGCACCCGGAGACTGCAGATGGTCCAGAACGCAGCCGCGCGGGCAATCCTGGGTACCTCTAGGTTTACCCATGTAACACCTCTCCTGCGCGAGCTGCACTGGCTGCCTGTCGTCTTCCGGGTGCGCTTCAAGGTACTAATTATCATCTTTAAAGCGCTCCATGGCTCGGGACCTAGCTATTTGCGGGATCGGATCCTGCCCCATACTTCCTCACGGCCGATTCGCTCCCACAGAGAGGGACTTCTCCGGGTGCCGTCCACTAGATTTTGTCAGCGGGCGACGCCCAGGGGAAGGGCTCTCTCTGTGGCGGGCCCTGCCCTCTGGAATGACCTTCCCCCCGACATTAGAACGACCACGGACCTCCGCTCCTTCCGTCTGAAATTAAAAACATACTTTTTCTGCTTGGCCGGTCTGGGGTAGTCTCTCTCTATGGGGTTTTAGTTGTATAGTGGGAATTTTAGCTTAGATTGGGTATTTTAGCACAGGTATTATTTAATTTGTTTTTAAGATGTTTTTGATTGTATATTTATGGTTTTAGTTTCCCTGTGCACCGCTCCGAGTCCCTACGGGGAGAGGAGCGGTCAAGAAATTAAACTATTATTATTATTATTATTATTATTATTATTATTATTATTATTATTATTATTATTATTATTATTATTATTATTATTATTATTATTATTATTATTATTATTATATGAATGGTTGTAAGTCAAGAATTATCTATAACTAGCCGTTCCCGGCCATATGTTGCTGTGGCCCAGTCTGGTTAAATGGCCAAACAATCTGTGTGTAGATCTACGCCTGCACACACAAACACATACACACAACCACCATATAACCCCCCAACCTACCTACCTACCATATATCTCCCAACCTACCTACCTACTGTATATCTCCCTCTCTCCCTCTACCTACCTATCTACCTACCTACCTACCTATCTCCTGCATTTCTCCCTCCCTCTCTCTATCCCTATAGCTGCCTACCTACCTACCTTGAATCTTATGGACAGAGTATTTTATGTTATAAAGGATGACATACTGTAATACCCGTGGCCCACTGCTCTCTCTGTATCCATCTACCTACCTTTTTTACAATTTTTTACATTTCTGTTGCATGTACCTGGCACAGGTGTGACATCTACACTATCTATCTATCTATCTATCTCTATCTATCTATCTATCTATCTATCTATCTATCTATCTATCTATCTATCTATCTATCTATCTATCTATCTATCTATCTATCTATATATATATATATATATATATATATATATATATATATATATATATAATTGGCGCAATATTTGAAAGGAACGTTGTGTGAAAATATGGAAGCGATCGGTGCATGGAGATTAGCGGTTTTGAACAAACTCTTGTTACATTTTTATTTATGATAGATAGATAGATAGATAGATAGATAGATAGATAGATAGATAGATAGATAGATAGATAGATGACTTACAGATGTATTCAATTGGTAAATTTCAAATCAAAGCCTGCTCAGTATAGGGAAGTAGGAAGGAAAAAGGAATGAAACAGAGTGGTATCTTATTTTACTACCTGTAGGCATCCACAACAGCTAATTTTTGATAAATGCTCAAGCAGACATAAGTTAATGTCATTATGTCTGGAGTGTCTTGATGAACCATCTCATCTCATATTTCATCAATCAATTCTTGAACAGGTCAGCTAAATCTCTCTCTTTTTACTCTACATTGTGAGTGAACATATGCCTACACTCAAATCTTGCCATATTGTAGATAGTAGGTCTCACAATTAGCTGTCACAAGATCCTCAAAATTAGTTTTCAAAATGGCAAAAAGCCAGGGTTATTGTCCAGATCAGTCCTGCTCTGGCTCAGACGTGGTATAGCCCACTTTGCAACCTCTTCATTGGGGTTATAAAAAATTCTTTAGTAGGCAAAGAAACGGTCTGAGCTTGGTTAGAGATAGTTCACATTGAGTGAGGATAACAATAAAGCTTATTTGGATTTCATCATATTGATTTGGTACAGGAGTTGGCATTTTGATATAGATGGATAAAGGACAACTATGCTAACAAGCTCCTTGGCTTGAAATCAACAAAACCTTTGTGGTAGAGTGACGTGCCTGGCTGGAGATAAACCTTTAGGTCTGTGCTAGTTGAGAATTTTTGTGGGGGAAATCAGGTGACTCAGCACAAGACCTAGAGCAGTGATGGCAAACCTTTTCAGCATCCATTGCCCAAACTGGTGCATGCATCTATGCATGTGCATGTGTGGATGCTGGAAAACAGAAAACCAGCTGGCCATTGCATGCATGCCAGTTTTGGGCCATTTTGGGGGCTGTTTTCAGGCTGTTTTGGGGGCTGTTTTCCAGTGCTCCAGCACCTGCAAAGAGCAGCTGGTGATGGTGCACATGCCCACAGAAATGACTCTGTGTGCCACCTCTGGCACGCATGCCATAGCTTCACCATCACAGATCTTGAGTGTGTAAGGGAAACTGCTAGAATGCACCTGTAAAGTGGTGCACCACAATTCAAAAGCTGAACAGTGAAACTTTTTGAATTAAAGGCTTTCATGGAAAATGAGTGACGTGGTTATAAGACAGCCAGGAGAAAACTCACTAATATTCAAGTATCAGTAATTGAGATAAGGAGAGGAAGAGAATGCAGTAAATGTCAAGTAGAAACTGAAGGAAAAGGTTTGAGAAGGAGGAAATAAAAGTACTGTATTTTTCACACTATAAGATGCACCTGACCATAAGAAGTGCATAGGTTTAGAGGAGGAAAACAAGAAAAAAAAATCAGGCAGAGCCTGAGAGGACCACAGATAGGTGTCCCCTCATGTGCCAGCTCTGCCTATTGACTCCTGCCCTGTGGAAAAGAGACAGAAGAGGCGAGCAATGACAAAGACAACAGAGGTGGAGTTCAGCATTGTAAAAGGACCCCACAACTGCGGGTCAGCTGCTATTCACCAAAGGACCAGCATCATTTCCATCCACTTTTGGGGCAGGCAAAGTGCATCTTATGAAGCGAAAAATATGGTAGGTTATGACTTGATTTCTTATATTACTTATACTATTCTAAAAATACATAGAAACACATATTTTAATATTATTTTCACTTGTATATATTAGATCATACTACTTTATTAGGATAAACTAACTAAGAATAAATATCATCTTGTCCAAAATAAAATCCTTTGTTTGTGACCTCTGAGCAAGCAACATAACACTGAACTGACCAGCAAAGCTTAAGGAAAAATTGGTAACCCCTCTGCACACTTAACAGGGAGAGGATTTAAACCTCACACTAAATGTCTTCCCTTTCTAGAAACAATTGGTGCATCTGACTTCTTGTTCTGTGACTCTTGATTGGAAAATGGCAGATATGGAATTCTAAACCCATGCTCTGAAGAGACCGGAGCCTCAAGCCTTTCCATACATAGTTAGATAAGAATTTATGTTACATAATATTTTAAATATTTGATGACCCTCCATGAATATGAAAACCTTTCTTCTAACCATGGCACATACAGTATTATTGCCATCTCTCTTTGGTTTGATAGATATTTTTCTTTGTGCTTTTCAACCTTAGAGACCATGAGCAGCATTGTTTGTACATTTCATACCACCTACACTACCAAAATATGGTTGAGAAGATGATCCAGAAAGGTATCAAAAACATGACTACTTTAGGATATATGACTGCTGAAGCCAGTTAGATGAAAGATATTGGCCAGCATGCTGACTCCATATGCCCTGAATCTTGGTGAATTGCTGTATATATCTACACTGCATGTGAGTGGAACCTGAAGCATTTTGAAAACAATCTATTCCCTGAAATCAGCATACATTTGTCAACAACACAACCTTGTAGAGTACATTTATCTCAATTTTTCTTAATATATTGTAGGAATGCGGTAGGTATATGTTTCTTAGCTTTACTATAACAGTAAGTGGGGAAATATTTGGCTTAGTAATAGTAATTGTCAAAAGAAAATACCTTCCAATAAGGAATCATGTAGTATTTGATTGCAACATATACGATAGTATTGTGATACAGCTGTCAGCACACAGAGACCCACTACATCACATAAATTATTTTTAGGCTGCATTAATAGAAATCTAATTTCAAAATCACGGGAGTAATCATTTCAGTATGTTCACTTTTGGTCATAGACATACTTTAAAATGGATTTGAAGAAATTGGAAGAATTTCAGAGGAAGACCACAAGGATGATCAAAGGATTAAAAGACTGAAGCAACCGGGCATGTTTAGTCTTAGAAAAAGATAATGGGGCAAAGAGATATCATAGCATTCTTCAAATATCTGAAAGAATTTCAAATGGAAGGCTAAGAGCTATTTGATAAGTCAAATTCTAATTGAAACTTGTTTTTTAAAAAATCCTAATATTAATTAAAAAAATACAGTAATTCCAAGAACTGTACTGGTGGATTCTCCTTCATTGGATTTGTTTAGACAAATATAGGTAATCCTTAATTTATGAGTGATTGCTTAGCCACCATCAAAAACTACAAAAGCTTCTTATGACCCAGTTGTGAAGTTATAGCCACTGCAGTGCTCCTGTGGTAATGTGTTTAAATTTGGTGGATTCTCCCTTACAACTGACCACATGGATGCTGCAGTGCCCCCATGCCTATATCTAGCCATCCTTTCCCGCTAAACCTCCACAGGTCTTGGGTCTTCTTTTCACTCCACTTGGTCCCACACCCTCTTTCTTGCTCCCATCACTGGTTGGGCACTTTGGAAGAGCTCTAGAGCTCATGTTCAGGAAGGAGGGCAGGCCTTTCCACCCTTCAGCATCCCTAGATTGTGTGGCTCCATCTTAGAAGTGAATAGCTACAATGCACTGTGGCCACTCCAAAAGTGATGCCTGCTTCCCAGTGATGCAACCTGGGGATGCCGAGTGGTAGTGTGGCCTTCCTTCTACTCTTTGGTATTCCTGGAGGCCAGATGGCACCATCCTAGAAGCAGCCATTATTTTTGGAATGATTGCAATAAATTATAGCTGCTCCTAAAATGGCACCTCCTTCCGGGGTGGAGCCATGCAGCTAACAGGGCAGAGCAGTCTACCTTCCTTCCCTAATGTGAGTTTTGGAACACTGGATATCTTCTAAAGATAGGTAAGCAATCAGACATGGAGGGAAGGGTATGGATGAAGGCCACTTACCTTTTGTAGATCTCCAGAGCTCTACAAAAAGTGAGTGATCAGTGACAGGCTGGAGAAGAGTATAGGGTCCAGTAAGGTGGAAAGCAGGCCCAAGGCCTGCATGGACCTGGTAGAGAAGGAAAGTAGGCCCAAGGTGAGTGGGGAACCAAGTGGCATGAAACAGAGCCCAAGATATCTCAGGGCTGAGGAGGCCTTCTCCACACCTGAGGCATCCCATGCTCTGCTTAAATACCCATGCAGTTACTTAATGATCACATTGGGGAGAACAGGGATGGGGATTACAGTATTAAGGCATTCACACCGTCACTTCACTTAAGAACCATCACAACTTGTGACCATAATGGGCAGCTCCATTATGGTTGTAAGCAGAGAACTACTTGTAGCCATCTGCCTAGGATGCTTTAATATGGATTTCTACATTGAGTGAAGAATACAACTTAATTGCCTAAGTTGCTCCTTCCAACACTATGATTTTATAAATATTCTGAGCTGAAGGAACCTAGAGAAAAAGTCACATGTGGGAAATGAACTATTCCTAAACAAGAAAAAATAGAGCAGTCAGAAATGATATTTATATCAATGTATGATCGTTCTTGACTAGTCATGATATAGCAATTCATGCCTGTTCATCATGATCAGGATTAAAAGCTGCCTGCCTTGCCCTTACTTACTGTACTTTTGAATTCTGTGCTATGCCACATAAGGTCTGATTGCCCTCAAACTTAGACAAGGTGTAAAATTATAGCTCAAGGAGACACATAACTCCAATGGATAATCTAGGCTATGTAGGGACAGAGGCTACACTAATGTAATGGAGTTACAAGATAAAAGAAAGATGGATCTGAACTCAGTCTCTCAGGTCACAGCATTTTCAGATAGCCACAGTAGTAATTCTATTATAAAATATATGTGGTCAGTCTGTCTATATCTACTGCAATTGTCCTAAAAGGAAATCTCTTGTGAGATGAGTAACTATATAAATATGATAAATAAATAAATTTTCATATGGAAGTAAAATCAGCTATCTTAGTAGGCAGAAATTATGAGGGCATTGGCTTTTCCACAGATGAATGGGATGATTTGCCAGGGATTTATTGTTTTCAAGTGCAATCATGTCTATGTAAGGATGGAAGAAAAAGCTAACCTCTTTGAGTTTTACTTATAAAATGTAATTATGAGGACATGAGATCATACACCATTTTCCAGTAATTTTTAATAAGCTAGGAATTTCCTCTTGGTAAAATACTGTAATTGACAAGCTATAAAATGAACTCAGTTTTATTAAAAACATGTTTTATATTACAGTGTGTACTGTAACCATGTGATGAGTTTTGAGGGCTAGGTCTAGAACTACATAAATCTGCTGTAAGTCCTTCCAGGGAAAGTTCAGTCTGTGTTAATTTTTGGAATGCAATTCAAAAAATCAGTTCAGATTGCATATTGTCTTATCATAAGAAACACTCAAATGTTGGTTCTTTTTTGTTTTTCACCCAAACATAAGGACATTTACAAGAAAATTGGACTGCTATGAACATACCAACTTTCATAGAAATTAACTTTTCAGTCATTGAATTCAAAATTTAAAAAAGATCGGGAACAATACGGAATATACGAGAAACAAATGGAATTAGATAAAATATTACTAGGAACGGGAGGATGGTCACTAGATTATATAATTTTCTTTTAAAATATAAAATGGAGGAAGAAACGGTAAAGGAGACAATGATTAGCTGGGGTAGAAATTTTATAATATAGAATTAGAAAAATGGGACAAATTATGGGAAAGAAATTATAAATTTACGACAGCAGTAGCCTACAAAGAAAATCTCTATAAAATGTTTTATAGATGGCATTTGCCTCCAGCGAGATTGGACAAAATATACCCAAATTTATCCCCCAAATGTTGGAGATGCAGCCACAAGCCAGGAACATTCTACCACATGTGGTGGACGTGCCCCATCACAAGGAGATACTGGTGTAAAATTCAAAAATAGCTGGAAGAAATTACTGAGCGAAAAATAGAACTCAAACCGTAAGCATTTTTATTAGCACTGCTGGACCAAAAATAGACAAAGAATCTCAATATATAATCATACATATACTCACTGCAGCAAGGATTGCTTTCGCACAAAACTGGAAAAAAATTAATACCCACATTCCATTACCTCAGATGAAACTATAATCAGGAAAATACTTGAATGTGCAGAAATGGATAAAATGACAATAGAACTAAAAGAAAGAGAAGAATTGGACTTCTATAAAGTATGCAATAAAATGTACAAGTAGCTAGAAATCAGAACCCAAAACAGAAAAAAAGAGAATATGGTGATATAAATAATGACTATCATTATAAGTAAATAAACATATTATGTTTGCTGCATTACAAGATAAGGATATAGTAATAGGAAGGCAATGCAGAAGGGATAATTACAAAAGCCAAGCAGGAAAGCCGGCATAGAAAGCTGTAAAATTATTGTATATTGTTATATATGTTCTGTGTTTTGTTTTGCCCTCTTGATTTTTTTGTTTTGTTTTTATTTATACTTATGTCTTCTCACTGTTTTTAAAGATTAAAACATTTAATTAAAAAAAAATCCCCTTTCCTTCCTGTTGTCATATTTTCTATAAGCAATATAATTTTGCTTTTCTTGCCCTATTAGAATCGTTCTAACAGTGCCATTTATAGCATGCAAGAGTTGCAGAATAATAGATTGGGTTTGGAGTTTTGTGAAGGCCCAGAATCCTAGGGAAACATTTTTTCCTAAATTACTCCAGTTTGCTATGAAATCAGACTTTGATCAAATCCAAATCTCTCCCTTAGTTTGTATCATTCGTATTATACTGGCACATTTCTAATTGTTACTATTAATTTTATTAATTGTTTTATTATTGTTATTTATAATTTATATGAATATTTTAGAATATTATGGAGATGGTTAATTATAAATGACAGTACTTCATGTTTCATCACACCAGTAATGAAAACAAAGCATTCTGCAGGTAACCTAGAAAGCTATCCAGACTAGCTATTTATAACATCATCTAGCACTAGTTGTCATTATATATCACTGAAATGGACATAGTGATGTCTAATATAGACTGTAATAATGTATAGCTTGTGCTATAAATCACTAGCATGAATAGAAAATCCAGAAATATAGGCTTAGCAAACTATCCAATGCCATGTCATCAGAACCATGCTTCTATCATCGAGGAATACTGTCATATGGAAAATAACATGGAAGATAACTTTTAAGCCATGTTAGATGAAACGTTAAAAGTAAAGGTTCCCCTTACACATATGTGCTGGTCATTCCCGATTCTAGGGAGGGATGCTCATCTACTTTTCAAAGCCGAAGAGCCAGTGCTGTCCAAAGACATCTCCGTGATCATGTGACCAGCATAATTAAATGCCGAAAGTGCAGGGAACACTGTTACCTTCCCACCAAAGTGGTTCCTATTTTTCTACTTGCATTTTTATGTGCTTTTGAACAGCTAGGTTGGCAGAAGCTGGGACAAGTAATGGGCGCTCACTCCATAATGCGGCGCTAGGGATTCGAACTGCTGAACAGCAGACTTTCTGATCGACAAGCTCAGCATCTTAGCCACCGTGTCCCTACATGTTAGATGTAGAAACAGAAATATGGCCAACTTTGGAAAACCAAGGCCGTTTAAAAAAAATCAAATAATTTTTATTAATCTATTTTCAAATAAATATACAATAATGCAAAATAAAAAATAATTTACCATACTAAAAATAAAAGGAAATAAAAATATTGCACAACAAAAAATACACAAAAGGAACAAACAGATGTAATTATAACTACATCCTGGTTATTTAAAACTACAATCTGGCCTTTAAAACTGCAATCTGGTCTTTAAAAAAGCTCTAAGCTTACAATATTGACCAAGACTGCCCTTTCTTTCAAAAGAAAGATAATATGTTGTTTTCTGATTAACCAAATAAGTCTGACTGTTCATGTATCATTCACGACAATGACTAAGTAATGGAAGGAAGTGGGAATAGTGCAGGAAAACAATTAGTATATGGGAAATGGATATCTCAACATTGACAGGTCTTTCATTAGTACAATGGTATATAAAACCTTCTCCATTGATCCTTTGGGAATCTTAGTGGATGCCCTCCAGTTTACAAGCAAAACCAATAAATGTCACATATTTCACAACTGTTTCCCAAGAAAATCAGGGGTGATTGGATTAAAGAATGAGATATTTTGAAGAACTAAAACTATTTACAAATAGAAAAGCAAAAAACAATAAACAATAGGCAATGTTTACATATAGTGAAATAAGCTCGAGAGTATAGAGCAGGGGTCCCCAACCTTTGCAACTTTAAGTCTGGCTGGAGCAAAGCTGGCTGGAGAAGTCTGGGAGCTGAAGTCCTTCAGACTTAAAGTTGCAAAGGTTGGGGATCCCTGGTATAGAGTACCCTGAGGCTAATAAATAAGACAAAGGTGTTTTTTTTTAAAGTTTACCATTAAGCATGTAGATGAAAAAAATCCAATGCACACCAGAAGTGCAGATACAGAAACTTGAACAATGGGATTTCCAGAATGTTTATGACAAAGTTTCTCATCAACATTTCATAAATAAGTGTAGCAATCAAAAGGAAAAAGACTGGTCATTTTATAGAACAACATTTTTAAAAAGGATAGGAGGCTAAACATGTTGTTTTATCAATAGCACCTAGACTTATATATCGCTTCATAGTGATTTGCAGCACACACTGAGCGATTGACAATGTTAGCATATTGCCACCAACAATCTGGGTCCTCATTTTACTGATCTTGGAAGGATGGAAGGATGAGTTAACCTTGAACCCTCTGGATCGAACTCTAGATGGGCAGAGTTACCCTGCAATACGACATTCTACCCACTGCACAACTAGGACTCCTGACTTTCACACAACATGCCAAATTATAATATGTAGCACTAAGGAAACCATTGTGGTCCATAAATTGTGCTTTATGACTTAAGCAAATCCAGTAAGGCATAAGGCAAAGTGTGAATTTAGTCAATATAAACTGAAATTGGTGTGAATTAACTTATATCAGCTGCCTGACAAAAGAATGAATAGTGAGATATAATATTTGCAAATAACAATTATGCAAGATGATAAAATTCCAGCAGTTTATTAAGAACACAAAATGATTCCTACAGGCCTGGTGTGCTTCAAAGCAAGCTTTGTTTGTGCTTCTTTATAAATGAGCAAGCTTCCCATGCAAATAATTTTATGAGAAGATGAGGCTGACAATATGCACAACAGCCCAATAAAAGACCCCTCCTTGGTGAGACTTCCGTTTCCGGTCTTCAGAGGCGATGGACGGAGTTTGCGCTCCGCCCGCCATTTGCTCTCTTCGTGGGCCCCCCTGAGGACACAGGGAGCTGTGTAGGAGTTCCCTGCCACAGGGGCTGCTGGCCGGCGACCCCCCCAGCTCGGTGGCGACCGGTGGGGGAGGTCCCAGCTTCGCCCTAGGAGCCGGGTAGCCGATGCGGAGAGAAGCTTGGGAATGACTTACCATCTAAGCAACTATTGAAAAGTATATGAATCCATGTGTTTAAATTGTAACAACTTGCGAGGCAACCTCCTAACAAGAGAGGATTGGAACTTTCACTTTTCTTCCTGCCAGAAGGAAGGGCAGATGGGCTCTCCCTTGTCCTCCACTGGAAAGTTTTAACTGTTAAAGAATTTTCCCTTCTGTGATTAAACTGTAAAACTTTAAAATTTACATCGAGGCTTCTCCCCTGGGAATCTTCGGGATCTGTACTAAGTGGACAATTGGATTGGCAATAAAGATTCCTCTTGGCTCCCTTAATCTGTTCTAAGACTAAACTTTCATTTGAACTGCCTCGGACTGTACTGGCTACCTGCCCTTCTGACGCCATCTTTTCCTTTGTTAAGAACAATGACTTCCAAAAAGCCACCACCTGGGAAAGTGCACTCTGCCCCCTCCTCTACCCGATCCAGCCCAGCCATACAGCCAAAGATTACTTCACTATTACAGGCTGTGGGTGAGAGCACACAGGACTTATTGGTCAACGAGATGTTTCAAGAAATGATGAAGAACAACGAAAAAATAATGGAAAATGTAAATGAAATGTGAAAGGAACTGATAAATTTAAAATTAGAAATATTGGAAATACAACAAAATACAAAGGATAACAAACAAAGAATAGAGGTGTTGGAGGGAGGGGTGGCTGGGATGGGGGATGAGGTAAAGGGAATACAAAAAGGAAGTTCAGAATTAGGGAATTACATTTCAAAATTGGAGTTTGAAAGAATGTCACTTTTTCTTAGATTTCAAAACATACCAGAGTCAGATGCAGAAGATTTGAAAGATATTATGATTACAATATTAGCAGATTATCTTCAAAAAAATAAAGAACAAATTGGATGGGATATTGATCTGGTATATAGAATCAATTCGGCATATGCAAGGACACATAATGTCCCAAGAGAAGTCCATGTAAAAATTTTAAGGACGTCCACCAGGGAGGAGATTCTGAGAGCCCAACGGGGAGGGCCTTTGAAATACCAAGACAATGAGATAATCATTTTGAAGCAAATCCCAAAGAAAATTAGAGACGTGAGAAGGAATTATTCCTTCCTATCTAAGAAACTATTTTCAAAAGGGATCTGGTTCAAATGGTTGTTATCAGAAGGGATGTTGGTTTTCTGGGAAGGGAGTAGAATTAGAATTAAAACTTTAGAAGAGGCAAATGCTTTTTCTTAAAAATACTCCATATTCCTAGGGGACGATGAAAGAGGAACAGTGGGGGCGGCGGCCCCTCCTGATGGCGGGGGGAAAAGAATCAATAGCAAAAAGACTTAGGTCTCAAAAATGATACTATTTAAAAAATTTATTTGAATGTTGTCATGATTGATGGTAAGGAAAAACAAGAAGAATGAACATAGAAAATATGCAATGTATTTGTTATATGCTTGTTTGGGGGGGACCACCGGCTCTGGCATGAAGCTACTAAAATGTAACGTTTTTTCCTATACCCCTTTCCCAATATTATTTTTTATAATTATTATAAATATTATTAAAAACCAATAAATTCTTTAAAACAAAAAAGACCCCTCCTTGGTATCTTGAAAATTATTAAGAAAACAAAATAAAAGTATGCTATTTATATTTTTTCAGATTTTGGTTGTCCTGTGCCATCTAATATAAGAAGAGATTTATAAAGCTGAAGAAACCACCAAAAATTCAACTCAGATTATCTGCAGAAGGAGTGGAGTTCATGTCTCTATAAAAGGAAACTTTGAGGATTTAAGTTCAGATGGTCAGATATTAAAGGAATTAATAACATTATTAGATAACCATTTGTCTGAAGTGGTGTAGGATTTCCTGCCTCAGCAGAGGGTGGACTAGAAGACCTCTAAGGTCGCTTCCAACTCTGTATTCTATTATATCATAAATGGCAATGAGAGAAATAAGAATATTAAGTGCCCTTCAAAACTAGAATTTGAAACATTACAATGAAAGATTAATTAAAAATAGTATTTTTGAGACAAACAAAAGTTCTTAAGAAAACAAATAATTTGTGAAAATGAGTGAGATGATGTTATGATGGTCACTTGTATACATGGACCAAATTATGTAAATCAGCTGTTTATTCCAATACTTTCATTCCCAAATATACGACAGTTATTCTTAATGGGCATTTAAGAATCTGACCTGAATGGTTTGGCACCATAGTCATTACAATCCTATTGGACTTTATTATTCCTAATGATATAATAGCATTTTATCCATGTCTGATTCAAATAATTTTTGCAAAGGAAATTTTTAAGATGAAATGTTATCCTTATCAAGAATTCTTTGGAAATATGAAACCTGAAAGACTTTCAAACTTCTAAAAATATGTCCAAGGATAATTTTCTTAACATTAATTTAATTATAGAATAATGTCTTGTTTTTATTCCTGGAATTCTAAATGTCTGTGGGGGTTCTCAATCAAAGGGGCTTTTTTCAAAAGGCAACCAGAGAAGCTTTTTGGATGAGAAGTGAAACATTTTCAAAGAAAAAACCAAGAAAGTCCAGTTGCCTTTTAGAAAAACACCTTTGGGACATCCTGGAAATCTAGCTGAGCTACATTAACAATGTCAATGTAATAGCTGTATCAGAGTCTACAGAAGTTTTATTTATTTTTTAATGAGAGGAAGACTGGGTACAAAATATGACCAAACAGCTATATTATTATTTTTCTCTGAAATCAGAGGGAGAATATATACGAATGAAGGTGAATATACATGTCCCAGGACAATACTGTAGGATTCAATCTGGATCAATCATCAGGACCAGAGGTTTTGTCTCCCAAGCTTTCGAACCCATGCTGGAGCCTATCTTCAGGGACATGGCACACTCTACCGTACATCAAAAACGTTTCAGAAGCTATGCAATGCTTCTAATCTGGAAGTGGGCATCGCACACCTCACAGAGGCTACCATATGAGGACAAATTATGTGTTGTAAAAATTGGTTGGAGATGGGAGATACTTTCAATGTAATCTACCAAATCCCCTGCATGTATTGTCCCTGTAACAGATGGGGAGGAAGCTAACCACCAGATTGCAAGAACACAAACGAACGGTCAGACGTGGAACTGGAACTTCCAAATGTAAAACATGAGTTTTATTACTTAATTACTATTCAAGGAAATATATATATGGTCTAACTGAAATAACAAATGGTTAAGAATCTAGTGGATACAATAATCGTGTTCACTGTTTGAGCTACTGTAGGATAAACATTTGAACTCTAAGATACAGAGTTACAAATCTCCAATAAAATTTGCCTAATTATATTGCTCTGCTTTTTATAGCACGAACTATGCATCATACGACAAAGCAGCTTATTAATTATCTTGTAGACTTCAGTTTTTCCAAAATACATTTCATTTAAGCTCTTTAAATTTATCAGTGTAAGTTAAAGAGAAGAGTTTAGTGATACATACTTTCACGCTATCATAAATTATTAAATAAAAATGAGCATGACTTTCAATCCAAATCCTATTTCAAACTTTAAAGTAAATCTTTAAGGTGTCAATGGTATGTATTTCTGAGTGAGGTTATCAACGTAAATAAGGAATAGATTTTATTCAACTTCACTGTAGATTCATGGACATATACACAGTCAATACAGGAATCACTATAGAAGTCTACTCCATAATTATTACTATCCAGCAGCTGTTGAGTTTGACATCACTATGTGTATGAAGTAAAATATAATATTAATTGTAGCCTCATTAGTTAAATAAACATTTGTTTTCAAATTGGTAGAAAATATTTCAACTAGTACACTATTAATCATTTAAACTTTGCAATTTTACTTTAAATCAAAAATTGTATATTTCAGTTTCAGGCACTGACTCTAGAATCACTGGCTCAACTAAGTAGCATCTTCATAGTAAATATTGTCTTTTGTTTGACTTTTTTTCTCACCTAACAGTTTTATGTAAAACCTCTTGTTAGGTATCCTTTCACTGTATTCTTTCAATAAAGTGCAGTTTGAGTTTAACAAAAAGGAGTTGCTAACAAAAACAGTAACAGAGGGAGAAGTGGCAGAGGCATATTGTTCACTAAGCTGTACATATAAATACTCCACTGTGTGTTGGCCCACTGTAGACCTAAAATGGCTGTATTGCAGGATGTTGTTGCCTGGTGACCAAGAGTGCATTTCCTATACCACAGAGTGATGTGAAGACTTGAAGACAAATTAACTCCTATTGCTCTTAGAAGACTAAGATACTAAAATGAATTAATCTTGACATCAACATGCTAAATACTCCCTTCCTTCGCATATTAATAAAACTGTGGTCTCGTGACCCTCAGATTTTCACTAGGCATACAACAACCAAATAAGAGGATAACTTTGACTAAGCTTAGTTTTATTCACTGCTCATGAAATCAATAGGAAGATTAAAATCCTGCTAATGTAAAAAAACAACTTATTCTTGCTTCAATGAAGTCATTGCTGTGTGTCTAGTCCATCCTGGTACAAACTCCCACCTGCTATCAGTGTCTTTTCCCCCCCATTAGAATCAAGTAGTTAATTAGCCCCAGTCTGTCCTCTTCTCTTCTCTCCTTGCCTTTAATGTAGCAGTAATGATGTCTAATTACCAGCAGTAGTGGATTATAGAACCTTTAGAAGCAAAGGACTCTGGTTGATAGCAAAACATAGCCACACATGTTAAAGCTTCAAGAAGAAAATAATTCTGGACAAATTCAACTTTTTAAAATTTTGTTGAAATGGTTTTAGGGTTTAAAATTACTGGAAATGCCTACATAATAATTATCATTGGTGATTAATTTTATATTTAAATTTTTATGCATGGCATTTCAAGTTGTGAAAAAAAGTTTTTTTATTAAACTGGACTTGAAGTTACACTGTCTGCACCATAAATATTACTAGAAGAAGTTACAGTAATAATAATAATGCAACAATCTACAATTAAGAAGTACTGTACATATAAATGATTAAATTCTTGTCATGACCACTGTGGGTTGCTGGAATGAATGAGGTGATAAATTGCTAAGCAGACTAAAACATCTGTCCATGGTGCTAGTGTATAAAGTTGAAGGGGGGCAGGAGAGAGAGAAAAACTTGACATTCTCTCTTTAACTCTTTTTCTTCTATCTTGGTCTGAAAGACTGAAGTAGACCAAAGGGTAACAGTTGTCCTTGACCACATTTTGAGCATAGAGAAGTGGCTAGAGGTGGGGCCTGGGCAGTGGCGTAGCGTGGGTTGTCAGCACCCGGGGCAAGGCAAGTAATTTGCGCCCCCTAACCCCTGGATTTTAGCACTCGAGTCTCTTCCACTCCATCGCCCGCCGCAGGGCCCCCGCCCGCCACCGCCCCCTCCTCGGCAGCGGCTGTGGCACCCGGCGGCGAGGCAACCCCTTCGCTCATCCTTCTCGGTGCCTTTCTAGCCCTCCCCCGGGGGAAGCAGCGGCATCGAGGACGGGGAGGGCGCAGCATGCGGAGCGGCGAGGAAGCGAGAAACGGGAAGGGGGGAGAGGAGGGGTGCAGGAAGATCCGACGGCAGCGGGGTAGGGGAGGCAGCCGCAGCCGGCAGGTACCCGAAAGAGCTGGCCTCCCTTCGATCCGGAGAGCGGGACGCCTCTCCCGCCCTGTCAGCTACATCTCCGCGCATTCACAAGACCGCTGCTGAATCAGCTGGAACGCGCGAGCTCTCCCCACCTTCCGCCCGCCAAACTCTCTTCCTTTTCCCTGCAATTTCCCGCCCCCTCCCGGTTTCCTGGATTCCGGATCCCCCCTCCCCCGCCCGAGAAATAATACTAATAAAAATATGAAAAATCCCCTAAGATCCTTTCCCCAAGGAAGAAGACGGGGAGACGGGGAGAAAACGCCTCCTCTTGCAGCCGCTCTTGCTTCGGGCTACGCTTCTCCGGTCCCCGCGGCGGTGGCCACATTCCCCGGCTGCCGCTGTTCCTGCCTTACTCGATCCCCTTTCCCGAAGCGACGGGGAGCTGCGAGTGCGAGCGCGCCCCCCCAGATGTTGCGCCCGGTGCGGCCCGCACCCCCTGCACCCCCCACGCTACGCCACTGGGCCTGGGGGTAAGTAATCGTCCACACTACAGAAACTGGTTTAGTAGAAGAAGATATATTTAGTCCCAGCAATGCCTAAAGTACATTATTTGAAACCTATTAAACTTTATTCATTTTAACTTGTAAGTCACCTTTTCAGGTCAAAATCCTACCAGTAAAATAATACTAAAACTAAACACATTGAAACAAAGCAAATTAAGAGTAATACAATTAGATATCAGGTCAAAGAATAAATCTCATTTTGGCATGTGCTTGGAAAAATAAATGTATAAGATTTATTGAAAACTGGCAGGTGGATTGATGAGTATGGAAACAATATGGAAAAGGTCTTCTCCCCTAAGTTAATCATCACTTTCAAAGCAGAGCAAGGACTTCTGCCCTGACTTTACAATACAAGCAAGTTGTCACTAGTAAAAGCACATGTGGGGGGATCCAAGTTCCATCCATTTAAGGTTCAAAAGTGGGAACAAGCACTTTGAATTGGACCCAGAAATATTCTAGTAGCTAGTACATCTGCTACAGTACAGAAGTTAAATAGTTTGACTAGTGCATAAAATCTTAACTGCAATTTTCACATGCTGAAATTTCTGGGCCAATGTCTAAGTAGTTCCTACTTGCAGCTAATTACCATACTTTAATTCAGATGCCACTCCTGCATCTTCTGCAGTAGAGCCACAAATACTGGCCTGAGTTAGTTAAAAAAAACACATGATTGGCACTGTATAAAATGAAGTTTCTCCATCTTGAGTATTTCATTGATTTAAATACCTCTACTTTGAGCATGGATCCAGTTTTCAAAACTGAAGATTTTACCTGGTCAAGGAATGAAAAGTAATCTGAAGTAACCTGAAGCAAGATCCTCATTGCATGGTGGTCACTGAATGTACAGTAACACTAAATCATTATGAGTATTATTATGAATGTGTAATGTGCTGATCACTTTCCAAGACTGGATACTATCCCATATTTACCCTTACATGGGTGGAAATTCCATTGAACTTTAAATAGACATTAAAGAATCATAATACAAACATTTAAAAGATTATGTAAAAATGTATCTTAGAATTTTTGCAAATAAGTAAAATGTTTAGATTAATACACCATATCAAGGAAAAAATAACTGATTGGAAACAGAATCCAAAAGAATTAAGTTATTCAAACTTATAAAGCAACACACTTGAAACAGAACTGATTCTTTCTTCTCACTGAGTTGTTTCTTTTGTCAAAATGAATCTTATGCTCCATTTTGAGTCATTGTGAGAAGTAAGATTATATCTACAAACCTTTATCTAAAAAGACCATAGAAACTTTGAATTTTTCTGTTTCATACTTCGGTTTATGATATTAAAGGCTTTTCAAAGGTTTATAGTGAATGTAACTATTATAATACTGGGTATAATCTAATGAGTTTATAGAAAATAATTTTGGTGAATTACCCCAGATCCACAAAACTTTCATATTGCGTGGCAGTAAATAGCTTTAAGTCTCAGATAAACCAAAAATAAACAATGCATTAAACAATCTGTAGTCTATTCATTTTAGATCATTTAATATACTTCTATTGTTTTATAAATCACATACATACATACAATCATATGCACATGATATACTATAGCAGAGACATAGGGTTCTGGCATTTTCCTCTGCATACCTCCACTACAATTTAATGCCACATTTGAAAACCTTTTCCCCCTGTCAATCAGGGAAAAAGAACCCAAATTCTTGCCCAACTTAAAATTGCTCTAAACAAAACCCAGATCCTAATATCAAAAGTATAGAAATGCATGTTGGAGTAAAAGAAGGCCAGCTTAGAGGCTCAGAAAGCAAGAAATACGGAAAGGAGAATATCAACCTACTTGTAACCAACAATTTCCATCTTCTGAAATAGGAAATGATGCTTTTTGCCACTGCCACAGCCCAGCATCTTAGCCCTGGTGTTCTTAGAGTACGCCCTCCACCTCTGCAAGGCTCCCAACATTTCTGGGCTGGCTCAACTGAGACCGAGCGCACGAGAGACCAATTCCCATCCGGTCCTGTGAGAGCCTATGGCTCTTTTGTTGATTAGCCTGCCCTCCGCTTCTACAGGCAACCAGCCAGGCACGTTCCTACCGCTCAGGGGATAAGAGCTAACAATGAAAGGGGAGAGCTGATATGCTAAGGGAAACCCCAAATCACCCGACCATTTGGGATGGTGCTAATCAGAATCTACTGTGTTCTTGTCGATCCGAAATAGTCTTATGGGTAGTGCGCAGCTACAGGACTCGCCAACACACACACACACACACACACACACACACACACACACAGCGGTCCGTTTTAGTTTAGGGGACGATTTCCCTTTTCCTCGTTCCGCTCCTCCTCCCGCTCCCCACCCCCCACCCCCGGTTAAGAAGAAAGGAAGAAAGGAACCGGAGGGACTTCGTAGAGGGGTGTGTTTTGTGCACTTGCAACGTAAAGGCAAAGAAGGATCACAAAGCCCTGAGCAGCGGAGAAGGTGCCAGGCAAACGCAACATGGGCGGGAGGGGTGGTGAGGAAGAGATTTCAGGAAGGAGGGGGGAGGAGAGAGCGCAGCCTGAGCCAACTCGGGGGTGGAGGTGGCAGCTATGTGGCGGCGGCGGCTCCCTACTCTTCCTCCCCGATGTGGCTAAATAACAAGGCAGACAATTTCTCTACTAACCGTGGTCTTGACCGGCACGTACAGCACTTGCATCCCTCCGCCACCAGCAGCACCACCACCACCACTGACCTCGTCCGGACTGCCGAGCTGGAAGCCTTTGGATTTGACCCAGAATTTAAATTTGGCATTATCCGTGGAGCTCGTCTCGGAGCCGTTCAGGAGCTGGACAATCCGCTCGTATTTTTTACGGGTCACCGTCTTGGTTTTGCCCGAGTCCCCGTAAGTCCTGAGGCACCAGTCCTGAAACTGGCGATACATGTCCCGGTCACCGCTCTCCATAATCCGCCCTGAGAGACACGCACAGCCCAAGCGGACCCGGGGACGGATCCCCCACACCTCCGGGGCACCTGTTCACCCCGGGCTCATGGAGAAAGAGAGCTCCAACGGCAAGAGCCAGCGAGAGAGGAGGAGGTCCCCGGCAACCGCTCCGTCCCCGTAGAGGGGGTTGCTTTCTGTAGGCTTGGCGATCAGTTCAAGAGTAGCCCGCCCCGGGGCCCGATCATCGCCCTCCCAACTTGCTGTCCCCCTCCTCATACAATCCAGGCGAGCAAATCTGGCCGGGTTGCCTTCTCTTCCCCGTCTCCGATACGTGAATGTCCCTTCAATGTTGTGCCAGGCAGGACTATCCCAGCGTCTCCAGCAGCGTCTCTTCCCCAGAGGATTGTGCCTCTATGGCACTGAAGAAGACATGGCCCCTGAGTAGATCGAAGCCAAAAGGTTCGAAGCCCAAATACTACTAATAATAATATCATGGAGTCGGATTCTTCTCTCCTGGGCATCAGCTTCAGCCCGGATGGTGCAGGTTGGGGGTGGGGGGAGAGAGTAAAGCCCACCCTCCACCCCAGTCAGCCAACCCTCGGCTGTCTTCCTGCGTCTATCCTGGAGGACTCCGTTTCTCCAGAAGCAGGCTGGCTGTGCAGGATGGAGGAAAATGCTGAAGGGCAGCCTGGCCTTACTGGCCTCTTTTATTTCCCCCTAAATCTCCGCATTTTGAGTGGGAAGCTCTTGGTGGGATAGAAAGTTCTTTCCAGCTGACGAGATACAGGACACGTTGGGGTGAGAAACATCGACACCGCAGCCACTTTTTAAATCTGGCTCGCGTTGTTGTTTTTTTTTAATCGCACCGAAGTATTATTCCACCCCCCCTCCCCTAATCTGAAAACATCAAATTTGGTGTGAGACTGGAAGAGGCCGAGATCAATCTGAGGAGACTATTGGCCAGTGAGTGGTGGCTGGCGGTCGGGCTGCGTTGGCAACGACGGCACTCGCTTATGGAGGACTCGCCCAGTCTAGGCTATCCCTCAGCTTCAGGGCGTTCGAGGAAGTTTGGCGTCCGGATGCTTAAGCAGAACCACCACCCCTGCTGCCTCCCCTCCGCCAAGCGGCCCTATTATTGTCCCTTCCTTTGCTGCCGCTTCAGCTCTCGCTTGCGATTCCAGACGTCTTTGGGGCAGGCCCCCGACACTTCCCTCCTCTTCCTCCTCCTCCTTCTCCTCCTCCACTCGAGCCAAATGGCTAGCGCCGCACAACGACCCTCCAAGCAGGCGAAGGAAGACGGCAGCTGCTCCATTCAACACCTATTCGCGGCCCGGGAAAGGGAGTTCCCATCTTCTTCCTCCTCCACCACCACCACCTCCTCCTCCTCTCCGCCGCGCGAGCCTAGACACACTCCCACTCTGCCTCTCTCCGCGCGCCTTCTCTCTCATGGCTTTTGGACCCGTCCAGTCCTGCTTCTTCTCTCTGGCCGCTGCTACTCAGCCCAGCTCTCTCTTTCAGACTCTCCTCAGGCCCGTGGGGGTAAGAGGAAGTCTCATAATGGCTTTTCCTGTCCCGTCGCCTTCTCCCTCGGTGCCGCTTCCTCCATCCGAAAGGCAGCAGCACCCTGAGAGAAATGGCTGGCCTGGCACCTTGCACGCGCCGCGCCTCTGTCTTGTCCCAGGAAGGCACTTGCAAAAAACGGTCAGTACCCGCCCGCCTCCTCAGCCTCCTCCTACCCCCCAACCCCTCCGCTCTCTCGCTCTCCCCTCCCGCTCGCCTCCTCCCCCGCCTTCCTCCCCGCCAGCCGCTCTCTTCGTTCAGTGGCTCTACTGGTAGGTCTCGCGGCGCAAGAACCGGGACTGACAGCCGGCAACGCAAGCTGAGCGCGAGCAAAAGCTCCTTGCTAAACCCCCGTCTCGCTCTCTGGCCCCCTCCCCGCTCGTCGCCCGCTCTCCTCTGATTGGTCAGCCGGACAAAAGTTTCTGTGGAGACGGCTGAGCGGCAACGTGACGGACAGAATTGTCCCATTTAGGGATGCTGGGCAATGCGCATGCTGCAGGCGGGCGGCTGCAGGTTAGAGAGCGCCGCGAAGGCGAGGCCAGTCTGAGCTGCGGACGGCAAGGTGGCGCTGGGGAGGAAGGAGGAGGAGGACGAGGCATCTCCACATCCTCTCCGCCACAGCCAGGTGGGGGAAGGGGGAGGGGCGTGTGAGGGGAGCGTTTCCATGGAGACTTGTTCTGGTCTAGCCTAGCCCTCCCTCCCTCTCTCGCTCTCTCCTCCCCATCTCCCCTCCCATAAGATCAGCTGACACATTATTAGCTTAGGACCTAATTATTGCTTATTGGAGCAACACTTGAGCGAGAGGGCCAGCTGCAGGAGGCAGCGCAAGCCAGGGAGGGAGGGAAATAGTTCCACCCTCTCCCAGCCCAGGGAGCTAAGAGTCCCAAGAGGGTCCTTAACTTTCAGGGTTCCAGGCAGCCACAACCACCACTGTGTGCTGCTGCTCCCTTCCCACACATCCCACATAATTTGTTGGTTGGTGGTGGGAATGAGGATAAAGCATTTACTTAGCGAGGACCAGATGAAGCCTTTCCAAAAGATTCTTTCTCCAGTTCCTGGCATGGTGGGTTACTAGCTTCTCACTCAGCACAACCTCCCCAGAGCCACTAAGGCCAGCCTTTGCAAAAACAGAGCAGGAGGCTTCCTCTTCAAATGGATCTTGCGTTTTTTGTCACTCAAGTAAGTTACTTAATGAAGCCCAGTTATTGCTGCCAATGGCTGAGGAAAATATCCTCATTGCTGTGGAGAAAGGAACTCCCTTTTGCATTTTGTGAAAGATTCTTAGATGTCCCCTGCTAGATAAAGAGGCATTCCAAAGGAATTCAGCCAATCAGCTGCTTAGAGACACAGTTCTTGCACTATGGAGAATTGCCCAATTCAGTGTTTTGGAAGTTTAAAAAAAATCCATTAGTTTGAATTGTTTCTTAAAAAGGAGCTGTCCTAATCCTCAATATGCCTTTTGTGACATAGTAAGGATTAATCAATGTATCATAGCATAAACTTTTGATCCTCACATACTTACATCATAATGGATTTATTAATGTTTACAGGATCCCAAGGGTAAGAAGTGACAAAATAATGTTCGGGAAAGGGTGAGGCAACTCTATGTGAAAAAATAATAGGATCGTTCAGGGAGCTCAAATAAAGGATGACATATTTATCATCAGTTACAGATGATAAATATGTAGGCAACAATAACTTAGAGACTTATCATTGGTTCAAATTGATCATTATCCCAAGGATTTATTATATAGTGTATTTAAAGTCATTGTTTATATAGCAATAGCCCTTTTAACTATTATATTACTATTGCTATTATAAACAATAGTACAGTATATAAGTCTACCACTTCATAGTGCTTTACAGCCCTCTCTAAGTGGTTTACAAAGTCAGCATATTGCCCCCAACAATTTGGGTCCTTATTTTACCAACTTCAGAAGATGGATGATTGAGTCAATCTTGAGCCTGGTGAGATTCGATCTGCCAAACTGCTTGCAGCTAGTGATCAGCAGAAGTAGTCTGCAGTATTGCATTCTAACCACTTCACCACCGTGGTTCATATAACGCTCAGATAACACTCTCACGTAGTTATTTAGTATACATCAGGGTATTTCTATCTGAGATTCAAATCTTTTAGGAATGATGAAGTTAAAATCTACCTGCAACTATTTTATTTTTGGTTTAGTTCCAGATAACAAACCTCTATAGTGACTAGTTGGCACAACTGATCAAGTTCATCTTTATTAGCTGATTTGATGGCATTGGTAACCAGTCATAGCTAATAGGCTCTTAGTATTCAAAGACAATAGGCTCCAAGCAGATGCCAAATACCAAAAAAGATGTTAATGAATATTAAGACAGGTACAGAGAAAGAGAAAAGATACACCAAACCACCTTTCTTTGGTTTGCCTGGAATCCATCCAAAAAGGCAGTGAAGGAATTGCCTTGTAGATGCATAGTAAATTTTCCCAGGGATGACAAAATTCAAAGTTCATGGGGGTGGGATGCCTCCTTTTTATATTTCACAGAACAGAAGAGAGAATATACACAACACTTGTAGTTAGCTTGGTGACATATCTCAGTATCTTGGTTATTATTCAAATATATGCACTCAGGGATATTTTTAAGTAAAATGTGGTCCTTAGCAGACAATGACTGTAGAAAATGAGATGTTGCATCTTGTCAGCAACATGGGAAACCCAATAGATGACCCTTAGTACATGAGATATTACTTCCAAAAATATATCTGAAAAGTATACTGTATATGTTCTTTAACTATATAAAATGTTTGCCTATATGTTTATAATTATTTATATATAAATTAAATATATAATTTTGAGAATGATTCCCAACAGATAACCGACTATAAAGTCATAATTAAAAGCATTCATTCAACACAAAAAGACAACATAAATATATATATAACATTCCAAAATGACATCTTCATCTTAACAGGTTGAGTTTCCATGGAAAATTCCCCATAAGAGTAAGACTCTTCTTCCTCAAATGGTCCATTTAAAGAAGATTACATTGTATTCCATAACTAGGGTAGCCGAACAGCAAAAGCCTTTTTTTAGATGTTACCTGAAAGTTCAGTAAGAAGACTGAGAGTAGTCATGATGGCACTCCTCAACTATCTAAGGCAGAGGTGTCAAACTCAATTTTATTGAGGGCCACATCAGGGGGCCAGGGTGGGCATGGCAGGCTCAATGTCACTCATATCAGGGGTGCCTGTGGTGGCCTGAGCACTCTGCCAGCGAAAACAGGCTCCCAAGCTCTGTTTTCAGCTGCTGCGGCCTCCTGCAACTATCTGCCAGTGAAAACGGAGCTCAGGAGGATCACAAAGCACCTCAGGCCAGTGCTTCATGTTCCCAGGGTGGCCCCACAGGCCAGATCTAAGTACCCTGTAGGCCGGATCCAGCCCCCAGGCCTTGAGTTTGACACCCCTGATTTAAGAGGATATCACCCAGAAGGAAGTTAAGACCATTCTCAATTGTTCCAAAATATAGACACAAAACAGTGGATTAAGTTACAGAGAGACTGAATTTTAGAAAAAAATGTCCTTATTTATAATAAGAGCTGTTTGTTGCATCTAATTAACCATAGAATTAGGTAGCTTCTCTTCATTCAGTGCTATCTTGACCACCTCAAATGTTTTCATCTCGAGTCCTGCATTGAGCAGGAAATGGACATGGCATAAATGGTCTCTTCCAACTCTATGATTCTACTTTTGGATTCTAGAGAAGAGTTAAAACCTGGGTAAATTCAAATGAATAAGATTACTAAAATAATATGTTGTAATCTAATTCTATTATAATACAATTTGACATATTAATTGGAAAATCATCAGACAAATCAGCCAAGAGTTCCCACTCAAGGCACAAATTGCCAGGCTTAAATTATCATACTTTAGACACCTAACTCTCTGGAGAAGGTTCCACTACTGGAAAAAGTGGAAGTAGAGAAGAAAAGGACAACCAACAGCAATGTGGATAGATTCAGTTCTAATGAGATGACTGCATTGTTGGAAGATCTGGAGATCAGGTTAGGGACAGGTTACCATGGAAAATGTGTGCTCACATTTGATGGTACATACGGTAATCAGAAACACAAAATAGAAGGTGAAATAAGAAGAGAGAAAGGATTTTTTTTTTAAAAAACATGAGACCCCAACATATTTAGGCAAGTGGACACATTTGGCATTTTGAGAATGTTTGCCCACACAAAATAGCACATGGGGAACATAAGAAAGCACTAGTCTAATACAGGGGTCTCCAACCTTTGCAACTTTAAGTCTGAAGGACTTCAACTCCCAGAATTCTCCAGCCAGCAAAGCTGGCTGGAAAAGTCTGGGAGCTGAAGTCCTTCAGACTTAAAGTTGCAAAGGTTGGAGACCCCTGGTCTAATAGAATGTTCCTTGCGTCCTCCTCTTGACTCCTTCATTTCCACAAAATGTTTCTTATTATACCCATTTACTTTTGTCTTGTTTCTGGTTGAATGTATTGCCAAGCATCCATAATTTTCACTTTCTAATAAAGCACAAAAGATTCATTTGGGATTCAAAGCCATTCTTGGAAACAAAGAATGGAAACAACTATGGTAGTTTGAGCACTGCTTTATACCAGTTCTCCATTATTAATTAAACAATATGAAAAGATAGGAAGTTAGATGTTGGCAGTAGCTCTGGACAGCACATTGGAACTCTGGTAATAAGTGAATGTACTGGAACTAGACAATTACTTGATACTGAAATATGAAATATTTCAAACATGAAAAGTGATGGCATTAATATACAAAGTTTCATGGAAAATATCTATATGGTTGCTAGGAATCAACACTCAGTTGATGTAAATTACAATTTGCAACGCTTAATTCAAACTGTGTATCCATTATTTTGTTCATGCTGAATTTATGCTTCCACTTCCTTTTATATATTTTTGAAGCTACTATTACATACAAAAGTTAGAAATTGGAAAGTAGCCTAATTTTTTTTTCAGAATTAAATCCACAGTTTCAAGCTGCCTGTAACACAGCTTTATTTCTTAAGAAACAAAATTTTAGTGACATTTAACCAGGAAAATGAATAAGAATCTCATTGGTTTTATTTTGCCACCTTTTTTTTTAACAATTCGTAATATTTTGTAAGATCTCATAAAACATCCCATATTGTTAAAAAGTGGCAGATATATGTACTTTATTTTAACTGCACTTTTTAGAATTAACTATTTAAATCTGTGGATTTGTGTGTGTATTTTTTTAGGAATAAAAAACAGGATAACTAATCATGATTTTATTTTCTTAATTAGACTTTGAACAGCAGCTCAACTTTTTAAATTTAAATTTAGCTTAACAAACTTTTTTATCAATTGGTTTTATTTTGATTTAATACTTTAATGCTATTGTCTTCCAAGTTGTCTTTAACAAGTTGTCTTTAACTAGGGAAATCGTGAAGTGTTTCAGATTCTAAAAAGCCTAATTTCATTGATACGAAATTTGGAAGAGATATCCTATTTTGGAAAGTAAAAAAATAATGTCATGGCTGCATTCAATTCAATTATATATTATCTTCCTTATCTTTAAGGCAAACATGACTAGAAGGAATGGTGTCTCCATTACTGTTGTAGATTTAAATGCACTGCATTGGCCCTTTACAGGGCTACTATAAACATTTATCTAAGAATGGCAAAATAGGATAGCTTGCTGAAGATCCTATTGCTCAAGAAATGCATGCTGTACAGCTATGATGGTGAACCTATGGCACATGTGCCAGTGATAGCACAGAGCGCCTTCTCTGTGGGCATACACGCCATTGCCCCAGCTCAGCCTGCTGGTTGTCAGGTTTCTGACAATTATAATTTCTGACAATTGCATGCACACTGGCCAGTTGGTTGTGGGGTTTCTGACATGCGCATGCATGCTGGCCAGCTGGTCGTGGTGGTTTTGGCGCTCTGGCGTGTACGCGCCTTCCACTTTGAACACTCTGTGCCTAAAAGGTTTGCCATAACTGCTCTAGAGTCACTTAGTCAAGCTTTCTCATTAAACATCCTACCCAATGTATCCATCCTATTACATTTTAGAAGAACTGTAATAGCTTTGCTCTTCAGAAAGGTATTTAGGATGAGGTAATACTACCTCCTAATGGTGATGCATCAGCTGATAATTTGTTTTATTTTTTTTAACCCTATTGTATATGCTCTATAAACTGTTAGAATCTCTAAAAATAGAGTAGCATATAAATTTAAATTAAATGTGCACTGGTGTGATGCAAAGTCACATCAAAGTAGAATTCAAAGTAACACCTATTTGTCAGAAATATATGAAGTTTATACATGAGGAGTAGAGATAGAAAGGGGAAGGAGAAGAATAAGTCAATCAGAGAAGAGATCAATCTAAATTTAAGTTGCTGCATCAGGTTTTTTCTCAGTCCAAATCTAGTACCCTATTGCATGTACAAAAAGCTTTGACTTTATTAAATTGCTCCAGATTATTTGCATGTTTAAATATTTAAATGTTGCCAATTAAAAATCATATTGCACATGAAATGAAACTTGAATGAATATCCATCTATGAGGGGCACACTATTCTTTGTTGTGTATGGCTCTTCAGATTAAATTAAAAGGCTAGACTAAATGTTACATTAAATAAATTCTTACCTGCAAATGATAGCAATCTTTTCAATTTCTCTGCTGTAAATATTACGGTACTATAACAATAGTCAACCATGACTACAATTGCTTCATGATCTTTGAAGCACATTACATTTATCAAACAATGCTTCTTTTCACAATTGCAGGTAGTTCTCAAATTACAACTGCAATTGAGCCCCAAAATTCTGTTGCTAAATGAGACAGTTGTATAGTGAATTTTGCTCCATTCTGTTATCTTTTTTGCCACAGTTCTTAAGTGCATCACTGCAGTTGTTAAGTTAGTAACATGGTTGTGAAGTAAATCTGTCATCCCAGATATATTAAATTAATAAACAAATGTTATAATCCAGATACATAGCAAGCTTTTCTGGAAGTGATGCATTATTCTTTGTTTCCCGTGCACACGTTTGTTCGTGTGTGTTCTCTAGAAGCTGTGGTGCCACTCATTCTGCATTTTTCTGTAATCAGGTATTACTCAACCAGCTTTGGATATGATGTGGTGTTTAAATCACAAAATAGATTTGGCTGTAGTCTTGATGGAATTATTATCCATAATGTCTTCTAGCTGGGAGTTTCTCCGTACAAGTGCATGACGCTGATATTATTTTGTGTGTGATACAGATGTCAGGTCACAGAACAGAGAGGAAAAGAAAAACAGGACATTATATTAAAAACTGCTATGATATTCATAAACACTATAATCAACTTTAAAAGTAAACAATAGTGTCAGATCTATTGATGCTGTACCCAGACAGAAAATTTCTGGTTGGCCTCCATTCAATGTTGCTTTAAGAGAAATAAACGATGAGAAGAACAAAAATGTAACATTGATTGTCTTGATTTTACCCTACAGCTTCCAAATTATCCAACCGTTTTATTAAAAAAAACATGAGGCCAAATCATTATCATGTATGTATACAGTCCTTATTTAAAATGATGCTATTTATTGAAACAGTTGAAGCAAGGATAGATGAATAATTGGAGGCTGCATAGGTCCATATCATCTGAGGGAACTATTTTGCAGTTCCCATAAATGTTGCAAAAAATCATCTATGCTGTGTTCCATTATTCTAAAGTAAACCCAAGGAAGTACTAGACCTAAAGTAAACTATGTAGATCTAAAACAACCACCCCCTAGATAATGATGGAAAGAAAAAACAAAAATATCCTGGGCCATCCAGGTTTCATCACTGCTATATTCATTGGCTGAATAATAAATAGCAGATTTCTAATCCCTAAAATGTACTTCTTGACCCATTTAGATTAAATAAATTAGTAGGATGGGAATTTTCTCTCATGTGCCTAATGTATTTTGGGTATCACTATTAAACTGAGTTAACTGAAGAGTACATATGATTAAAGGAGATGCACTGATGAGAGAGTGACAGGTAAGGGAAAGAAAGAAAGAAAAGCCAGTTGCATACTATTTCTTCTTTTGGTTTTTCTCTCAGACATTATTCCAGGGTTGCCTCTCAACCATGTTCAATAGACAGAATTTAAAATTTCCCAGGCCCAACAATCAGGTTTTCTTTTTCCTTGTTGGATTGTTTATTTGATTAATATATACAATACAATACAATACAATACAATACAATAGCAGAGTTGGAAGGGACCTTGTAGGTCTTCTAGTCCAACCCCCTGCATGGGCAGGAATCTTATACCATTTCAGACAAATGGCTGTCTAACATCTTTTTAAAGACTTCCAGGGTTGGGGCATTCACAACTGCTGGAGGCAAGCTGTTCCAGAGGTTAATTGTTCTTACTGTTAGGAAATTTCTCCTTAGTTCTAAGTTGCTTCTCTCCTTGGTTAGTTTCCACCCATTGCTCCTTGTCCTGCCCCCAGGTGTCTTGGAGAAAAGTTTGACTCCCTCTTCTTTGTGGCACCCTCTGAGATATCGGAACACTGCTATCATGTCTCCCCTGGTCCTTCTCTTCATCAAACTAGACATCAATAAATAGGTAGGAAGATAGCTGCTTTCTATGACATGGCTATCATGAGCCTCCTTCAGATGTGTCTGAGCTTACCTTAACAGGTAAACTCAAGCAGATTGTAAGATTTATTGGTGAAAATAAAGATAGAATATAGAAAAATATAACACAGTTCTTTTGTCATAAATTATTATCAAGCCATTACTAACTTTATTATTGGCATTTTTATTACCATATTTATATCCCTCCTTCCATTTGGCCCATCAAGATAGTATATATTGCATTCCCACTTCTGATTTTTCTCCACAACTTCTCTGTGGTGGGTTCAGCTGAAGACAATGAGTGACCCAAAATGTCATCAGATGCTTCTGTGCCTAAGGGTGGATGAAATCTAGCTTTCACTGCTTTCACTCCAACTCCTTTCTCATTCTATCATATTGGCTAGTATTGTAAATATTGTGTAACTTCACATATTGATTGTGAAGTTATTCGTAGCAATCATATAGAAAGATCTTTTCCAGAATGATTGTCCCCAACCTAGCCCTCCAGATCTTCCAACAGTATATCCATTGCCACTGTAATCAAATCCTTCTACCTTGTGGCTTGTCATTCTTTTTCTTTCCACTTTTCCCAGCATTATAGACTTCTGTAAGCAGCGAAGTCTTCACATAATGTGTCCAAAATATAAATAATTTGGCCCTAGTAATTTGTGCCTTTTGTGAAAATTCTGGATTGATTTGTTATTTGATCCATTTGTTTGTTTTCAACAGGGAAACTATGAACTTCCTAGACCAGGGGTTTGAAACTCACATCATCACGGCAGTGTCACATGATGTATCGGGACCTTTTTTCCCCCCTTCGATAACCAGGCGTGGGCATGTCCATGTGATGTATCCAGTCCATGGGCCAGGAGTCTGACAGCCCTGTCCTAGACCAAGCTAAATCCAAAAATGCCTGGAAGTTTGGTATTCAGATAAATCTGTCATTAATACACACAAGAAATTATAAAATCATATTTATAAACCATTAAAAGAGACAATACAAAATCTAAGGAGAAAACACAAAGATCAGAATGTATCCTCCTCAGCAGCCAACATCCAGATAAGTAGGCAATAATACTGGACAAACGAATAGAAAACAATACCCCAATCAAGGAATTTATCAAAAAAAAAAAGCCACTCTACCAATACTGGCAGGGCAAGCTACTGTTAAAAAAACAATGAACAGACTCCATACTAGAAGTGATGATATTATAATGCTCCTTGATTTTCATTACTATAGCTCATGAATCCTTTGCATTTTTGACTGTCAGGTAATGTCATCTACATGGTGCTGGTAACAAATGTTTCTTCTTCCAATTTTAAAGCCACATTTACCTCGGATTCAAGTTGCTGGTTATTACGTATAAAGTCCTAGATGGCAGAGGGCTTTGTTACTTAAATGACTGTCTCCCATGATATCTGCTCAACCATTTCAATCTTACGGGGTTCTGGATTCTTTTCAGTTAAATCAGAGGTGGGAGAACTATGGCCTCTTTATGACTTATGGACTTCAATTCCCAGGAATTCTGAGCCAGCCATACTGGCTCTAGAATATTGGGAGTTGAAGTCTACAGATCATAAAAGGGTCATAGTTTCCCACCCCTGAATTAAAAATGCCACATATTGGGACCTTGGAAGTATGCCTTTTCAGTAGCTGCTCTCCTAAGAACTGGATAGCCCCATCTTATCTATTGTTCGGGAGACTGGTTGGTAAAGATGTGGCTCTTAATCCAGGCTTTTCATGCAGACTCCTTGCTTCACTCCATCTGGTCTTACTATCTTTTATTTTTTTATTTATTTCATTATAATTTTTTGGTCTGTTGTGTGACTCCTGAGTCACTGAGCAGCAAAGAAGTTTAATACATTATTATGGCTGATCACAGACAACCAGATGTTTAGACTGAATCTGATATTTTCTACCACTTGTTGAGTCCTTCTGGAGGACCTGGGATAGGCAGATATTGTTAGTTACATTAAAGGTATAATTCACAGGATGTAAGCTTTCTAAGTAAAGCTTCCTTTTGTAATTGACTGGTGGTGAATTTATCAAAGCTAATGGTGTTCAAGTGATGCTCCAGGTGTTTTAGAATTGCACCCAAAATGCTTATCGTTTTTGATATTACCTTTGCTTTCTTTTGTTTACCACAGTGGTTCTTCTTCTATTTGCAGATCTTTGTATTTTTGTGAATTTCTCCAGTTCTTTCTCTTCTGTTCTACTGCCTCTAGGTATTGCAATGTCCACAATCCAGACTTTATCTTTCTTAATAATAATAAAAAATAAACAATAATTTCTCAATAATTGTTAAGTATGAAGGGTTGTGTGAAAGATGTTTATCTGTTTGAATTCTAAGCCGCAAGAGCACTTTATTATTTTCTACTCTATTTTGTGGCCCCATCATTTCTATATCATTATGCTTACCTGTCATCAAGTATAAAATACTGGAAGCCAACAACAGGTATTAGTTTTTCAATTTAAACAACTTTGGAATACACCCACACCACATATAGTCCACAACTTATAATCATTTATTTATTTAGTGACTGTTTATAGTTAGAATGGCACAGAAAAAAATGACTTATGACAATTTTTCATACTTATGACTGTTGCAAAATCTTTGTGATCACGTAATCAAAATTTAGATGCTTGACAACTAGCATGTATTTATGATGGTTGCAATGTCCCAGGATCATGTGATCACTCTTTGTGACCTTCTGAAAGCAAAGTCAATGGGGAAGCCAGATTCATTTAACAACCGTGTTACTAACTTAATAACTGTAGTGGTTCACTTAATAACTGTGGCAAGAAAAATCATAAAATGGGGAAAAATTCACTTAACAACCGTCTTGATTGGCAGCAGAAATTTTAGGCTCAATTGTGGTCATAAGTCAAGAATTACCTGTATTAGGATCTAAGTATACTAAAACTCCAGTATGTCTTGAAACAATTACATCAGTTAGAAAATTATGGAATGTAACAGCTAATTAAAACAGATTTTACCCTTTTCCCCATATTAAATTTATGAGAAAAATAAAAAATCCCCAGTTTAAAAATTAGGAAAAAGATGATGATATGGAAATATTGGATGGAAATAGAAATATGACTTTGGACCAACTGATAGATGATGATGATGTTGATGAATTTTTAACATATGCTGTGCGAAGAGATAAATATGATCTATCAACTGAAACTGAAAGGCAACGTTTGCTGGTACATTTCATTGGACCAGCAACATATTCAGTTTCTGAGAACAATTTGTTAAATCTAAAATACCTGATGTATACATATTTGTGTTCAATAAATCCATTTGATATGCATATGCTAAGAAATCAATAGAATAAAGAATTAGGGTCTATATTGCCTAGATAATAGGGAAGTGTCTTAACTTTTATAGCAAGAAGGTCAGTGGATCTCAAATTACAATTATGCAAAAAAGTTATTTAGAATTTATTGGATTCAATTATGTTTGTATAGAAAAGGACTGTCAAAAATAGTATTTTGTTGGAGATGTCCTAAGGATAGTGATTCTTTAAAATACCTCCTAAATTTTGAAAGAAATTAGTGGATTACATAAATATGATTGTCTAATGTTCTCTTGAATTACATACGTAGTACATGTAATTTGAAAACTGGACAACATAAATGGATTATCTATGCCCTCATTTTGTTCAAAAGATTGATACTGCAGCATGGGAAAGATAAATGTATGGCCCCTTTCACTCAGTGAAGACCTGTTGCGCTTGTCACTTGTGAGCGGATTGCCTATAAATGTAGATTTTGTATGGACAAGCATAATGAAATATGAGACTCATTTATACAGAATATAGAAGGTAAATCATTCAACATTAGATACATCAAAGAATGATCCTCCAAACCAGTGTTCCAAGCAAACTCTACCTGTTTTGCTTCCTGTGATGTGCTGTGTTGATATTTGCAGCCTTATAAGCTAGACAGCATACAGTCAGCCACAGAAGCCGTGGTGTTCCTTGTTCCTTGTTTCGTGGATTCATTACTTTGTTCCTTTGCCTCGCTGAATTTCTTGCTTTGAAGACATTGTGCTAACAACATTTTGCTGGACTACTCACAGCCAGAGGCTGCTGTGTGTGAGCACTTTGCTCTGGGGCTTGCCATAAACTTGGGAGTATTTGAGGAAAGTTGGAGCAATAAAGGGGAGTTTGAACTATTAGCTGGTTGTGTTGCTTTCATGCCTTATCCCAGGTCATCACACAACGGGAAGAATGTAACAAATCTGAGACCCTGGAAAATAATGCAGCTTTAATGGTTTAAAGGAAGGTACTTTATTATGTAATTCTACATGTTCCAAACCATTTCTTTTGAAAGATTTACACACCCACAAATCTATTAATAAAACAGACAAGATAAAATTCAACAGAAGTTAAAAAAATGAGGCCCTGTTCATATATCACACTAAGCCATGATTTCTTTATCTATTACTTGCAAGCCTCAACTAATTGGATTGCCATGCTAAACCATTAACCAGTGCAATGCTGGGTTCACACAATATAGAAAGACCTAACAAAATCGCTACTCTGAGGCAGTGCAATGTATATATCTAGCCATTATACTTTTTTAAGAAGAGTTGATTACTGTGTAGTTTGGAATCCATGCTAAAGTGGATCAACTGAATACATTTTTTTAAGTTTGCCCTAAAATGAACATGATAATGATTGGCTGCGGTGGTTCAGTGGCTAAGACTCTGAGCTTGTTGATCAGAAAGCTCCACAGTTCGGCGGTTTGAATCTCTAGCGCCATGTAATGGAGTGAGTTTCTGTTACTTGTTCCAGCTTCTGCCAACCTAGCATTTCGAAAGCAGGTAAAAATGCAAGTAGAAAAATCGGTATCATCTTTGGTGGGAAGGTAACAGTGTTCCGTGCGCCTTTGGTGTTTAGTCATGCTGACCACATGACCATGGAAACATCTTCGGACAGCGCTGGCTCTTTGGCTTTGAAATGGAGATGAGCACTACCCACTAGAGTTGGGAACGACTAGTACATATGTGTGAGAGGAACCTTTACCTTTACCTTTACCTTTAAAATAGACAATTGAATAGAATGCTCTGTATCTTGACACAGGTACCAAGAACTGATCACAGACAGACAACCCACTACTTTTCAATACCATCTTCCAGCTTTGACCCTTGGTTCCCAAATCCATCAGTTCAGTCTTTTTTTTTTTATGCAAATGGTTCATATAGGCTTCCAGTCTTTATCATCTTTTTCTCTGGCCAAACTAGACAGCTTTACCATTTCCACAAGGAAGGTATGAATGGCAAGATGTGGCTTGAATGGCAAGATGTGGCTAAATACACAATTAATACAAAGAGTTAACTCTCAAACATAGTGAACCTACATTATTGCCATGTCAGTTTTATGTGTAAAAATTACAAAAAACAAGGAGTTTCTTTTCTCAGTATTTATTACAGAAATTTTAACAGTTCAATCAGTTGCATTTATACTTATTACAATTATTTATTGATGTAATAATTGGCACTGTGCTTTATGAAGTAATATAAAAGCTATTTAAACGAACATCCTGACAGTAAATGTAAATGTTAATATTTAAAAGTAATAGCAAGTGAAATACTGAGATGAAGTGTTTTCCACCAGAGGGCACTTGAAAATCTTGCATGACACTATTCAAGAATAGAAAATGAAGTCATTACAATAGTTTCTAAACAACACTACTGAAATATATAGATAGGACTATGTAAATATAACTACAGTAAAAAGAAAAATAAATATTTTCTATTCCCCACATTACTTTTTCCCCTGCTTATACGCTATTGTTCTATAAATCATCTTTTCAATCTAGCATTTCCCAAATTTGTTGAATGCAATTTCTATAATTTCCCCAACCACTTCTAACCACACCATTCTTCATTTGTTTTTTACACAGCAGTCCTGAATCAACACAAAACATCAAAGGCTCCAATCAAAAACTAGTCTATCTGTTTCTTATTGCCTTAAACTATACATATTTTATAATTTTGTTATCAAGTCAGTTTCCCTCTGCCAACTAACACCTTGAATTGCACCCAGAAATATACCAGTAACCAATGCAGCTCACACAGTAATGGTGTTACTTGTGTCGTATATCTGGCACCATTTACTACCCACACAGCTGCATTCTGTACCATTTGAACTTTCTGGATGTCCTTCAGGGGCAGCTTCATATAGAGCATGTTGCAGTAGACTTTCCGTTCCATTGAGAATGGTATCATTCTGGATCAATTCTGAGGGTTGGGAACAATTGGCACAGAATTGGATTGGTTCTTTCTAAGGGGCAGATCAAGAGGAAGAGATCCAGTCCCTACTATGTGAAGTGCCACAGAGTTTGGCGCTCTACCCACTCCTGTTTAGCATCTAATTAAACTGCTGGAGAAGATCATCTGTTGCTGTGGGTTGAACTACCAGTGGTACTGAACTTATGGCCATCCAATCAGAGACTATTTGAAGTCACAGCTGCACTGTTGAATAAGGCACATACAGTATGTCCAGGCCCAAATTTATGGCTATTGCAGCACTCTCAATCATGTGATCAAACTCTGGGTGCTTGGCAGCCTGCTCATAGGAGCTTCAGTTCCCCCCACCTGTCTGTCTCCACCCCAGTTATGCCCTTTTGGCCCCCTATACTCCATGGCATCTGCCACACTAGCTGACCTTTGCTGTCTGCTTGTTCCTGCTGCTGGCCAAGTGTGCCCACTTGACCAGCAGGTCCTTTGTGTGAGGCAGCTGCTGGCCATATGGGGCTTTCTTCCTTAGTTGTAAAATTGGATTTGGCCATATGATGCTTCACTTAAAAACAACACTGCTTAATGTTTAATTCTTAATTCCCAATCATAGTCATAAGGACTAACTGTAATTCCAATTATTTCTTACGTGATATTGGAATATTTGCTAAATGAGCAATGTGTAGTTTCACAAAAACTCAAGAGCTGGTGCATGATTGCTAACAATTAAGTCCTCCAAAAATTATCCCATGGTTTAAAAAAGTGTTTGCGAATATTTAATAAGTATTTAACATTGACCTTTTTTCTCCAGGATGTGTTTCAGTAATTAGGAGTAGAAGGCAGAAAGGGTTTTATTATAAGAGATCACATATTTAGAGGCTGTTATATGACACTAATTCCTTGATTTTTAAACTGATATATGTTGAATTTAACTCAATGATATTTATTTCCAGACTAAATTAATTGAAAATCAAAATTGTGGTTATTATTTGGGTTATAGATTGGATGTTAACAGTTATATACTTTATTTAAAGCTCTTGAAAACAAACAGTAATTCAATAAATACAGGCAACACAGAGACTTTAAAAAAAAAAAGAGCATGAATATTTCTTTCTTCAAGCCACCTCTTTAAACAGGCTATTAATGAAATTCGTATTTAATTATACACATTATTGTCCATGAAGATCAAAGAAAGTCAATATTCAGAAGCAATGCTTGATATGATTGATAGTTGGGATTCAAAAGGCACTGGATAAGCATAGCACCTATTCCCCAATCATTGCACTGGTTGCCAATAGGCTTCTAAATCTAATTCATATAGGTTTTGCACCAGTGGTGGGATTGAAAACATTTTACTACCAGTTCTGTGGGCACCGCTTGGTGGGCATGGTGTGGCTTGGTGGGCATGGCAGGGGAAGGTTACTGCAAAATCCCCATTCCCTCCTCAGCCCATTAACCGGCTTTCCAGCTCCATTCTCCTGTTCAGAGCAACAAAAGACGATCCACTGGGAGGCAGCAGCCCCCCCCCCCCAGCATATTTGCCGGTTCTCTGAACCACTCAAAATGTCCTCTACCAGTTCTCCAGAACCTGTCAGAACTGGCTGAATACCTTCTTTGTTTTGCACCTATCAAACCCATAGGGATTTGGCTTCAGGTTAATTTAGGATCTGTATATACATATAGGAAAGGAATCCCTCAGATACTATCCCTCTAATTATTACGGGCGACATGGGTCCTCCTCTGGAATGATATCCAAACTTTAGGACAATCTGCCTCCCCCCAGAGGTACATCTTGTCCCTTTCCTATTAGTATTCTGTAAGGCAGTTAGGACCATCTTGTCTGCATGGGGACATATATATTCAATATATTGGAACTTTTCATATGCTTTTCTTTTATTCTTCGGAAACTTTCAGATCATTTCAACCTGGGCAATATTTTTTTTAAATGTGCAATAAATAAATAAATAAATAAATACATACATACATACATACATACATACATACACACACACACACACACACACACACACATACATACATACATACATACATCTAGGTTCTGACTAGCTAACCAGCTATTTCAAAATATTTTTAAGTATCCTTTTTTTTTAGTCAGTTCTAATTCCTAGTGATCATATAGGCAAGTCCATGCATTTTGTAGACAACATTTTCAGAAGTGGCTTGCCATTGGCCTTCTTCTGAGGGCTGAGACAGAATGCCAGGCCCAAAATTATCTAGCTGGCTATTGTGCCTAAAATAGGGCAGAACTCATGTCTGCCCTTCCCAGCCGCCAGGAGCACTTTGGAAGCCTCCTAAAGGCTCTGCATGGCCATTTTGGTGAAGGAGGTGGGGGGTTGGGAGGCAAAAAATGCTATATTCACATATATACACGTACTTTCAGTTGACATTATTATGTGTCTAGCAAATTAGATTGGAACACTTGAAAGCTAATTATATTTTTTCTTACATTGTTATTGTTGATGAGGATGAATCCCCTTTCTCCAATAACTCCAAATAGTGACACTGCTCCCTGCTCCCAAGACAGGGGTGTCAAACTCATGTCATCACAGTAGCATCATGTGACGTATTGGGACTTCCCCCCCCCCTTTGCTAAACTGGACAGGGGTGGGGCCAGCATGCAATGCATCCAGCCCATGGACAGCAAGTTTGACACCCTTATCCCAAAAAAATATTGTTGTATTCAGATAGCACCAATTCTCACACTCATCCTATTTATGGCTGGACAAGCTTGACCCAGGTATGAAATTTCATTTTAGTCTGCTTGATCTGGAGAAAGCATCCCATTTTTATATCGGTATTTCCCAATGTGATGCATTTCAGACATGTTAAACAAAAACTCCCAGAATTCACAGTAAATAAAGAATGAAAATACTGCCTGAAAATTTTGGAGATAATAGTCCAAACCATCTCAAGGACACCACATAATATAAAGGTGTAGGAGCTTTCTTTATTACAGGTGTGCAATATTAGTTAAAATGTTGCTAAAATCTAGTGCTAATTTACTTAGATGTTAGTTTCAGCTGACAATACTAATTGCAACTTTCTACCATAAAAATAGATATGACAAGTATATTAGGGGTAACTATTGCAATAAGTGATGCATGAGTCAGTTTCTTTTGCATTTTCAGGGAATTGAAATTGAAATCTACAGTGAGTAATATGTAAAGTGTTAGGGGCTGTGCAAAGCCTTGAAGAGACAATTTAATTCAAAGCAGATTCAATCAAATCACCGCTTTTAAGTAAATCTTTGAACTGCATCTCTGAGGCATTTTAAGATGTCAAATAGGATTGGGTGTCTTTAAATCTCTTTGGAGAGATCTGAAGGTGATTTAAAGATTCAATTTACTTTCTGGCTTTTCTGTTTCAAGTATTGTCATAGTTTTTGTATGTGTCTACAGTATGTGGAAAAACTAAGGAGGGCAAGTCTCTGTGATATGACATAAGTAGTGAAGAGGCTTTATCATGTGTGCAAATGATATCTAGCAGTTGAGCTGCTCTGTTGTTTGTGTCTCAATTTTCCACTAGAATTTCTTTAGGCAAGTTTGTTTGGAGTAGAGAGAGATTCAGATACATTCTGCTGCTCTCTTTTTTTTTAAACATAATTTCCTTTTTCTTATTTGAAATGCACACTTAGTGAAGTCTTTGTTAACCTCTATGTCCAGAGGGTCTTTAGTTCTTCTCATTTAGCCACACTAAACTTTCATGTAATGTCCTATATACAATAGCAATAAGACAAATGTCTCAAAGTTTTTTTTTATTGTTTACAAATAGCTTGTATCATATTAATGTTACCAATTCTTTAGAACTTTCAGATACCATTATATGAATATGTAGTTTAATTTCTATTTGTCCTGTAGTGGCCAGCTGTTTACAGTCCAGGTTCACCCATATGCTTATAAATAGGGCACAGTTATTATTACCCAAACTCATAGAGCATTTTTTAGAGCTGACCTTTTTCCTGGCCTTTGAAAATAAGAACACAATATTGGTCTTGAATTCTTTGTTGGCAGCACCCTGTTAGACTTTTGTATTTCAAATGTATGAAAGGAGAAGGTGAGATAATGTAGTTAAGGTACCACCATATGGTCCATTCCCAAATATCTTGTTTCCGTTTGTGTGTTTTTCTTGTGGGTGTACCTTTAGTTTCTTTTCTGCATTATCATAACTTGTAAAATTTCTCCCAAACTCCTTAGAAATGAATCATCTTGATCTCTAGCAATATTTTTTCAGTCTTAATCAAATTGATTGTATATTTGTTTTCAATAATTTGATTGTAGTCTCCTATCGTGTCTATGTTGGGATACCTTTGGAGCCAAAATATCAAATTAATCAGTAAGAACTGACAGTTTATATTCAAGTTGGTTCTTTCAAGCAAGAACAGTGCTTTGTTTTTAACACCTAGCTAAAGATATTCCAAGATGGTTACTATCTCTCTAACTAATATTTCTAGTTGGCTTGTAAACATGAGACCTTGTATGGATTAAAGTATATGTGTCCCATGTTTCTTTCTTGGAAATATGGCAACATTTTTAATCTAATGCTGATAAGATGATTATTAACAATTCCCTTTTACAAAGAATAAGCATTTAAACACGTATAAATTTAAAAACTTTAAAAACAGCAACATATTGCTCAATAACAATTATCGTTATGCTATACTCATAAAGAGCAATTATTACTGCAATGTTATCCAAATCAATCACATATAACAAATGTTATGGACCTTTGTTGCTTTTTGGAGGAAAGCAAAGAGATAAGGAGCTATATTAGGAGGCAGATCATGTTAACTATTGAAGTTTTGAATCAAGATCCAATTAAATATCTTATATTTTTACCCATAGTTGTTTAACATACCCCCAAAAACCTGGACTAAGAATTCTTTAATTTACATATAATTTTTATACATTATATTTGGTGAATCTCAAGTTTATAGTGAAATAAAAATGATAGTTAGAGACATATATCCAGGTCAAAATAGAAAAATATATTTGGAGATAAAGCTGGCAATATGTTCTATATTAATCAGGAGAGGTATTGAGTAGCAAGATGTAAGCATGGACTGCTGTACCTTTAATAGTGTGTTAAAAGAGGGAATTTCAGAAGGCAATGTGAAAATTACATAAATGTAAATGAAAATCACCTTCTAAAAATCCCTCTTCCACAAAACTGTTAGACGTTGCAAATGTCCTGTTCTTTTTTTAATCTGACCATCCTAGATTTCTGAGTGTGATTAATTAGGATTAGGATTAGGAGTTATTAAATTTTTAGACCGCCCTTCTCCCTTGCGGGACTGAGGGCGGTGTACAGGCAATAATAAGATCAATAATATAGAGCATAAAAACAATTAAAAATACAATTAAAAATATATTAAATAGATTGGCCTGATCTAAACCCTGTTAAAAAACCCTTACTAAAACAATTAAAAAACTAAAACAATTTATGCCAGGCCGGCCGCACGAAACAGATAGGTCTTTAAGGCCCGACGGAACTGGCGCAGGTCCGTGGTTGTCCGTAGGTCAGGGGGTAGGTCAATCCAGAGGGCAGGAGCTGCCACAGAGAAGGCCCTCCCCCTGGGGGTCGCCGGCCGGCATTGCCTGGCCGATGGCACCCTGAGGAGGCCCTCTCTGTGGGAGCGGACTGGTCGGTGGGAGGTGTTGCATTATTCATTATATTAATATGGTGATATGAATTCTCATATACAAAGCAACACTAAACTCTGAGTTTAGCAAAACAATTCTTTCTATTTAAATAGTGCAGATATTTTTGTTCAGTGAACAATAGAACATTTCCCCACTTGGAGACCTAGATACTTGACCTCAATACTTTTTGTTGTTCAAATAAAAACCAATGGCCTAAATCCACCACTGAAATGTTTGTCAGCTTCTAGTAGAAACCAGTGTAAACTCATCTACGTTTTGTAGTATGGAACTTTACATGTTTTAATATGGAACTGATGAGTCTCTCAATATTGAGTACAATTCCAAGTATTCTTCACCATTAGTGCTACTGGGTCTCTTTAATATTGACATTACACATTTACAGTACTATGAGTGTAGCTGCTCTTCATCAGTTTCAATAGCAGCTAAATACAAAGAATTAGAGGTGGGAATTTTTTTTCAATAATTAAGTATAAGGGTAGGGAAATCTTTGTGCATCACATTGTGCCAAACTTCTGATAAAAACACACTAGTTCCTTCACTAAGAATCAGTGGAAGATAACAGTTAAAATCCATTTGAAGGCTGCTTATCAGTAATATTGCTGGAGAAAGTAGCATTTCTTCCAAATTATTTTCATCAAATTTCACTTTGGAGTTCCAAAAGGAATACAGAGATTCTTCCCCAAGTAAAACATCCAGAAAGAACTATTGTAAACTTAGTTAGACCTCCCTAACAGTTTTCTCTATTAGTGAAAACTCACTTTAAAGTTATAGAGGCAAAAGTTTTGCAGCAAATTTAAGTTGTATGACATTCAGGTTAATGTTAAAGCCAAGACTTTATGTTTGTTAGACTGCATAATAAGTAATACTTTGAAATGGGTCAAAAGCCATTGCTATGGTTCTTGTTCAGTGGCTAAGACGCTGAGCTTGTTGATCAGAAAGGTTGGCAGTTTGGCAGTTCGAATCCCTAGCGCCATGTAACGGAGTGAGCCTGTTACTTGTCCCAGCTTCTGCCAACCTAGCAGTTCAAAAGCATGTAAAAATGCAAGTAGAAAAATAGGAACCACCTTTGGCGGGCTTTCGGTATTTAGTCATGCTGGCCACATGACCACGGAGACGTCTTCGGACAACACTGGCTCTTCGATTTTGAAACAGAGATGAGCACTACTCCTAGAGTCAGGAACGACTAGCACATGTGCGCAAGGGGAACTTTTTCTTTTAACTTTATTCTTGTTGTTGTTTTTAATCTCAGTTTTTGCAAGAGCCATCAGATTTGGTCTGCAGAAATCCAGGTAACCACAAAACAGCAAAGACAAAAAGAAAATACTGCCACAGTAGTTATTCAAATTTTGGCCTAAAATCTGTTCTCCACTGAATAGAGATGCTTACATCTCTAGGATGTATGAATTCTGAAGGAGTAGAAATGCTTACTTCTCTACTCCTTCAGAATTCATACATCCTTTGAAAAAGTATTAATAGCAGATTTTAGGATTCTCATTCTGGCCCAGCTGCTTATTTCCGCCATATTACTTACCATTGAGCTTCAAGAAGAACATGGTTGATAATAACAGATTGCTGCTTTGTGGCAATAAGTCCAAAGACATCTATTATGAGGATTGGAGGGAGGACATTCCCAAAATGGGCCTCAGATTTTGATGGGGTTCACAAATCTTCCTTCAAAATTTTAATAATAATTTTTTTTACACTTCATCCCTCAAAATACAGATTGCTTGTCTGGGATTTTAATATTCATCTTGACATTTTGGACAGATGAAAATATTTACTATAAATATATTCTGTGCAGTTTGCAGTGAATTGTATATTTTAAAGTGAGCTACATAAATTATTTATTTACTGTCAATTTTTAGGAAAACTGGCACCAGATGTTATAGACATGGCTTCCTGTTTACCTCTTCATCACCACCAGCAGCCCAGTATGAACACAGAAAAAAATTAAAGGAAAATGTATATATATTTTTCTTCTTCCAATGGTGGGCAATAAGCTTTTTCCTCAACTGGGTCTGGAGATATAACAAGAACACTGTATTCCCATGCTATCTAGCCATCCTTAAAGGAGGAATATAATGTCACTCAGCTTTAGGTCAAGATCATTCTATCTCTAGCTCTCTAGTGATCATCAGCTTTTTAAAAGTCCTTTAGCTAATTACTGTTCCTAATCTAGCAGTGGGAGTCCACTGGAAGTAATCACAATTACTGCAAATATCAGAAGGGCAGCAGAAGGCCTTCCTCTGTCCATGGTAGAGGACTAGCTTTGTTGGGAGATAAAAGAAATGCGGGCAGAGGAGCTCTGAGCTGCATTAAGACCTTTGCCTGTTGTTCAACATTGGAAAAGCACTAGTGCTGAAAGTGCTGCTGTGGCTCTCTTTCAGCACTAGCAGCTGCCAGTGCTGGCAACCAAAATAAATGACTTTAGCTTCCTGGAAGGCTGAAGGAGAAGGTGCACGATGGGAGGCCAAGAAAACAAACATAAGCATTTCCCAAAGAGCCCTCCAGATGCTCTACAGAGACAATGACTTTGCTTTGCTTCTACCATCAGGAAAGTGTGTCTTTGAAAGGAAGTAGCCATTAATTGGAACACAACCAGAGTGCCACCATGTGGCGCTTCTTGTATGGGCTCCTGTATAGCAAAAAACCAAATTGGGTAATAGTAACTAAAAGCAGTCATGGATATTCTAAATATACAGTTTTCATAATGGTAAAATAAAGTAACAGTTCTTATCAATAAAACTTTATTTGGGAAGGAGAAGTCTTTAGTCCATGATTTTTAAAAAAATGAATTTATTTATTTATTTTATTTGATTTATAAACTACACCAATCTCCGTCGAGACGGACTCTGGGCGGTGCACAGGACATAAAAAAATATACAATAATAAATAACATGTACAAAAGTAAAAAAATTAAATAATAAACCTGTGCTAAAAATCCCATTAAAACCTATCTAATATGGCTAAGACTCTATCATTCCTACATTAAATTCTATGCCAGTCCAGCTTGCTGAAAGAGGTGTGTCTTAAGTGAGCGGTGGAAGAGGGGAAGGTCCATGATAGTACGAAGTTCGGGGGGGAGGTCGTTCCAGAGAGCAGGCCCTGCCACAGAGAAGGCCCTATTTCTGGGCGTCGCCAGCCGGCATTGGCCGGCAGTCAGCACCCTAAGAAGGCCCTCTCTGTGGGAGCGAATCGGTCGATGGGAGGTATGTGGCAGGAGGCGGTCCCGCAAGTAACTAGGCCCCGAGCCATGGAGCGATTTGAAGATGGTAACAAGCACCTTGAAGCTCGCGCAGGAGAGGTGTTACATGCTTAATAATTTTTTAATATGTTTATTGTTAATTAACATTTCAGAGTTATCTCATGATCTTTTGTATAGCCAAAATATAGGCCAGAAAAAGGGACACAGTGGCTCAGCGGCTAAGTCGCTGAGCTTGTCGATCAGAAAGTTCAGCAGTTTGAATCCATAGCACCGCACAATGGAATGAGCTCCCGTTACTTGTCCCAGCTTCTGCCAACCTAGCAGTTTGAAACCATGTAAAAATGCAAGTAGAAAAATAGGGATCACCTTTGGTAGTGGGAAGGTAACAGCATTCCGTGCACCTTTGGTATTTGGTCATGCCAACCACATGACCACGGATACACCTTTGAACAGAGCTGGCCCTTTGGCTTTGAAACAGAGATGACCACCACCTCTGTTCAAGGTAATCTTTTCCTTTATAGACCAGAAAACCACCTGCATCTGGCTTCCTAATTTCAGATCTGAGCCTCTATGTACAATTAGCCAAAATTACCAAGTTGATTACTTACATTTTTTTAAAATCCATCTTTACTCAAAGTCCTTAAGACAGCATACATAGATTATCTCCCTTGTGTTTTGTGCTCACAATTGCGAGATAAGTTAAGAAGAAGAAAAGGTCACCCAAGAATTTGAACCTGGGGAATGACTTAAAAGGACATTATAAAAGAACAATGATGGAAAAAGTAGGGAAGGATGAAATAAAGTTGTCCACAGTCTTGCTTCTCATTCATATGCTTTTGCCTGTTAAAAGGGGGAGGGAGGAGAATAAAGCATTAATGCAGCTGAAAAGCTTTTTATGTCGTTATTTTATCTATATTCCAAAGATGTTTTCAACAACTTGTTCATGTTTCAGCAATTGTACATCAATATTTTAATTTTGTTTTAAGAAAAAAGAAACTTGGGAAAAATTGTAAAAAATGCATTAAAATGATACAAAATATTTCCCTAGAAACAAACTTAACTAAGAAGATTGTACTGAAGATAGTGGCATTTACAACTTCATGATGAGTATTTATCTAGTCATTTTACAGGGCAGAAGGAGCCACCTTCTTGAAAGGCAGGCAGGCAGGAAGAAGAAGGGCTAAAATATCTAGGAAAAACCCTGACATAGGAATGAGGATTACCTATTTTAATTGGAATATGGAAGATTTCCAAGTAACAATTACATTCACTAGTAATTTTGGCTTGGCAAAGTAACTTCCAAGAAGGCTTATTTCTGCTCCAAAACAAATTCAAACAGCGTATAGCAACCCTAAGCAGATATTAAAGATTTATATACACATATGTACACACTTATTAGTATTTCTATATTTATAGCACTTCTACTTTGGCCATTCTCTTGTACAGGAGTTTGAAAATGATGTCACTCTTGCAGTAAGTGCACTGTGTTGCTAGATTTTGCTGTCTAATCATTTTAGATGAAATGAAAAAAAATGAATCAAACTGGTTATGAAGAAATACAAAATGGAGGCATGAATGGTCTGCTACATAATACCTACTGATAGGCTTTCCAGAATAATAATAATAATAATAATAATAATAATAATAATAATAATAATAATAATAATAATAATAATAATAATAATAATAATAATAATAATAATAAGAGTTGCATTTATTGACCGCACCCTCTCCCCACAGGGACTCGGGGCGGTGCACAGGGAAATTAAAAAACGAAAAATATACAAAATACATACAAATTAAAACGAATTAAACTCAATCAATCCTGTGCTAAAATCCCCTTAACTAAAAACATCCAATAAATATAGTATACATTTAAAAACCCATAGACAGAGAGACTACCCTAGGCCGGCCAGGCGGAAAAGATGAGTCTTCAATTTCAGGCGGAAGGAGCGGAGGTCCGTGGTCGTTCTAATATCGGGGGGAAGGTCGTTCCAGAGGGCCGGGCCCGCCACAGAGAGAGCCCTTCCCCTGGGCGTCGCCCGCTGACAGAGTCTAGTGGACGGCACCCGGAGCAGTCCCTCTCTGTGGGAGCGAATCGGCCGTGAGGATGTATGAGGCAGGATCCGATCCCGCAGGTAGCTAGGTCCCGAGCCATGGAGCGCTTTAAAGATGATGATTAATACCTTGAAGCATGGAACAAGCCACTGTGGGAACAAGGATGCAGGGTGAGTTAAGACTGTGATCTGACAGTGGGGTTACTCTTAAAAACCAAAATTGGTAGGTAGTCTTATAATTGCTGAGGGTTTTATTTCCTCTGTGTTTTGTAATGAGAGTTAAATGCGTTCCTTATCATTTTTAAATGTGTAAACTGTTTAGAGGGTTCCACGGTTTGTCATGTTTTTCTCTCCATAAAATCTTAAATACTTAAGATGCTGGTTTTCAATTATTAAGACTGAATGGGTCTTTTAAAGGCAAAAAGAGGGTTGGGGCAGACATATCCATGAGAGCAGTGGTGCAATTCAGCCGGTTCTATCCAGTTTGGGTTAACCAGTAGCAGTGGAAGTGGGAGGCACTGCCCACCCACCCGGACATCATCATGTCCCATTTTTGATGCTCTGTGCATGTGCAGAAGTGGTGCATGTGCTCACATTTGTGAACCAGTAGCGAAGGTGAGTTGATTTCATCCCTGCATGAGAGGTAAAAAAAATCAATATGGCAACCATAACTGCATGATTGAACGCCTATCCCCTCCCCACCCTTTAGATGTTTTACATGCATGATGCATATTAAAATGGATGGGTCTTCTATTGAGTTAGCAGCATCTTGATTTTTCTGACACTCCCCCCACTTTGACTACTATGGTTTGGGGATTACAAATCGCCCTTGGATTTCAGATTACTCAGGCAGTTCAGTTCCCAAAGTCAATTGCTCATACATACAGAACCTAACTCAAGCAAGTGAATCTTCACAGCAAACTGTGAAGCGGTATTTTGGTAAGTTGTTTAGAGAAGAAAATAGCTTTATTTGTGAATAGGAAATTTTGAGAATGACTTTTAAAACTTGGTTTCAGAAAAAATGGTTCCTACTTATGCTAGATGAAACAAAGGAAATGGAACATTCTATTTAGTATTTGATGGACTGATTAGCAAGCAAAATGGTATTGTAACTTTGCCTTTAGAGGTGACCTTCTTCTTGAATTGGCTAAGCCATACCTTGGAAAGATAATTCAGGTCTTCATGCTTGCTTAGTCCTCCCCATTTCCTCTGCAGAGGATGTCTTTTTATGTTACAGTTCCCATGCTGTAAACTGATAGCTTCAGAGAACTGAACTGAGACCCAATGACTTATTTTACTGATGGCCACAGGCAGGACGTGAATCATGGTAGCATGCTGAGATGCATCACAACTCTAAATGATGCAATTTCTAATTTTGAAATTGCTACTAAAAATGTTTAACTCCCAAACAGACCATTAAAGGTTCAGCTCAAAATAGGGGAAATGGATTAAGGATTTTGTTGCGATTTAAAAGGGCAAAATTAGTATCATCAATTTAGTTCCAACCAGCACTTCAAAAAAGGCAATTAAAGTTTTTGAAATACAAAAAGAGAGAAAGCCTTCTAACTTCAGGGGAAAGTGGGAGACTATAAAAGCTTTCTTATTCTCCCACTATAAGTCCTCTTATATGTTCTTACCTCATATAAATTATGGAAGCTGAAGTAGCAACTGTAACGATTTCTGGGTGACATTTCTTTATCAATATAGGATTCAGTTGCATTTACTAATGAAAAATAAGGCTCATTCCACATTGGGCTTAAGTTAAGCTTACGCTCATGAACACTTATTTAGATCTCATTAAATATAAAAGTACACTTTTTTTTCTTTTAAGCTTCTATGACATGGGCAAACTATAGTTTCACAAAGAGCATTAGTTCTTTAAGAGAACTAACATTCTTTAAAAAAAACTTTTAAGAGAGCCAGTTTGGCCAGGTATTAAAGTACTAGACTACAAATCAGGTGACTGAGTTTTGTCCTCATTATTCATGAAGCTTTCAGCAGTCACACTTTCAGCAGTCACACTTTCAGCAGTCACACTTTCTCAGCCTTAGGAAGGGGCAAGGCATTTCCAGCGCTATAAATTTCTCAGCCAGACAAACAATCCAGAAGAAAATCCATACCACTTCCATGATATGGCAACATATCTATTGTCTATTCAAAAGTTACAAGAAACTGAACTCAATTTAAAACTAATCTGCCTTTTTATACCTTGGACATTAAATATTAATAAACATACTTGCTAGTTCTAAAAACATAACTCAATAATTCAAAAGAATAATACTAAAGCAACAACTCATTCAGCAATGAATACCCTATTGGAAAATCTAAAGGACCAGGTTGGGGAGAGATTGTTCTTGAGAAATCGGAATGCTAAGTTCAACACTGACCAGATTGCACATATTCAATCACAAACACTATTATTAAGACTAATTTTAAGGTAATCAAGTCTTTAGGTGCTCAATAAGCTAATTTATCCTAAATTATGACAGTAGAACTGTCCTTGGATCCCTTCTCCTGCTATTATAAGTAAGGAAGTAATTGCAAATGGAGTTTTATTGTGAATTAGCAGACACATATAAACCAAATAAAGTTTTAGAAATAGTCCTGGACTATAGCCATTACATAGCATTGAAATTCTGGAACTATAATCCTCAAAAATCTCTATCAATCATTTGTCCCCACTTCTAGCTTCAGGAAATCTGGTTTCTAGTTTTATAATAAAACTTGAATATGTACAGCCTAATTGGTGCTTTAGAGGCTATAATATGATTTAATGGGATGGGACAATATTTTTAAAAAGTATTATTCAGAAGGATGACTGCCTTCTAAAAGTTATAATAAAATGTATCAGTGATTTCCATCAATATTTGTTAGTAGTTCGTAATATGCCTGTGGGATAATTGGAAAAATGGAATAAATGTTTCTGTTTTTAGCTCATTGCTTCTGTGCTATTTTGATCAATATTTTACATAGCTGGGTATCTTATTAAAGAGATTATAGAACCCAAGTGTCAAATTATTTTCACAAAGGAAAATTTTATAACCATAATTTTATGGGGGGGGGGGGTCCCCAAAGATTTTAATGTGGAAAGTTTTCATTTTGTTAAAAATGTCCTTAACTAGCAGGGCATTGCTAAACTGCAAAAATAGTTTTATTTAGTGGGCTACTAGCTAGGAAGCCTTCTCCTGATTTTATCTGTGGTAGAACAATGTTACCTATTCCAAAGTTACTTGGAATTAAAATATTTTCCTGAATATTTGTTTATACAAAGCCACTGTACATGATTGTGTTAAAATGAACATCAGTTCCTACAACAGAGTAGAGAATTGCATAGCTGATCTTCAATTTATAACACACTTGGGCTGGAACTTCTATTGCTAAGCACAGTGGTCTTTAAGCATGTTACATTCCATCTTACCCTTTTTGCTCCGGTCATTAAGTGAACCATTGGCATTGTTAAATGAATCACATGCTTGTTAAGCAAATCCATATTCCCCATTGACTTTGCATGTTAGAAGCCCCCTGGGAAGGTTGTAAATGGCAATCACATGACCCTGGGATGCTGCAAGCATCATAAATACATGCCAGTTGCAAAGTACCTGGATTTTTATCACAGAGCCACAGAGATACTGTTATAAGTGCTACGACCAGTTGTAAGTAATTTTTTTAAGCACTGTTGTAACTTTGAACAGTTGCTAAATGAATGGTTGTAAGTCAAGGAATACCTATAGTCAGTATTATTGAATACACATACGCATTCAGTTAGTCCTGAAACATATTTTTCTTACAGGCTAAAAGAATTATGATAATTATGAATATAGATAATTCTTCACTTATTTGTTTTGAATACTTCAGATATTATTTTCCTCTGAAGAAGATGGGCTGTTCATAGATAGATAGATAGATAGATAGATAGATAGATAGATAGATAGATAGATAGATAGATAGACAGACAGACAGACAGACAGACAGACAGACAGACAGACAGACAGACAGACAGACAGACAAGCTTTTCTTAAAAAATACTTCAATGCCCAGATTTCAAATACAAATTTCTGTTTATGCATTTAAATAACAATAATTTTTAAAAATGACTCCTTGGAAAGATGATGAATACTTTGTAATGAATAACATTAACTTTAACTATATACCGGTATATGTAAATGTAATAAATTAATAAATTAATGTATTTATTACATTACAATGTAAATGTAATAAATTAAATATAAAAAGACTTATATCCTAATAAAACTAATTTTCTGTCAGTTTAATAATGATTTAGTACAAATGTGTAACATCAAAAATATATTACAGGATGTATTACTTTGTGTACATTTCAGGGGTACTTCCAAAACAAAATGCACCACTTATTTCTCAGCTGCATTAAATGAATGTGATACATATATTTGCACTAATAGTAACACTCTTGTCAAAATGAAAAGTAAACTTAAATTTAATTTAAAAGGCGTGATTACAATTTTACTGTCATGAATTAGCTTTTCAGCTGGACTGTGTCCCAAGTTCACAGTTTTGTACTTAATAATATAGGCAAAGTGGAAATGTGTTTTCTGGGGAAAATGTGCATTTTTACAAATCTTGAGATTATTCACATTCATCAAAAATGTTCATACATTTGTATATTCGGGAATTAACATATCTAAAAAATAATACTGGAAGCAGCCCCTTGCCTGTCCACAAAACACTGTTTGGAGCCCACTAACAACTTGGAAACCAATCTTTAGCTAAGTCTCATGATAGTTCTAGATAATTGGCTCATATCTCAATCAACTTAAACACACCAAGATTCACTTCAAATGTTCTTTCTAGAGAACTCTAGGTAGAAATTACAATCTATAGAAGATTTTTTTTGTATAACCTTTAACTTCAATGTTTCATTTTTCATAAAATTGCCTTTCACTATGTTGCACATGTCCTGTTACGTTGTGCAGTATATAAAGATCCTAGGACTCACCTTATAACTCCTTACCTCGTAAAACGCCCAGGAAATTTTTACCTTTTCAACGTAATGGTCAGATTAACATGGTTTAGTTTTCTTGAATGAAGCCAAATTGCCTGTAAAATTAGACACAGTCTGATTCATGAATCTGTTACCAATTGTAGCATTCCTATCCTGTTTAATGTTTTCATTCTTCTTTTATTGTTAACCAGCTGTACCCAGCCACGCGTTGCTGTGGCCCAGTCTGGTTAAATGGCCAACCAATCTGTGTGTAGATGTACACCTGCACACACAAACACGTACACACAACCACCGTATAACCCCCAACCTACCTATCTACTGTATTTCTTCCTCTCTCCACCTACCTACCTACCTACCTACCTACTGTATTTTTCCCTCCCTCTCTCTATCCCTCCACCTACCTACCTACCTACTGTATTTCTCCCTCACTCTATCCTTCTACCTATCTACCTACCTACTGTATTTTTCCTTATCTCTCTCTATCCCTCTACCTACCTACCTACCTACCGTATTTCTCCCTATCTATCCCACTACCTACCTCCCTACTGTATTTTCCCTCCCTCTCTCTATCCCTCTACCTACCTACCTTACTTACCTACCTACCTACTGTATTTTTCCCTCCCTCTCTCTATCCCTCCACCTACCTACCTACCTACTGTATTTCTCCCTCTCTTTCCCTCTAGCCTTCTACCTACCTACCTACTGTATTTCTCCCTCTCTCTCTTTATCCCTCTACTTACCTACTGTATTTTCCCTGTCTCTATCTTTATCCACCCACCTACCTACCTACCTACCATATTTTCCCTCTCTCTATCCCTCTACATATCTACCTACCTACTGTATTTTTCCCTATCTCTATCCACCTACCTACCTACCTACTGTATTTCCCCCCCCTCTATCCCTCTACCTACCTACCTACCATGCAGCCTCCTGGGACCAAAAATGGGCCCATTGGAGTATGCCACCCCCTGTGCCTTGTTTGGGCCTAGTAGGCCTCCATACAGCCTCCTGGGACCAAAAATGGGCCACCTGGGAGTGTGCCACCCCTGCGCCTTGTTTTGGGTCTAGTAGGCCTCCATGCAGTGTGGGAACATTGGAGGCTTATTCGGTTGCTGAGGAAATGACCCTTGGAAATGTGAGGGGCGTGTGCGTGACACATCATAAGAAGCAGCCAGATGGGAGGAGCTACAGGGAGGTGAAAACCTGAGAAGTGCGTATCTTTTACGTTTGTGCTGCTTGCACATGACACACGTGCCAGCCACACAAAATGTACGTATGATTGCATTGGGAGTCCTTGGGAACATAGTGTGAAAATTTGGTGCCGATTGGTGCAGTACTTTCTGAGATTAGTGGCTTTGCACAAACTATTTTACATGTTTATTTATATAGATGTGTTTTATTTTCAACTCTGGTCTGTGACCATAATAAACTCTGTGTTTATTTATAAACTCTGTCTGTCTGTCTGTCTGTCTGATCAGCCCTCTTTTCTTCGATTTCCAAGCTCAGTTGTGATTCATAGTTGTCGAACTGGGATCAGTGAGTTTCAACATTAAAAAAGCCTTTGTTCTCTCTGTCTCTTTTTAAAAAAAAAAGTACATTATAATATGTAATGAAGAAATCTGTGCTAATGATGAGAATATTTCAGCAGAAATTTCAGTGGGATTCCATGCTAAATAGTGGAAGCTGAAGCTTTTGTCACTAAATATTAATTGACCTTCTTTTCATGACTTACATCTCATTCCACCAATTAGTTTATGTCAAAAGAAAACAATTAAGATTTAGAAGACATGTTGTAAGCCACTCAAAGTTATGAAATGGGCAGCTATATGTAAATATAGATACAAGAAGATGTAAATATAGTGTGTGTGTATATACATTATGCTTAATACATACATACATATATAAATGCAATTCAACTATTAACAATCCAATTACTATAAAAAATAAGCATATAAATGAGTATATGCAGTCTAAATTCCTAAGTAGTCCTTCAACTAAATCTTTCAGAGGCAGAATACCCTTGTGAATATAGGAGAATTGAGATTGTCATGTTGTTGCAATTGAGAATATTTTTGGCCATGTAGTATCAACCCTTTGATGACTATGAAAATACCCTATCAATTTTCTTGTCCATTAATTTATTTCAAACTACATTTCAAAATATATTCGTTTAAAAAAATCAATGAGTTTCATAATGAATTAATATGTGAAATAATTCATGTTCAAAATGAAGCCACAAGGTAATACTGCATTTTTAATATTGCTACAATTAAATCAAGAAATAGCTGAATAAGTCAAGAAATTGATACTAAATTTACTTCTGTAGACACTTCCAGATGGACAGCTCCTAGTGCTGCGAATATAATTATAATTTGCAACTCATTCATGTTTTCCTTCTGAATAGTATGTGCCTGTGCAACATTGTGTATATTCAAAAAGAATAAGAAGCAAAAAAAAAGCAATGGAAAGAAAATTTAACTTTATTTAAACTTCAAACTTGAATAATGCCTCATTTGAAAATGCCCCATGAAGTTGCTGATCAGTCATTTATTGAGCTAATTCAAAAACCACTTTGGGGCTGAGGTATATAAAGAATAGTATTATAATAAATCTTTTTGCATTTTCATATGTAATTATTATTTAATTCCTGTAACTGCAAGTTAGCTATTTTAAATGAGGCTTACTCCAAAGTAAATATCATAGAAACAGAATACTTCCTGAAGGAACTTACATTAAACTGAATGGAAGTTGCTAACCATGACAAAATGGATAGGAAGACATCCATCTTTTTTTTAACATTCTGATACAAGAACTTCTGATAATGACAAAAATTAACTCCACTAGATGGCTCATAAATTCATAAAGAAAAGCACTTCATATCAAATACATGGAAAATTTCAAGATTGGTTCTATGTTAAGAATGAAAAGAGCTGCCTAGAACTTAATAGCCAAAAGACAGCAGCTACAGATATTTAAAGACTGAAGATTAATATATATACAATATGTCCATGCAACATTTAATTTTCACTATGTGCTAATAAAAATATTGTGGGCAATAAAAGAAAACGAGGTTTATGCTTGAAAAGAACGTTGTAGGGTTTTTTTCCTCTCCAAAGTGTCCAAGGACAACACTGAAAAAAAAATGATGGTTGGATAGTTATGCTTTCACTGCCACCATCACTAGACAAGTACAGTATGAGGCATGAGGTAGATTAGTATTTCCTCTGAAAGCCCTTGCTGCTTAATAAGCGTCTGCATGGATCTAGCATACAATCATCCATGTCTTAGTAATTCTTTTGTTCTTGCATTGCAACATTGCACAGAAGTACCTGCAGGAAGAGAGTTTATGCCCTACTATAAACTCCATCAGTTGCCAAACCATTTGCTCCTCCTCAGAGGACTAGGAATGGCCTTGTATTAAAAATGTTCAAAGTGTGAAATATAAAGCATACATCAATACATGGTGTGGGAAAATAGGTGTCAGAAAAAGCATTAGGCTTCATAAGTCAGAGTGGTACACTCGTAGACTCCATATGCTATAATTATTGATTTTTAGAAGTACATTAATCAACTGAAAACCTGCAGATTTACTCAGAAATTAAACAAATTATAGTTATGGCTTAGTTCAAAATCACCATTTTCCAATTAATTTCACACTCTAATTTTATCAATGGATCACTTCAGTGGATCACCAAAGCTAGTGATTCAGTTGCAGATTTAGTCATCTCAGAGTTTCAGATTTTCCTCACCAGAGAAAAGAGGAGCATATACCAAGCTATGGTGGTACCATTTTTGCTTCTAGGAAAAGAGAAAAGGAAATGGCAAAAAATCACAAAGCAAATCCATTCTAACCTACATATAAAAGTTTTGCTGTTGCTGAATGCAGACCTGATCAGGTAAGAAAGAAATCACCTTTCCAAAATCCAGAGTTTCACAGAGAGAGAAAAAATATTGTAAGAATGCAATATGAAAACTAGAAGAAATTCTGTTTTTGTGACAAGCATCATCTTATTTATTCTGTATTCTTGGGATGACAAAAATGAGACAAAAACTGTGCACACCTCACCTAAAATTAGGTGAGTTAAGTCTAAAGATGCTCCAGGTTCTGGATGTCAAATATATCATAAATTTATCTGTCTGGCAAAAACTGGGGAAATCGGAGGTACATATTAGAGGTTTGTCCGGAAACACCAGTATGACTATGATTCAGCTCTTGGAATCCAATGGAAGCATCAACCTCTACAACAAAGGGAAAGGCTGATTGGGATGATATGATGGGACTGAGAAATGAAGGTCTATTTTGGCTAATCAAAACCTTGTTGAATCTTGAAACTCTATGGTGAGTTAGGCCAGTGGTATTGTGAAAATAATTTCTGAGTGATAAGAACAGAAGGGGACAGATAAGACACCATCTGCAGTCCTTTCAGCAGTTCCAAGAAGATTCCATCCCATTTGCCCTCTGATTCAAGTGACCCTGAAGGCACAGATAAAACCCCAAGTGTCTCCAATTCCACCCCCCCATCCTATGAGAACTAATCTTTCCCTCACCCCCCACCGTCCTTCCAGAACCAATGAACAATTCCAGAGAATAAAAGCCATCATGAAGAAGACTCAAAAGGAAGTAATTACAGGATGAACATCTCCATTGTCACAGCACATATAGCAGAACTTCATCTGACAATCTTAATGATTGTCTAGACCTGTAAACAGGAAGATGTCAGTTATCTTAAAACAAGAAAGTTCTGATATCTGGATAAAAGCAGGTAAGGTTGCAGGAAAAAAGAATTAGAAAAAGCTCAAGCAACATTGAAATTATTTATAATACTGCGGCAAATAAAACTGTGAATCAGATTAAACAAATATAAATCAAAACCTTCCGTAAGCGAACCCTAAGTGTATTATATTAAAATGTCTGGGCAAGCAGAGGAAATGAAAAACTTCACCTGGGACTGAAACCCCAGCATAGTAAAATGGAGAAATTTCATAAACTTTCCATATATTGAAAATCTCATAGCTTTGTCTCTATTAATTCTGTAATTCTGTATTCAGCACCTTCCGCAGATTTGACAGTATATGACAACTAACAACGAATTATGCAGCGTTCTGCCAATATCCATACAATGCCAAGCACTAGGATATGACAGCTACCAGCAAAATGGATATTGCCTCAGGTCCTCCCATTGTATAAACTTTAGTTAGGTTGTGGCCTCATTGACACCACCATCCTAAAATGAACACATTCTATTTCACAGAAGTAATCCAAACGAGTAAAGGCAAAAAATTTGCCAAATGGTATTTTTAAACATTCCAAATTCCATTCATATTTGTACACCACTTGGTAGTTATAGCTTACAAAGCATTATGTTGAAATTTTCTTATTAGCTGCCTCTAAAAATGGAGATGTTTCCATTTTGTGACATATTTGCTTGTCTGGATAAAGTCCATACTTTCCAAGTATATTAATCTGTAATTTTTAAAAAAATCCACAAATCAGTTTTTAATACTTAATTGCTTATTTTGTATCATCTCAAAACTATAAGGAAAATACATTTAAACTCAAAACATCTTCTTATGGTATATTCATTCTCTTAATGGATCCATTTATCCAGGAGATACAGGCTACAGTAGATCAATCCATGTAGGAATTGGTTTTGGACCTGAGTATCTATAAACCTTCTTGCTCCATATAGAATCTGGCCGCTTAAGGAAGTTGGTAGAGAGTGCATGCTAAAGGTTTGTGCTCCTGGGGTAGTGGAGCACTGGAGTACTTGAAAAAAAGCATTCCTTGCAGGGAATTCCCTGTGAAATTAATTATCTATAGAAAAAAATGTTCATCATCCTCATGGTTAATATTCAGAAGCTTATTAAAATCTTTTAAGTGGCCATTTGAGGACTGAGGAGACAGTGAAGTATGTACCAGAATGTGTATTAGTGCTGCTTATCTTGATTTATTGTTATTCTTGACATTGAATAGGTCATGGTGTCCATATGCACATGTACGTGTGCATGTGTGTGTGAGCATACACACACAAACACACACACACAGAGTAGCATTCGTAGGGATAGTCAGAGGTTCTATCTGACGGGAACAGTGTTGCATCATCACAATGCAATCCCTTCCTTTCTTGTACGTTTGTCATGATGTTGCATGGATATCCAAAATGCGTAGAACTGGATGCAACACCATAGTACCTCTTTCATCATTTTGACAAAAGCAATAGGAGCCTGAAGATATCCATGTGTGTATGTGAGTATAAAATGCTTTGAAAATACTATTGTAATACTGTTTTTATAAACTACTTACATTTATGTGTTTAAAATAATATAAAAGTACTTATAATAAATAAATAAGATTAGAATTCTTTCAAATGAATGAAGACTAAAGTCCTCAAGCATTGCTGAAGACCTGATTATAATAAGAGATAATTTTATTACTTCCTTAACATAACAACATAGTTTAAGATTCATAAATGGTATTGCTTTTAATGAAAGGATTTTTGTTGACACTATAATATGTTTTGAAATGTTTATAGGAACACTGAAAAATTGGTAACAAATAATGAATAAGTCTGTGTCTTATGATCCATCTGTGTAAATAAAGAGTGCTAAAATTTGATCTAATAACGAATGCGAGAATTTACTCAAGTCAAATTCTTTATAACTGTTTGAATGCTTGATGTCAATGGTAAAATATATTTAACAATAGGTAGAAGGTGTTAGTCTTCCAGAAAATAGATTCTAAATATGATATGGTAGCAGGGTATGTGTATTAAAAAAACTAAAATAAAATCTCTTTTGCTAGCATCCAAAGCTTTTCAAAGTTTATTATTGTGAACTTGATAGCCCAAGAAATGGACCTCTTACAAAATATACTCCACCTTTGATTAGTTTTGACTGGGGTGAGGGGTTGTTTACAGAATTGGGGATCAAATCTAAAATGTGATTTTAGCTTTTTGTTACAGATAGAGTATATTTATTAGACACACGAATGAAACATGTTATATAATAATATCAGCCATTTTAGGATCAATTTGCAAAATAGTCCCAGACTATTTCCTAGCCATCATCTACCAAACCAATGAAGACAGATAAAGCATAGTAAAATTTATGACCAACTGATGACAAAATAAAAACATTAATTTGTAAGAAAGTAGGCTGGGGCTGACTTGCTCTAGTGTTGAAATGATTCAAGTTCTTATTTGTTTGTTTGTTTAATGATAGCTGCACACTCCAAGAGACACTGGGCAACTTATCATACCCAACACATAATTATAAAATAATTAAAACACAGAAGACAAGCCAGCCTGAGCCAAAGCAACCTTGTCAAACTTGATTACTATTTTAAAAGAAAGCTGTCAAGGAGCACCAGGGCTATAGATTAGAATAAGAAGGGGTTCCAGATTAATTCAAAGAAAAGTTTCATTTGTCCAGTTGTAAACAGTGAGAATTCCTTACAAATAAACAAGGTGAATAATTGGTTGGCCTGGATTTACAATACATTAATTTCAATTGTTTTGGGGAATTCCTATAATGGATCATTACCAGAGCAAATGGTAGGAGAAAGGAAGTGAGTCATGTCTGTTTTTCTTTATTATTAGATTAGATGCAATGAACCTACTGCTAGGTTGATGGTAGATTGATAATATTGGTCTGCTCTAAATTATCCATACACAAATATTCATTTTTCCTTTTCAGAAGATGATTTTATTGATGTTACAGACTTTTTCAGTTTGCTCAATTAGAGGTATAGTACTGGAAAAAAATTAAATAAAGGCAGGAACTGTATTGCAAAATAAAAGGAGAAATCATACTAAATAATATTGCTAAATTTGAAGTATTTGCCTCATAAATCAAATGACTTCTTTTCTTTTAAATACAAATGTTTGCCTTTAAGTTTGAAATCAGAGTTATTTCAACCTTGTGAGAGTTGCAAAAAATAAAATAGCAAATGTATTATGGGAAATTGGGAAAGGAAAAAGATGAAGGGTATAATCAGAGCAGCCTGTGGACTCTTAGGATTTGTCAGAAATTTGGTACAAGACATCACTTTGGGATGTTTTCAGTTGTGTTTCTAAAGAGTATATTAAAGTAAGAAGCATGAGAGGAGAAGCCTGTGTCACGATGATACGATGCTTGAACTCGCCGCTGTGAGATCATCATTGATTCTTTTGCTGCTGGTCAGTCCAATTGGACCTAAATTGTCCTGCAGGGACAGCGAAGACAAAGCCGAATCTTTGCTGATCACAGGGGCACCACAAAGTCCCTGTTTGATCCAAAGGAAGGGCTTCTAAACAGACACTCCCCCCAAGGCTGGCAAAGTTGCTGACGACTCTGGAAAGAAGGAAATGGGAGTGAAAGTGGATTCTAGCTGGTGAGATGTTTATTGTCTTAAAAGAGACTACTTTAAAAGAGATTGCCCGTAAAAACTTTTAAAATTAAGATGAAACTTTTAAAAAATTAAAATAAGCGGCGGAATTAAGCTCTGGAGGACCCTGGTCAGTGGGTTATCACAATTTCTTTAATTGATATTTTAAATGGAACCTATGAAGAATTTTTAAAAGGAACAGAGTAAGTTTTTCCTTTTCGATTTTTCCCCTTGTCTATAACCTATGGACTAAATCTCTTTCTTTTCATTATTATGTGTGATTTTTAAATCTTTTTCTTTACTATACTTAAGAATATTTTAAGAATTTGATTTCTTTTTTAAATAATTAAGATACAAAAAGAAATAAGAAAAATTGTAACGATTGAAACAACAAAGGAAAATTGTGCTGCTACTTGTAAGCTAAAGTATGTGGATTACAGATAAAATACTTTTTGCTCCTACTAGTGTTTATTTTGGCTTGGAATTTTAAAGAGCCACAGTTTGCCTAAAAGTGAAAGGGGAATTGCCTTTTCTTTTTTTACAAATGTTCTTTTCAAGCCTAATTTTAACCAGAGACTCTATTGTTAATTCAAGTTTGTTAAAAGCATTTCTTGAGCCAGAGTAGCAGCTTTTTTCTTCCTCAACAACTGGAGACAATGGAGTATACTGAACAACAGAAAAAAATGTTACCTTGCAAGAGATAATGGATGCAATACAGCAATTTTCTAATTCATTTGAAAAAAAAATTAGAACAACTAATCGGAAAATATGAGGAAAAGGATGGAGTTACATATCAAATGGAGAAAACAGAGGCTGGTCCCTTAAGCACTAAAGAGAAAAATAATCACAAAGAAATTAAATCTGCTGATCCTTTTGATGAGTTTGGCAATGGGAAAAGTGGAACATGGAAAGATGAATCAGTTGGATGGGAACTCCATCTCAGATGGTAAGATACAGAAGAAGAAACAACAAAAGAACTTCTGATATTAAAGAAAGGAACTTTATTAGTAACACCATTGATAACAACCCTGATACTTAAAGTCAAATCAACTAAGGAAGAAGGCGAAGGGCTCCAAAATGACAGGAAAGAACTTACAAATAATGAACTGCAAAGAGAAGTCTATACAAATTGGATTAAGGCTATGTTTAGAAGTATTATGCTACCAATAATACTTCTATTCTAGAAGACGTGGTACTGTTTTATTACTGGAAAGTTACAGGCTGATAGATAAAAGATTAACCTAAAACCAGTTGAGATTAGGGAAATTTAGTGATAATAGACATAGATAAGCAATTGAAAGTGATAATAAATGTATATATATGCATAGTTATAAGTAGTAATTGAATAGAATATTGAATAGCATTTATTAAAGGAGATGAGTAAATATTATTGATGTTTGGTTAGAATAGGTTATAGGGAATAATGATTTTGGAGGATAATAATGAGGCCAATACGTGACTAGGTTCTAAGTTTTTTGGTATGTTTTAAAATGAAGGACATGTAATACAATTATAATTAAGCAAGTATGGAGGCATGAAAAGGATCATGTCTATAAATATATTTGATGTGGTGTACTTGAAATAATATGAAATAATATGAAACTAGATGAATATCGAAGAGATATATGAAAATATTTTGTAATCAAATAAATGGGCATGTGTCTAGGATGGATATGGAAAGGATGACATATTTTTTGAGATTTCAGAATGTTTCTGAGGAATCTGGTGAATGTCTCCCTGATCTCATGAGCACAATTTTAGCAGACTATTTACAGAAACCCAAGGATGAGATTAGGGGGGACATTGACCTAGCCTATAGAATAAATTCTGCATATGCCAGGATAAATGAAGTACCTAGAGAGATACATGTTAAATTTGTTAGAAGGTCGACCAGAGAGGAAATCCTGAAAGTGCAAAGGGGGGGTCCATTAATTTACCAACAAAAGGAGGTTACCATCTTGAAGCAGATCCCTAGAAAGATTAGAGAATCGAGAAGGAAATTTTCCTTCTTGTCCAAAAAGTTGTTTGACCACGGGATCTGGTTCAAGTGGGTGACGCCCGAAGGGATGCTGGTGTTCTGGGAAGGAGGAAGAGTGAGGATTAAAACAGTTGCTGAGGCAGAAGCCTTTCTTAAAAAACACTCCTCTGCCCTGGGGGAAGATTCAGGGGGGACGGAGGGAGCCACGGCCCCGCCCGCTGGGGGCCCGGAGGGTGAGATAGAAGACTCAATAGCCAAGAGACTTAGATCAAAAAAATAACTTTGCTTTGATTTTTGAGTAATATTGTATAACATGTGTATCTGGATTTTTGTAAATGACTGACAGCATAGAATTGAGAACTTAGAAACATGTACTTGTTTTCACTTTGTAGTGTATGAACAATGTTTTGTTATTGATTTATATTGAAGTTCCAGAAGGGCCGACGACTTTGACGTGAATGCTCTCAAAAAAATTTCTGTATCCCTTACCCCACCCTATTGAAAAACTGTAAAACCAATAAAACTTTTTCAATAAAAAAAAAATATATTTTGTAATCAGCAGATACACTTTCTATAGCATGTAAGATGAAGGATCTTTGTGTTGTATTTAAAAATAAAATAAATAAAAATTATAAATAAAAGTAAGAAACATGAGAAGTTTCAATTTCTGAACTTTATTTGGCAAGAAACTAATTGCACTTCATTTCATTACAAATTCCACTCACCTGATAAGTTAAACTGAAGGGCAAGAGAGGTTTTTCACTGTATTCAAGATGGTCTAAACCAACTTATGTATATATATTTGTAAATTATGATATAAACTTTGCTTATGTATGCATTATATTATCTCTGCTTTGTTCTTAATTTTAGAGTTAGGGAAGAATTTACAGAGATTGGTACCATTTTCATGTCAATCAGATTGGCAGCCAGCTTTTGAGGGGAAGGGGTATTAAAACTTTCAGCATTCATCCTCTGACAGCCTTCTGTGTTGAGCAGGTGAGATCTGGAGGTTCTGTCTCCCTCTGACACTCTTCTCCAGATCATGCCTTACAACAGAAAACCTGGATGTGTCCTTGAACCACTAAAGCCTTAGTTAATATAAATACTGCCAAGTCCAGCTTAGATTTAACAGCCCCTTTTGTTCTTTTAATAATGTATACATTTTCAGAAGCCAGAGCTATTTAAGTTACTGGTTATTGCTTCCATTCCAGTTTTCTTCTTCCTAGAATTGTCTCTGATAATTTGTTAAGACTATCTTTATTGTCAACTCATCTTTCTCCCTTACTTTCCTATGGAAACTATAATGGATCTTATCTCCTTATCAGAAAAGCTACTCTAAAACTAGCACAAGGCATATGTTTAGGAAGGAAGGATAGTCAGAATGTTATAGCATTCTGATGGGGCTAAGAATTAAATAAATAAATCTCTATCTATTATAGAGTTACACAGGGGTACTAACGGTTTGGAGACATATACATAATAGGAATTGATCTTTTTGATTCATTCATGCAATTTACCATTGTCGTATTGAGAATATTTTTGTACAGATCATTTCTAAAAATGTGTAATTAATGTGGGCTGCTTGGTTGGCCACATCTGATCTATGTTCCCAGACCTGCTCTAGATGTTTGGGATTTCCTCTCTTGGAATTTATGACAACATGGCCTGAATTCTAGAGCTGTAGTTTCAACTTATTTGGAGATGAGTGAGTTTAGTATAGAACCAGTTAAGAAGCATGTGCATAAAGAGCTGAATAGTTAATGTTAATCCAATTTCACATGACCCTACCACAAAGTATCTGGAGTGATACCAGAGTGTCCATTTAAGAAAGGGTTGTCCAAAGAGTGTGGTCTGAATATTGTACATAAAAAACATGTGGAGCTTTAATTTCTCCATCATGGCTACCATATTGAGAATACTCACCATATTGTGGACCAACTGTAATCCTCCCTGAGATGGCAGGGGTAGAATAAAGCCAAAATGGTTGAAACAGAATGTAGCAAATTCCTTCTAATTATATAAACTTTTCCAAATCAAATATATCCACACATAAGTACATAATTGTTTGTCTGGAGATACATATACTCCTTTTTTAGTGGTGTTGTTTGTTTTTAAACATATACAGAGCTAATCCAAACATCATCTTTTACAAGCCAGCACAATTCCATTCAATGGACTGCAAATTTGGATGAGAAACAGCATTCTCTAATATCAGTTTGGATCAGCATCAATGAATCCACTGCTGTGCTTTAAAGTGCATAAAGTATTATTTTAAATTCTTGTCCATGAAGTCTTTGTCCAAAATTCTCTAATCAGTTTCAGACTGCAATACAACATATTGTTATTGACTTCCCTGTGTGCCAGATTCTTACTGTAACTTGACTGCACAAGAGAGATCTCTGAAGAAGCTCTTATTTCATAGGTATTTTAATGTGAAACTCTTAAAATCTACCTGGGACTGATGGGTGAAATCATCACTGGTATGGAATTAAGTTCAGTATTAATATTCTACTAATACCACGTACATCTCTACTCTGCACCAACCAAGCAATGTCATTGAGGTTCTTTTCCAGTGTTTAGAAGCTATGGGCTTTTGGATGGAGAAGAACGTACTTTGGTTTATTCCAAATAAAACTAGGTGACTGTGGTTTTAGAGTCCCCTGAGTCTGAAACTCTCCATACTTAGTTTTGCCCTAGTGGAACTCCTCCAGACCAAACTGGTGTGCAATTTGGACATTGAGCTCCTGGTACAAGAGCAGGTGGCAGCTGTGGCCAAGAGGGCCTTTTATAGTTTCATATTGTATGCCAAATGCATTGCTTTTTGGATCAGGAGACCCTACTCACAGTCACTCATACTTTGGTCACCTCCCATTACCAGGGCTGCCCTTAAGAACTATCCAGAAACTGTCCAGTTGGCATGTACTGTTATAGATATATGCACAACAGTACCCCTAAATAACACAACTACTTTGGGAGCTCCACTGGATTCTGTAGGCTTTAAGTGCAATTCAAGAGGTTAATCGTTTTCAAAAAATATTGCACAAGTGGGTTATTTGCAGTATCATCTGCCTCCAATTACTGCACTTGTCCCATACATTCCAACACTTGGGCAAGATTCAAATCCCATATATCAAACAGTATCATTCAGTGAGACCTCATAGGCATGCCTTCTCTGTTGTAATACCTGACTTATGGAACATCTGTCCCACAATCCCCCCAAGATCCAAATGGCCATGTAAGGCCTTGAAAAGTTGGTTTTTCATGCAGGCTTTGGGCCACAATGTTGGATGAATCCATTCTGAAATGAGTTGTATATACATGACTTTGTATTGTGGTTGCCTTGGTTACAGGGTTATCTGACCATTGATTTCTTGTTTTGATGTTAAATCATATATAACAGGTATCCCCAACCTTTTTGGCACCAGGGACCGGTTTCATGTAAAAAAAAATCCACGGACCAGTGGGAGCCTCCAGCGGGTGAGTTGAGTCACGTGGGCCACGCGCGTTTGGCGGTCATGTGGAACCCAAGGCAGGAACCTGTGTTTTGCGACCCACGTTTCCTAAGAGTTGCGCTACTCTCTCCGCCGCTCACTCTGGCCTGGTTACTATTAAGCCACGGACTGGCACCGGTCCATGGCCCGGGGTTGAGGACTCCTGATATATAAGACCCTGAATTGTTATTTGCTAATAAACAAAACAAACAAACCAACAAAGTAGGTAGGTAGGTAGGTAGGTAGGTAGGTAGGTAGGTAGGTAAGTAGGTTAGTCAGTCAATCAATCAATCAGTAAGTCAGTCCTAGGTCAATTAGCCTTTAGGTATCCAATCTGAATTCACATAGGCATTGAAAATAAACTCTCTAGTATATGTTGCTCAGAATTTACTAGTTAATTAAGGTGGCTGTTTAAGCACTACAGGCTGAATTACAGTTCCGATTCCATTGAGTAATATATCAGTTGTTTTTTTAAACTATATACCAGTTCTGAGTTATTATCTAATGCCACTCCATATAGTGCTGTTTGGAACTGTAGCATGTGTATATGCTGCAGGGGAGCTAATTGTGTACATTCAGACAGGTAGTTAATTGGAGAATGCCACTTAAGGAAAGAAAAGAGGAACTTTATTGAAACAAGCCTCTTTAAAAAGTGAGAGGGGGGATTACATAAAAGGGAAAATAATTAGACACAATCACTTTGAAGCAAAAGGCTTCAAAGCAACCATATAACTTTGCACTAGCTGTCAGGAACCAGTCACTGAAACATTAGGGGTAGATAACCTGAATAATAATTCAATGATTAAACAATGGGGAGGGTGTCAGTCAACCAGAAATGAATGTTCAATATCTGTGTCCAAATCAGAGGACCGCTGTAATATTGCTGCTCATTAGATTATGATGCACCAGCAAAAAAAAATTATAACCAGTTGGACATATTCATTCAGGTAATAACAGGAGTTTGCAATTCCCAGCATAATTTTTCCTTTTGAGCTGCAGCTGCAGCTTATTCTTTCTTTGCTATTTTTATCCATTGTTCCCATATAATTGTCCACAAAACTTTAACTCATCTGTTTGCTGTGGCTGCTGTAAGATAATCAGTTCTGCTTAGCCTCTTGGGCACAGCTATTTCTATCTCTTTCCTCACAAGATAAAGAAAAATATATCACCTAATACTTCATCCACGCTGCAGCTGCCATTTGATTATATAGATTTCTGGATGTGTGCTTATGTTGTTCCAACCATTCTAATATGATTTAGAAACAATTCCACAGAAGAAAATACATTATCAATAGTACATATTATGTCCTATATATGTAGCAGTTCCATCCTGATAGAAAAAAAAATGCTCCTTGAACAAATATTGTGATTCAATCTTTTCTGTGGTGTTTATTATATATATTCCTTTTTTCTAGATTCATAATTCTTTTGTGGATTTCTTCATGGCACCTAGAAAACAATTAGCTTCCAGCTATAAAAGGACATTCTGACAGTATAAGATTATGTGATTTCCCCCCCCCCTATAGTTTGAGTCCCAGAATTCAATTGGTTCTCTCTAATTTGCTATTTTGAACACGGAGCACACAACCCGGCCTAGATAATAGAAGTAAGGGAAGCTATCAGTGTTCCATCATATACTACAATTACAACTTCTGATCAAGAAAAATGCTCTAGCAGAACAGTCAAGTTTAACTTGATTCAATGGGACTCCCAATCTGCCAACCTGAATTTGTCGTAGAACTCCACTTTAGAACTAGTACATAAAAACTAACTTTCCAGCAATTCCCAAGATAGCTTAAAAACATGAAAAAATGTAACTGCCTCTGTAGGGGCTATAAATAAAATCCAAATGCCTACAAGGAGAAATTTTCATGATTTCATGGATGGCAACATAGGACAGATCCATCTGCATAAAATCTTGCTTATTTGTTGGGGATTTATCTGACAAACAATTTTTATTTGAAAAAAAGATATGGTTATGTTTAAAAAGTGAGAAGTTATTTTAAGAAGATTTACATTTGCAACAACTTGTATGAGGAAAACTTTTCCGAGTGCTGCATTCTGCCTTCTAGTTTCATTTCCTTATTTTCCTCCTCTTTTCAGATGCACCACTTTCTTGCCAGCTAACATGTAAATTAGGCCTCTTTCATTAATGCATCTTTCCCTGTTGGATTTCTCCCACCTATCAGAGTGTGCACAAAGTTGGAGATGACAATTGATGCCAATTTCTTACCAGATCTTTTTTTTTTTAAATCACTAAAATACCACCTCCATCAACAGCATACCAGAAAACATCCATAACTGTAAACTCAGGAAATTGCAATAGGTTTATTCTGAGCTACACATTTCACAGCTACACACTCTTGTTCAAAAACTGCAATTCCAAAATTATTCCTGACACTTCCTATTTACAGCAAGTAGGAGAGACAAGCTTATTCTGTAATAATCAAAATGTTAAGACTTCTGACAACTGAACTTGATACTTGGTGATCCCATAGATACTTCCATGGTAGACTTCCAATGTATCAATATGAATACAGTTTGCCTTTGCTTTCTTCTGAGTTGATTTTTTGTTTTCTCACTGCAGTCTATAACCCCAAAATGTCTTGAAGGTCTTCCATACAGACATTAATAGACAGAACTTTGATTACTTTTTGGAGGGAGATTAGCATTGGTCATTGGTCCCACAGGGCATTTATATTTAGGAGCATTTAAATTTCAAGAATACTAGAAGCTGAACTTTGCTGATGTGGATTACATACTATGTGATAAAACCTTGCCCTTTTATCATCAAGGAAAATAAAAGGTTCAATCCCAGAATATAGTGCCTACTATAGTCCTTTAATACAGGGGTCTCCAACCTTTGCAACTTTAAGTCTGAAGGACTTCAGCTCCCAGAATTCTCCAGCCAGCAAAGCTGGCTGGAGAATTCTGGGAGCTGAAGTCCTTCAGACTTAAAGTTGCAAAGGTTGGAGACCCCTGCTTTAATAGATATGCATCTATTACATATATATGTAATATATTGCACAATTGCAGTTGATAAAAATATGAGAATCAACACTAGGAAGCATTGTAAATTTAGTAGCATCCAGCTTAGAAATCTTACAAATTTTTTGAAAAAATTATACTGGAGGCAATTCAGAATGTAAATCTTCTTTAACGCTTTTTTTTGTCTCCCCTTCTTCTTCACAACTCAATATATGAAGAGTGAGTGAGATTTCTGACTGTCAAACTATGATTTTATCAAGATCCTTTTAACACATAGAATCAGACACTCATTTTCATATGGGCATGCCTTGCATTTAACTTTCAAATAATTTGTAGGATTTATGGAGCATTATCTTTAGTGCATATTTTGTAAAAAAATTCTATCAGATCATAGATAAGACAGATCTGAAATTAGGACAAACCAGAAAAGAATCAGGACCAAAGTGTTAAATAACTAAATATCAAGTGTACTTTTTTCCCATGAAAACAGTACTTTTTAAAACATTTTGTTTAAACAAATAAAGGAATATTTTCTTATTCTTCAACATTTTAATGTGCCAGTTCCAGGAAAATTTCCAGATTCTAACTTCATGCCTGAAAAAGCACACAGAATAGGTTCCTGTATGTGAGTGCATATGTTGGGGGTGTTTCTCAATGATTCACAGTGTTTCTAAAAAGGCAAACCAAATGGGTAGTCTAGGTCATCCATATTGGAACTGGGGAGTTCAAAAGGAAATGAAAAAGGTACATGCAGTGATTATCATCTTGTTAAGAGGCAATTCACAGAAACAGTTAGCTAGGGCACATTTTTTTACACATTAACTGAGTCAGGCCACAGGAAACAGGGTTGGGCCTCTTGATAAATAGTTACTTGTTTGGTAATAACCTCCCTTCTTGCGCCTTGCGTCACAGATGGCTAATTTAAGATTAGTCACATAACATTTGGTGGGTTAAACAATCCCTTACTTTGCACATGTACCTACAAAACAGGTGGCTTTGTGAACCCAATTTGCTGAATACCTACTATTTATGACAGAATCTCATATGGAATTACATTTCAAACTGTGGGAGAAAACATAGTAAATTCATAACACAGCCAAATATTTCAAACAAGGCATAATTATGAATTAAAGTAACAACACAGCTTCAATAATTATACTAGAAGTGAGAGGGGGAAAGTGTCTCGGAAGACACTGGGAAAAAAAACCCTCAATTTTCAAAAGAATCACTGTGTTTTGTCATCAAGGTGAATGTTGAAGGGTTTTGATTATTGTCATGATATTATAAATCTGAGCAAGTCTTTGAGATCAATAGCTAGAAGGCACAGATAATTTTAGTTATAGTTATAGACACAAGAATAGTTTTCCCCCCGAACGCCATCACTCTGCTAAACAAATAATTCCCTCACCACTGTCAAACTATTCACTAAAGCTGCATTACTATTACTATTAGTCTACTCATTGTTCCTATCACCCATCTCCTCCCACTTATGACTGCAGGACTGTAACTTTGTTACTTGTATCTTTACGATTTATATTGATATTGTTTCCTGATTGCTTATTTGTATCCTATGACTATCATTAAGTGCTATACCTTATGATTCTTGATCAATGTATCTTGTCTTTTTATGTACACTGAGAGCATATGCACCAAAGACAAGTTCCTTGTGTCTCCAATCACACTTGGCCAATAAAGAATTCTATTCTATTCTATTGACCATGCTAATATTAACAGATGCAATGATAAAACCTTCTGAAGAGCACCAGCTTCCTATCCCACAACCAACTTCCTGCTTAGGGCAAGATCTGCCATGTATGGTGCCCTGGAAACAGAGACATTTAAGCTTTGCTTAAATTCTTCACCTGAAAGAAAGTCTACCATGTCCTAGGCTATTCCATCCTACTGCTGAAAAAATGCTGTTAGAATAGTTTACTATTTAGTCAGAATCTGCTTCCATTAAGATTTCTTTCCACTATTTGGAAGTCCTGCTCTCTAGAGCAGCAGAAAACAATTCTGTCCCATCTTGTCTATGGAAACCTTTCAGAAATTTGAGGACTGCAATTTTACTTCCTATAATTCTATTCTCTGAGCTAAACAAGCTTATGTTGATCAGATGATTGGTTTTTATATGATAAACAATTATTCAAAATTGGATTTCAATTTGCAGAACACACCAATTGGTTTCTTGTCACATGATGATGGGTTCCTCGTCCTCTGCCTAAGTAAAAACTCAATGTCACCTTTTCCAGGGAGAATCTAAGTCCAGTGTCTCTAGAGGTGGCCATCAGGGGGAAAAAAAGAACAGTCTGCTCTCTCTTTCTGCAACAGCTGAGAGGAAGCAAATAATTTTATGATTCATAGATCAATGTGTAAAGCAACAGGGAATGGTAAGAAAAATAAAATAAAAAATGTATGAGCTTGCCACCAGAAGCATTGCAAAAAGATTCCTCCTGAAACAAGACATTTCATTCAAATTGATAAAATGATAACAGCTTCCATCCATGAAGATCTTGACAGTTTTATATCCAACTCTGAAATTTCCTCCACCAGATCAGAAAGCATCATATGTCTATGGAGGTTCTCAGTCATCTAGGCCATGGTTGTCCCAAAGGTGCTTTTTTCAAGAGGCAAACTGGACCCTCTGGTTTTTCTTTGAAGATGTTTCACCTCTCATCCAAGAAGCTTCTTCATCTCTGATTGGATGGTGGGGAGCATACATCCTTCCATTCCCCACCATCCAGTCAGAGATGAAGAAGCTTCTTAGATGAGAAGCGAAACGTCTTTAAAGAAAAACCAGAAAGTTCAGTTGCCTCTTGAAAAAGCACCTTTGGTACGGGACTATATTATGTTTTTTTAAGAAAAGATTATTATTATTTGATTTTTATCTCTTCCCTTCCCCACTCTATCCCAAAGTCACACAGCTGGATTTGATGCCTTCGGAGGACATGGAATTCATGGTCTCCTGGTTTCTAGGCTAACACCTTAACCACCACACCAGACTTTATCACAAGCTTTTGGTGAATGCTTCATTTTTCTAATTGTTAAAACCAATCTACACAGGACCAGACAGGCACAACAGTTTTGCTCAATTGGGGGGAGGGGGGAATCCATCCTTTAAGACAGGGGTCCCCAACCTTTTTGGCACCAGGGACCGGTTGCATTTTAAAGAAAATTCCGCGGACCGGTGGGCATGGCTCAGCTGGTGTAGAGGGGGAGCAGGGGGGAGGGGGAACAGGCGGCGAATGCATGCGGGGGGGTGAGTCGGCTCACTCACCTCTCTCGGCCCCCAACGGTGTGAGCGGCCGCGCCTGCGCTCTCCCACCCCGGTGTGCGCTCTGCCCAGGGGGCTGCTCCCTCCTCCCTCCTCCTCCTCTGGCCTTGCGGCCCGGTTCCTATCAAGCCACGGACCGGCACCGGTCCACGGACCGGGGGTTGGGGACCCCTGCTTTAAGATATACAACACCAACCTCCCCAAATGGGTATTACTTCTGGACTAGTGCCTACTTATCCCTTTTTCTATACTCATAATTTGTGATGCAAAGCATAAGTATAAGAGGTAGAAATTATTTTATTTGGCAATGTATTGCTAATAGGGAAACATTACTTTAAAAAACCCCAACCATGTATATTAATTGACAGCATTTTGCAATTTCAGATAAGTTACATAAAGAGCTGTCTTTCTTGTATTAATCAGAAGGCTTCCACTGTTCTATTTTCTTTAAAAAAAATATGGGAAGGAAAAGCAATGAAAAAGAGGACATGTGCAAGGCAGTGCGAGCATGGGCTATAAATGGAAGATGTTATTTTCTAAATCCCTCATAAAATTCAGTAAGGCAGGACAGCTGTGCAATAAAAGATTTGTAAGCATGTTAAGAATGCCACTTTATCCCGGAATGCTATAGATGACTAGTTATTTTACAATAGGGTATATATGCAGCCAATATGCCTTTTTGCATATTGAGGGACATGAGAAAGGGACTTGTTGTTGTTACATCTATTTATATCCTGTGCTTCTATCTAGAAGATATTAAGGTAGCTTCACACGTTTACTATCTACCACCAGCCTCACAAACATGTCGTTCTCGCAGGTTTAAATTCTGCTTGGAAAAGTGAACAGCCTCAAAGAAAAATCTTGTCTTCGTTTTTCTATTAGCTTTCATCAGATAATGCATAGCAACTACCGTAATAAAACCACGCCAGTATGAGCAAGTGCCTTTCTTCTTTCACCAATTCGTCTTTGGCCATCGATGTAACCCCCTCCCTCTTGTTGCTGAGTCTTTCCAAACGATGACGTCTCTTCAAGAGTTATCTAGCTATTATTGTCAGACGGGGCAAGCACCTTAATGGCACCGTTTATTCCTGAAGCCAGAGTTTCTGACCTTAGCCAAGGAGTCGTTTTTAGCTGGCAAGGACGAGCGAGGAAAAACTCCCAAGAAGGGGTTGGAAAACAAAAGGCTTAAAGGAACAAATGGAACCGCGAAGCAACACTTTTCCGGGACAGGGAACCGATCCCTCTCCCTAGCGGAGAGCCGGGGGCTCCCAGGACGGGTCGCATCAGGGCTCCCCTTCCCTTCTCTTCGTGCCAGATTTGGAAGCCCAGACGGGAGATCAGAAACCTGACGCCAATATGTCCTATAACGAGGCTCACCCGAATCAACCCCACCCGCCTTCACTTTTGCCTTTCGCTCGTTTATTCCCCGGGCTTTTGCGCTCTCCCACCTCTACCGCGCGTCTGTTTTCCCCTCCCGCTTCTTTTCAGACGCAGAACAAGCTCCGTCGCCCAGTTTTTCATCTCTCCTTTGTCTCCCTTGCAAAACAAAAAACAAAAACCAACACCTCCCAGATGTTCCTCCGATTAGCCCCATCTCTCACGTCTCCGCGATTCCGCCCTTCCCTCCCCAACCGATGTTCTCTTTCCGCGCCATTGCGCATCCCCTCCAAACTCCCGGGTTCTCCGCCAGACCCCTCGCCTCGGCGAATCCCCTTGGCCGGCTCTCCTCCCTCGCTCTGCTCCTCTGCTTTTGCAATACGTCATCCTTTTGCTCAGCTCCCCTCCCTCCATGCTCAGCTCCTCCCTGTCCCTCCGTTTCTTCCGCATCACTAGGACGCGTTTTGGGCAAAGTGAATGGATCTCCCGCGGAACTCAGGGCAAAGGGCTGATGAGGGCAATGGCTTCGCGGAGACTTCAGGTACCTTCTGGGCATGCGCCTGAGCTTGGCACATGCTCGTTTGGGCTGCACGAGGTGCTCTGGGCATGTGCAGAAGCAAAATGAGTACATTCTGAAGCAGGGCAGTTTCAGCTATGACACCTGCAGCATGTGCCAGGAGCTGCAGCAGCAGCGGGAACAGCAGCAGCAGCAGCAGCCTGTGCGCGGTACATCTTCCCCTCTTCAGAGCGGTAAGCGGCAACAGCAAGCAGTTGGATCTCTGGGCGCCCCTCCTGCTTTGTATATTGTTCAAGTGGGTGCGTGGTGACCTTACACAGTGTGCATTACCTCACAGGTAAATATCAGCTGATCGGTTGTGACAGAGGCAGCAGCGAGAGCAGCAGGAGAAGCCAGCAACCCACAGAGCTTTTCTGGAGGTAGCAATTCCTTCCTTCCTTCCTTCACTTATCCAGCCCTCATATTTCCCTCCATTTGATCCTTCTGTCCTATTTGCCAGACTTGTCAAGGATGCTAAAGTCTCCATTATGGATGGTGTTTCCTACTGCAAAGAGAGTGTAATTTAGAACTAGGGGGGTGGTATTGGGAGAGAGAAATAATTATTATTCAGAAATCAGCTGCATATGTAGCATTGCACCGCAGTGTTGTTGGTGAGAATAGGTCGGGAACACCTGGGGAGTGGGATAGAGGGTAATTTCAGCCTGTTGCCAGCTTAGCGATGCCAGTCTCTTTCACCTGGCTTTCGTTATGTGTATGTGTTTGTGTGTGTGTGTGTATGTGTGAGTGAGAGAGAAAGAGAAAGAGAGAAAGCTTGAGAAGGAAAGAACATTTGGAGAAGGACCCAATAACTATTCTCATTTGATTTGCTGCTGGTTCTTCTTTCCCATGTTGCAGGAAAGCTTAAGAGAGTTTGTGTCCCCCCTCCCCTTCCAAAAGGCACAGTCAATAGGGAGAAATAAAAAGGGGACAAATTGGTTGAGTAATAACTTGAGATCAGCAGGTCTTGAGACAAACTAGCTTTACGGATCAAAGATCCTTGCTGGCGTGCCGGATTTCTTTATAAAGCTTGGTAAGGCATCCAATTATATGTGAGGAGAGATGCTCTATATGTGATACGTGTGGTGAGATGCTCAGGCAGGAATACATACAGGCCTATGATGACATCATCTCTTGGACTTTTGCTGTACTTCAGTGTTTGGGAGATAAGATGTAGTGCTGGGAGCGTAAGAGAAACAGTTTTGGAATTCAAAGAGATGTTTTCCCTGCAGTATGTTCCATTTTAAGGATAGCGTAATAGTACATTTGGGCTCGGATTTATATAAAACCTGTGTGTAGAGGCAGGAATGTTGAATATTGCCATTGTGGATAGATTTGTTTTTGCTTGTCATACCTTCTGTTGTGTCCATGGGCTCTGCTAATGGGTTTAATACAGATTCTTCTACAATTATTTGTAATGTGAAGTCTGAATTTTAGTTGAAAAAATAATCAATTCTATACAGTCAGAAGTCTATTGAGCAACACCTTATTCCTTTCTTATGTGCTGAGTTTAGTAACATGTCCATTCACAAACTTCTGCCATTTGGAATGGAGATTTGACCTGCTAGATATCTTTACAAATATAGTGTAAATGTTTGCAGTTCAACTAGCATTTGTAACATTTTATGCAATGTTTAAAGATTCCAGTGGGAATGAATAAATCCTAAACTTAGCAAGAAAGATTTAAAAGACCTTTGAAAAAAATATTGAGACAAAAAACAATGTTGGGGAGTTGTCTTCTCAGAAAGTGAAATTGCAAATTCATTCTTGTTATTGGATTATTGTTTTTAGTAAAAGCATGCAAAAACATATTTAGTTTATTTTTTAATCTGTGAGTTAAAACATAGGCAATGCAAATGTGAGTAATCTGTGTACATTAGCTTGGTGATTCTGTGCTTGAAGTTGACTTGTACTTGTGATTGTAGCCTGAAGCTGTTTCTATTCAACAAGACACTGAAAGTTCCATCCAAAACTACCATATTTTAATAACTTTAGAAAGCAAGCATAGTCGTAGCAGAGGCATTATTATGATAGAATCATTTAAAAAGTAATGTATTAGCATATTGCATGAGACAAAAAGACCTAGATACCTGAATGGATTAATGGTTATTGCTGAACAAGTTTTCAAATGTAAAAATCTATTTGATTAGATGCCTACAAAGATTAATACAGTAGAAACTAATTATTTCAAAATGAATTTTAAATAAAGTACTGAGTTCTTCAGCTGTTTATTTCAGACCTCTATGGAGGAAATCATTCAAAACTCGATTACCTATTGCTTTAGCACTGGTGTTATTTTCACAGTAACATGTGCTATACTGACACAAAGCATTATATTACAGAAAAGAATCGTAGACGTTTTCTCTGATAGAGCAACTGGTCCTAAAATATATTTTGGAATTTATGTTATTTTCCATTAAAGATTTTGTTGGTCTGTCTAAGATGGTTATAGTCCCAGTTTAACAATCCATCTCCTCCATTTTTTGGAAGCTCATTGCAAATATTTGTGTTCATCAGTTGTAGTCAGTAAATAAACAAAAAATAAAATATGTTAGAGATAAATACAAACTTTCTATTGTTCTCTGTAAAGCAGCTCATTATTGTTAATAAAATGGAAATTAATTCATTTTTTACTACTAAAAAAGAATATGGGTCACAAATGAATGAAATTAGCCTTTCCACTATTTTGTACATATGAACAATGAAAAGTCTATTTGGTTAAATTTCTATTTCTGAGTAAGATGATTTGGGATGGTAGGTTTCCAGGACAGAATTAATGTAAATGCTCTTTGCTTATTCATTTTAATATCTGCTTCTGAAATCTGATTTATAATACCCACAGTGTCTGATTCCTAGCGCTGTTACATATTTTCTAAAATAGATTTCAGTGCTTGTTTTTTTAATTCACTTTACTACCAGTCCTGGAAGAGGAACTGGAAGAAATGACAAATCTATATAAGAAATTAAAAACATTTTTTTTGAAGTCTTCAGGATGTTGTTGTTGTTTTTATTATTATTATTATGAGTATAAGGGGAACATGACAGAAGAGAAGTAAACAAGGATAAAAGGAAATAAGAACTGAGATGTCATACTTTGACAATTTACAGTTTAGCAGACTTTGGATGCATTGGACAACATCTGTTCTCTTCTATGTGTTGCTAAAATCCCATTTTCCATTTTACACCTGCATAATGCCAATTTACTCATGTGTAAGCTTCCATAGGCTTTTTAGCAAACATTTAGGACTAGTGGACTTTCCTCCCCATCTTTAATCTGCTACATCAAGACATGATTTGATGTAGAATTGGGAACATGGTTACAGATGAATTGAAATATTTAAGTGCAATATAATTATGACGAAGAAAAGATTATGTCTCATATGGTATTTGGTACTGTTCAAAAGGTAACTTAGGTTGATCAATAATGTTCTTGCCAAATACGTTATGTTAAACTAGGAAAGATCTGTTAGGATTACCATGGTCCTTGTAAAACATGGGGTTAGTATGTCTATTGATTTGTTGTACATTCTTTCAAGAAATATCGAGAGTTTTAGATATTAATCTATACAGAAAATGTACTGTTATTTATTTTCATAAATCTTAGGAGGCATAAAATTGAAATTATTGTAAAATTGATCCAATTTTTACATGTGAACTTATTTGCATGTCTAAAACTTTATACATACTACTTTCATTGTGGACTATATAAAATCCATATATGAAAGATAATAAAATATTTCAATCAAATAATTGTAAAAACAAATCCACAATAAAGCCACACTTCTGGTAATAAATTTAAAATTGTCCTAAATTCTGTGGATTTCAACTATGGAAAAATAGTCTAAATATTATAAAAAACTATTGTAATATTACTTCTGTTTTTGGAATACATAAATATGAGGGTATTGATTTATTGTTTAGACTGGTGTAATTTTTTCAATTATAATTTAGCAATGTAAATAATCAACCAACATCTCAAAGCTATCAGGATTTGCTTGAGAGTAAAGATCTTTGTATTTACTCATAGGACAATATGCATAGAATTGCCTATCTTCATGAAGCTACTGTTAGTGTTAATTTATATTGATTTCAGTTAAGTTTAATTTACTGTAGTAGATGCATTTAGTGTCAACTACAGTCTTGAAGAATAGATTCCATTTGGCAAACTTGAGGTTAAAAATTTACTTACAGTCCAAGACCAAACTAACAATAAAAGATCAACATTCAGCTAGTCCTCAACTTATGACTACAATTGTGCCCAAACTTTCTATTGCTAAGCAAGACAGTTCTTAAGTGAGCTTTGCCTCATTTTACAACCTATCTGTTAGATGAATCACTGCAGTTGTTAAGTTAGGAACACAGTTGTTAAATAAATCTGACTTCCCCATTGACTTTGCATGTCAGAAGGTCACCAAAAGCAATCACTGCAATCATTATAAATACTTGCCAGTTGCCAAGTGTCCGAATTTTGATCAAGTGCCCATGGGAATGCTGCAATACTCATAAGCGTGAAAAATGCTCACAAGTCATTAGTTTTAGTGTCATAATTTCGAATGGTCACTAAACAAATGGTTGTAAGTCAAGAACTCCCTGTACAATACAGTAGTGATAAAAAGGGAGTTTAAGAATTGTGAGAAAATTCTAAAGCAGTTAACAGCTTACAGTTAACAACATGAGAGAGGAACCAGATGGTTTCTGAAGGCTAAATCTATTGATAAGAATTTTGCAGCCTTAGAGATTTCTGAAAAGTGGTCACCCAGGAAAAGGAAGTTGGCTTCCTGGTTGCAGTGGCAATTGCAACCATTAACAGTTGGAAGTATTAAACTTGATCATCATTGGGTCTATAATGGACATTTTAATAGCACATTTGAGAAAGATTGTACATTCGAGCGTGATCAGAAACAATTTAGGCTTTTATCTGAGAGATTTATATATCTACCAGTTGCTGTCCTCATATGTAGTACCCTAATTTGGGCCAAATTAAATAGTCTTCCATAGGGCACGTATAAGATATTAAAGAACTATCTAAGAACAGTCCAGGGAGGAGAAGTGATTTTGCTATAAAAGGGACAAGAGCCTGTGGCTCTGTTATCTGGACCCCAAATTTGGGATTTGCATCTCAAATCCTCTAGTTCAGTTCTGCTAGGGCAGTGATGGGAGGCATATGTGCATGCTCAATGCCACAAACCAGGAAGAGAAGCTGCCCAGGGGACATCCACCATCGGAAAATGAACTTCTGGTTTTCAGTGCATGCATGCGTGCCACCCAACTAGTCTTTCGGTTACTGGCACGCATGCTCACATGACAATCAGCTTGCATGTGCACCAGAAACCCAGAAGTGGAACGGTCAACACTACACGTGCCGGGCGACATGGCTCCGTGTGCCACTTTGGGCACATGTGCCATAGGTTTGCCATCATGGTGCTAGGGTTTTACCAAGTCCTAAAGCAGGTAGTGCTGACAAGGTGAAACTGCAAAACGCAGTATGACTTTTCTTCAGTTCAGTTAATAACATGATTGTTAGGTGAATCTGGCTTCCCCATTGACTTTGCTTGTCAGCAGTTTGCAAAAGATGCAAAAGATGATCTCATGAGTCTGGGACACTGCAACCGTCATAAATACGAACCAGTTGTCAACTATTAGAATTTTGAGCACATGTCTAATAGGATGCCACAGTGGTCTTAAGTAAGAAAAACAGTCATTAAGTTTTAGTGCCATTGTAACTTTGAAAGATCACCAAATGAATTGTAATTCAAGGACTACCTATACATACTATATAAAACTTTGTCAGACTAATGTGCCCCAACTGTTGGACAAGAGCTCCCTTCATCCCCAGAATTCTGAATCATGAAATTCACATATCTTACAGTTGCTGAGGTTGAGAAATGCAGGTTGAGAAATGCAGTACTTCAACGGCACCCGAAAAAGTGACTTATGACCATTACACATTTACAACCGCTGCAGCATTTCCATGGTCATGTCATCAAAATTCAGACGCTTAGCAACTGACTTAGATTTATGATGGTTGCAGAGTATCTGGGTTTTGTGCGATCACATTTTGTAACCTTGAGACAAGCATTGGGGAAGCCAGATTCACTGAACAACCATGTTACTAACTTAGCAACTGCAGCGATTCACTTAACAACTGTAGCAGTAGAGGTCATCAAATGGGGCTTAATGCACTTAACAAATATCTCACTTAGAAACAGAAATGCTGGGCTTAATTGTGGTTGTAAATGAGGACTACCTGTATTAATTTAGGTGTATTAAAATACCTTTCTCATTATTAACTGCTATGGCCATGGTGTGGATGAAATTTCTAGATCTAGAAACACTACCTATCCAAAGTTGGAGCTAAACCATGGAGAGTAATGGCACACTCTCTGAGGGTTAGCATAATAGGAACACAGTTTGACAGCAACTCTTGTAATCTCTCAACGTTGTCCTTGCTGCCTAGGATTGACATCCCTCCTATCTGTATCGCTAGAGGACTTAAAAGTATAGCATGTAAGTGAGGACTCATAGAAAGTGACAGCAAGTCTGGAGAAAGAAAATGTGCAAAAACAACAAGTTAATTGGGGAGGACAACAATGTAGGGAGAATTGTAGGACCACCAGAACTTTAGCATCCGAATATCTACGACTTGGGCTACAACCAGCTCTCTCCAACGCTGGCCATAGGGGGCGAACATCTTGCCCCTGTGGATGGGGCGCGCAATTTGGGTGTCCTCCTGGATACCTGGCTGTCTATGGAAGAGCAAGTGACAGCCGTGGCCAGGAGGGCGTTTTACCAGGTCCGCCTGGTCCGCCAATTGTGCCCCCTATTGGATCGGGACGCCCTTCGCACAGTCACTCATGCCCTCGTGACATCCCGACTGGACTATTGTAACTCTCTCTACATGGGGCTCCCCTTGAGGTGCACCCGGAGGCTTCAGTTAGTTCAGAATGCAGCCGCGCGAGCAATTATGGGAACCACTAGGTTTACCCACATTACACCGCTCTTGCGCGAGCTGCACTGGCTGCCTGTCGTCTTCCGGGTGCGCTTCAAGGTGTTAGTTATCATCTTTAAAGCGCTCCATGGCTCGGGACCTAGCTATCTGCGGGATCGGATCCTGCCTCACATATCCTCACGGCCGATTCGCTCCCACAGAGAGGGACTTCTCCGGGTGCCGTCCACTAGACTTTGTCAGCGGGCGACGCCCAGGGGAAGGGCTCTCTCTGTGGCGGGCCCGGCCCTCTGGAACGACCTTCCCCCCGATATTAGAACGACCACGGACCTCCGCTACTTCCGCCTGAAATTGAAGACTCATCTTTTCCGCCTGGCCGGCCTAGGGTAGTCTCTCTCTCTATGGGTTTTTAAATGTTTATTTATATTTAGTGGGGATTTTTAGTTAATGGGATTTTAGCACAGGAATTAATTTAATCTGTTTTAAATTGGTATGTATTTTGTATATTTATTGCTTTTATTCTCCCTGTGCACCGCCCCAAGTCCCTGTGGGGAGAGGGAGCGGTCAATAAATTCAACTATTATTATTATTATTATTATTAACTAAATCTCAGTAAGTTCAGGAAGGGAAAGCTACGTTTCCCAGTGCTATTGTGCCCATAGTTCTCCTTGTGACAATATGTAGAGAATGCATATTGGCGAATCAACCTGGCTTCATCAGGTAGATTGGAATAGCATCTACAAAAGAATATACACTATGTAAAATGGGATCCCATTTCATTATCAAATGTCAGGCGGAAAAACACCAGGACCATATGTGAAGTTCCAATTAAACTGATTTATTACAATGCATGCCTAAGCACAGGAATTTACTCAACTAATGGTTAGTGCTATTTCGGTGCTAGATAAGGGTTAACGGAGTTCAAGAGAGGTTGGACTAACCATTTTTTGGTTATGTAGAGTCTAGGCTTATTTCTCTTTTGACTCCAGCCCCAGGCTCTGGCATTGTTTCTCCTACATCAATTGAATACAGGCAAGCTCCCATGTGCCATGTGAAGGACAGCTATAGCTATACAGTATATTGGAAAATATAACCGCTCATTGGCAGTACACATACCACATGCAAAATATTTCAGGTTCAACTGCTCTGTCTCCAGATCTTCCCATGAATAATTTGTTTTTTTTAAAAAATCCTCCCCCCCCCTCCCCACAGCCTCTGCCAACCAGTGCAAATAATATTGAAGTCTGATGTCTTGACCCAATATTAAGTAATTGTATGAATGAACACCACAATCCTGTTTCTGTTGCAGAATTAAATCCTGGACAGAAAGTAGACCACCCAATAGCTGGAGCCAAAGAAACATCCTACATGGAACGGGTGAGTATCTCAATGACAGTATCATTTGCTACCAATAAGTAAATCATTTATGAGAAGATCTCCCAGTAGGAAAATTATAGAACATTTAGATAAGCCTGAGCCAAAATAAGATCTCCAAATATATTTGCAGAACAATTTTCAGCACTCCCAGTAAATATTTTTGATCAATGTAACTGAATTTATCTGGGCATAATCCACCTACAGTCATTGATTGAGATGGGCAGCCATAGAAAATAATTAAATAAAAGGCATAATTCTCTCACACAAGAATATTAAGAGCTGTGGTTGCGTAGTGGTTAGAACAAAGTTACCTATCTTAATAAAAGTAATGTAACCATGCATCCAAATCATCAGCAATAATGACCTGTGAGAATTCAATGATTCTCCTGGGGTTCCCACCACCACTTTTTAATCCTATCAATGCTCCTTCATTTTTCAAAAGCTGAAGTGCAATAATCGCTTGCATTTACCATGGGTAATATAAAACAATGGGAAAGGCCACACCTGTTTCTAACCTATTATACAGCTTTCAGTGAATGCACTGAAAGTTTAGCACTCAGTTGCCTGGAAATGATCGGAATTCATTCTACTTTCAACATTGATCAATAAAAGCTCTATTTGTCTCAATTGTGTGTCTGTTATCACGAAGATTAATTTATGTTCCTTAAGGAAGGCCTTCATATACTACCTTGAAGCATTCCCAGTATGAGTTTATGTAGTTAAAAAAATTCTAAATCTCTGTGTTTTTGACAATCAACAAAGACATGTGGGTCAGGATTTACTGAGAATAATTGGTCTCTGTATGATAGGGATGACCAGATTATATGCATTCTGAAATGTGTGAAGAGCCAAGCATTGGTCCCTCTGTTTGTCAAGGTTTATATGGATTCTCCCAGCCATTTCTAAGGATAGGTAGCAATTCAGCTTCAAACTTGAATTTCTCTATGCAATATTATCTGGTGTTTTGCTATCTCAGGTGTTTTATCGTGCCATTGGGATTAGGGTTTCATTTTTATTTATTTTTCCTCTCCCTTCAAAATATTTATTCTGTTCATTTAATATCACTCCAGGTACTATGCAATGTCCATTAGGAACAGTGTTCCCAGAATAAGAATTGAATTCTTATTCTATGAAGCCCATAGGTCTCTGTTCAGACTTCTTTGGATGTGGGTTGATTGTCTTGGTAATTGAGATATCACTTCTTTTTCTTTCTGGCGCTGTGGCCCATTACTTCATTTGTAAACTATGCATGTTGTTACACTCTTGAGGGATACCTAAATCTAGAGTTGTTGCATTGTATTTTAATTTGTTTCTTTTTCCCCTTCTTCTACTTCCCTTCTGTTTTTGCAAGTGGCCTTATATACTGCCATTCACCAGAAGATGGATGCTGGTTTACACACACTTTGGATTAAAACATAATAAGAACAAAATATCATAATAATAATAATATTTATTGTTATTGTACTAAAATCACAATGAAATTGGTCATGAATAAACGCGTAAAATGCCGCCCTGGATCCTTTTGGAGAAGGGCGGGATATAAATTGAATAAAATAAAATAAATAAAATAAATAAATAAATAAAAAACAAAAACAAGAAAGGCTTTAATTCATTTTTTAAAGTTAATATTATTTAAAAATTCAAAGAGATATTTATGATTTGGAAATTCTATAAATGAAATACCAGAACTAAAAAATCTTGATTTCTGGTGGTGAACTGTTTAATTAGTAAAGCAGAGGCATTAGAGATGGGTATTTGTTTCAGGTGAAGACCATAGACTGATTCAGATTTCTGGTGCAGCATGGGACTTGTAGTTGATGACTGCCTCTGCCCTGTCTGATTATGCAGAGAATTACATCATTGTGCATTACTTACTACCTTGAAATATGAAGGTGCTGAAGGAAATTGTTGCAATGACTTTAGATACTAACAGGTTTAACTCTTATTTATGTGTTTCTTGACTGCTGGGAATACACAACATTTAAATTGTATTTGTTTAGGGTAACCATGTCATAATAATGATATTCTATCCACCAGCTCAATAGGTTCAACTTCCCTTAGTGTGCATTATCTGAATCTGGTCACATTTAAAGTCAGCTGCATTACGACTTTAGTAATTCTAAACTAAGTGAAACTAACACTAAATGTGTTCTGCTGTGCCTTCATGTTGAGTATTTTCTGCTGAACTTATTCATCAGCTCATTTTACATTATTTTAACTTTCGTCTACCTTTTTAGGAGGCTGTAACATAAAGGATTGGATCAACTCCTCATCAGTTTCAATAGTCCAATTTATGCATATACTAACACAGATATAGAAACAAAAGTTTAACCTACCTCATTTGATGTGAATGCTTAAATATAAAAGCAAGAGCAATAACAATGCTGTATACAGAACAGTAGATTCGTAATCATTTCCAATAATATGCTTCTCTAGAATTGTGTTAGCAGTGTAATTTGGTCCCACATCTTCAGTTTTTCATCTTATTTACCACTTTATTGCTTCCCTTATCTTGCTGCAGATTTGCCATTTTTACCTTTTCTAGCAAATTACATTGCATGCTAGATGTGCTATAAAGCTCTGTAGTTAATACAGTCTTGAATGATGGCAACCTTGACATTAATAGAAGTTAATGGTATTAATTGTATGTTTGGTAGTGAATGGAAACATATTTCTATAACCAAGGGCATTTACCTACTAAAAGGACTGCCAGAATATTGTTTGCACAACTACTCTTTGATCATGTTAACGTGGACATTTCTTAATAATAATTGTATGAGAGAAGTATCCACAATAAATGCAGAGTTGTCAACTTTTATTGGCTTTCTCTTTGCCTGTTAAAAGCTATTGGCATGAAGAAAGGTGATAGAGGGAATATTTTCTCAAACCCTGATCTTCACGCTAGTTGAAATTTCATCTCTGTCATTTCTGTACAATTGCTGTTAAAAGGTCCTGGATGGACTGTTTGAATTCTAATTAATAGTGTCACCATATTGCCATCTGAAGACAGCTGTATGCCACTGATTGATGGTAGTATCAGAGCATGAATATAAGTTGAATCTTATTATTTCCTAATCTTTCCTTCAGCAGAAAATCTGGTATTTTTCTCTCTTTCTTTCTGCCTCTTTGGTAAACAGAGCTCATTTGGATGTTGATTGATTTTTGTAGCAATCTGAAGGAAAATAATTTGTCTGAAGGATTTTATTTCTTCAGACCCAGAAGTATAACTCAAAAGTGAGTAGAGAACCTTTGTCTCCAGTCAAAACCCACCCCAAAAAAGAGAAAAATGGAAATGAACCTTTTTTTAACCTCAGCAACTATTCTTGACCAAGCTGTCATGTAATTTTAGTCTTAGTCCTGTAAGTTATGCGCAGGTATTGCCCAAGGAGACAAAATAATTATGGAAATGGAAAGGTAATCTTAGACCATGCAGGTAAATAAAGTAGAATCTGGAGTAATTCTACAACAGTGCTCTGAGATTTATTTAGTTATTTGTTTTAGTATTGCGTTGGCTCCAGATTCTCTACTCTACTCTATTAAGTTTAAAAGCCTATCTGAAGCAAATATGTTTAATCTATTTTCCTTTAATGCTGACAAATTCCAGTTCAGCTTTTTTCTTTGGTCTAAAATAGTGGGCACAATTAAAATGTGATGTAACAGCAGTTTCTTGAAAATGATCTGTAACTTGAGAGTCATATAAGGGACTGCTTTTAATGAGGATTAACCTATAAAGTAGGGTGTTTGCATATTTGCATGAATACTTTCTTTTATTATACAATGATTTTTAGAATGTCTACAGACAAACCTGTTTCTCACATCCATAAATTGTGGATTTAAAACCACATTTATTTCTTTAGACATAATTTTCATAAAGTTATGGAGGTTACAATTTTCACCTTTGCAACTGGTGCATAAATCAAGAGAGTAGGTAAAATGGGGTGCTCAGCAACAAGAAAGGGAGTCACCAAACAGAAAAGTGAACCAAATTAAAACTGTATTCTTTTAAGCAATAGAAGTATTAATTGTTTTGTTATTTTTGAATACTGTTTATTGAAATGTTAGAAGGCAGAGCCTCATTGCAATGTCAAGGAATCAAAGAGCTTATTGCCATAACACTGCATCTAAAAAGCCAGCAACTCTTTCTTTCTCTAAAGCTCTAGAGAAATACAATGACATAACTGGCAAAGAGCCAAAACAAGGAGACATTTTATTGTCATCCTGATTTTAGGTAGGGAAGAATCACTGCCATCATTTTGCATTTCTATGGAATTAAATGAAGCCTTCAAACCTCACCTCCCCACCACCACTCATGAATCCACTGAAAACAGTGAAGCTATTTCTTTGCCTGTAGAAACCCACAGGAAGCCAAATGCAACATGAATGTAAAATTGTTCTTGTTGTTGTTCTTGTTGTTTAATACTTTTCCTTTCTTTTCCTTTCCTTAATACTTTTCCTTTTTTTCCAGTTGTTGGACACACAAATGGGACCAGAGGTAGGAAAATAAACTTGATGCTTTGTTGCAAGGTATAAACATATCCAAATAAATTGGTAATTCATTCTAACAAAGATAGAATAGAAAGGTATCATCTAAAAAAAGTAAACACCTGCAGTTAATGATACCGGCATTGCATAACAACTCTTTTCTTTCTTTATCCAGAGCAGGGGTCTCCAACTTTTGCAACTTTAAGTCTGAAGGACTTAAAGTTGCAAAGGTTGGAGACCCCTGATCCAGAGGACCTAAAAGTATATATTTGCCTTAGTTTGGTTGCAAGATGACACAAGGAGTGTTGGATAAGTAATCAGCTAAAAAACTCTAGGCAATATCTCCCATTCTTATTTTCATGTTTATTTGAACATTAATATTATTAAGGTTTATCAGAAATAAGACATAACCACTGCAAACTATATATACTAAATCCAATTTGAATTCTTCCTTCTTATTTATATCTCCAATTTTGTTTAAACATATTCTCCCATTTCCTCTCTTCAAATAAAATATTTAAAACATTCATAGTCAGCAAACTACTAAACTTCACCAAAAATAGTAACCCATGTATTTTAACCTTGATCATACAATTTTTATGTTATTTATTCTTTCACCCAATAATGTATGGATCCCCGAAACATAATACTAATATCTGCTTTCTCATACTGTCTTTGTCATTCCTCTCGAAATTCTTGGTATCTTTATCAAACTCCTTTTATAATTCCAGGAAAAAGAAGTTAGCCATGTCACTGTTTTCTTTGTCTCTTCTCAGGAAATCTTCAACAGTTTCAAGAAATTCTTTTAGATATCCAGTGTAGAGAAATTACCCATATCACTCTTCTGGTTTAATATGTATATGTCTTTTAAAATTATTAAATCATTATCAAATGAATTATAAATTCATCTGTAAATCCATTATTTCTATGTCTTTCTTATAGGCTATCATTTTGGGATCCATATTCCATTCAATTTCAGTTTTAATTAATGAGACTTATTGCCTTTGGTAACACCTAATTTTTCTATAATAGTGAATAAACTTCCTAAGCTCATTCATTGCAGCTCACTCTTTAAGATAGCCATTGAGGGATTTATTTCCTTCTCCTGCCCTCTAGTATTCAAATTTCAAAGTCATCTTATCAGTTGTTTAAAAAGATATATGTGTGTGTGTGTTAGGTTTTTGAGCTGATCAATAAATAAATCAGGGAGACTAGTATAGATCTATTTCGAGCTTTTTAGCTCTCATCAGCTAGCCATGCCCTTATTGGGATTCGAACTGGGGCTGTATTACATGCCAGGCGAGAGCCTTAGCCATTAAGCCAACCAGGTTCTCTTCCTGCTCAGCTGAGACAGGAGGATAAGTATATATAATTGTTCCACAACACCCTGTTAGGCCCCAATTAAGGGAGGAAACATACTGTTTCCTTTTCTGCCTTTCGGCTCATCACCAGAGACCATCTAGACAGAAAGCCATGAGTTCCGTTGTATAATTTTTTTATATGTGTGTTAGGTTTTGGAGCTGATCAATAAATAAATCAGGGAGACTAGTATAGATCTATTTCTAGATATTCATTTATTTATTGATCAGCTCAAAAGCCTAACACACATATAAAAAAATTACACAATGAAACTCATGGCTTTCTGTCTAGATGGTCTCTGGTAATGAGCCGAAAGGCAGAAAAGGAAACAGTATGTTTCCTCCCTTAATTGGGGCCTAACAGGGTGTTGTGGAACAATTATATATATGTGTGTGTGTGTTAGGTTTTTGAGCTGATCAATAAATAAATCAGGGAGACTAGGATAGATCTATTTTGAGCTATTTAGCTCTCATCATCTAGCCATACCCTTACTGGGATTCGAACCAGGGAAGTATTAGATGTGAGGCAGCTGTAACTGCCACCAGACCACTGGTTCTTATCCTGATCAGCTGAGACAGGAGGATAAGCTTGTGTCACAACACCCTGTTAAGCTCATAAAACTAACACACACACACACACATGTGTGTGTGTGTTAGTATTATGAGCTGATCAATAAATAAATCAGAGAGACTCATGGCTTTCTGTCTAGATGGTCTCTGGTGATGAGCCGAAAGGCAGAAAAGGAAACAGTATGTCTCCTCCCTTAATTGGGGCTCTAACAGAGTGTTGTGAAACAATTATAGATATAGATATATAAATGAGAGAATATTATCACAGCTCCTGTTCAGGGTCCCTTTAAGGGGAGGAGACTTAACGTCATCCCTCTCTGCCCTTCGACTCAACCTAGAGAAGCTGAAGAAGGCTAATAAGCCTGAAATGGATCCATCCTGGTCTCTTTATTTTCAGCCCTTAAAAATCTAACAGATATATAAATATATATACATACATACATGCATACATACATACATACATACATATATTCCCATGGAAAGGATTGTTTCAATTACCTTCAATTACCTTCAAAATCTTAAATCAAGTTCTTCTGAGTCCTTAATCTTTTTAAAACATTCTAAAGTCAACACTAATAATCTTTTTGCTGTATATTCAAAACAAATCTTTTTATAAATCTTTAAATTTGTAAGTATTCTTCAATGCTTTTCTAAAAAACAAAAGAAGAGTAAAACTTCACCTAGTGAGTTCAATAGGATCTGCTGATCTGAGGGTTCTCAATCTTTAAGAAACAGCACCATCAAAACAAAGCAAACATAATAATAATAATAATAATAATAATAATAATAATAATTTAATTTTATATCCCGCTCTCTCTCCCCAAGGGGGACTCGAGGCGGGGCACAGGCAATTAAAATACAAATAAGACCACAGACAAAATACAAAATACAAAATTAAAAATGGATTAAATTGATCCTGCGCTAAAACCCATAAACTAAACTAAAAATACCCCTAAAACCCCTAACCTAAAAAGAGACTACCCAAGGCCGGCCAGGCGAAAAAAGTGTGTCTTTAATTTTAAGCGGAAGGAGCGGAGGTCCGTGGTTGTCCTGATATCGGGGGGGAAGGTTGTTCCAGAGGGCTGGGCCCGCCACAGAGAAGGCCCTTCCCCTGGGCGTCGCCCGCTGACAAAGTCTAGTGGACGGCACCCGGAGAAGTCCCTCTCTGTGGGAGCGAATCGGCCGTGAGGATGTATGGGGCAGGATCCGATCCCGCAGGTAGCTAGGTCCCGAGCCATGGAGCGCTTTGAAGATGGTAATTAACACCTTGAAGCGCACCCGGAAGATGACAGGTAGCCAGTGCAGCTCGCGCAAGAGCGGTGTTACGTGGGCAAACCTAGAGGTGCCCATAATTGCTCGCGCGGCTGCGTTCTGGACCAACTGAAGCCTCCGGGTACACCTCAAGGGGAGCCCCATGTAGAGAGAGTTGCAATAATCCAGTCGGGATGTCACGAGAGCATGAGTGACTGTGCGAAGGGCGTCCCGATCCAATAGGGGGCGCAACTGGCGTACCAGGCGAACCTGGTAAAACGCCCTCCTGGCCACGGCTGTCACTTGATCTTCCATGGACAGCCGGGTATCCAGGAGGACACCCAAGTTGCGCGCCCCATCCACAGGGGCAAGATGTTCGCCCCCTATGGCCAGCGATGGAGTCAGCTGGTTGAATCGGGCAGCCGGAAACCACAGCCACTCGGTCTTGGTCGGGTTGAGCCTGAGTCCGTTACTTCCCATCCAGATCCGCACGGCTTCCAGGCACTGGCACATCACCGCTAATATAATGTTAGGAGCTTTGGGTGCAATCCCAAAACATCTGGAGCACCACTTGAACACCATCAGCATTGACAAAATCACCACAAGTCAATTGCAAAAGGCAGCTTTATTGGAACAGCTTACATCCTTTGACAATACTTTAATATTATTAAACCACAACAGCTACCTATCCCAGGTCCTCAAGAAGGACTCAATGGGTAAATAAAAATACCACATCCAGCGTAACATCCTATGCAACTAAAATAATAGTTCCAAAGTGATTAAGAAGTGAGCTTTGGGTGAACCCACAGTCTGCATAGGCTATATTAGCAACTAAAAGCTTAGTGAAATCACACAACTCCCAGCAGATCGCAAGCCAGCTGCAGTTCTTGCCATTTGCTTTAAAAATCCAGCTGTCTGGACAGTGGTGGTTTTCAAATTTTTTAGAACCTACTCTGTAGGTGTGGCCTATTTTGTGGGCGTGGCTTGGTAGTCATGTGACAGGGTGGGAGTGGCCACCTTTTAAAATGTGGTGAAACTCATTTAACAACGCTCTTGCTTAGCAACCAAAATTTTGGACTCAATTGTGATGATAAATTCTTTCTTTCTTTCTTTCTTTCTTTCTTTCTTTCTTTCTTTCTTTCTTTCTTTCCTTCCTTCCTTCCTTCCTTCCTTCCTTTCCTTTCCTTCCCATTGGGTCACTGGCAGCGGCGGGCCAGATTTACTTCCAGGTATGCCGGTGGAACCCCCTCTCACCGGTTCCCTAAATTTCACCAACCGGCTCTCGCGAGTAGGTGCGAGCCTGCAGAAACCCACCACTGTGTCTGCAGTAATGTGGGTAATCTTCAGATCTCTCCTTTCTCTGGAGAGATTTTGGAAGTCTGAATCCAGCCTTTGGTTGCTGTTTCAGCTTCTATGTTGTCCCTCTATTCTAGGGATGTCCGTTTGCCATGGTGCTCACCAAAAATCCCCCATCAGCCTTTTACTAACTAATATGAGGCTGAGATGAGGTTCTAGAGATTGGTTTATAAAGAATGGACTGTGGTATGGGATAAAGACTTGCTTGGTTTTAATTGAAGAGATAGTGATAAGTATTTAATTGAAGAGATAGTGATAAGTATTTAATGTTGATTATACCTGCTGGGAATAAATAGGGAGGTACTTCTTTTTCTTTCTTTCTGCATATATATACACACCCACATACATACAGTATACATACATATATATACTAGGTAGAGTCTATCAGTTTTAGCTGTGTAATATAATTTTCAATAAATTATTATAAAAATAATTTCATTATCAAAAGAAAATGTTTAATAATTAAGATTAGCAAAAGATACCATTTCTACTGCTATTGGATTCATAAATAAGATTAATACAGAAAGAAATGTGAATGCTTAAGAAATGTTTATTTTATGGGTTAATGTGAAACTCTTTCAAAGCTCCTTCTTGTCTTAGTACTGTATATATATCTAAATTACTATATTTGGATGATGTCCATCCAGACAATTTTTCCGGAATAATAATAGGACTGTATTTCAGAAAGGAATTATTTTGGCAAATTATCATTATACTATTTGAAAATGAACTTTAAAAATGTTTTGTGTACACTCTTTCCTCCCTTGTGGTGACCAAGCCATCACACCTCCCTTTAGAGTAATCTTAAAATACACATCTCTCCCCTAAAAATATGAACTCCAAAATGAATGTGAATTGTTTTCACAATGAAAACAAAACAGTGAAACTTTGGGAAAGGTTGATTTGTTGTTAAAGGCAACTAAAAGGTCCTTCACACCTCCCCTGGATTCTGTCTGCACCTCACTAAGGGAGGTACACATCATAGTTTCGGAAACTGTTCTAGAGGGTTACTATGCACTGAAAAATTAGGAAAACTTCTCATAAGGATTTATTTACCATATATTTCGCTCCATAAGACGCACATGATCATAAGACGCACATGATCATAACCTGACCGAGAGGAAAACAAGACAAAAATCTTTCAGGAGGCGCCTGAGAGGACCACAGATAGGTGTCCACTCATGTGCCAGCTCTGCCGATTGACTCCTGCACTGCGGAAAAGAGACAGAAGTGGCGGGGTTCAGCACTGTAAAAGGGCTCTGCTGCTGCGGTCCGGCTGTTATTTACCAAAGATGAACAGACATTTCCACCCACTTTTTTTGAGGGGGGGGGGGAACGCGTCTTATGGAGCAAAAAATACAATATATTTTTCTTGGGGCTTGTGTCTCTGAGGTGTGTGGTCCTCAGAGATGTTATTTTAAATTTCATTTTTCTAAAAGGCTTTGTTGCAATTTGTTAGTTTTCTCAGTGAAACCTGCTTCAGGGTGGACTGCAACTGCTGCACTGAAATGAAGTACAATACAGACTGCCAAAGATGTGATACTTTAACTTTATTTTGAGATTGCATTTCTGAATTGCAATGTCTGATCACATAGTGTAGAGTACGGAAAAGAGACAAATGTTGGCTGCTCATCAAAGTCCATCATGTTTTATTATTAGGCAGGGTGCCATCCAAACAGAAGGACATAAATGGAAGCAAGCCAACAGGACATGTATGCATATCCTGTGAGGCAAGTTTGCTTGCATATTAATAATTTGGAAAAATTCACATCCCTCCAAAAAGGCTGATGTCTGAATCAAGAGAGTGACCTTTGGGGGGAACACAGTCCATGTTGAATTATGGCTCTCCACTGCCTTAGAGTAACTGCTGTTTGGGGTGATTTGTTATTATCTGCAGTGAGACGGTAATAGTTTTGCCTTCCCTTAATTTTTACGTATTAACTCTTGCTGCAATAGTAAAAACGAAAAAATGTCATTCACTTAAAAGCATGTTATGTTTCTCACCACAGTGAAAATGTGGGGTCTTTTATTCACCCTCTCCCTTTTCCTCATTACAGAATTGTATATATGCATAGTTTTTATATTAGTCTCAGGTGCTGTATAAATGCTAAACATAATAATATAATATATAAACAATATATCACTAGAGAACGCTAGAAGAATAACTGGCCTCTGGTTTAGCAAAAAGTACTGAGAGCATAACCCTGAGATTTAGGAGTATTTGTCAAACTATTAAAGTCTTAAATAATTTCAGAGTTTATGCAGAGTATGTTCCTGTAAATCTTAAATAAAATTAGAAGAGAGAGCATGGGGTGGGCTCTATTATAAAGGAATGCAATATATATGCACAGGGAAAAATACAGTTGCAAATATTCAACTATTTGTCTACGATAGCATTCTGCAATATGTCTACTTTGGAAGTTGGTTGTAAAAAGGTGTTCTTTCAATTCTGATTTGCTGTGAATATTATTATTATTACGTTGTTGTTGTTGACATTTAAATTTAAGCAAATTTAAGGGGAGACCTGATGGAATTCTCTTTTTGCTGTGCTTTTAGAGTCTTTATTTTCTCTCTGGATGATTGCTGGAGAGACTATTGCTGTTTTTCAGTTGCCTTTCTTGACCTGTGATGGGATGTAGCCTTCTGGATGGCTTAGCTGAAATCAAGGGGAAGGACACTATCTCTTTCAACCAGTACATTGCTGAACTAAGTGGAGAAGATTTGACTATGGATCTCTGCCTTTGAATGTACCCTGTAGATCTGAAAGGCAATTAGTAGAGATTCAGTCAAGGCTAAATAACAATATAAATCTATCATATTCCAGGAGAAACTCACATTGAGTGTAAAAAGGTCATCTTAGTTTTGCAGCAAGCCAAGCATATTTGATGCCTTAAAAACTGAGTTTGAGCCAAAAGGCTTGGCTTGCCAAGTTGGAGAAGACAGTCTAATCTCATCTCCTCTTTCTGTCCAGCTAACTGCTATCAGTTTTATCTGATTGCAAATTTTGAAAACATTCTATTATGATTTATAATTCAAAATCAGGTATTTCATTAGAATCTCTTTTAACAAATCTGTTATAGTCTCATTCTATGCATGTTTTTTCAGTAGTACATATTATTAGCTACAGTGGGATTTGCTTGCAACTAACTGAACCTAAAACTGCAAATTCAATTCAACAGTACATTGCACCTCATAGATTAGTCCCCCTTCTGGAAGGTATCCATTCTCCATGCCTTTGGCCTTGGGATTAGAATGCATATTGATTTTTGAGAGGATTAGGGCTGAATATACATCCACTCCCCTCTGACCCCAGAAATTCCACTGACGTCAGCACGTACTGTACAAGTGGGTACATATCTTTATTAAGGGTTTAGTGTGAGCCTTGAAAACAAAGTAAGTGCTTGGAGCTGCATTAAAATGTCCTGTTTTTAAGATTGAATGGTTTGATGCATAGGCATAGCAGCAGCTGTGTCCTGCTGATTTGGTTATTTGCAGAAGGGAGCAAGGGGGAGCAAGTTACAAAACATGCATGCAATGCAGATTGGGTCCCTTGTGTATTTGCACTGCAAAGCCACATAGGTAAGGGATGTCTCAAGGACCATGGAGTCATAATGTATGCTTTGGTGTCATTGTAATTAGCTGCAGAAGACTTTGAATGTTGTTTCTGTTTTCCAATCCAGTAAGAAAGATTTGAAAATGTTAGCAAACCTGACTAAAATACATTTTAGTATAACTCCCAAAACTTTTATTGAAGCCCAAGATATATGTATCCAGAACTGTGCAGAATAGCTTTCTAGCAGGAAAAAAGTTTCAGAGTTAATCATCTCTAGTTATAATTGATTCTCTACCCTGGTTGCTAAGGAACATTTGCATTTTAAACTCTAGCTTGCCGCCTTGGCTGCCATTGATGTTCTAATAAGGAAAACAATGGAGAGCATGCATTTCAGTGTGTACAAGAAAAAAACAAATGGATTCCCTTCTTCTTCTTTTTAATAGGAGAATGTTAATTCCCATGCCTTCTCAACTCTGGCATCTGCACATCTCAGGGTCTTTGAACTTTTATGAATTATAGTAATTCCTGCTAGCATGGATTTAGAACTTTACTGTGAAATCGATGTTGGAATAATCAAGCATTTGTGGAGAAGGAGGATAAGCAATTTTTAGGTCTCCACTCTCCTTTTTAGGTCTCTTCTTTTCAACTTGAAAATGTCTTTAGAAAGGATGAAAACCATAGCATCTTACATACAAACATATATGCATACACATATACGCTTATAAATATTCATGTATCGTCACACAGAGTATTATTTTTCAGATTTTACAGATGTTTTTGAAATACCATGGTTGTATAAGTGAATATACGGAGATATGCACATAATATATGGATATGCTGTTTGCAGATCAGGGGATTATCATTTACAGATTAATTCAGCCAAATGTGCAATTTCTGCATTGCATATTTATTGACCATTTGGATTACATGTAATGGTCTCTAAAAGAGACTAACTAGCTGTAAGTAATTTAAATGTGAATGCTTGCTGTTTTTCTCTGGTGCCTAATGGAAATCAAGTATCTCTTTGATGACAGTTCTTTTAAAATCCAAATTAACCATAGGATCTTTTTCCTCATCTATCCAATATGTGAAAAACCTGAAGGATTCTTTTTAACCATTTCAAAGTTCCACGGAAAGTTTCCTCCTGAACTGCTGTTTGCTCCTGATGGGAAGCTAGATGACTACATACAGATTATCAGTTTATGAAACACATTTTAGCTGTTGAGTGAGAACTATGCTCAAATAGGGATGGTCAGAGTTCTGAGGAATGAAAGGCAGAAGTATAGTCAATCAGTTGGCCTACTGATAGAGGAAACTATGGAAAGGTAAACCCCTCTTTTGTTACAGAACAGCCTGATCTTGGACAGCTACGCCAACTTTGCTCCTAAGCATTAAGTTTTATGATCCCATAAAACAAGCCCTGCTACTTATGACAAGATTTACCATTTAAAGAGAAACTGTCTGATACAGTACAGGTTGAACTTATTTCTCAGGGCTTAAATTCTTCTTAGCTGGAACAGTCAGTAGACTGATTCCATATTCCAGTGGTGACTACGTGTGCCAAAAGCACGTGGGCATGCACGGACAGCGCACATGCACGCCTACACCTATAATACAATGTGCATGTGACCTCCCACATGTGATCTGCCCCACGCATGCACAGGAAATCTTCGTTGCACCCCCATTTTGGGCCTGGAAGGCCTCCTGAACCAACTTGGAAGCCAAATGGGGCATGGGGTACTGTGCGAGGCCCCAAAATGCAGTGTGAGCACCCCCTGCACATGTGTCACACCCCCACACATGTATGTGCATCCCCCACATGCGCCCCACACCACAAGCATACGTGGCAGACACCCGCAGACCAGCTGGCCCGTGGGAGGCGCATGCTCATGTGTGATGGAGCTGGGCTGGGGCGATGGCTGGTGTGCCCGTAGAGTGGGCTCTGAGTGCCACCTATGGCATATGTGTCATAGGTTCACCATCATGGACATATTCCATCAACCAGACTACTTTATTACACCTTAAGAGCCCCACTACTTGCACCCTGTGCCTAGAAATGGTTGTCTTCTCCACCCTATTTCCATTTTATGAGATTTAGTGGTTTTCAACTTCAGTTAATGTTTTCGTCATCAGATAAGCTGCAAAGGTTGATCTGCACCTCTGTTTTGATAACCATCTTATCAGACTTGGAGGCCAGAAGCCAAACTCCTGTCCTGTTTGAATCTCTGTTCAGCAAGATCCATATGTGTAGGCTCAAACAGATGATCCTGAGAGAAGGCCTTGTCTTTCATCCTTCCCCTTTTCTTGGAAATGAGGAAAGCTGGCCAGCTGTATATTTTTCCTCCTTTGAGGGAGGAAATCTTGCAGCTCTGCCATGACAGTTGGCCAATTGGCTATCACTGAGTTTTTGAAACAATCCATCTGCTACTCTGGGACTTTTTGTGGCTTCATGTCAGAATAGACATCAAAGCCAAAGTTTCATCTTGTCACATGTTCCCATGACAGATCTCTAACTGCTAACCAATCAGACTGCTATATTCCATCCCATCACTGCAAGGGATATATTTTTATTTGGAAATAAAAATTATTTTATTGGAAAGGGCCTGGATGCCATTTCTGCTGTGGTTTATAAATTTGTTAGTTGTTTATTTTTATTTACTTAGTGAATAAAACATTTTTTTTAAAAGAGCATGAAGAAAAAATAAAACAATACAACAAAAGCAAAAGGAAAACCCCACAAAGCTCCTTCTCTAAGAGCAATTTGATATTATGTGAGAATGATTTGGGGAAATGACGGGAAGAGATGCTGCTTAGGGGATGATCAGATAAAAGGGGGAGGACCTCATAACTGAATAACAGAAAGGAATTTAGGAAGGATTTGCCCTAACCCAGGGGTCTGCAAAGTCGGCTCTTTTAAGACTGGTGGACTTCAACTCCCAGAATTCCCCAGCCAGCTATGCTGGCTGGGGAATTCTGGGAGTTGAAGTCCACCAGTCTTAAAAGAGCCGACTTTGCAGACCCCTGCACTATCAAGCAATAAAAAGGGAGATTTCAACTTTCAATTTCAGGTTACATTAACATAGGTCTTGCAAGTCTGAAACTGCCAGATGTCAGAATGCAAGTACATAAGGTCAGAGTTTGCTTCATGATGTAACTGCACGCTCGGGGAATATCTCAGCAACTCCAGGAAGTGAAGGAGAAAACAGAAGAAGTGGGTGTGGAAGCTGGCAAGTCTAGAAATCAAAAGGCAGATACGAGGGTTATCAAAACGGTGGCGCAAATCAATATTTGTAGCTGGTCTGATGATGAAATCATTAACTGAAGCTGGAAAACCACACCTTTTGATGTTGGTGAATTGTCAATTACTGTGGCACAACTAGATGCGCTTTCGTTTTAATACATCAACCAATTTCATAGAAGAAGCAGAAAAACCATGGTGCTAAAAAAGAAAAGGTATTACTCGGATATCTTGGTCTGAAAAAAATCCTAGGAATTTGATGAGGAAACAGAGGTTCAGAGAGTTGAAACTATCTCTTTGCAAAGTGGGTGCAACCTGCTAGAGATCAGGGAATAAGTGGTAGGATGTTCCTCTATATAGTTGAACCCTGTGAAGAAAATTACCACTCATTGTAGAGTATAATCTGCTTTTAATCAAGCTCTTATTTCAAATGCATTATCTCTTTAGGTGTGGGAAGAAGATGTAAATAATTTTCATACACACGCACACACACACACACACACACACACACACACACACACGAGATCATGGCTTTTTCTTCCCTGTATGTGTTCAGGTGAATGCTAAACAGACTTGAAATGTTGTATTCTTATATTGAGCAAAAGGCTGAAAGCCTCAACATTCCCTTTCAGCTCTTTATGATTTGGAATTGATCTATATTTTTATCTTTATCTACAATAAGCATTTTGTGTATTTCATGCAAATGGATGCCCTGTGGGCTCAAGCCCTTGATTTTTTAGAGCCTAGCACACTACATTACTACCACATCAAATGAAAATAGCAACCCAGGAGTCATACGTTTTCAACATGGAAAGAATTTATGGCATTTCCGCTACAATAACTCTGATAGCAGTTGATTTTTATGTCTTAAGGGTTGAGCAGACATTTCTGGCACTGCATGTCAGGGAACACATGCAGTCTGCCGTTCAGGACAGTTGCATAGGTGTTCAATTTATATTTCTGTAAATGTAATATTCTACCTAGGGGGTCATTCAAACAAACAAGAACAGGAAGTCGGCTCAACCAACCAGCACAGCATGGGCACCTCCACACATCACACAGTTGGAATTTGGGAGATGTGTGCATTAACCCATCTTTAACCTATACCTACCCATCAACCCCTTCACAGCGTAGACATGTGGCATGGCTATGGGCAATTGCGACCAACTCTAAATCAGCCTTTTAACTAGATTGTATATTCTTCCAATAAGTGTGTGTTTGAATGACAATCTAATTTTAAAGATTCTAAGTAATGGCTATCAGTTTTCTTCCTGTGATACTATTCTAAAGGTTAAAAAACATGTTACTAGGCTTTTTAAGGAAAACAATCATTTTAATCTTCAGCTGATCTTGCCAAATATTCAACTTACAGTTTGGGATAGTTTTCCACACAATTTCCAGTTGTGTTGTATAGCAGTCTGCTCCCTCTTAGTAGCATAGTGACAGACTCAAAAGAGTTAACACATGTGGAACCTTCAAAATCTTTACAGGGATAAATCCTTCCACAGAATTGCGGTTTGCAAATATAGCTAAAAGTAGAATGTGTTCCAACTTCAATAAGCAGCCAGATTGAAATTGAATTAAAATGTCAGCAAATCTGTATGTGCTGCTACAGAAGAGAATTCTCAGATAGGCTTAGTTGAAAAAAACCCACAGGTTTGTTAAATGTTTTGGTCACAGGCCATTCAATGCTTCATAAACAACATTGGATAAAGATGATAGCCTGTTAAATTAAAACAAAAAGGGTGAATGAATTTATTATCCCTCTTTGCTTAAATGTATAGGATTTTCACTAGATATTTAGATTGCAATTCTATATGCTACAGTTGGGCAGTGTGCATACCTTAGCCCAAGTACAAGGGACTTTGAGCTAATTTCAAATATTTAAATCCTTAGTAAAAAAAACCCATCTATCCTTATCAAAAGGAGTAAAAGAAGAAGAAAGGGGATGCCAGAGATTGGATTTTGTCATCTACTCTTGAATTCACTCACCTCTCACCACGTCTCATCCTATTAGTACACAATCCCCAACTGATACAACCTCATTTGGAAAAATATGGAGGTTGGCTAATTCTAGGAATAGATTCCACTGAACCCAAGGAAGAACATTGCTAAGATTTCTCTTTTCATTTTACCTCCAAATATCCATAGTAAAAGAAACGGACAAAACAGAAGAATTCTTTTGAAATCTCCATCTATGTGTTAAAATTATTTCTCCTAAAAATATCAAAAGTGGCACGTTGATGTGAGTACTGAAGTTTATGAAAGATATTTCTGGAGGAGAACAATTATATAAAAGCATAATAATATCTGATTTAAAGAAGCAAATGACGAGACGATACTGCTGTATAATCCATAGAAACAGACTTGTGTATTGTATAGAGAGCATACTAAGCAGTTCCAGCATACTATCTTTGAATAGCTGCCATATGTTGTTGTAGCATGTGATTTAGTTACACAGGTAAATGGCAAGTACAAACTCTGTAGAGTCAGGCTTCAAGTGAAAAGCTGGTACTGTAATTCAAATGGCAGCTACTACACTGATCTATTGCAGCATATGTAGGAGTTAGGTGACACCTTACAAACTAGCATATTCTGTGAAATGATAGTCAATCTGGTATTCCAGATGCTGAACTATAATTCCAGCATCTCTCACTGTTAATCTTGCTTGCTGTGGATGCAACTTTTTGGAGTACCATATGTTGCCTATCCCTGTTGTAATGTAGGTATTCATACAGTATACTACTTTGCATTGGTTTCAGAAGGTTCTCTTCTGTGTTTATGGTGTGGACCTGATGGGTTTTGAATAATTCAGAAGAACTTTTGAATAGTACAGTAGGTAAAGCTTTTCTGTACTGTGTTGCACTGGATAGATCTAGGTTATATATGTTATATTACAAAGCCATTGACAGTCTCCTCCATTTAAAAAGATACAGCTCTCTAACATGTTGATAGATGATCTCTAGAGGGCCAGAGATGGGGGTTGCTCCTCCATCCTGGTCCTATTAGACCTCTCAGCGGCTTTTGATACCATCGACCATGGTATCCTATTGCATCGGCTGGGGGGGTTGGGGGTGGGAGGCACCGTTTTACGGTGGTTCTCCTCCTACCTCTCTGGTCGATCGCAATTTGTGTTGGCAGGAGAGCAGAGGTCGACCTCCAGACCCCTCACATGTGGGGTGCCTCAGGGGTCGGTCCTCTCGCCTCTCCTGTTCAACACATATATGAAGCCGCTGGGTGAGATCATCCGTGGTTTTGGGGTAGAGTACCATCTCTACGCTGATGATACGCAGTTGTATATATCTACCCCAAACCACCCCAACGATGCCGTAGCGGTGATGTGCCAGTGCCTGGAAGCCGTGCGGATCTGGATGGAAAGTAACAGGCTCAACCCGGCCAAGACCGAGTGGCTGTGGTTTCCGGCTGCCCGATTCAACCAGTTGACTCCATCACTGGCCATAGGGGGCGAACATCTTGCCCCTGTGGATGGGGCGCGCAACTTGGGTGTCCTCCTGGATACCCGGCTGTCCATGGAAGATCAAGTGACAGCCGTGGCCAGGAGGGCGTTTTACCAGGTCCGCCTGGTACGCCAGTTGCGCCCCCTATTGGATCGGGATGCCCTTTGCACAGTCACTCATGCCCTCGTGACATCCCGACTGGACTATTGTAACTCTCTCTACATGGGGCTCCCCTTGAAGTGCACCCAAAGACTTCACTGGTCCAGAATGCAGCCGCGCGAGCAATAATGGGGACCTCTAGGTTCACCCATGTAACACCTCTCTTGCGTGAGCTGCACTGGCTGCCTGTCGTCTTTCGGGTGCGCTTCAAGGTGTTAGTTGTCATCTTTAAAGCGTTCCATGGCACGGGACCTAGCTATCTGTGGGATCGGATCCTGCCCCATACATCCCTGCGGCCGATTCGCTCCCACAGAGAGGGGCTTCTCCAGGTGCCGTCCACTAGGCTATGCCAGCGGGCGACGCCCAGGGGAAGGGCATTCTCTGTGGCGGGCCCGGCCCTCTGGAACGACCTTCCCCCCGAAATTAGAACAACCACGGACCTCCGCTCCTTCCGTCAAAAATTGAAAACACACTTTTTCTGCTTGGCCGGCCTAGGTTAGTCTCCCGTCTTTGACAGGGTTTTAGGGGTTTTTTAGTAGAATTTAAATTGAGGGGATTTTAGCGCAGGGACTATTTCGGTTTAATTTGTTTTTATCTATTGTATCTGTTTTATGTATATATATTTATAATATTTTAATTTTCCCTGTGCACCGCTCCGAGTCCCCTTGGGGAGAGGATGCGGTTATATAAATTAAATTTGAATTGAATTGAATTGAATGCCAAGGATCTTGGATTATAGATTTACTTTGGAAGATATGAGTACAGTAAGAGGAAACAGCATTTAGATTCAAAGTTTTTATACTATTGCCATGCCTCATTATCATTATGCAATAATGGAAAACAGTGAAACAGGAATAGAAAGGCAAACCATTGGATTCTGTCTTATGTGAAATTGATAGAGTTGTTATTGTGTACATGAGCTCATGAATTCTCACTGCACTGTATTTGCTGGATTCCTTCCAGACTTACAGCTTTTTTTCTTTTTAGCGGCCTGGCTTGCAATGCTCCATAGATATACCAATATCTTACACAGTATCTCAGCAGAGATAATTATCTACTATATTCCTACATCAATCAAGAAGATGCTCAAACAAAATTATTTTGTATAATGTTAAACATATATAACATTTTGCTTGAATAATAATCATCTTAGATTAATGTAATTTAAAGTTATTATTAAGATGAAGAAGGGAAAACCTGTCTATTTACAAATGATGCCATATGTTTCAAAGAAGTGCAATGTATTCCTCTCTCTCTGGATTTCTAGTGAGTTCAGCAGAACCTATATTCCATTGTAACCAGAAAACCTTGTGTATATTTATTTTCTCACTAGTAACTTTTTTTGTATGTAATAGGATTGCACTGTTAGGGAAGATCAATTAGGAAATCCTTATGGAAATCAAAATGGCTACTTAATCCAACATTTGCTCCATATAGGAATATATTTACTATTATTAAAAGATGAGGAAATGAGGGAGGAACCCCAACTATTCTTCCCAGTCCGTGTCATTCCCCATGCACCTACCTTAACCTGTGCAGCACCTTGTGCGCACACCATGCACTCTCCCTGACTTGTGCTGCCTTCATATGTTTTTACCTACTCATGTGGCTCCCCTTGTGCACCCTAATGCACACTGCTCAACCTGCAGCACCTACCATGCCCTAGCCAACACAACAACCCCTCTCATACACCCCTGTGTACTCTTCCTAATGTACTGTGCACACTTGCATTACCTCCCTGACCCACATTCCATCAAGCATATTGAGTCTTCTCCACACTGTTTTTGTGCAGAGGGGAAGATTACAAGCAGATTTTGCTAACTAAAGTACAAGGGATTGATGAGCAATGTACTTTTGAAAGGCCTCAGAATTTAGAATTTCCCAAACATCCCAGGAGGTGCCCTCCTGTTTATTTATAACCTTGGTTTGGTACTCAGCCTGAGTGCTCTTAGAGGCAATCATTTTATCATTTTCCACATTGTGCTGATATTCTCTTATGGACGGATGAATATGAGTGTAAGACAAACATATTAATTGTACTGTCTGTGATTGATTTTTTACATTGTTTGATTAAATGAGTAAACGGTGTTTGTCTTGGCATTTTAATGGTGAAAGCTGCATCTGACATTATTTGCTACTTGTCACCGCAGTTGGAATATTGTAGATTTGAAGCTGAAGCAGGTGATATAAGTCCTCTGTTGTAGTGTCACGCACATACTTTGTCTCAGTGATGGATTTGTTTAGATATGTTCCAAAGTGAACTGATTTTGATCAGCATAGTGAAAAACCTAAAATAGGAGGTGGAACACTTCACCTATTTTAAGAAGGTTTAAATTATTTACAGTCTTCTTATATTGTGTCTGTATGTATATGTGGATGCATTAGGCCAGTGGTGTCCAAACTTTTTTCAAAGAGGGCCAGATTGGATGAAGTGAACATAGTGGAGGGCCGAACATTTTTCCGAACATTCTTTGAACCATTACAATTAAATGCAAATAAATTATTTTATGCCAAGTTAATTGTAAATGACATACTTTTCATTTCATAACATTAAGATCAACTGACAGTTGAGTTTCCACAATGTATTGAAAATAAATTTTAAAAAAACTTACCTACCTCTTTCTCTCTTTCTTCCTCTCTCTCTCTCCATTTCTCTCGCTCTTTCTCTTTCTTTCTCTCTCTCTCTTTTTCTCTTTCTTTCTGTCTCTCTTTCTTTCTCTCTCTCTCTCTCTCTTTCTTCCTCTCTCTCTCTCTCCATTTCTTTCTCTCTCTCTTTTTCTCTCTCTTTCTGTCTCCCTTTCTCTCTCACTCTCTCTCTCTCTTTCTTCCTCTCTCTCTCTCTCTCTTTCTCTCTCTCCTTTTCTCTTTCTTTCTGTCTCCCTTTCTCTCTCACTCTCTCTCTCTTTCTTCCTCTCTCTCTCTCTCCATTTCTCTCTCTTTCTTTCTCTCTCTTTCTTTCTCTTTCTTTCTGTCTCTCTTTCTTTCTCTCTCTCTCTCTTTCGCTCTTTCTTTCTTTCCCTTTTCCTCTCTCTCTCTTTCTCTCTTTTTCTCTTTCTTTCTGTCTCTTTCTCTCTCTCTTTCTTTCTCTTTCTTTCTCTTTCTCTTTCTTTCTCTTTCTCTCTTTCTCTCTCTGTGTCTGTCAGTCACTCCCTCTCTCCCCTCTCCTCCCCTCCCCCATCCCGGGAAGCAGCAGCCCTCCCTTCCTCCCTCTGTCTCTGGGGCTGTGTGGCTGGGAGGGAGGTGGACGGAGGTTACAGACGCCTCCTCCCGCAGGGAGCAGGCGGGGTGAGCACCCAAGGCTACCGTCATCTTAAGCACCACCGAGGCTGTCACCCGGCAGGGGCGTCAGGCAGGGAAGCTGGTCATGTCTCCATCGGGGCTCCTTTCGGCAGGTACCACGGCTTACGGGCGACCTTGTGCGGCGGGAGCTGCACGTTCTGGGGCTGCGTAGCTAGGAGGGAGGTGAACACGCGGCCCCAGAACGTAAGCTGTGGTGCCCGCCGGAGGGAGCCGCGATGGAGACGCAACCGGCTTCCCTGCCTGACGCAGGCAGGGAAGCCGGCCGCGTCTCCATTGCAGCTCCCTCCGGCAGGCACCAAGCGGACGTTCTGGGGCCACGCGTTCACCTCCCTCCCAGCTTCGCAGCCCCAGAACGTGCAGCGATGGAGGCGCGACCGGCTTCCCTGCCTGACGCCCCTGCCGGGCGACAGCCTCGGTGATGCTTAAGATGACGGTAGCCTTGGGTGCTCACCCCGCCTGCTCCCTCGCCCGCTGCGGGAGGAGGCGTCCCGTAACCTCCGTCCACCTCCTTCCCAGCCACACAGCGCCAGAGACAGAGGGAGGAAGGGAGGGCCACATTTACACAGAGCAGGGAGGGCTGTTGGAGGGCCGTATTAAACCGACCCCCGGGCCGCAAATGGCCCCCGGGCCGGACTTTGGACATGCCTGCATTAGGCAATGTGTTTTTGCTTTCACTGATTGAATATTTTTCCCCCTGTATTTTTATGGTCCTAGGTCTTCTGGGCCTTTCTGCTCTGGGTTGTAAAATCCAGACTCAAAGCTGTTCATAATTACTTTCTAGAAATTACCACTTTGAACACCTTTATACATATTTTTGATAGAATGTGTGTGTCAAAATTGGAGTGTTAAGTAAGTTTAGTTTGGAAATTCAAAAGACTAATTTATTTTGTGAAAATCTGACCGTGAGAGCAGCATGCAATTTTTCCTTTATTGTAGTCTAGTAGGATATATAGACTACATATGCTAACAGCAACTGCGGATCCAATTTCTACATTTTGAGCTTATTTTCAGACAATTTTGTTAGTTTAATTGTGGAACCTTCCTCAAAAACCACAGCTTGGTTTCAGTTTTGTCACAGCATCCCTTTCATTCTTTTAATTTACTGCCTCTGGAGTACAAATAATGTGGATTGTTAGATACCTTTATATTATCCATATGTTCCATAATTAAGGTTTGTGGAGAAGTAGACAGATATTTCTGCCTGTGGGAAACTAAACCCCGAATTAATCTTCCTCTTCTACTTTACATTTATCACTCTAAGGTATGTGAGGTTAGTCACATAGCTGTGGGCCAGGACTCTGAACTATCCATAAATTACACTTTACTTTGTAGTGTCTCAATAGCTTAGATCCACCACACAAGATCAAAACCAATGTTTTAAAAAAGCAGTTTTACCTTTCATTCCACTGCTGATTTAAGGCATGTAGAAGAAAGAATCATAAGTCATGATTGTGACAGTCAGGAGTATTTTTATGGCAGCAATGTACAGAAAAGCATTGTATTCTGATCTGGAAAAGGATATGTGTGTGTGTGTGAGTAATTGCATTTCATTTATGTTGAAAGGATTCTTCAATAAAATAATTTTTAAAGAAAAATATTTATTATTAAATGTATACCCTGTCTTTTCATTTATGGAAATAATCAAAGCAATTTACATTTTTTTAAAAGTATAGAATAGAAAACGTAAGCATAAAATCAGAAGCGAAAACACAATTCTTAAAATGTCATTGACATAACTTACAGTCCAAAGCCTTGTGATAGAGAAATGTTTTTGCTATTTTCCCAAATGCAGGGAGAAAAAGGGCCAAGCATCTCTCCTGTGCACCTTTGCTTTGGAGAAAGCCCTGACTGATAAAATAGAAGTTGGGTTTTTTTAAACAAAGGTACATTAGTTGTATACCATTGAAATTTTTTAATATTCCAGCACAAAGGCAAATCCTACCTGGGAATTGCCAGGAATAATAGAGGCTTTGCAAAGGGAGGAATGTTTATGCTTATACAGTGATACATAGACAGACGGACAATCCAGTTATTTATTCTAAGGTCTCTGCCTAGGAACAGTTTGTGCATACTGTACGTCAGGGGTGTCAGACTTGATTTCATTGAGGGCCACATCAGCATGGTGTTTGACCTCAGGGGACTGGAGTGAATGTGGCCAAGCTGGGCATGGCCACCTCAATGTCACTTGTGTTGGGGCTCTGGTAGAGGCCTGAGCGCTCTGCCAGAGAAAATGGGCTTTGGGGCTCTGGGGCTCTGTTTTCGACTGCGATGGCCTCTTGCAACTCTTTGTCAGCAAAAATGGAGCTCGGGAGGACCCATGTGTGGGCCTCCTGAGCTACATTTCCACTGGCAAAGGCCCCACGGGCCAGTCCACTGTTTTCAGGGCAGCTCCGTGGGACAGATATAAGTACCCCACGGGCTGGATCTGGCCACTGGGTCTTGAGTTTGACACCCTTGCTGTACATATTTTATTTCTATCCCACCTTATTATTAAATTAATTAGTCAAGGCAGATAGGTAATTAAAATATAGGATATATAGTACTTTAAAAGGATATTTTTATTTATGACGGTTGCAGTGTCCGTGGGTCATGTATCACTTTTTGTGACTTTTTCACAAACAAAATCAGTGAGGAAGGGATTTTCGCTTAACAACTGTATTATTAACTTAACAACTGCAGTGATTCACTTAATAACTATATCAAGAACGGTTGTAAAGTGGGGCGGTAGTAATAGCACTTAGACTTATATATCACCCCATAGTGCTTTACAGTACTCTGGATGATTTACAATATCAACATATTGCTCTCAACAATCTGGCTCCTCATTTTACCTTGAAAAGATGGAATGCTGAGTCAACCTTGAAGGGATCTGGATAGAAGTTTGCCATCAATGCTGCATTCTAACCACGGAGCCACTAGGGCAAAACTCAATTGTGTTGCTTCCTAACAAAATATTTGGGCTCAATTGTAATTGTAGGTCGAGGACTACTTGTACTAGCCCCAGAATGATACTTGTAGCCCTCATTACTGAGTCCTAAAAGTAATAAAAACAGGAAATCAGTCAAAATATATACCCACTCCTAACCTCTTGTAGGCAGAAGCCATAAAAAGTCTATAATGTATCCAGATGTGAGCAAACTGATCATATCAAGCAAATTGCAAATTTACTCAGGAGCAATGTTCATTTAGAGGAGCACTAAACCCATATAAAGAACAAATGAAGTGCTCTTTCAAACCTCACTGTAAGACCTGATGAATACAATGGAAAGTATCACTCAGGTCCTTTGTGAGTAGATAGCTTACAAAGAAAACAAATAAGAATAACAGAATTGCAAGAGATCTTGGAGGTCTTCTAGTCCAACTATCTGCTCAAGCAGGAAATTTTGTAATATTTCAGACAAATGGTTGTTCAATGTCTTCTTAAAAACCTCCAGTATTGGAGCACCTAAAACTTCTGAAGGCAAGCCATTCCACTGATTAATTGCTCTAATTGTAAGGGAATTTCTTCTTAATTCTTGGTTGATTCCCTCCTTGATTAGTTCCATCCATTGCTTCTTGTCTTGCTTTGAAGAATACCTTGATATCTTGGCAGAAACCAATCCAATTCAATTTAGCTTACAGTTCATGTCAAAATAACCATGGAGGTCAGTTCTCAGTGACCAAAGGGAATGGAATTTGCTTTCAGTAGCCTAAAGTGGCTGGTAAGATTCCAACCTTTGATTGTCATCCACCAAATTATTGGTGAAATGTGTACCGGATCATATCCAGGACAAAGATTGTATCAGGAGAAAAGAGAAAACACTTCTTAAAAACTGTAAGGACAGTTTTAAACTGCTTTGGTTATGGGCTTGGATGAGATGAAGATAATGCTGTAAGGATATTCAGAAAAAAGCAGATTTTGAGCTATGTTGTCCCATAACTAGCAACGTGAGGAAGAGCACAAAGATAAAGAACCAAGCTAATTTCCATCTTATTTCACAACCTGGAAGTGATGCAATGTAAATACTTCACTGAGGTATTGAACATTTGTATGAACTGGATGGATGCATGGGATTACTCTCCAATCCATCTTTGTTCCGAGAAGGAATCATGCTTATTATCCAGCTCATGGATGCAGGTTTCCCCAGCATAGGGGATTTATGGCTTTTTCAACAGGCACCTGAAAATATTTTTGGGATACTTTCTATAAAGTACGAAATCGTGAAAGACTGACAATTTTGCCAAGTTGGTCCAAAGTTTTCTTAAAAAGAAACTTGAATGCGTATTTTTTGCATACATGTTACAACTCACTCATCTATTTTTTGTAGTTTCTCTACATATCCTAGCAATATTTTCATCTACATGTTCTCCAAAAATGCAAGATTGTAAATACTTTAAAACTACAATCAGAGTTGATATTGATACTGTCAGCTAAAAAAGAAACCTTAACACTGATGACATGTTTACTTCCTTGCAAAATATAAGGCTGTATGATAAAAGTCAAACATGCAGTAATTTGACTTTTCAGTAATTTTCTGATATCATTCTTGAAACTTTCTATAGGCTATTATTTTGCTTTCTTTATATTTGGATATTTTAAAACCATATTTTTAAACTAATGCAGCATTACTGTGTATCAGGGGTTTAATTCCTTCCAGTGTTTGCAGCAAACTATGGAATGTGAAGAATTTACTGAATACATTATATAACTTATGAATCTGTTGCCATAAGCAACTGTGCTTGGACAACTTTGTGGGCATTAAAAAAAAACAGAGTGAAGCAGCTAATCATGACATCCATCTTTATCTTAAGATGAGATCATTATCTTTAATAAGCTGCCTGTTATAGAGAGCAATAATTTCTAAACAAAGAGAAGCAGTTTTCAATTGCATTGCCCAAACCTTGTGGTAAGCTTACACATTCAGTACTGATTGTCCCAAAGGTGCTTTTTTCAAAAGGCAATTGGACTGTTTTTTTCTTTAAGAAGGAAGAACAAAACATTTCGTTTCTCATCCAAGAAACGTCATCAGTTGTAATGGCAGTGGTGGAGGGAGGGGAATGGAAGGATAGGTACTGACAATTGAGGACTGTCAACTGCCTCAACTGTCAGTAGCACCTACTCTTCCATCCCCCTCCCCACACCATTACAACTGATGAAATTTCTTGGATGAGAAATGAAACACTTTGTTCTTCCTTAAGGAAAAGATAGTCTAGTTGCCTTTTTTTAAAAGCACTTTTGAGACAACTATGACTTGGATGACTGAGAATCTCCACAGAGAATCAGTACTGATATGACAGGAAAAGAGAGGAATGGCTTTAAAGGTAGGTTTTGAATAAATCCTAAACTAGTTCCTTCAGATCTAATGGAGCATTATAAAACAAATATACTGTAGTTTTCTGAGTATAAGACACACTTTTTTTCCTCTAAAAAGAGGCTGAAAATCTGGGTGTGTCTTATACATCGAATACAGCATTTTTTTTGCCTCCTGGAACCCCGCCCCTGCCCCCTTCACCAAACTGGCTGTGCCTAGCCTTATGGAGGCTTCCAGAGAGTGGGGAGAGCAGAAATTAGCCTCAAACGGGCCGTTTCTCCCTCCCCCAGCCCCCAGCAGCACTCTATAAGCCCCCATAGGGCTATGCATGCAATTTATTTGTCACAAAAATGGCCTGTTTTCACGATAAATGGACCGAGTTTTTTGCTGATTTTTGACCCCCCCTAACCCCCAGGAGCACTCTGCAAGCCCCCCCAGGCTACTTATGCTTTTTATTTGAAGAAAAACAGCCCAATTTTCATGGAGAAATGGGCTGTTTTTGGAGAGGTTTGAGTGCAAAGGCTCCCCCCCCCCACCTTTCGGAAGATTCTTTAAACTGTTTCTGTGCCAGCAGAAACGAAGTCTTACGGTTTGTCAGCGATTGCCTTCTGCAGGAAGGAAATATTTCTCTTTCTTTCTCTCCCTCTCTCTCCGTGTATCTACCTACCTACCTACTTATTTTTGTAATTTGCCTCTTCAAAACCTTGGTGCGTCTTATACTCCGGTGCATCTTATACTCCGAAAAATACGGTAGGAGAAATTGTACTTTTTCTTATTGCACTTTATCCACCTCAGGCTTAAAAACACATGGCCAAATACTCTGAAATATTTTGTTTTACTAAATTATTCCCCAATTAATCTATGACAACAAATTGTTATATTAAATATACACTTCATCTAAATAATTAGTATGAAGAGTTAACAACAATCTGTATGGAGGAAGGAGACTACTATTATTTCCTAAGTCTCAAATGAGACTACGTTCAATTATCACAAAACTGGTCAGTCTGAGTGCAGAGTTAAGGGTAATTCATCTTGATTTACGCTTCACAAACTCAGAAACTGAACAGAAAAGTATAAAATATGGCCACAATTTCCTACCGTTATCAGGAAAATTTAATTCATCTAAAAAAAAAGAAACAGAAACAAGTTCCAAATAAAGACTGCATTTTCTTTCAAATTCTTTGGTGTAATTTAAATGCAAGCTTAATTAGAATGAATCATGCAGAATATGACTGTTCTTCATGTATTTAATCATTCTGAGAAGTTGTAACTTTTGGAGACATTGTAGGAAGAGAAGCATGGTGAGCTGCTACCCCAAAAAATCAGGTAGCACATTTTCTGACTAACACATTTTATTGAAAGGTGTAAGCTTTTGTGAGCTGCAACCCATTTCATCAGAAACATACAGGGGTTAGATTGAAGTAGATTTAAATTGGGGTGGGAGAAAATGTGGGGAAGATTATGCAGATGCAGGTTAACATTGAACAGTTTACAGATAACTTAGTAATTAACTATTGTAGTGCATTAAAACTGATTGAGTTTGCTGAGCTCTTCTGAAATTGTCTGAAGCCTGTTGAAACACGTGAGTTCAATAGTATTTCATTCAATAGTGCTGATAAAATTCTGTTTTTCCAAAATAGTCACACTGAGATCTGCTATGGAATGTCAAGCGAGACTGAAATGCTTGAATGTAACTTTGTCCTTCTTTTGAGTCCTGATGTCATATGTGTATACCGATTCTTTTGTGCAAAGTTTGTCCCATTTGTCCTATGTAGAAACTAGAGAGATATTGGCATATATCATATTGAAGTTGCTTTTAATCTTACACATGTATTCATTGGTGTTTGACGGTGTTGTTAGTATATATGTGGGAGCGAAGTAGGCATCTGTGTTGTAGGATCTGATTTCATGTTAGCATTGTTGTTTCTTATTACTTGTAGGAATCTGCGTTTCGTTGGTGGTTATCTAGATGTAAGTATTGGTCTGTTACCCAGTGTCCAAGAAAATGCAGTGTCATTGTCTGGTATGGAGTGTTAACTTATTAATAAAGTGCTTGAATGGCTTGAACTATGTGCTGTAGGAGACAATCATTAGTGTCCTATTGTTCAGTTTCTGTGGTCTGTTTTTTTTAAATAAAACCTCTGTGGGAATTAATTGATTGAATGTATAGTCTCCAAAATATTTTTTTTTTTTAAATATTTGTAAACCGCTCCCTCTCCCCATAGGGACTCGGGGCGGTGCACAGGAAGAATAAAAACAATAAATATATACAAACATTTCTTTAAAAAACAAATTAAACCTAAACCTGTGCTAAAATTCCCCATTAAAACTAAGCTATACTAAAAAACTTCCCAATAAAACCCCAGAGACAGAGAGACTATCCTAGGCCGGCCAGACAGAAAAGATGTGTTTTTAATTTAAGACGGAAGGAGCGGAGGTCCGTGGTCGTCCTAATGTCGGGGGGAAGGTCGTTCCAGAGGGCCAGGCCCGCCACAGAGAGCCCTTCCCCTGGGTGTCGCCCGCTGACAAAGTCTAGTGGACGGCACCCGGAGAAGTCCCTCTCTGTGGGAGCGAATCGGCCGTGAGGATGTATGAGGCAGGATCCGATCCCGCAGATAGCTAGGTCCCGAGCCATGGAGCGCTTTAAAGATGATAATTAACACCTTGAAGCGCACCCGGAAGACGACAGGTAGCCAGTGCAGCTCGCGCAAGAGCGGTGTTACATGGGTAAACCTGGCGGTTCCCATAATTGCTCGCGCGGCTGCGTTCTGGACTAGCTGAAGTCTCCGGGTGCACCTCAAGGGGAGCCCCATGTAGAGAGAGTTACAATAGTCCAGTCGGGATGTCACGAGCGCATGAGTGACTGTGCGAAGGGCGTCCCGATCCAATAGGGGGCGCAATTGGCGAACCAGGCGAACCTGGTAAAACGCCCTCCTGGCCATGGCTGTCACTTGATCTTCCATGGACAGCCGGGCATCCAGGAGGACACCCAAATTGCGCACCCCATCCACAGGGGCAAGATGTTCGCCCCCTATGGCCAGCGATGGACTGAGCTGGTTGAATCGGGCAGCCGGAAATCACAGCCACTCGGTCTTGGTCGGGTTGAGCCTGAGTCCGTTACTTCCCATTCAGATCCGCACGGCTTCCAGGCACTGGCACATCACCGCTACGGCATCGTTGGGGTGGTTTGGGGTAGATATATACAGCTGAGTGTCATCAGCGTAAAGATGGTACTCTACCCCAAAACCACGGATGATATCACCCAGCGGCTTCATGTATGTGTTAAACAGGAGAGGCGAGAGGACCGACCCCTGAGGCACCCCACATGTGAGGGGTCTCGAGGTCGACCTCTGCTCTCCTGCCAACACAAATTGCGATCGGCCAGAGAGGTAGGAGGAGAACCACCGTAAAACGGTGCCTCCCACCCCCAACCCCCCCAGCCGATGCTATAGGATACCATGGTCGATGGTATCGAAAGCCGCCGAGAGGTCTAATAGGACCAGGATGGAGGAACAACCCCCATCTCTGGCCCTCCAGAGATCATCGACCAACGCGACCAATGCCGTCTCGGTGCTATGCCCAGGCCGAAAGCCGGACTGGCGTGGGTCTAGATAATCAACTTCCTCCAGGTGACGGGGAAACTGTTGTGCCACCACACTCTCAACAACCTTCGCCAGAAAGGGAAGGTTGGAGACTGGACGATAGTTGTTTAATAGAGCTGGATCCAAAGAGGGCTTCTTAAGGAGGGGCCTCACCATCGCTTCTTTTAGGGAAGCAGGCAAGGAACCCTCACTTAAGGATGCGTTGACAACCTCTTGGAGCCAGCCTCGTGTCACTTCCCAGGATGCCAGTACAAGCCAGGAGGGACACGGGTCCAATAAACATGTGGTGGCTCGCAGTCGCCCACGTAACCTGTCCATATCTTCAGAAGTAACGGAGTCAAACTCCTCCCAAACAAGATCTGTCTCGTGGCATCCCACTGGGCCATCAATGGAGGGTAGCCCGTTCTGTATCTGAGCGGTTTTCTCCTGCAGAAAAATCACCAATTCCTCTGCTCTACCCTGTAGCGGGGCTTCCCGCAGCCCCTGTTGAAGTAGGGAGCGGGTCACCCTAAACAGGGCGGCAGGGCGGTTTTCTGCGGATGCTATGAGAGTAGCACAATGATGACGTTTGGCCACTCTCAGCGCCACAATGTAAGTCCGTAAATGGGCTCTTACCTGTGTCCGGTCAGATTCAGATCGGGTGGACCTCCATCTATTTGGCTTAATTCCATTAATTGAGCATCTCTTAGGTGAGTCAGGACAAATATAGTTGTAGCTTAGAGCTTGGCTATAGAAGATAGATTTGGAGATGTGTTTGGGTAGAAGTTGGAAGCATGTAGGTTTATAAGAGCAATCAGTAGACTTCCTGTATACTGAAAGTATTTATATGCCCCTTGTACAGTTTCATGGTGACATCAAGGAAGTGGACTTATAAAGAATAAATATATATAGGCTGAAGTTAATGTCGGGCTGGAAGTTGTTGAAGGCATGTTAAAATTTGATAAGAGATCATTTCCATAGGGCCACATGATAAAATGTCACAAATGAATTTCAAATGCAGGAAGGACGTAAGGTAGTGAGAGTTAAGAAAGTGTTCTGGGTGAACTACAAGAGATATTGTCAAAGTAAGGAGTCAGAATGTCCATAGCTCTGCCACTGATTTGCAGATATGTCTTTATCTTCTTCACATTTCATAGTTCTCTTTGATATGTTGTTGGAGGATATGAGGAGAAAAATTGGTAGAATGTAGTATTCAAGAGTTGTTTCTTAGCTTTCTCAATGTAATTCACCTTATTCAAGATGATACCACAGACTTTCATCAGTTTGGTCAGGTTATGGTTTTTAACAAAATGCTTTAGATCAGGGGTGTCCAATCTTGGGAACTTTAAGACTTGTGGACTTCAACTCCCAGAATTCCCCAGCCAGCCATGCTGGCTGGGGAATTCTGGGAGTTGAAGTCCACAAGTCTTAAAGTTCCCAAGTTTGGACACCCCTGCTTTAGATGGAAAAGGTGCTATCAGAGGCCTAACTTTTACAGAAGCTCTGAAAGCTGCTTTTTGAGCCTTCTAAGGCCACGTAGCCTCAGGCTGCAGCTTATAGAACTGTAGAACTGCAACAAATGTATTTTTTCCAATTTAGAGTTTATTTGGCAACAACTTTTAAACTAATGCTATAAAGGAGAGAAGTAATTAGAAGCAAAGTGTGTGAGTCTGAAGCTTACTATGAGTTGCTTATGTACTGTTAAACCATGATTATGTATTACATATGAACTGATCCATTGAATAAAGCTATATGGGACAAGTCACATCAGTGGTGAGTTTCAAATTTTTTAGAACCTACTCTGTGGGTGTGGCCTATTTTGTGGGCGTGGCTTGGCAGTCATGTGACAGGGTGGGAGTGGCCACCTTTTAAAATGTGGTGAAACTCATTTAACAACGCTCTTGCTTAGCAACCAAAATTTTGGACTCAATTGTGATGATAAATTCTTTCTTTCTTTCTTTCTTTCTTTTTTTCTTTCTTTCTTTCTTTCTTTCTTTCTTTCTTTCTTTCTTTCTTTCTTTCTTTCTTTCTTTCTTCCTTCCTTCCTTCCTTCCTTCCTTCCTTCCTTCCTTCCTTCCTTCCTTCCTTCCTTCCCTTCCCTTCCCTTCCCTTCCCGTTGGGTCACTGGCAGCGGCGGGCCAGATTTACTTCCAGGTACACCGGTGGAACCCCCTCTCACCGGTTCTCTAAATTTCACCAACCGGCTCTCGCGAGTAGGTGCGAGCCTGCAGAAACCCACCACTGAGTCACATGTTTTGCAGTCTTCAATGACTTTTAATAGAAACAATTATTCATATGTATAATTTGTGGCGTCCATGCCAGTAAACGTTTATATTGTAGTTATTCATCTTGTGAAGAAATTATTAGAGCCAATTTGGTCTAGTGGTTAAGGCACCGGGCAAAAAGCGAGAGACCATGAGTTCTAATTCTGCTTTAGCTATGAAAGCCAGCCGGGTGATTTTGGCCCAGTCACTCTTTCTCATCTGAATTCATCTTACGGGGGTTGTTGTTGGGGGGGCAATAGGAGAAGGAAGATGTGTTGGATATGTTTGTTGCCTTGAGTTATTTGTAAAAATAATAAAGATGGGCTACAAACAAATAAACAAACAAATAAAAATTATAACCTGCTTTTGTAATTGTGGCCATGGAAGCACAGCACAGTGTTTCTTTAAGGAAAAATGCTGGAAAATCCCTGAATGCAAATGAGTTATACAAATATTTGCTTGAACTAATTGAAAAAGCACAGATGGTAAATGAACATTTGGTGGAAATATGAATGTTTGGTCTGTTCAGGAATTTGATTTGGTGCCATATAACCTGAGATAGTGTGCTTGCTACATTTTTTTTGAGTATTCACATGAATTAGGATATAATTAAAATGAGACTTTTTTAGTATTTTCTTATTGGAGTTCAAAGCTGAATAGGATCAGCTTTATGATTAGGCATAGTAAGTAATTTGCGCAGGAAAAAAAACATTTTAAATGACAAGAGAGCAAACTAATAGAAGTGTGTCCTGTGTTTGCTGAGGTTTACATGCACATTTTGTGGATATTGGCCTTATAGTACAATACTTCTGTAAGATAAACCTACAGGGTTTTCTGCATGACAGAATAACTTGTTGCATGTAAACAAGGGCAGGGCTATGGTTGTGGCTCTCATCTTGACTTTTTTGACTACCGCTGTGGACACCGCTATAACTAGTCTTTAGTATTGTATATTTGATAGGGCTCGGAGCCCTGCTGGCTCTATTTTCCGGAAGAAGATTTTATGTCACATTTGCAAAAAAGAGTCACAATCTTAGGGACAATTTAGGATTTTGAAGTAATCAAAATTATCCCTTATTGTTCTTCTCTGGTGATTTTCTCTTTTATCAGGTTACGGTTAGTCATCAGAGAGGGGAATGACTCAGCAGATTGTCTGAAGGAACTAGATGTTGAGGCTCTTCTGGACTTGATAGTGCTAAGAAGTGATGCACTCTTAGGATAAATCCACAGTGTTTGTATCTCCTATTACAAAGAGGATAGCAAAGAGGATAAATGTCATTAGTAAGTGGATTTCAATACATGTCTCTTAAAAACATAGGAGCAATGGTTGACGATAAGCATTTTGGATTAAAAATACTTTCTGTGTGTGCCACTGATATATAAAAGCTAATGCTAGGCTTGGGGACTTTTATTTATTTATTTATTTATTTATTTATTTATTCATTTATTCATTCATTCATTCATTCATTCATTCATTCATTCATTTGTTTGTTTTATTTGCTACCCCTCTCACATCAAGGTGACTCTTTTGGATGACTTAAAAGTGATACTTTAACATTTTCTTTTCCCGCAACAAATTGAGCTTGGCTCTTGGTAATATAGGGTCATAACCACAAAGCTTTCTTGCCAACTGTCCTTTTTTGTCATATTTTTTTTCAACTTCTCAATCTAGTATACAGTCCTGAGATTTTCTGATGCTCTTCCTTCATAGTGCTGACCTAATCAGACTCTGCTTATCTTTTTGAGATCAAGATTACTTAGATGTTGCTTCTTGCGGAAGCTTTAGCATTTATTTTCTCATTCTATGGTGATAGGTCATCATTATGTGCATTTTCATTGAGTGACAAAGGATTGAACGTCTATCAGGGTAGAGACAGGAGTTTTCTGTTACTGTTTTGTTCTTACTGGAAAGATTATAATTCTTTTGTTTGTTTGTTTTGGTGGGTTGAGGAGTTCCTAGCTTTCAAGTAGGGCCTAGTATCTTCCATGTGATTTTCAAGCAGCCTTTCATCCAGCAGTTTCAACAGTGGTGTTCAGATAAGCCCCTTCTGTGTTGCTTTGTTTCCTCTTGTGTTTGAGAGTTCCTGGTTTTAATTAAATAACGACCTATAATGAGTTGCAATTAGAAAAAACTAGAAAAGCAAGCAATACACTGAGAAATAAATGACCCAATATATTCCATATAAAGCACATAACATTTATTCTTCAAAATTTCCATTTTTTGCTTTTAAATTATAACTCAAAGGAAATATTATTTTTAAATTAGGTTATTCATCCAGGAATTAATGTAAGCAACTGTGGATTGTATCCAGAAATAATTGCTGACATTAGTAATAGCAGTATAAAGAAAGATCCCCATTTTATTTGTAAAGGAAAAAAATGGAAACAGAAATATAGAAAAAAGAGAGGACTGACTGTCTCATCAAGGCCTTTAATTTATCCTTATAAGTCCTTCCAGGGAATGGAGCACAAATAAACTGTGGCAGTCTCTAAATTACATGCTCTGTATGTATGAGACTGCAGATGAACTACCAGTGGAGTTGTGTCTTGCTGTTGTTATTAAACCTTCTCTCACATAGTCACTTACGGAGGAGAGCAAATTTTATACACTCTGCAGAAATGAGAAGTGACATGGAAAGAAGTTACTAGCTCAGAAAAGAATCATTTCCTTCTCTACCAATACTGTATATAAAGCTTTAAATTGTTAAAATAGTTTCTCCTCAGGCTTAGTGTGGAAAAAACAGTTCTTGCCAGAAGGACTCTGCTTCGCAAATACATTCTCTGTGAAAAAATAAAATTAGCAACAAATTGGTGACATTTATTACTTAAGTACTTAAGAAGCATAGGGCCCTCTCCATTACAAATTGAGTAGCAATATATTGAATATTTTTCTTGCTAGTAGTAAGTAATGTGTGTACATTAGAGAGTCGAGCATGAAGGTAGTTAATCCTCTGTAACAAATTCAACATGTTGACTTTAATTCAGTTGAAAATATTAATAATAAAACAGTTTTTACCATAAATTTAGCAAATAAATTGCAAATGAAGCAAGGTTTGAATTCAATAAAAATAAAATGTGCTGCCATATTATCCTTCTATTGAAATTACTTCAATGGTGAATTTATATTTTTGCAAGTTTCATCTCCAAGAGCTTAAGAATTCATATGATTTAGCAGGATCCAATCTGAATCAGTCACTGAGACCAGAGGTTTTGTCTTCTAAGCTTTTGGACTCGTGCTAGAGTCTATCTTGACAGAACGTCTCTCTAGCAGAGTGTGTGCTGCTCTGTGCATGGTATTTATAGTGCCATACACAGAGCAGCACACAGTCTGCTAGAGAGAAGTTCCCTCAAGATAGACTCCAGCACAAATCCAACAGCTTGGAAGACAAAATCTCTGGTCCTGGTGACTGATCCAGATTGAAACATAATCCTAGGACACATGTATTCGCCTTCATTCATATGATTTATTTTCTGTCTTGGTTCTTGTTTCCCATCTTACTTAAAAATGTTCATTAAGAAAATTCATATTTGAGCATGCATTTCATCTTAATGAATTACAACTTGACGGATGGATATTTATTATACCAATTAAAGAGTTATAACAACCTCATAACTATTGTGATTCTAACATGTTCTAATTCTAATGCAATATATATTTGCAGAGTTCGACTTACTAGAGTCACCAACTGACAACACCTGTGACTCTACCAAATGCCCTAAAAAGATATCAAGTGGGTAGTCTCAAATATAGCTGAATAAGAAATATAAAACAGGGATATAAACATGAATAATGCTCCTTGAATCATAGTTGGACCCTGTGTAAGTCTCCAGCAATATGAAAGGGAAGAGATAACTACTTTAACTGGGTAAAAATCAAATCACCAGGACCAGATGGATTATACCTCAAGGTTCTGAAGGAACTGTCAGATGTGATCTCAAAACTACTGAACCATATTTTTCAAAATCCTGGAGTAACAGGGAGAAGGGCTGATGTAGGCTGCATTAACAGAGGAATAAAATCAAGATCATGTGAAGTGTTAATACCACTTTATAATGCTTTGGTAAGACCACCATGCATTCAATTTTGGTCATCATGATGTAAAAAAGTAGAGATTCTAGAAAGAGTACAAAGAAGAGCAACAAAGATGATTAGGGTCTGGAGGCTAAAAAATATGAAGAACAGTTGCAGGAATTAAAATAACAAAAGGTGACATGATAGCAGTATTCCAATAACTAAAGGCTGCCACAAAGAAGAGAGGGTCAATTATTTTCCAAAGCACCTAAAGGCATTACAAGAAGCAGTGGTCTAAAGCTAATCAAAGAGAGAAGCAACCTAGAACTAAGGAGAAATTTCCTGACAGTTAGAACAATTAATCAGTGGAATGATTAGTCTCCAGAAGTTCTGAAACACTGGAAGCTTTTAAGAAAAGATTGGAAACCTTTTGTCTGAAATGGTATAGGGTTTTCTGTCTGAGCAGTGGGTTAGGTTGGAAGACCTCCAAATTCTTTTTCAATTCTGTTATTCTGTCCAAAACAGGTTTCCAGTTGCTTAGGAAAAATTAGATCAATTCCAGTAGCTCCTTAGCCTACAGAAAGGATGTTGGAAATTTTAATTCAGTAATATTTGGAAATCCAATGTTCTCCACTCATGCTTCATAAGCTATTTAGAAGCAAGCCTTATTGAATTCAGTAGGAATTACTCCTAGAAAAGTATATACAGGATTTCAGCCAATCATTGCTTTAATACAAGGCAAGTCAGCAAGGAACCATTAATAATAGATCTGGCAGGAATATCACATTTCATCTATCTTTTTCCTGGAAGTCAGCTGGCAATCCTTTTCTCATGTCTCGGTGCCAACAAAATATGTACCCGGTACATATAAGAGTAAATAACTGTAAAGTTTAAGCTTTTGCAGCTGAGTTGGATCCCCAAAAAATGAATGGTGACCTTTTGTAAATGATGTATATGGCTTTTAGAAAGAAAACTTAAATATTATAATAAATGGCCAATTTAAATAGTTTGTAATTAAGATACTGAATGATAGAAATTCAGTTCCAGCCAATACCAGTCTCAGGGCAGGAAGCTCAACAGGTGATTTGACGTAAATCCTTCCGTCTTGGTTTAACCCAGGGGTCTGCAAAGTTGGCTCTTTTAAGACTGGTGGACTTCAACTCCCAGAATTCCCCAGCCAGCTATGCTGGCTGGGGAACTCTGGGAGTTGAAGTCCACCAGTCTTAAAAGAGCCAACTTTGCAGACCCCTGGTTTAACCAATCTCCCAGGATTGCTTTTATTAGAGATATACTGTAACATAAAGTGAATGAGCTGGAATATAATTCATTCAGGGAGGATCATTCTAGGATCAATTAACCTAGTATTCTCCTATTTTTAACTAAATAATTATAAAAAATTAAAGATGCCATCTGTTTTCCTTTCTTAGCACAAATTTCTACTCGGAGGGATTGCTGCTTCTGAGGGTTATGTTGTATTGACCTTCCATTACAAAATAGCAGATGACAGTTCATTAATTTAATATGAACATACCTGGCCAGCTTTGACCTCAAAAAGCTATGCTGAACAAACTGTACTAATATCAGATGAAAAACTATAGGAAATCCCAGGCAAAATCTCAAAAGAAAACAATGGCAATCCCATACTGCTGTCCGGAAAAGAAGAAGCAGAAGAAAAATAAAGGGAGCTATCCATAGAGCCATCAAAAGTTGAGCTTTATATTGGGAGGCCCAATCAGACAATTTCAATTCTAACACCAAATGGAACTACAAAAGCACAACCCAAGCAAGAACAAAAAGTGTACTGTACTTTAAGTCTACAACTAAAAATTGAGCCCAACAACAACCCCACAAAGTTGAATAATCTCAAGGGACTTCCATCAGGACAGATTTATACCTAATGTCAGGCTGCATTCCTACCTATCTTTTCTTCAATGTTGCTTTATTCACCTCCAATAGATTTATTTACCTACTCACCCCTTCTTCCTGAGCAGCTGGGGATTCATGTGTAAATATAAAATTTAGGGTTTATTTACTCTGAATTCAGTGGATGTTAATTTTTTCATTCAGGAGTTAAGAAGTGATGTACACTCTATGATGTAAACCTATAGAATTAGGCACACGGCGAAAGGCAAGATAGTTCCTGTACTCTGTTGCTGCAGGCTCTCAGGAATGTTACTAGCAGAACATGCCTTTCCTGGACAGCCACGTTTGGAAGATAGTTTACTGTCGGCTGCAAAACCACAATGATATCTATTTATGCTTGGATAGCAAAGATTAGTAAAGTCTTTCCTTTCATCTCGCAAAGATAGGTTAAAAGCACGGAGGCGGCGAGGGAGCTGCATGGGCTCTCCAAAAGAGAGGAATTGGGAGGGTGGAGTAACAGGGAGGTGGGTGGGAGAGAGGAGGCGAAAGGGAGTGGATCTGACTGTTTGTGATTGGTAAGCTGTGCAAATGCATTTGCCAGCAGGACTTCAACGGAATGTGAAACCAAATCAGTTACAAGTTAAAGATAGACACACAGACTACCCAGCATCTTGCGCAGGGGTTGAGAGTTCTTATAGATTTGTGGATTTCTTGAACTTTCCGCTTGCTTTCCCCCGCCCCCCTCCCCAGGATTTAGTTCCCTTTTCCCCCCCAGACAATGCATTGGAATTATTAGGGAGGGTGAGCTGACCATGGTGCAAACTACAGGGTAAGTAACAAGTGCTTTATTTAAATTCCTGCTTTGCCATGCTTGGCTTCCTCTGCTCTAAGCCTTTCATAGAGTCATACTTAGAGATAATGTTCCATGGTTGCATTTTATGAGGCTCAAAAGGGGTGCTTTGGCAGGCTGACACTATGATAGAACTCTGTTTAAAGATCCTTTTTTCTTTCCTGGTCCTAACAAATGTACTTTAAAAGTGGCATTTCATTACAACCTTATTTAATTTTTCTAGAGAAATGCAAGTTCTGTTTCACATGTTGCTCTGAAAAATTCAAGTCCCCCCTCTTCCCTATTTTCTTATCCTTCTCCGTCAGTTTTTAAAACACAGCTCAATAGCGGGTCATTGTAACATCAGCCTAGTGCTTCTGATTCTGTCTTGGCTCTTTTTCAGTATCACTCTGCTAATTGCAATTATATTTTGTTACTTTGAAAAATTATGTTTTTTCCCTAATTCTCCTACTTAGCAATCTTCACCTTTTGTATCTTATATCTTGCATTATGTATTTTATGTTGCATCAAAAATATGTATTTGACAAAGTACAGCTTGTAAAAACATCAGATAATATACTTAACAATAAAAATTTGCATTGACCTCTGGAAGATGGATTTTATGAAAACATTGATTTTTTAAAAAAAGATTCTAAGTAGGAAAGGACTTCTAGCATACTTGTTTCCATGTTCCCCAAGTTAGTATAGTGTATTTCCATATTACAGTTTTTTAAATTGTCAGACTTTTATTAAGTCGTTGCAATTTATAAAAAAATGTTACCCATACACACACACACACTCACTCACTATACTTCCCACATTTGAAGTTGTGTGTAAAAAAGCTTCTTAATAACAATTGGAGGAGAATAAAGTGTTTCAGGATTGCTTTGGTATGTGTTTTTTGTTTTTATGGCTAATGTGGAATTCTTAGTCCTCTCGTTAATATTTCAAGAGTTATTTGTAGTCATCAGAGAATTTTTCTCTAAAATATAAAGTGCCATACCTGAGTACAACTGTTCTTATTTGATGGAAAATACAATTATACATTGTACATTGAAATTTGACATTTGGTTCTTTTTGCTAGTTGTCTAATTCCAACTTGCCATCCTCTGGGAAATTTTGGACTATAATGAGAAAAATAAATGTTTGAAGTTTAGTTATTTTTCTTCTTCTTCCCAGTTATTATGATTGAGAGGAAATAAAAAAATATTTATAAGATCAAAATAAATTAATTCAGAGGGGAAAAAATGGAGATTATAACTAGAAGGATTATTTGCGCTAGAAGCTGGAGGTGGGGTGGGAATTTATTCTTACATATAAGGAGAGGGATGTGCTGAAGACTCAGCTGAAAATCTTTCAACTACTCAAGTGAATAGAGCAAATACAGTTTGTATGTATTAGAGTATGTTGGAGGGAGGTTATGCCATACCCTAGATTAGGGGTGTCACACTTGCGTCGTCAGAGCATCATCATATGATGTATTGTGGCTTTTTTCCTCTTCATTAAACCAGGGATGGGCGTGGCCAATGCATGAAGCATCTGGTCCTGCCCTAGACCATAGTATATGACATGCTACCTACCAGATGTGTCAAAACTGTGGTCCAGTGAGATTTGATCCCAAGGAAAAATTCAAAAATATAATCAAACAAGGAAATAGCTGTTTCTGGCTACAGTAAATCTTGCCTTGAGCAACATCTCAAATGTGACATTTTTGTGTAGCTTTTATGAACTAGAAAATAAATATTCTATGTCATAAGACTACAATAAATGTTTCCATATTTAACTTTTAAATGTGTATTTGAGGCAACATCCATCTCACACTTTTTCATTGATTCTTATAGCATGTGTCAGCAAAAAATATATAAATAAACTATAAATATAAGGTAAAGATAAATGTTAAATGTTAAATTATAAGTAAACTGTTCAGCAGCTAGTTACTTTGTGCCTAATTCTGCTGAACATTTGATATGAACTAGAAAGCAACATAATAAGCTGAAGAATAATACACTTACAAATTAATGTCACTTTCCCTTTGTTATTAAAACAGGCCAAAACAATAAATTACTGTTGGTTTCAAAATGTATTCTAAGGAACCCATGAGTTTTGTGTCTTATCAAAGATTCCTTCATTTCCATGAAGATAATTCAGCCACTAACCTGAATTTCTCCTGAGTAGATAATGGAGACAGCAAAATCCAATCAATCTGATCAACACTTTCTGTATTGAGTGCAAATGATGGAACATGGGTTGGAACACATTGTAATATGGAAGGACCACAGAGAAACTGAAGCTAATCTATTTGAAAGTAAAAAGTTTAAAAATCACTAGGTTAGACAATCCTTGCGCCCAAGGCTACCCATGACTACAATTATTGTGAATCCAATTTGTTGTGGAAACAAACTTGCTGTTGCTTTTAATATATTAACTGCTGCCTGTGGGCTTGCTATGATGCTTAGATGTTTAACTTTTTTATAGTATTGAAATCAGTAATCACTCTTGCACTAAAATAACATGAAAAAAATCTTTAGCAGTAATTTCAGGATTTGTTCTCGGGCAAATTGTTTGCATCTGTAACGATTTTATATATAGCTCCAGAAAATATATTCTGAATCCACTTTGGTTCATCACGTTCAAAAGTTGGCCTGATTTAAGTGGGCTTTATATCTCAAACCTTTGGGCTAAGTTAGCAAAGATTAGCCAGTACCCACTGTACTGTACCTATTTCACAGGTCATTAATCCTGTCTTTTTCTCTGTGATCTGTTTATAGGTTAATGGGAAACTACACAGTGGAGGGGAGGGGGGAATTCCCTAGAAAGGAAAAACTTATACAATTATTTACCAAAGAGGAATGGATAGAAATAAATCAGAAGGGCACAGTCCTGTCCCATTTTATCATAGTTTATATTTTCTTTTACTAAAGCTGGCAAAGTTATGACATCCATTATGACTCAGTGTGCAAAAACTTTGTAAATACATGGCTGTAAAAGCATACTTGAGTATGTTATGAGTTGTGTTCAGAAACAGTCTCACATTTTAATGATTTAAACTCCAGATCTAAAATTCCTTGTAAGGAAAAAAAAATAGTTTGTACATTCCTGAATATAATAATGTTCTGTGAAAATAGTCCAGTCTTTCAATCAATTCTTTCATCAATGTAGATAACTGTCATGTTAAGCTTGTCCATAATACATGAAAGAGTACTATCCAGCTTTGATTATAAGAGCTGTTAAACTAAAACCACTCTTTTAGAGTAGAGTTGATATTATGCAGTTGTGCAGTTATTAGTTTAATCATCTACAACAATTTCTGTTGTTGTTTGTCTTATTTCCAAATTGGTGCTTCTGAAAACTCTTTCTCTTTCATTTGTTGTTTAATCCCCACATACATGTTTTTACCATGATGATAAAACTACATACAATCATAAGAAACTTTCAGAAGATTAGAATATCTAAGTGACTAAGTAACTCTCTGGATAAAAAACTGTAACTGGAGGCATAGGCATTATTAATTATTAGTTACTGTATTTTTATGCTGCTCTTCCTCCCAAATAATTCATATGATTATGTCAAAATTCCAAAATAGGGAGTTAGAAGCTATGTAGCATTCAAGGTTAGGGTTAGTTTAGTTTATAGGATGCCACTATGGTGAATGTCAAGTGTTAACTAGGCTGATACAATATGCAATAGAAGTGGAGCAACTCTCCATACCGGGGGCAGAGGACACGACACCTTTGTGAGCTAAAACTAGTTAGTGGGTATTTGCTGAACTTTCTTCTTTTCTTTTATGTTTTAGTAATCTTCATCCAAAATGCTCTGCAGATTGGAGAGAATGCTGCCATTGTTTAATAATGCTAAGTAGTGTGTGTTGCTGGGTCATTTTACAAGTAGAAGCAAGTAACAACTCACAGGCAGCTGGCACCAGGATGGCAGCAGCATTCTGTAGGTTACTGTTCCCACAAGTTAAACTCCAGTGGGGGATGGGACAAATTGAAAATGTTTTAAGAGAAAGAAAAACTCTGTGTTGACATAATGGAGTTTCTGCTCCCCTTACAGTCACTGAGAAGACCTGTGGTACAAAGCAGTTGGTAGGACCTGTCCGGTGCCTTTTGAAATCTATAAAACACCCAGATGGAGAGATATTAATGAATCTTTTACAAACTGAATCTCTGAAGTTGCCATATTGCACTTCCTATCATGCTTATCACAAAGCAACCAACTCAGATCAGCGGAACTATTGTGCTCGCCTCAGAGAAACAAGACTTGTAGGTACTTTGAGTGGGAGAAAGAAGAAGCTTGGCATAGGCTGATTCAGCAACTGTACAGTACTAATTAATATTTGGGATTTTGAAGCATAAATCAGACCTGCTTTGATGCACAAGACAGTCATTTAATAGATATTGCCACAGGCATTGTTTGGCTCTTCTTCAGCTCCTGTGCTGGCAGCTGCATTCAGGAGAACTGTAGGGCATTGTTACCTTCCTGGAGGGATCTTTTTTTGTTCATCTTATCACTTGTCATTCGGTTGCATTAGAAAAAAATATATCACAGTAGCCTTGTTACTTAAAAGTTTATTTTTCATTAAAATTGAATTCAGCATCACAGTCTGATTTTATCAAGGGCTTTGCGCTGTAGAATATTTCCCCCTTTGTCTCTCTCTTTCCTCCTCATGTTCTATTGCTTTTGTATTGTTTCCTCACTAGGATAAATATTCAGTGCAAAATTTATTAACATCCCTTCTCTCTGTATGACCAGAATCAGCAATTACCAGATTCCACTGAAGCCTCTAAGTATGAACAAATAAACACGAGATACAATAAGTAGATTGGAATACAATGTCATAACAAATAATAAAACATAGTTACTGTGATCACTTAAAAGTCCTTTCTTGGTAAATCATAGTCATTCAATACAGACTATATTGGGTTGCATGGGCTATTGAACTTGATACAGTTTTTCAAATTTGTACGATAGGCAAATACAGTGGAAGTACATCCTGTCTATTTAGGCACCATTCATATCTACAGTCATTTAAGGAGCTGGTTGAAGAGATTAACCTTGCTATATGTTATTCTGTGTGAAATACTTTCCATGGAAAATTTCCCATGCAGTGCAGTCAATATAGACACTAGGATTAAACTATATGTTATGCTCGTTTATATTGTGATTTGTTTGGTTTTTGACTTAGTTGCCAGGCATGCTCAGCCACTGTAATTTTTATGCATTACTAAGATTTATGGCTTAGTAGAATGTGTAATCAGGAATTTTATTCTACAAAGTGTAATTTACAGTACGAATTAGGCTGAGATTTCGCCCCCCTCCCCCCGAATCATGTAACTTCCAGATTACATTGTGATAATGCTATAAACATAAGGTATCTTCTTTGTAAAAAGGAATTCAAATAAATACCTATGGAATGAGGAATTGCTGACTTGTCATCTATATTTATGAAACTGATTTGGGAAATACCGGTAGTAATTGATGACATACTAAAATTAGGCTACCTTCTATCTCTCTAGTTCACACTCCCATCTTTTTTTAAAATTCCTAGCACTCCTCAGCCTTTTCCCAGATAGATGTCAAACAAAAAGACTCAAGGCAAGTCTTTTCTGGTGTACAAAGTGTTTTAATAAGCATTAAAAGCTAAGGTGCATATTTATTCATGGGTTTATGGTTGCTACTTATATACGTAACAGAATAACAGAGTTGGCAGGGACCTTGGAGGTCTTCTAGTCCAACCCCCTGCTCAAGCAGGAGACCTATATCATTTCAGACAAATGGTTATCCAGTCTCTTCTTAAAACCTCCAGTGATGGAGCACCCACAGCGTCTGGAGGCAAGCTATTCTACTGAACATAGAACATAAGAACAGCCTTGCTGGAACAGGCCACAGCCCATCCAGTCCAGGATTCTGTCTCACACAGTGGCTCACCATTTGCTTCAGGGTATTCCCAAGCAGATGTCTTCACCTGCTTATGATTCCCTGCAAATGGCATTGAGAGATACCCTGCCTATCTCTCCAACCCAGAGGTTGGAAAGATAGGCAGATTAATTGTTCTGATTAATTGTTCTGTCAGGAAATTTCTCCTTAGTTTTAGGCTGGTTCTCTCCTTGATTAGTTTCCATACATTACATTCATATTCTTAATTTAACTCCACTGCCCTTTCCCAGCAAGAAAGTCTTCTTGTAGTCCTTTCCTTTACTTGGACCCTAGGAGTTTGTTTTAAGACTCTTCACCAGAAGCTGAAATCAGTAAATGACCTTTTTTTCCTTGTTCACACACACCTACCCCAACAATCCTTAGAGCTAATTATATCTTTTAATCAGTCCTCAACATCCTTCAAACTCTCCCTCTCGAGGCAAGGAAATTGAATGCTAACCCTTGTATGACTGTCAAACCCTATTTTACATTTACCAATGGAGCCAATGTATATAATGCTATTATCAATGTTCTACTGGTAAGGAACTGTAATTTGAGTGTAAATACACTGGCAAATCTCTTTCAGATATGTGAAATAACATGAAATATGAGTGTCTTAACTACAAAAGGTAGCAGTCTGTTCAGGTCTTTAAATGTATGTTCTCTCTCTAGATTGACCAACGTTGTTTTCTCCTTCTCCAAGTGCTGATGCTTATTGATAAGTAATCCTGTGTCTATATCCTGCTCCAAAACAAAGGCATATATGGTTATTTATCTTCTTTCATGAGTTTAATATGTCTTACTTTCAAACTGCCTCTCCCACACTGTTCCTGTGTTGTCCCACTACAATTACCTTCTTAGTAGTGCCAAAGAACTAAACTGAAAAGATTTCCTATTGAATGGAAAGATTATGGCTTGAGAGGGGAGGGGGGTTTGAGTCAGTGTTGACTCCTGACAACTACCTAGATGAGTCCTTGCACTTTTCTTGGCAAGGAAGTGGTTTGACTTTGCCTACTTCCTAGGACTGAAAGAAAGTGACTGGCCTAAGATCACCCAGTTGGCTTTGTGCCTAAGGCAGAACTGAAAGTCACAGATTCCCAGTATCTAGCCTGATGTCTCAACCACTACACCAACCTGGCTCTTGTGTCATTACTATTCTATGTTTGTTTAACAAACTTGAATATTTTATATTGTAGTAAACTGAGGCACCCCAGGATACTTGTTGCATTTATCCTTAATATTCTGTCTATCCAAAATCATGCCTCTTGTTTTGCTCAGAGTCAACTGACAGCCTACCATCCTTGGATACCATCAGCTTTAGAGATGAGAGAAAGATAGCAACACACTTAATTTAGAACAGAACATTGATACATGAATGTCTATCTGTCATTCTTCACATTCTCTCATACCAGAAAGACAGATGATTTAATGCAGCAATAATGCCCTTCATCCAAAGCAGAGTTCATCTAAGGATTTCAAAGTGCTTTACTGACTATTTATGCTGGTAGTTGGGGATATGTAGGAAGCACTTAGTAAACTTACTTACCGATACCATTTTTAGTGTGCCTTGTATACAAACATTTCCAGATTTCTAAAAAAAGTCAAGACGTTTTTTTCCTATGGAGGTAGATGGTAGGTTTTAAAGTGCTTTGCAAAACTTATATATTTCTGAAATGCAATAGAAAGTTAACTTTACCCTGATTCTCAAGACAGTAGACATATGCATTTCTATTGTCTATATATATCCCCTATTTAATTATTTAGTTTTGCATGTTTCTGCCCTTAAAAAATCCTGCAGTTAACAAACCATTCTGCTTTGTCTATGAAAAGTATACTTGCATGTATATATGAGTATGTGTAATTGGGGAATGGGTAGTTATGGAACTCAGATTATCTTCTAGGCACTGAGTAATCAGCAATACATAAGATAGTTAAAGAATTTACACTGTTTTAATTGAATATAAATGAAGATCATGCAACATTTCCCTCAATGGAAGTGCTGTTAAAAAAAATTTGTGATTTATGTATGTTCATATAAACCTCAAAAGTTCGCCAATTTTGGCTGACTTTGATGACAATTTAACATTAAAATTTGCCAGAATTATGTCTAACATTGTACTACTTCAACATTAAACTGGGAACAATTCCTTGCTCTTTTCTTCACTTGTAAGCTTGGATTTTAGGACTGAATTGTGAGAATTGTGACTTTAGCAGAGATGGAAACCAGGAGTCATAGCAAAAACCTGCAGTTAGGATCAAAGCACCAGAAAGTTATGTTACTAAATGATAGAGACGTGTATCAGTTCTCTGAAAGAATCAGTTGCTTGAAGAGACTTAACTATAGCATGACAATTCTTCCTTTCTTCTTGTCTAGCAGGATGCAATGTCTTCTTGGTGAAAGAGATATAGCCAAAATTAGTAAAAGAATCACTATGATTAGACTCTGCTAGCGTAAATCAGAAATTACTTGTTCCAGCTTCCAGTAATGCAATTGCACATAATCTCTAAATCCCACACAATCACCACTTAAAGTTTTGAGGAGGGAGAGAGGGAAATAATATGAGAACAAGCTTCCTTTTTTTTTTAGTTCAAAGCTGCAAGTGAGCAAAATGGATTGCTTTGGCTTTGTCCTTCCCATGAATGTTCAACAGTGCAGCAAAAACTATCTTTTAACTTAGAGACCTAAAAAAAAACCATAACTAGGCGGTAAATTTTTAGTTTTACCTCGTTTTATATAATGCATTTCTCTTTTATGAGACTGACATTCAGCCCTGTATTTTCATTCCAGTGAGTATGCAGGTACAGTGATCCCTCGTTTTTCGCGGCTTCATGTTTCGCGGCTTCAGTGCTTCGCGGGTTTTTAAAAAATACAGGGGAAAAAATGCTTCGGTAGGAGGCAAGCGTCCCCTAGTGCTTGTTTTAAACGATGTCCACCAACTCAAGTTTTCGGTGCGAATCCTACTTCGCGGTTTTTCAGTTTTCGCGGAAGGTTCCGGTCCCCATTAACCGCGAAAAACGAGGGATCACTGTATTAGTTTTTTGCATAGTTCTCCTACTTAATTTTTCAAGATGTGCTTGTGATTTTTTGGCAGCATATTTGGGAGTATGTTCCACAGAATATAAAAGTGCATATAGGATGTTACTGTTAGGAAGTAAACTGTTGATGGTCTTCAGAAAAATATTTGACCACAATAAGTGTTTTGTAAATAGACTTTCTCCATTACCAAAAAAAAAAAAAATCCTAATTGAGGATTGTTTCTTTACTGAATGCAATGATTATATAAATCAATCCTAGCTTTTATCCTGATTGAATGGGTGAGCAACTGTTCACAAAGAAAAACTTCTAACGGGATTAGTAATGAAACTGATCAACCTCTCTAGACAGTCTGGGTGTGCTTGATTTAAGTAGTATAGAATATTTTAAAATTCCTTGTAAAGGGGATGGAAACATTGTATAGATTAAATTTTCATAGAATCTAAAGATTTATTTTTTTTAAAAATGGTTTAATAGCCATTCTAGGAAGTAATTGAACTAGTTTCTCTGTTCTGTTGCTACTGTTTTGGTGATGTTGCCCTATCAGGTTGCTTTATTATCTACCTGAGCTTCTTTACAGTCAGTTCATTTTTCTTTAGCGTAAAACAATCAGTGCCAACAAAAGCAAAGTTCAGTCAGCACAACCAACATTTAACAAGCTTGCAAGACATTAGCCAATGTTGATAATATTACTGACAGAATCTATGAATTACTGATATCCATGTCAGAAGCAACTTTAAGCAGAAAATTAGGGAGTTACAGAGCAAATTATTCTACAATTGTATATAATGAAGGTGGGAAAGATTTAAATTTATACTATTCTTAGAATATAGCCAATTCCATTTGATAGATAAAAAAGTAAATAAATAAATTCAAATGTGTTGATCACGAGATCATTATATCTTTACATTTGTATTATTATTTATATTATTCTGTCTTTTTGAGAGAAGGCTACAGATTCCTCAATTTCTGCTCCTCAAATAAATTAAAGTTATTCTTTCTAGTGTTTACAGATAGTTCTCAACTTGGGACCATATCTAAGCCCAGAATTTATGTTGCTAAACAAGGCAGATGTTAAGTGAGTTTTGTTCCATTTTACAACCTTCTTTGTCACATTTGTTAAGCAAATCACTGCAGTTGTTAAGTGAATCATATCATTAACAGAATTTGGCTTCCTCCATTGACTTCATTTCTCAAAAGCCAGCTGTGAAGGCTGCAAATGGTGATCACAGGACTCTGTCTAATGTATATATTTGCCATAACTATGCTTAATCAGGATTTGGTTACTCATGATTAGGACTGTCAAACTCCCAGCCCACGGGCTGGATGCGTCACACACTGGCCATGCCCACGCCCAGTTTTAATGAAGGGGAGGGGAGAAATCCCGCTATGTCACGTGACGCCACTGTGACGATGTGAGTTTGAAACTGCTGCTATAGAGTGAGTAATTACAAAAGACCTGACTTAGTGCTAATATTCTGACAGTTCTTCATTCTTGATTCTTAACACTTTGGGATCAGGTTGATCTGAAGAAAAGAGGTAAACATACTTGAAAGTGATCTGTAAAACTCTGTCATCCCCCAGGCGCTAAAAGTATAGCCTGAAGGCTCAGTTACTTCAGTCCACGCTATTGCTTTAACCGTCAACTATTCCTAAAAACTTGATGAACTTACTAATTGGTTAAACAACTCGGTGTTCCAAAGAAGAGAGTAGGCTTCAAGACCTTTTAATATAAAAATAGAAATTCCATTCCAGTTGCAGTTGTGGCATAAATGAAAAACTACTTTTATTCATATACATTTAAATATTGCATTTACATAGAAAAACAAATGCTTATAAATTAATAAATGCTCCTGAGAAAATTGGGGATAAGTAGAAATGAACTGCACAAATTATTTTTTATTATGATAGTAGCAGGAAGTAATAAACCATCTTTTGTGTTTCAAAGACGTTTTCCCAGTTCAGGAGCTATCATTTGTATTTGTCCATTCAGTTATTCTTTACTTGTTGATATTTAATTTAAAACATTAAATATAATACTACAATATTTCCAAAATGAGGCATAATGTACTTGTGTATCGTTATGTAAAATAATCTGTACCTTCAAGTAATATATATTTTTGCTGAAATAATAATTTCGCATGAGATTCAATTTACAATAATGCAATGCATGTTAAAATGTGGCATATTGTTTCTGAAGCAATGTAACCAAAACCATGATCATGAGAATTGCAAATAATTTACTAGTACAGTACAGTGCAATAAGAATTCTCATTCTAGATAAGGACCTCAGCATATAGTGCAATCTGTAAAAGTATGGATTAAAATAAAATATATTCTGTTGTCCTTTCCTGAGTCAGCATCCCATTTGTTCACGGTATGCTTTGATCTGAGAATTTGCTGAGTTGCTACTACACAAATAGGACATTCCAGGCTGTGGGGTAATGAAAGCACACTTGAATTCTGCAGTGGCAAAGACTGTGTAAATAGCTAGAAGGAGAGCAATTCTGAAGGAACACTTCTTGTTCATTCTCATGTAGTCATAAGATACACAGTCAGGTACAGTATATAGACTGCCTCTGCTTGTTAGTCTTTTAAGAAATAAAATTTATAAATTGTTTCACAATCCAATTAAGGTATTTCAAATATTTATAAATACTTATAAACCTTTAAAGGTTTAGCTGAAATTTGTTGTAGGTTTTGTATACTTTCATATTTTCAAACATATGTGTTCCTGAGTTGGATTGCAAATTTCCTATAGATTTATCCTTTTGGAAATAGTTGGACAGAGGTTATTTTGAATATTAATATTAATATCATTATAAAAGCATCCAATAGAAATTGACATTGGATGCTTTTATAATGAATCACACCCCCAAAATTATAGCAGTTTGATAGGTTACTGCTTAACTCTACTAAAAAATGAAACATGATTTGAAATTGGAAGACCAGAGAGAAATGCATGCACCAGAACTAGTCTTTGCATTTATTTTTCATGTTTGCAAAACTGATTTAAATGTCAAGAATTCAGATATATAAATGTACTATGAATATATGTAAAACTAATTATAATTCACTGTATGAAAGTTGTTTCCCCTTTCCTCTTTTTAAAATTTTGCATAGATAAAAATGTAAGCTTTCTCATTGTTCTTAAGGTAGAGGAGTGTAAAGAGATGCCTTCTGCCTTATTAAAGTTCCCCCCTGCCTAAGGTGACCAGACATCTCGCTTTTGGTGGGACAATCACGCTTTCAAAGAATTAGTCCCGCGCCCCGTGGCCTCTTCAAAATGTCCCGCTTTTTGCCTGGGGCGGCAGCGGGCAAGCGACAGGCGCTCTGCACGCGCTCAGACAGAGGCACGAGGCTTGGGCAGGAAGCGGCGGGCTGGTGGGCAGGCGGAAGGGGAGGGCCGGCGAGGGAGGAGCCAGACAGGCAGCAGGCGGCAGAAGAAGAGGAGAGCCAGCCGGAGCCCTGACGTTTGCGCTGTGCCGCCATGCGCTGAGAGCGGCCGGCCGGAAACCCCACTGCCGCCGCCTCCTCACCCGGCTCATCCCGGGCACCCATGGCGGGACGGGCAGGTGTCTGCACAGAGGGCGTCGGGGCAGGGGCGTGCTCCCACCCGCCCCCCCCAGGGCCCTCTTTAAAGGCAGCAGCGGTGGCCCGGCCCAGCGGTGCTGAGAGCCGCTGGCTTGGGCGGGAAGGGGGAAGGCGGCCTGAGGTGGCCGCTTTCAGCTCGGCCCATCACGCCGGCATGATGGGCTGACAGCGGCCGGCTCGGGCCAACTTCCCCCTCCCCACCCCAGCTGGCGGCTCTCAGCACTGCCAGGCCGGACAGCCGCTGCTGCCTTTAAAGAGGGCCCCACGGGGGCAGGTGGGAACGCGCCCCTGCCCCGATGCCCTCTGCGCAGGTGCGTGCCGCGCCGGGGCATGCACCCCCCCCCCCGTTGACGGTGTCCCGCTTTGGGAGTTTTGAAAATCTGGTCACCTTACCCCTGCCCCATTTGTATTGGCTGGAGGTAGGAGGTGACTATGTGACATTCTGGATTTCTGGACCCTTTTTATTTGGAATTTTCCTCCACTGAAATGGGAGGATTGGAAACCAGGCAGCAGTTATACTACTTGGAAATCCAAAATTCCAGGAGAATAATAGAAGTAGACATTATACAGCAATAGCAGTATACTGCTTTACAGTGCTTTACAGCCCTCTCTAAACCATTTACAGAGTCAGCATATTGCCCCCAACAATCTTGGTCCTCATATGCTTTTATAACCACAACGTCAAAATGAAAACCTTTCTTCTTCTAGTTTATTTGCTTGCATGTTTGTTTTAAACAAACTGCTCATTGTAACAACAACCTTTACCAATGCACAAAAAGTACGTCTGAGGGCCACTGATCTTTCTGTGTCAGACTTATCAAACTTTTTGTGGGTGTAAGGTGAATCCTCTCTATAGGTGGGGCTTCCCCCATTGTTAAAGCTGCTCTGCTGATAGATGGGCATCTCTATTATATCTTAATCCTTGAGAAAGTTTTCTGAGTGATCCAGATACTTTAATATCAGATTAATATGGGCTGGTATTTTTTTTTGAGCTGTCCTCCTACTACAACATACATTTCATAATTTGTATGTAATAGAAAGTTTTGTGCTATGCTCACTTCTATGCTTTCTTGGTTTTCATTCCAAATTCAATGTAGACATATTGCTTATTTATTAAGTTAATAGGCATTGCTACTGAGTGTTAAGGTTCTTCTGAGACATAGGACTGTTGCACACACTGGTAAGATATGGTCATTAACTTCTTCAAATTTATAAAGAGAATTGTTGCTAAAACTAATTCTAAACTTGTTCCATAGCCTAATATGGATATGAAATGTATTTGGCTTCAGCCCTTCGTGGGACTTGTCTGCCAAATTTTTACAGTGATCTGTTCCATGATGAATTTACTCTAAGCAGTAAATAAAAAAAGTATTTATTGGAATAGTCATATTCCTTGACTGTCATAGCTTAACATTATTGAAATATGAGTTGCATCTGTTACATTAGAAAGAAAAAATGATAAAATGGGGACACGTTTTCCTCCTATTTTTACATATTTCAAAGGGTACTTCTATATTGTCTAACAAACTTCAAATTAGGCATGTTCTCAGGGGAATAAAGTATCTGTGGTTGTCTATGTCATCTTTGTATCTACTATGCAGTTTTATTTTAAGGTAAATTCCTCTATATTGGAGTTGATCATTAGAGCAAGAAGAAAGAAAATAATTCTTTCTTCCTCTATTGACCCATTACTGCACTAACAGTGGAAGGGGATTCTTTCAAAATAATCTAGGTTAGGTGGGGCTAGTCCCCCTTAGCCTGCAAAGCTGTTTGATATTTCTGCAGATTGTAGAATTCTCTTTGAGTTTGCAGGAATATCATTCCTAAATAGGTACGCTGTCAGTTTAACCAGGGATTACATGAAAACAGTATGGTTTATTTGGTTTCAGCTTAGTATAATTATCATTAATGGCTAAGGATGATGTGTGAACTTGTGGTTTGTCCAACGAAGTTGCTAAGCATGTCATGATGCAGTTCTGTCAAGAAACCTCCCCTTTTACGATCCTGTAATCCAGAAGTAAGATTCATTTTTTTTTACTACCGGTTCTATGGGCATGGCTTGGTGGGTGTGGCATGGCTTGATGGGCATGGGGGGGGGGATACTGTAAAATCTCAATTCCCTCCCCACTCCAGGGGAAGGTTACTGCAAAATTCCCATTCCCTCCCCATCAGCTGGAACTCAGGAGGCAGAGAATAGATGGGGGCGGGGCCAGTCAGAGGTGGTATTTACCAGTTCTCCGAACTATTCAAAATTTCTACTACTGGTTGTCCAGAACTGGTCAGAACCTGCTGAATACCACCTCTGCTGTAATCCCTTAATTCAGGGTAGAGTCAGGGTGACTGGCTGGAGCTGAGTGTTTAGTGGCCAGATACCCATCCTGACGCCATGCAGTCAGAAAGAAGGTTAATATTATATGTATCTCTATGTTTGCATATAAAAGTTTTATCTTGGACTACAAAATAGCATACAACTACTGGAACCGAGTCAAGTAATTCCTTCAGTAGGCATTGCTGGAGAATTGGCCTTGCAAGACAGTTAAACAACCACCTTATAAGCAGCCACATTTGCATTGGGGATTGTGGGCAAAATATCAGTGAATGCTCCCAGGCTCTGGAAACTGACTTGATAACAATATCAGCATCAATATTCTTTCTCTTCTGCATTTGCTGATACACCTTGAAACTCTGTTTGCAAAGCAACATATACTGTATTGTAATGCATTGTAATTGTGAGAGCAACTATACTTCAATTTGCTGTATTCCTTTAGAGTGCAATGTTTCAGAAATGGCAAAGCAGAGAAGTCAATCTGGAGGACAGTCCCTCTTTGCGAAATCTGCCTAAGGTTTTTCTTTAAAAAGGCTATAAGAAAAAACCAAAAACCCCGTGAGATCCACACTGGATAACAAGATGGTTATTCTCAGTTCAACATTTGTAGTTGTTACACGTGTTTGTTGTATCACAATATTCTATATAAAAGGTCATCTCCAATGAAGTGTTGGTGCACATTACAATGTAAACAATTAAACACAGTAGGCAAGGCCCAGGAGCAACACAACATCTTCCTTTATCACTTGAAAAAATCACTTCTGACTCTTTGATTTAATTGGATACGGTGGACAAGAGACCTAACATAGAAGACAGGCATTTTTCTAAAATAAAACTCCCTTTTTACTACCCTGTAATCGCTTACTTCGGAGTGGAGTCGGGATGACTGGATGGACCTGAACTGGCCTGATACTCTCCCTGATACCATGCCTTCCTGACCCCTCTTTTTTTTTAAACAAACAAAACCATTGTAAAAATAATTTCTTTCAAACCTTCTAAATGCTGTCATAAAGAAATCATTTGTTCAAAACTGATCCAATTATTAACTTTGACTTTTGTATAGGATTGCTTCATGCCCTTTAAAAGTGAAGGACTTCTCGCTTCATATCAATTTTTGGTTCTGTTATTTCCTCCAACCATTTTTGGATTTTTTTTCCAGTACAGCTACAGATATTCCTTCTGGGGATAATAAAAGGACATATAAGTAAAGAAATTCAATATATTATGCTCCACATAACTATCGCAGCCAGAATTACATTCGCCCCAAACTGGAAACCAAAAAACGTCTCCTCAAAGGCAGAGATCATAAAAAAGGTGCTAGAATACATAGAAATGGATAAATTAACGATGGAACTAAGGGTTAGAGAGGAAAAGAGTATTATAATACATGGAATATATGGTATAATTGGCTAGAAAAGAGATGTAAAATTAATGCATAATGAATACATAGAAAGTATTACAAAAGGAAATGGTATATATTTAGAGAGTAACAGATATTGTATATATTATATAAATGTTAAAAAAAAACAATATGAGAAAGCTGTAAACGTGAAACTGATTTTAATGTTTAAAAAATGTTGAATAAAAATTATTTAAAAATAATAATAATAAAGGTGAAGGACTTCTTCATTTCAGAACATTAGAGTCTCACCATTGATATGTTTTCCCCCAGGGTTGCTTCAGTTTGTTAGATATTTATAAAGACAACTAGAAATCATGAGTAAAGTTAATTTGTCTGAAACAATTTATGCAGCAATTTAATATATAAGCTGCTTTATAATCTTTCTCCGGTTAAATGTCTCCTGACTTTTGAAAAGACAGAACATGCTACTAATAAGATGAAGATATAGATATACCGTATTTTTCAGAGTATAAGACACACCTTTTTTCCTCTAAAAAGAGGCTGAAAATCTGGGTGCGTCTTATACATCAAATACAGCATTTTTTGCCTCCCGAAACCCCACCCCCTTCACCAAAATGCAGGAGCACTCTGCAAGCCCCCCCCCAAGGCTAGTCAAGATTTTTATTTGAAGAAAAACGGCCCCATTTTTGTGGAGAAACTAGCAATTTTGGGGAGGTTTGCAGAGTGCAAAAATAGTTTCGGAGAGCTCTTTGGAAGGCTCTTTAACTGTTTGTGCCAGGAGAAACAAAGTCTTAAGGTTTGTCAGCAATTTCCTTCTCCAGGACATGGATAAATACACCTGGAAACATCAACCTACCTACCTACTCTCTCTCTCTCTCTCTTTCTCTCTCCCCCTACCTACTGTATTTCTCTCTCTATTTCTCTCTCTCTAGCCTACCTACCTACCTAACTACATACTCTCTCTCTCCCTACCTACCTACCAACTGTATTTCTCTTTCTCTCTCTCTCTCTCTCTCTTTCTCTCTATCCTACCTACCTACCCACACACTCTCTCACTCCTTACCTACTGTATTTCTCTTATGTCTCTATTTCTCTCTCTCTCTATTACTTTATCTACCTATCTACCCTCTCTTTCCCTACCTATCTACTGTATTTCTCTCTCTCTCTCTATTCTCTCTCTATTCCTTTATCTACCTACCTACCTACACACACTTTCTCTCTCCCTACCTACCTACTGTATTTCTCTCTTTCTATTTCTTTTTGCCCCCCCCCCAATCCCCCAGCAGCACTCTATAAGCCTCCATAAGGCTATGCATGCAATTTTTTTGACCAAAAAACGGGCCGTTTTCACGAAAATATGGGTTGTTTTTTCCTCGTTTTGCCCCCCCTACCCCTCAGGAGCACTCTGCAAGCCCTCCCCCTGAAAAATGGGGGAGGTTTGCAAAGTGCAAAAAGGTTTTTTTTCCCCCTTTTGGAAAGCTGTTTAGTTAGAGTAATTGATGAGAATTACATTGGTCAAGTACTGTGCCTGCAGAAACAAAGATTTGTTCCAAAGGTGGTCAGTGATTTCCTTCTCCAGCACATGGGTAAATACACCTGGAAACATCTACCTACCTACCTACCTACCTACTCTCTCTCCCTCCCTACCTATCTACTGGATTTCTCCCTCTCTATCTCTATTTCTCTCTCTCTATCCCTCTACCTACCTAACTACCTATCTACACTCTCTCTCGCCCTACCTACCTACCGTATTTCTCTCTCTCCCCCTCTATCTACTTATCTACCTACTCTCTCTCACTATCTACTGTATTTCTCTCTCTCTCTATTTCTCTCTATCCCTCTACCTATCTACACTCTCTCTCTCCCTACCTACCTATTGTATTTATCTCCCTCCCTCTACCTACCTACATACCTACTCTCTCTCCCTCCCTCCCTCCCTCTATTTCTCTCTCTCTCTACCCCTTTATCTACCTACCTACTCTCTCTCCCTACTTACCTACCTGCTCTCTCTCTCTCTCTCTCCCTCTCCCTACCTACCTACTGTATTTCTCTCTCTTTCTCTCCCTCTCTGTCACTTTATCTACCTACCTACTTTTTTTAAAAAAATTGCCTCTTCAAAACCTGGGTGCATCTTATACTCCGAAAAATACAGTATTTTTTTTTGGTAATTTGCTTCCTTAAATCCTTGGTGCTTCTTATACTCCGAAAAATACAGTAGTACATTAGACTGCAAAACCTGTACCTACTGTTCAGGGATGGGTTCCAGCAGGCAGTACTGCTAATTCACTTGTGTGCGCGCTGCACATGTGCATGTGCATTGTAATTAAAATTGTTCTACGCATGCGCAGACCTGAAAAACAAGATGGTGACACCTATGGCAGCATCCGGGGAACCATTTCAGGGATGTGGCAGGCCTGGGTTGCTGCCAGTTCCAGTGACCCAGGCCACCAAACCACTACCAGTTTGGCCAAACCGATAGGAACCTACCACTGCTACTGTGTAAGAAGATAAGTCCTCTCTCACTTCCCAATCTGACCTTACCTTTGCTTAGTCCGACAAGTTAGTCGTTGCTTGCTTCCATTTTAAATATAAGAGACTGAGGAAAAAAGACAACTTATTTCCTTTAGGATGAGAAGAATATTGAAAGCTTGCTTCCATATATATGTAAATAACAACTAGACAGCAAATAGTTTGACAACTTGCTTTAATTCATAAAATACTGAACTGTCACTAACTGTTGCTAGGAGAAATATAATAGAAAATATTACAGAATGTATGCAAAGAAGAAGATGGCAAAGTACAGACAGTTGATTACTTTTATGTGTGACTTTAACCTTTATTTTTACTAAGTAAATAAATAATATGTAGGCTGTAGTGTAGAGGTTCAGTCATAGAATATAGTGAACCTCAGATTTTCTTCGTCTCTTCTTTCTGCATTTCCCTGCATTCATTCCAAAGTTTAGGTACTCTTCAAATTAATGTATGAGGTAGCACATTAAGGTCAGCAAAAATGACCAGCTCTATTGGTCCAACTCGATTCTAAAGACTAGCTCCACTGGTTAGCAAGGAAAACTTCATGATAGTAAAAAAAATGTCAGAAGGCCACAATGGGAAACATAATATCCTGTGTCCAATTTGTAATTATTATTGATCATTATTCTAATCATGTTTTAGATTTGTTTCTACTGATCATTATAAGATATGTAATATCTCTGGATTTGTTAGTTCTGGGTTTGCCCTTATGACAACTGAGAAAAAAGAATGTCATCCCTGACTGGTGTGGCATCATCACGCCACTCTGTGTTCTCCATTCATTCTTCTTCACCTGCACCAACACTTGTACACTCTACTTGACCTGTGCCCCCATCCCCCAATACACCCTAAAGATATCCCAGATGCCCTTCCTGACCTGTCTTCGATGTATAAGACGCACCGAGATTTTCAGCCTCTTTTTATACTTCGAAAAATACAGTACTTCTTAAATAATCATAAGTGATATATAGCAGATGATCATCTATCCAGCCTAACTCTTGTTTCTCTTGGTCCACTGTTTGTTTCATTTGCTGAATCTTGCTTTGTATAAATGTGATTTAAATATTGGGAGGAAATGAAGATACTCTTGTCCATTTGTTACAGTTGTGGTCCTCAGTTTCCAAGCCTCATCAGGGTGCCGTCTGCTGGACACTGCTGACTGGCGGCCCCAGAGCACGAGCCTTCTCTGTGGCAGCCCCTGCCCTCTGGAATGGCCTACCGCCCGACCTTCGCATGATCACAGACCTGCGCCTCTTCTGCCAGGCTCTAAAAACATACCTCTTTCATGAGGCCGGCCTGGCATAGCTCTAAATTTTAATCTTGTTTTAGAAATGGGTTTTAATTGGCAATTTTAGCACGGGTTCAACTTAATTTAATTTATTTTTAATATTCTGTATTTATTGCTTTTTACATTTTATTCCTTTCCTGTGCACCGCCCTGAGTCCCATCGGGAGATAGGTGCGGTATAAATTTGATAAATAAAATAAATAAACTCATTCAGTGGCCATTATTATTATTATTAAAAAAAAAAAAGAACCAATTTCATTGTAATTTTTACAATGACAATAAAGATTATTATTATTATTCAAAATTATAACAGGGCTGAAAAAGGCTGACTTTCAACTTCTCCTCAGAGTTTCAGCCATCACAGTGTCTCCATGGCATCTGGATGCTTGATGCCCAGCTTGCAATTATCACAAAGCAGCAAGCCGTGGTCATTGCAATTTCTGATGTCCTCCGCCAGCTTCCCACAAACAAAGCCAGTGGAGAAGTAGCACTTCTCATTCTTTGCCTGCCTCGACTTTGCCTGCCAACAGCACTCTTTTGCTCCCTGAAGCATGTGTGCACCATGGGTGGTATTCACTTGCTTTCCCTACCGGTTTGCAAATGTGAGTGTGCATGTGTCCACACATGCACTCGGCCTTCCACACATGGATTTGGCTTGAAAATTTGCCTAAATAGGATGGCATAGAGCCGGACGGGTGGGCAAGCCCACCTGTGATTTCCACTACCGGTTCAGGCGAACTGGTCTGAACCAGCTGAATACCGTCTCTGGTATTCAGCTGGTTCAGATTACTGCCGTTTTGTACTTAACAACCCACACAGTCCAGCGATTATGAAAGTAACAAGGACTGCCAAGATTGCCATTACTAAGCAATGCAATCATGTTACATTGCGTATTATGACGGCATCACTCAGCAGAGAAAATCCCCCTTCCATTTGCTGTCATAAACCTGTAATTGGGAAGACGTGGCTGACTTTCTGTAATTATGGAATGTTCCTTTAGCAAAGATTTCATAAAGTATCTATGTGATGGACACTATATTAAAATGGCTCCTCCTAGCGTAAATATTTGCACCCAGGTTTTTTTTCTAAAAATCACCAAGCTGTCTTTAAACATTTAATAGACACATTGAGAGTTTCATACTAATTAGAGAAGTCTGGCATGAATATTGAGAGAGGTCTTCACTGGGACTTGGATTTTTTTTACAATCCTGGATATTGTTAAGAGATGTATTCATATTTCAGCTAAGTGAAGTCTACCTTTCCTTCAGACTTTTAGACAAATGCATGGAAATTGTGGAAAGTAGGGGATGATGCTATGTGTGAGGCAATTATCTAAGGGCACAAATTAAGCTCTAGACTAATTTAGAAGTGTATAATAGCTCTATCCATGTCATCTCATTTCCTTCTCATGAAATCTCCTGGAACTCCAGTTAGTGATACTTTTCAAAAGGAAACTGGCAGCTTTACTCAAGGACCAGCCAGGACTTCTTTAAGACACCAGAAAGCCCAGAGGCAAAATGTTTGAACACTTCCCCTGCCCATCCCCATTCTTGTTGCTACATCCTGCACTGATCATTTCAAATACTCGAATTATGCTTCAAATGGGATCCCCTCCTGGAAATCGGCCTGCCAGCATGGCCTCTATTGTCCCCCTTTAAAAAGGCACTGGTAGGGTGACAGTGCAAAACCAATTAATCTATTTTATTTTGAGTGCAAAAAGTCACCCTATGGCGACTCTAAGCCTAGCAAGCAGAATAGTTTTTTTTTTCTACAGAGTAAATCAATTTTCATGCTTGGTAAAGAGTAAAAAAAGTCCTTGAGCCAAGTAACTGCATCCATTCTTCTTGACAGTATTACAGAAGAAGTTTGTGTCGCTTTCTTCCACAGTGTTGTTTCCCCCCCCCAATTTCTCAACTAATCAGTAGCCCCAAATTCCCACTCTGTAACATCTCTCTACTATCCCTGGCTAATCTTGCTTAGCTTCCAAATGCTGCCATCTCCTGAGACTGTCTTCATGTACATACCAAATAATTGCCAGTTTGTTGTTTTCATTTCTTCCCTTCTTATTCAGCATCCTCAACAGGAACATCAGAGACCTCTTAAACAGGAATCAAAGCATTTAGGTCACCTAGCACAATCCTTTTTTACTCTTACTTAAAATGATTCTTCGGAATTTCAGAAAACTTGTTAAAGAGAATGAAGAGTCATGCCACCACTCTTTGGGCTTTCCAAAAAGGCGTTAAGCCACGGCTGTGCCACCTTGCATGGAAAGCCCCAAAGAAGTGCACAGTCCTGGGGTTGGTTAGTGCTGAGAGCCATCCCTTTACACTTGTTAACCAACTTTTATCAAGGTTAACACACTCTTTCCTCCTTTAAAAAGATTATATTGTTTTAAATTTGTAACCCAATTTTTAACTTTAATATTTTACTTTTTATGTCCTATTTTATGTTTCAGTGCTTCATTGTATATGCTGCCCAGAGTCTTTCAGGGAGATGGGTAGTTTAGAAATGTGAAAAATAATAAAGAGAGGGGGGGAAGAGAGAGAGAGAGAGAGAGAGAGAGAGGGAAGGAAGGAAGGAAGGAAGGAAGGGAAGGAAGGGAAGAAAGAAAGGAAGGAAGGAAGAAAGGAAGAAAGAAAGAAAGAAAGAAAGAAAGAAAGAAAGAAAGAAAGAAAGAAAGAAAGAAAAAGAAAAGGTAAGACATGACAAATCTAGTATAGATTTTTTTCTATGGGCTAGAATTAAAATAAACCTCTGGAGCATGGCATTGGGCAAATTTGTACAGTTGCATATGGGAAATAATATTTCATTACTTGGAATACTTCTGTAGATGCACACTTTTACCATCTTTGATGAAACAATTAAAATCATTATTTTTAATTCTATTTCTGGCTCCTAAGAATGCAATTCATTTAAAAAGAATATATTCCAGATGAATTTCTATCTCATGCTGATTCAGAACTTGATTAGATATTTAAAGCCACAATGAATAAAATATATTATTACATACATGCTTTATTTTCCAATTGCAAAGATACATCTTCTTAGCTTTGGCTGGATTGTTCCCTTTATAATTATCCCAAAATTGGTACTTAGACTTCCTAACTTACTATGAGACAATTACATTCATGAGGATACTCCATCATTTTGTGCTAATTTCTCAGGTTGTTAATAAGAGGTCAGAGCACATTTTAATAATTGACAAGGAGTGGTTCATATATCTCATTACACTTTTCCTTTGATATTGAACAGAAGTAAACTTTACATTTATTCAATAATCTAAAAAACTAGTTGAGGAGATAAACTGCTGCATTACAATACCCTAACCTATATTTTTAAAGCCAGGAATATCTGACACGCTAGTTATTAGCCTGCATGTTGTTACTGTTTTCATTTAATTTGTTAAAAAGATGGGAATTAGCAAGGAATTTAACCTACAAGCAAGAGTACCTTATTAAAAAGTCATCTAGCCTCTTAAACGTGCTGCATACAATTTCTAGCTGAGGAGACTGAGATTAAGTACATCTGGAGAACGTCAGGTTAGGAAGTTAGAAAATGTTGTCTACCCTTCACTAGTTTCTTTTTGAATCAGGTGATAGTTTGAGTAACCCATGAAGATCAGAATGATTAATTTCAGATTGCAAATCACTACATGTGAAGTCAGCCTGCTGCTTCATAGTCTAGAAAAACGGCTCCACTGGCAAATGCCACTTGAGCTGGATTTGTAGAGTCAACTTTGGCTTCTAACACTGTACATTAATAATTCTATTTTGAGTGGTGTTAATAAAAGAACAAAGCAGATTCATAAGATTAATGTTAAAATCCCTTGCCCAAATGTTGATTACATTCCAGCATTTTATTTTAGGACAAGGAGTTCTTTCATCTGTAGATTTTTTTTTAATGAAAAGGAACTAAATATTATAGAACTAATGGGAAATGGTACATGTCTTCTGACAATAGAATTAATCTAATTTGTCACTGTAAATAGGGGAGATGGGCGACATAGAAAATTAATAAATAAAATACACAATTATGCCAAGAAGAGATAGATAATTATTGAATAAAGGAAATGTATCTAATATTTTTGTCACATTTGCACTTGGTAGTATAAAATATACAAAAAGCTATTGATAACATCCTAGACCTTGATTTGTAGAGTTGTTGACATAACTTTTGTATAGTTCTATATGCTTTTTAATTTTGTTTTATATTGCAAACTCATATATTGAGATGGGTAGCTATATAAATTTCAAATAATCAATGAAGAAAATCCAGAAAGTACCCTAGATTTTAATCTGAAATGATTATTATTGGATCTGTTTATTGTTGGATACCATTTATAATTATTAAGAAGCTGGTTTATTTAACACAATTTCTTGTAAATAAAATATGGATGGATATTTGCCTTGATATAAAAACAATTGATTTATAACTGGAGGTCAGAAATGAAGAAGCTTCTTGGATGAGCGAAATACCTTCAAGCAAAACAAAGAAACTCCAGTTGTCTTTTGAAAAAGCACCTTTAGGACAACCATAATCTGGATGGCTGAGAGTCTCCATAGATAATTGATTTCTAAGATTTTATTATCATAGGTTGTATGGTCCCATCTTTATGAAACAATTTCATATTATTTATTTGAACAATAAGTAGGATTCCCAGGTTGATACCATCTCTTTCTTGAGAATTTAGGTCCAGTCAAGTTATGTCACATAGTTAACTATTAAGATTTCTATATATAGAAATGTGGCATTAATAGTACTGAGTGGTATGAAAGCTCAACAATTAAGGAGGATGAAGATGAAGAAATATTTCTCATGTGCTACAGGACTCCATTTTCATTCTAAATAGATAACTATTCAGTTCATCTAAGACAGGTCTGTCAAACTCCTGGCCCGATGCGTCACGCACTGGCCCTGCCCACACCCAATTTAGCAAAGGGGAAGTCCTGATATGTCACGTGACGATGCTGTGATGACGTAAGTTTGATACCCCTGATCTAAACCACTATATTATATAATTTTCTTTTCAGGTTAAGACTAATAGTTATGAATTTAGTTGTAGCATTACATCAGATATTCATTGTGCTTGTGCAAAGTGATACAAATTGGTGTTATTGAGAAGAAAATGAATTTGGTTGGATCAACATCCTTGAATGAAAGAAAATGTGCCCAATTATACAAGACTATGAATGGCCTTCTGACAACCAGAAAATAAAGCACTATTTTCTTAACCTTATGGTATTTGCACCACTAACCATATCATACGGCATAAAAGTTCTTCTGAATAATTTTACTATATAAAGAACATTAAAGGTTATAGAGAATTCTTTTTGAAAGAGAAATGTAGAACTTGTGGCCAGTTTTGAAACAGAATGAATTATTTAAATCCACATAGCTCATTTGATTTATTAAAATAAGGCATTGACAAGAGAAGCCCTCACCAAACTCTACTTGTGAATGACACTGAAGTCTGCCTTTATTTCCTGCATGCCAGAACAGATATAAATAATTCAATGACTAGCTTTATTCAACTTTCTTATCAGAGCATCTATAAAGAACTAGAAGGTGCTACATTTTCAGCTTTGCTGCTCCTTTAAACCACAATTCTAGGGCATACTGAATTTGCCAAAGGCAGAATTTTTTGTCTTGTAGTAGATTTTTAAATGTAACAAAACAGGCAAAAGATTCCCCCCCCCCCCCAAATCACTCTGCTTTCAATGTACTAGAAAACTATAGTGCAAAAGATACAGGTTTTTTTTTTCTATAGACACACATGTTGGAGAGTGGTTTTTTCTAAGAAATGTGACTACTTATTAATGTTAGTAGGGTTATAAAGACTTCTTAGTACACTGATTTTGTTAATTTTAATTCAATAGTAAAGGGTGACAATCCCTATTTCCGTGTGTGTGCACGTGTGCGCGCACGCTCACATATAGACCTTTGAATGACTCCTGGCAAATGTCTGGTCAAGTTTCTTGGCAGAATTTTGAAAAGTAGGTTGCTCTTGCCTTCTTCTTAGCTCTGAGTGAGAACAACTGGCCCAAAGTCATCTACCAGATTTCATGCTTAAAGCTGGACCAACACACCATTTGCTGGTTTTTAGTCTGGTGCCTTCACCACTGCCCAAACAAGTTGTCATTTCCAATTAAGTGTATTTCTATATTCCTCTGTTTTGAATAATCAATTCTAAACTCTATCTTTTTTCAGAAATTTAGCATTGAACTCTGAATTTTTACCATTTCCTTATAAAGGTCTCATTTTCCCCCCTTGAATCTTGTGACTAAATAAAGGCAGCCCATATGACACAGAATCCTTAATATCCTGAATACTGCCCTATCAGCAGATTAGAATGAAGGCACTTTATGAAGCTTTACATTAGATTCAATATTAATTAAGGCTGAAACAGAATGTCTGCCAGAATTGTTTCTATGTATGTATTGTGAGTTTATTTAAGAATGCATTTGCATCCTTTAAAAAATATATATATGTGACTTACGTTTGCTAAAAATATCTGTTCTGTTTGATTAAAGGAATCTCTCTGGCTCCTTTATAATAATTTTAAACAGTGGGAACAATTGTATCTGATTTGTTTTTATTAATATATGTAAGCTAGAAGCAGTTGAATTTCACAGTTGTATTTTAAAACAGTCCAGTGCATATTTTAAGGCAGCATTGGGTACTGGATGTCTATTTGGCATTAGATATGCTGCATATCATAAGAAAAGCACCTTGTCTCTTAACTAGGTAAGAGGAGAAGGAAAACAAGTTTTTGTTAGTTTTTTGTATTGCAGCAGCTGGCTCTACTGTTACTATAGCAACATACCACATGATAAGGTATATTAGGTTGCTCTGCATGGGCACAAGTGGCGAATGAATAGCAAAAAGTTAAATGTTACTTGGAGTTTCTTATGTAGATATGTTTATGGTTCAATGGTCTAGGAAAGTTAGTGTTGTGATGCTGTTTTAAACAGCAGATTCAGGTAAGTTAAAACTTGTTTTCATTTTTTAATTTTGCCCTTTCTTCCTCAAAGTGGAAAACTAGATCTTTTATATTTTCTTGCTTTTCTTTTTGCATGTATTGATCTTATCATTGTAATCCTTGCAAAATTAATACTCCAATTTTGCTAGGATCTTCAAATCACAACATGGCAGTGTCTATTGTAATGTTTTCTGTTTTCCAAATAAAGGTCCAAACAAAGGTGCTCATTTAGTGACCTTAGTTGGAACTAGCAACTTGGTCACTATGCAAAGCAGTTGCTAAGATCACTGTACTTGTGATTTTATGTCAGCTTTCCTTTGCTTTACAGACCCGTGAAGGTCATAAAAGTGAAGATTTGTTGAAAAGTTAATTTTTTATCACCACTGAAATTGTAATTCAAAAAGATGCAGTCACTAAATGAGGACTACTGCAGTTGATGCGATTTGATGTCCATAGCTTGTTACACATGGTGAAGAACATATATGGAGATTCTCAGTCATCCAGGTCATGGTTGACCCAAAGATGCTCTTCAAAAGGCAATTAGACTTTAGTCAGAACTGAAGAAGTTTCTTGGTTGAGAAGCAAAGTATTTTCAAGAAAGAAAAAAAACCCAGTCCAATTGCCTTTTGAAAAAGTACCTTTGGGACATGGTCAAGGAATATTCCATTGTCATATTTATGGCCCAAATGCATGCCTCACTAAACACATTCTTTAGAGTTTATAATGTAAACAATGTTCTTAGATTTGAAAAAAATAAGAGGAAAAAGGAAAAATAGTCCTGATTTTTTACAACATAGTCATTGCCACCAACCTCCAGTATAAATTTATCAGCAGTGTTTTTTATGTAGAACTAAAATTGCTGTCCCAATTATCATTTAACAAAGCTCCAAAAAAAGATGGCATCTTTCAGGAATGTAGACAATTAGATGATTCCCATTTCTAAATCTTTTGTATCAGTATAATTAGACCCATTATCATCACTAGTGCTTGAATATTTCCATATGCTCAAGAACAGTGACAAAATTCTGAAATTATTCATTATGAATTTGGCTTTAGTGACCAAATAGAACACCAGAGAGGTACTTGAAAATAAAACAAAAGTAAAAACAAAGTAAAACTGGCAGGCTTCCATCTCAGATACAACTAGCCTTTTAATTAGCCTTTCTAATTACCAGCCTGCCATAGGACAAAATTGGTTGCATTTTGCTTTTACAGATTTTTATGGGTTGATTTTTATTCTGGTGGTTGCAAAATACCCTGGAGGAGACAAAATGCTACTAAAATTAAGTTATGCCCTAAAGCTAAATTATCCCCTTTGACTTTCTTATAAAAACCAAGAGCTGATAGTTTATTTCATTTCTTATTCCTACATTTTAATTAAAAATATGTGCTTGTTAAAAATAAGAATTAGTTTCCTATCCACAGCAAACCATAGGAAATAATCTACCCTATGTTGATAACAGTCCTTTTGCAAATTGGGCTTCATTGATTGTTATAGTCATTACAGATTTATTTGTAAGTGGAATTCACTATTCATGAATAATCTACAGAGAATATATTCTATTAAAATTATCCATTCACAAATGATAAGGTGGGTATATGTCTCATCTTTCACTCATAAAATCAAAAATGAAAGAAGCATCCCTACATGTTGTAGGGAAACACTTTCTGCTCTGCATTTTAAACATATTTGATTAAAATTGCACTTGCATGTTTTTGTTTTAATATTTGGAAGTTTTAAAATTGTAAATCATAATCTAATTGACAATAATATTTTGTAATTCATTCTTAGGTTTACTAGGTCCATGCCTGCACTAGTACTGTTAGTGTTTATTGCTTATAAAATTATAACTACTGTTATTTTTTTACATCAGAAAAAGCCAAAAAATACATTTCCAAGACAAATAATTGTTTTAGGTACTTTGTGCATTGCAAGTCCGAACATACGGACGGATAGTTCTGTTGTATAATGCCCAATATTATTTTTTCAATTCCACAGTAGCCCTATTAACATTTGAACTAAAAAATGTGGATGTGAAAGACAAATTCCATGATTTCCCTTCAACATGCCTGCCAAGTTTAAGCATCATTATGGTTTAGTGTTTTTGCTCTGATACCAGTAATTAAAATCATGCAATGCATTTAATTTGTACCTTTTATCTATTCATCTAAGAGGAAGTTATGGAATGTTCTTTTGAATAGGCTTTCTTCGTTGGTAATAATTTTATTAAAGCCTACAAATACAAAGATAAAAGACTAATGCAAACCAAGAAAAATACCGTATAAAAAAGAAAAAAAGCAAGTAAAAAAGAAAAGAAAGGGGGGAAAGAAAGAGAAAAAAAGATATATAAAGAAATGACTCCTCCCCCCTCCCTACAAACAAGTATAAACTGCAGCAACATAACACCACCTCTGATATTTCGGTAAAAAGGGTCTCTTCTTCCCATACCACATCATTTATCAATAAACAAATTGTAAAAACTCACCTTTTGTATTCTAGCTAATTGCTTTCTCTAAAAAATTTTTTAATGATTTTTTATTATTTTATTTCCTCTCAAGAACAGTTTCAGTAGCTTAACATGCCCTCTTGTAAATCCAAGAAAAAAAGGCTTTCCAAGACAACCTAATGACAGAAAGTCTTGAAAGTAATTTCTGAATACGTATTTCCTAAATAGCCTTAATTTCTTTCATAGTTATTTACAGACTAAATTCTGTAGTCAAATAATACTGCAACATGATAAAAATACTCACTTTTCCTTTAATTACCTTCCTTTTATGATTGCAAGTCTCCCAGAATTACCCTAAGATGGGCAGACGATAAATTTTTACAAACAAACTAATAGTTCTCCCTGGTTCTCTCTTAACAACTTTCAAGTCCTCTCTTATCATCTGTTTATTTTTTAATCAGTTAAGTTTTCCCACAAGAGGGTTTGTTGCAGTTTAATAATATAAAATTTTAAACAACCCACAAGAAATATTCTTGCAAGTCCATCTGGTCCCTTAACTTTCCGAAATCAAAATTCAAATCATCCCTTTGTTGTTTTCTAGTATTTTCTTTTTTTTTTAATCCTTAAACTTACCATAAAGCTTCTTTCATCCAGGTTAGAAACTCATAGTGTGATGAAATTTGCTCTTCAGAAAGCTTTTAACATCCCCCTAAAAATGATAACAAGCAATTTCCTCAGCTGGTTAAGGAAGGAGGTGGGTGAACTCAGTATCTAAATGAAAAAATAGATGATATTTTTTCCCTGATTCCCTAAACTCTCGAGTAACCCAGAGAGCACTATTTTATCATCTCTTTACGAAGAGTCTCTATATGGAGCACATTTGTGAGTGATCCTAATCCTCTCCTTGATCCAGATAAGCATTCTAAGGACCACTTTAATGTACTGCCTCTTCTTTCTATCAGCTTTGCTTTTTTTTTCTATCCACCATTGCTTTCCTGAGAGTCCATTATTACTCCACTAACATGTGTTTACTCAGGAGTAAGCCCAGAGCATTTATTGAGACTTAATTCCAGGAAGATGAAACTAAGAAGAAATTCACTCCAAACTGTCAACAGTTTGTTGCAGAAAAATCAAATCCAAAAAGCAGACACAGATAACTGATTCAGCTGGATTCATTAACTTTTTATATGCATAATAGCAGATTAATAAATGTACACTCTCAATAGTAGATTCTTTCAACGTGGTAGAAGTTACAAGCAGGACAGAACAGTTTCATTTTAGAGTTCAGAGGAGACAGAATCAGTTGTTTTAGTTTCAATTCTCAGCACAGACTCAGATCTGTTTAAGAGCCCATTCGCTGACTTAGTTGCTATACGTATTCATTGGCTGACCTTACAATAATACAATAATACAATAGCAGAGTTGGAAGGGACCTTGTAGGTCTTCTAGTCCAACCCCCTGCGTGGGCAGGAACCTTATACCATTTCAGACAAATGACTATCTAACATCTTTTTAAAGACTTCCAGGGTTGGGGCATTCACAACTTCTGGAGGCAAGCTGTTCCAGAGGTTAATTGTTCTAACTGTCAGGAAATTTCTCCTTAGTTCTAAGTTTACCTTGTTACCACGTCTCTCCCAGTCATGAATATTCTAACACAAACCTTCTTAGATTTAATTTCATGCCATATTCAATTCTCAAAAGAAGAGGCAAGATGAACAGTATAATGTAAAATTCGTATTTATACTTCTGGAACAGCTGAGAATTTGCTAGATTATATCTTACATTGCTCTTTTAGTGCAAATTTCTAGAGGGAACATTTTTATTAAGAAAAGAATGATACTTTTTTGTTTTGAGGTATGGAATATTTATTCCTTAATCGTAATGGTTGCCCTATAATTAATCGCCTTTTTGTCTAGATTCTGTTTACATTGCATTGAAAATGTATTGAGATTAATGTACTTAATCTTGTCTGAATAATCAGATTTGTAATATTAATTATAGGTTGTATAATGGCTGTTGCTGTTTTGATCTTATTAGAATAGTCTGTAGTTAAATAAACAATGCTATCTGCTCTAATCCCACAGTAGCATTGAAATAGAATTTTATAAAGCAATATGTAATATATTTCAGTGTGAAAAAAGATACATACTGATAAAAATCCACCTCAAACCAGGCAAATGTAGAATGTTAATGATATTGGGCTAAGCAATTTAATAAGATGTATTCTTGTGAAATACTTCACAGTTGAACTGTCCACCAACAGACTTTGCAAAGTTATTTTGCTTTAAAAAGATATTAGGTTTAAATGGACAATCATTGGGGAAGGCTTTAAATTAAAGAGTTTGCAGGGTGAAAACAAACTCCCCAAAGTAAAGATCTGTGTAGTATAGAAAATGGGCATCTTGCTGAAATGAGGCTTCTCAATCCACTCAACATAAAATCAGAAAACTGCCTCATAGAATTCATGGCCTTCATGGAATATGTATTTAACATATGGGAAATAAGATGGTCTTGGTGCAAAAGAGCAAATATGATTTAATAAACATAATTGATTTCTCCCATGACTGAAATATAAACATTTGAAAGCTAGAATTGGTTCAAAAGGAATACAAGAAAGAAAAAGGGAGGAGCAGTTGCGCTGTCTCTTAAAATACTTGTTCCTGCTGGAAAATCCAAATGTTGGAAATGTTATAAAGAACATTTGATTTAAAATAAGAGAAGAAACAAATCAAGCAAACCTGTCTTTGGCCCACTGTTCTTCAACATGGCATGGGACCTAGTTACTTGCGGGATCGCATCCTACCCCATACATCCCTTCGGCCGATTCGCTCCCACAGAGAGGGGCTTCTCCGGGTACCATCTACTAGGCAATGCCAACGGGTGACGCCCAGGGGAAGGGCCTTCTTGGTGGCGGGTCCGACCCTCTGGAACAACCTACCCCCCGAACTTAGATCTATCCTGGACCTCCGCTCCTTCCGTCAGCAACTAAAAACCTACTTTTTCCAACAGGCCGGCCTGGCCTAACCTACCGTTTTTAGCCTTAGTTGTTTAGTAGAGAAATTTTGAATTGGGCTTTAGGGATTTTAATGGGGTAGTTTTTAGCACAGGGTGTAATTTAATATAGTTTTAATGTATTTATGTATTTATTGTGATGTATTGTATTTTTATATTTGCCTGTGCACCGGCCCGAGTCCCTTTGGGGAGAGGGGGCGGTTAATAAGTCGAATAAATGAAATGAAATGAATGAACATCTTCTTCATAAACGATCTAGATGAGGGGATTGAAGGTGAGATCATCAAATGTGCAAATAACATCAAGCGGGGGGGGGGGATTGCTCACATTTTGGAAGATAGACTCAAGATTCAGAAGGATCTTGGCAGACTTGAGCATTGGGCTCTATTCAATAATATGCAGTTCAGTGGTGAGAAAAATAAAGTCCTGCACTTAGGCAGGAAGAACCAAATCCACAGGTACAGAATAAACAATAACTGGCTCGGGGATCTAGGTGTCCTAGTAGGCCACTGCTTAAATATAAACCAACAGTATGATGCAGTTGCCAAAACATTCAATGTAGCTAGGCTGCATTGGCAGAGGGACCACAGTCACAAGCAGCGATAGTACCACTCTCTACTGCTCTAGTAAGACCACACTTGGAATATTGCATTCAGTTTTGATAATCATGATACAGAAAAAAATCCTGAGACCTTTGAAAGAGTGCTGAGAAGAGCAACAAAGATGATAAGGGGTTTGGAGGCTAAATTATACATTGAATGACTAAGGGAATTAAGTATGTTTAGCCTAACAAAGAAAAGGCACAGGGGAGACATGATAGCTAGTCTTCTAGTATTTGAAGGACTGCTACAGGGAAGAAGGAGTCAGTTGATTCTCCAAAGCACCTGAGTACAAGACAAGAAACAATGGGTAGAATCTCATCAGAGAAAGATTCAACCTGGAACTAAGGAGACATTTCCTGTTAGTGGGACAGCTTACCTTCAAAGGTTCTGGGTGCTCTGTTTTTGGATGTTTTCAAGAAAAGATTGGACAACTAATTGTCCGGGAATGGAATAACAACTGCCCTGAGCAGGGGGTTGGACTAGAAGATCTTCAAGGTTCCTTCCAGACACATGATTATATGATTCTATTCTATGATTCATTCCATGTGTGTGTCTGTGTGTGGAAGGAAAATTAAGTTTCAGTGTTTAAGATGTATTTCTCATGACTTGAGATAATAGTTTGGAAGCCTAACTTGATCTACCAGCTAAAAGACCTTATTGAATGCAATAATCTTTTTAGAGACTATGAATGTGAAAAGTGTATATATAATGGAAATGATAAATTATGATTTTATCATATATGACAACTTTATTAATCACATATGCATTTGGTTGCATAAATTGTTTCATATTTTAAGATACAGTAGTTTGTAAGATACAACTGTAAATATGGGAAAATAAAATGCCTTTCATAGTGAAGCATAATATTCAATGACATGGTGAAAATATTTGCCAGTAATATTTTGATATTATGGAGTGGGGTGCCTGGCATCCCTGCCAGTGGCAAAGAAGCGCCGGACTCTCCCCTCCCCTCTCTCGTTGGGGCAGGGGTGGTGAAGGCGCCTTCCAGATCTGAAACCCACAAGGAGAAACTTCGCCCGGCGCGCTGCCTCTGCTGTCCTGTCGCCCTGAGAGGGGGCGTGAAACCATGGTCGCTGGCAGCATGGGCAGTGCGCTCCAAGAAGTGGCTGCCAGGGCACCCTATCCACTGCCCACGCTGCCAGCGACCACCTGCCACCCCCAAATTGTGCCCCATCGCAATATGCGCATCTTAATAGAGTCTGGCAGCTCGGCTGGTCTTTGCAGGGGAAACCTTGCACAATAAAGAAAAACTTCATGAGAAGTTTTTCTTTACTGCGCGAGATGTTTCCCTGCACAGCGCGGCCTAGAGAGAAAAGTGGTGGAGCTGCCAGACTCAATTAAGATGTGTGCCCCACCCCACCCCATCTCCTGCCCTACCCCATCTGCCACCCCCAAATTATGCCCAAACATTTTACGCCAGGTGTCCTTTGCTGCCTGCGCACTCCGGGTGGCCAGCAGCTGAGCCGGCAAGCCGGCAATCATCTGGCTGCTTCTAATCTGTCTCCGCGCCTGCACCCTTGCCCGGCCGCGCTGCCCTCTTGCTTTTCTCCCTGCCTCCTCCGGCCACTGATGCTGGCCAAGAGAAAACAGAAAACAAGTCTGTAGAGGAGGAGGAGGGCATGTGGCTCTGCGATGTCCACTGGGGAACTAGGAATGAAAGCATTTTCAAGTGGCAGCGCGTACTAGAACTGCCTGCCACCTGAAACACGACGCACTTGTTTGGCCTCTGCACGTGCCCTTTTTTGAATCGAGAGGGGATTGTGGTGCTGCCGCCCAAAAATGCTTTCATTGAGAAGGCTTTGAACGCCATTCCCCGGGCTGCTTTGGGAATCAGGCTCGCCGCATGGAATCACCCAAAAATGTAACACATGAAGCGGGTGGGTGGAGCTACATTCGGAGTATAAGACGCACCCAGATTTTTGCCCTCTTTTTGCGGGTTAAAAAGGTGCGTCTTATACTCCGAAAAATACGGTATATCTCAGAACTTTTAGCAAGCTATGGCATCCTAGTGAAGCATGATTAAAACTGACCATCCTTTAGGTAGATATAATAACCCAAATCTAAATTTGTTTATGAACAGTTATGTGGGGAATATAGTAACTATATAGCAAAATTATCTTTTAAATATTATTCAATAACAGCAAAGCAGGTGAAATAATTAAAAATTATCTGTTCAAGATCTTAGTTATCTGAAAGGGGGGAAATGTAACAAATGAAAAATATTTGTGTTAATATGAATTTTGTGGGATAACTTTTATATTCAGTTAAATTTCAGAAATACCGGTAGTCCTTGATTTACAACTACAATTGAGCCCAGAATTTACGTTACTAAATGAGAAATAGTGAATTTTGCCACATTTTACAACTTTTCTTGCAACATTTATTAAGTGAATCACTACCTGTAATCATTCATCTTAACGTGATCACTACTTGTGCTTCTTAAGAACCACATTAAAACAGCACTTTCCATTTTGGAATGGAAAATTGTGAGATTATTATGAATAGCGAAAAGGATAAGCACCAAACAAACACTAAGATATAAAGTTTAGTAGAAAGTGAATTGCTACATGGGGATAATTTATTTCTTTCAATTACACAATATTAATTTTTAATTGTGTGTATTTTAATTTAGGGTATCAAACTGCTGTCTGTTTACAACTGAAAACAAATGTTTAGAGGTTTCAAGGGCATTTGCTGTTTTCTCCTAAAGGAGGAAATGGGGAATATATTTTTCCGCAAAAGGCAAAGAGAGAAACAATACCTTGTGTATTGGTAGCTTTCTCCTTTGCACTTCCTTTGTGTCTGCCTTTTTGGATCTGTATGGCATAATTAGATTTTCTACTCTGATGGTTAGGAATTGTCTTTTTATGACTATGCTCCAGCCATTCAAAAGGAAAGAACAAAATGCATCAGGCCAATATTGAGAAGGGGGGAATGTTTGTGTTAGAAGGAAAAATGAGAGAAGTTTGTTATAATAGGCTCAAAGGACAAAGAGCAAAGATTGCTTTGCCACTGCTAAATGGTTGCGCAGATTTCTCTGGCGAATGAAGGCAAATATATGTGTCCCAGGATAATGATGCAAGATCCAATCTGGGTTGGTCACCAGGACCAGAGCTTGTCCTGCCAAGCCCTCAGGTCTTAAGTACTTGATAAGAATTCTCTGCCAGTGCAGGCAAGGGAATGTATGAGTCTATCATTGGGGGAAGGTTGCATAGGTGTTCCATTTATTTTTCTACAAATGTAGTGTTCTGGCTAGGGAACACTCAAACAGCAAAGCACAGAACAAGAAGTCAGACCAACCAATCGGCATGCAGGACACACATCTCCTCACAATGTGCAGCTGAAATTTGGAAGGTGTTTGTGTCAGCTCAGCTGCAGCCATGTGCAATCTATCCTTGCTCATCAATCCCTTTGCAGTGTAGGTATGCAGCAATAGCTACAGGCAGTTGCCGGCAACTCTTAGGTCAGCCTTAAGCGCTTGAGACCAAAGAGGTCTTTGGTTGCCGTTATTTAGTTTGAGTAAATGTGACAGCACAGGCTCTTTCTCTGCTGCTACTTCAGGCCATCCAAAAATGGATATTTTAATTTTATACTAATTTAACAGTAAATGCTGCTCAGAAAACGCATTTTATATTTAGGTCTTTAACAATGGAGGCTTAATCACCAACCTGAGGAATTGTGAATTCTTATACTACCAGCAGTAAAACATCTGAAAAGTTTTAGCACAGGCTTTGGAGGGGGAGGGTTCTGAAAATAATGTCACGTTAAAAAAAATATCAGAGTGTACTATAGACACTACAGAGTATTTTCCCCATTCTCTTTTTCATATAAATATACACATAAATTGCTGTGCTGATATAAAGTTCTTATCGTTCCCAATTTTCTATTCAAAGAGAGAATGATTCTCAGTATTGGTATCTTTTTTTATTTTGTAAATGTATTAATACTGTTTGCCTATAGATTTCGCCATAGCTATAAGGCATAGAATTTATCGAAATGGGCAACCCAAATGATTGACTACATGATGGCCATTCGGTTAATTTCCTCTCTTTTTAAAGCAGCCTATCATTTCCAGTCCTGAATAATGTAGCATAAAGATATAGAAAATTAAGCTGACATAATGATTCATGAACTTTCCCTGGAGTGATTGTACCACAGCTGTTGTGGGAGGGCAAACAGAAGTCTGTTACTTGCAACACATTTATTTATTTATTTTATTTCTGCACTGTTCTCAAAAAAGAAACACCATTGCCCTTTTTTATTGTCTTGCGAAGGCTTTGATTCCTCCAATAGTGGGTAAGCCTGGCTTTTAAATGTTGAAAGATGCAAGTTGACACAACGCAGCAATTATTTGTGGCATTATCATTTTTGTTTTCTCACAGCCCTGTTTGCTTCACATTGCATTTGAGAATGTTTTTGCAATGAACCTGAACATGAATAAAGCATTTCTCTTCACATCGTTAAAGTAGATGCACAGACAGCTGGGGGCAGCTTTGGAAGCTTTGCAAAAGATACTACTGCTTTAGCAATTCAAAGAGAGGTGCTTCTTGTAAGTCATTCATATGTTTTGCACAACTGTATTGCAAGGTACGTTCTAAGCTATAATTTATACACACACAACTAAACTGTAACAATATCCTTTTCTTATGGAAAATAATGTAGTATAGCCTATTTTTAAAGTGTTTTAAAAATCAAACACAGTACTAGGTGAGCCATGAAAAATATCTCAAATTTTAGATATCACTATCGCAATGATAATATAGGTTTGCTATATTTAGCCAAGTCAAGATCTCTCTCTCTCTCTGAACATATTTTTGCATTGTATGTTCCAAAGGAAAACTATTGCATCTTGTGAGCTTTCATGATTTATTTCTTTAGATTCTTTTAATTCACTGACAGATACTGTAAGAATTTTTGGCACAGATAGAGTAATAGAATTTGGCCTAAAGCAATGTGCTACAGTTGCAACAAACCAGAAAAAAGTCATGAACACTAATAGAATTAAAATGCTGAATGGCCAAATCATTTGAACCCATCAGGATGTAGCATAGAAATAACTGGGCATTTTACAGTTGGATAAGCGGGGTTTGTGTGGATTTTTATGTTGTCATTTTTAATGTTGTAAGCTGCCTGGAATGTGTGAGTTGAGCAGCCATACAAATTTGTTTAATAAAAAATAAATAAAAATAAACATTAAGCATGAATTAGTTAAAAATGTGATTAGAAAAGAATATAACGAAAGAGTGAGAAAATGATTAACAATAAAATTGAACAGTGGAAATATCCTCACAGTCATTAATACCTGGGCCATAACTATTATACAAAGTACAGCTGGAATTATTAACTGCACATAACATGACCTGGACAGTTTGTTATCAAAAAACAAGAAAACTTATAACTATTCATTATGCATTCTATCTCTGAAGTAATATTGATAGATTATACGTGTTCCCCAGAAATGAAGGCAGAAATTTACTGTTGAACAGACTGTTGAAGAAGAAATGCAATCGCTGGCTAAATATGTAAAAGACAGCCAAGAAGCATTAATGCAAGTTAAAAAATGGAACTTACTGAATGGTACAGGAAACAAAACATTAACTTTGAAATAATAAAATAAAATCATGAACCAAATACTGGCAAGGAAAAGCAGTACATGGTTTTAAAAAAAAATTGGTGTAAGTAAAGAAAGATAAAACCTGGCAATGGCATACAAGTGGAACATTAAAAAAAGGAACTGAAGGCTTGATTTTAGCTGCTCAATAGCAAGGTATTTGAAGTAATTTAATCAGGGCCAGAATTGAAAAATTATCAAATGATTCAGGCTGCAGAACATATATTCAGTTCCTACAAGAAGATCACGTAAACTGAGTATCAACAATGATATAAAGTAGTCCTCAACTTATAATCACAATTGAGCCCAAAATTTCTGTTGTTGAGTCATTTGTTAAATGAGTCTTGCCCCATTTTACAACTTTTCTTGCCACAATTGTTAAGTGAATCACTGCAGTTGATAAATTAGTAACCTGGTTGTTAAGTGAATCTGGCTTCCCTGTTGACTTTGCTTGTCAAAAGGTTGCAAAAGGTGATTACATGACTTTGGGACACAGCAATGGTCCTAAATATGAACCAGTTTGCCAAGCATCTGAATTTTGATTATGATCATGGGGATGCTTCAAATGTCCTAACTGTGAAAAATGGTCATAAGTCACTTTTTTCACTGCTGTTGTAAATTTGAACAGTCACTAAAGGAACTGTTGTAAATCGAGGACTACCTGTAACATAACTACCAATATTTCAATGACTGATCATTGAAATTCATTTTTCCTCCAAGAGTTGAGAACTACAATACCTACCCCCTCACAGTAATATCAAGCTCAAAGGAAAAATGTTGTAGTAGGAGTATAGCAATTTACTTCTATATTATCAGCAAGACATTCATTGTCTTCATACTTTTATACAAGGGATTAGAGCAGTGATGGCAAACCTATGGCACGTGTGCCACAGGTGGCACACGGAGCCAACGCGAGGCGTTGCCCTGTCAGCTGGCCAACGTGCATGTGCACACTGGCCAGCTGATTCAGCCATTTTTAAAGCCATTTTTCACCCTCCCCAGGCTTTATAGGAGCTTGGAGAGGGCGAAAACAGCCCCCCAGAGACTCTGCAGAGGCTTCAGGAGCTTCCCTGAAGCCTCCGGAGGACTAAACATGACGCTCCGAGCAAACTGGGAGTAACTTCCGGTCTGCTCATAGGGCCTTTTTTAATCTTCTGGAGGCTTCAGGGACCTTCAGGAGGCTTCCTGAAGCCTTCAGAGGGCTTCTGGGGGCACGTGTGGGGCTGTTTGTGCCCTCCCCAGGCTCCTATAAAGCCTCTGGAGCCTGGGGAGGGTGAAAAAAGCATGTAAAAATGGGGGGAGCGACTGTCGTGTGCATGCGCACTGAGGGGGCACATTGCATTATGGGTGTGGCACACCGGCGCACGACCCCCCTGTGCTCCCCCCCTTTATGGCACGCGAGCCTAAAAAGGTTCGCCATCACTGGATTAGAGTGTAACAGAGGACAAAACACTCCAATTTAATGTTGGTGATGGGGAAGAAATAATCTGTTCCATCAGAAATAATTGATTCTGTGGCAGTTTGAGGATTTTCATTTCTGAGTTCTTAAAAATTGAGAGCATGAATAATATTTGCTTCTTGCATGCAATTAGCCAATGTCTGGATCTTCCATTCCTAAGCTTCTTCCCTTTCAGGTTCCTTCTGACTTCCATAGAAGAGTGGTTCTGGCAACCTATGCTCAATGGCAGAAGAAACATTGACCTGCAGTTGTTTTTTCTTTCTCCTCCCCCCCCCCCCCCCAATATTAAATGGATGCTACAGAAGGTGAAAGGAAAAGGCACAAAGTGCCCTCTGCTCAGTGAGCTCAGCTGCAGCTTATAGCTGCAGAATTAATTTGCCCTAGGATTTTGAGATAACATTGCCTGAATCTGAAGGTTTTGAGGGCTGTGGCATATTTCGACAACATCCTCCATCAGTGGGAGAAGGCAAACTATGTGTATCACTTAATTTGTCCTTTTAGTGACAATTCTGTACACAATAATATCTGGAGGAGCCAACTGGGAGTTTTGATTTTTTTTAAAAGAGGGACAAAATGAGATCCCTTCTTAAAGGATGCTGCCCTTTTATTGTGAACAACATTATCTATTTACTGCATTCCAAAAATCTCCTTTGGCTATGATCTGTCCCTTGCAATTAGGTTATATTGCTGCTGTGGTAGTGTCACATGATGCCTTACATTTCTACTGCTTATATTTGTTATATGCTTCAAGTTGCGTTCCTTCTTGGAATTCCTTCTGGGAAAAATAACAAAGGTTATAAATAAATAAAAATTTTGACCTAGAAACTGCCTGATGATCAGTCTGTCCTCTTGTAGTAGTGGTGTGTACTGCTGACATTTTCGTTTATATTGTTGCTAGATTTTGTTTGCAACCCCCGTGCAAGTGCCTTCTTGGCCAGTTTTAGCTTACAGCTTGCGCGATAGGTCAGCAATAAAAGCAGCTGGTCAGAAGACAAGGTCTAGAATCCAGCTGAGTCCCCCTTTAAACTTAGTTTGCTTTATTTACTTCATAAAGTCAATTGGAAGTCTGAGTGTGCTCTGGTTTGCATAGCATAATTAGGGCATTTCTCTACTGCCATCATTTTCATTCATCAACACTTTCAAACCCCAGAAGCAGTTTGAAAGTGATCTGGGATTGTCTTCATTTCTGCTGATTTGACATAAAGAAAAAGAGAATGAAAATCACTCCCCACCCAAAGTTGCTACAGAATAACAAAACAGAACAATAGAGTTGGAAGGGGCCTTGGAGGTCTTCTAGTCCAACCCCTGCTTTGGCAGGAAATCATGCACCATTTCAGACCAGTGGTTGTCCAATCCCTTCTTCACTATTAAAAAAAAAGGTTTGTAACCAAAACAAACAAAAAACCCTTACTTGATCAGAAAACGAAAGAAAGGAAAGAGAAACACCACTTGATTCTGTGCACACCCTCTAGTCCAGTGATAAATATAAGGAGCATTTGACAAAGTCTTTCTATCTAATGCAATGTCATGCAAACACTTATTTTTTCAAAACAACAAAAACAACCATGGTTACTTTTCTTATGAACTCATAGACATTTCCCATTTCTTCTGTTTGCTTCCCCACCGTCTGAAAAACAATTCTAAGATACCCCTCCATTGCAAAAGGTTGGCAAGCAAATATGAAGGAGAGAACATTTTTGTGTGTGCAAAAATAAGCATTGCTTTGTTAAAATTTGTTCTCCTTCAAATGCACTTTGTACTGCTTCTAGTAATAAGAGTTCATCAAAATGACCTTAGCAGACAAGATTATTGTCTATTAATGCATTTTTGTCTCTATGCTAGCACCTCATCCCCATATGGTGTCTCTGTATAAAGAAATGTTCTGCTTAATAATACTGTTATCATTCTGCTCTTTGTGCTATTGTAAAAATAATGTTGAATAATAAATAATCTGTCAAATCTTAATTAGATTAAAATTAATATACAAGATTCTTTTTTTCTTTTTAAATGCAGGAACAAGGAACTCCAATGTGTTTCATTTTGCCTTCTATCATTTTAATTGCTTTTTCTTTGTTATAATTAGCACAGCACTTTAATATGCAAAGTTTTCTTTTTCCCAGATTTATTTTATGCACACATGCATGCATGGGCATACAAGCATATAGTAGTTCTAGATTGGTTATTGCTTGATGCAGTTTTGATGGAACATTTGTTGCTCAAGGCCAACTCAGAGCAGAGATACACTCTTAATTTTCCCTGTGTCAAGCACCAAATACCAACCCATCCTGGAAGCATTACCAGAAGTCCTAATTTATTTCTCTTCTACAACCAGCAATGGCCTTTCTTCCTATACCAGTCCTTCAATGCAAATCCCATCCCTATGCTGGTGTTAATTTAGGACAGTATATAGTTCTCTTGGGCAGGGGTAAAATCAACTTACCTTTGCTACCGGTTCGCAAATGTGATCATACACGAGCGAATCGGTAGCATTTTTACTACCAGTTCGGGTGAACCGGTCTGAACCAGTAGCATTTCACCCCTGCTCTTGCGCATACAGAGTCAGTAACTGAACCCTGGTCCCTGAGCTTCTTCCACAGTGGACCACAACCTGAGCAAGAGGTATTAGTAGTCGAAGTGCGCTTTTCTTACTGAATGTGGTCATAAAAGAAGCTATAATTAGTTCAGAAGAACCGTGCAACTTAGGAAGCCACTAAAGATCCTTCATCCCTTACATAACAACTCTATTGATCTGGTTTCTGAATTTGTGATTGAAGGTGCTAAACCTGCTGCTGTGGCCTAGAGGTGGAGCTCTCGCCTTCCAAACAGGAGGTTGTGAGTTTAATCCTAGGTACAGGCAGATGCAAGATCTCCTGCTTGGGCGGGGGTTGGACTAGATGACCTGCAAGGTCCCTTCCAACTCTGTTAATCTGTAAATAGACTCAGCTCGCTCATACCTCCTTCAAGGTCCTTCAAGGCAAAGCTGATCAAGAAAAAAAACCACCCAATGATTCCAGGAATGTTATTTATTGTTGAGGGGTATATTAACAGAATATTTAAAGTCTGTTCCAAATTTTTTCTGCCTCCTTTTGAATGACAATAAGATAAAGGTAGGGATATCTTGAGTCAATATCATTCTCTATTTTCCAGCAACTAAGCAACCTCTGCCACATTCCTCTCAAGGCCAAAGCTAAATTCTTCTACACATTTTTCTTAGGTACCCAATAGCAATACAGTCATAAAAGGGTTATCACACTCCATCATCCTTATTTTCAGATTTGTGCTTAATTCCCCTGATTGCTAAGAATAAAAAAAAAAAAGGAATCCTATTTATATCCTATTTAATAGCTTTTGGTCCTAAAGCAAGGTATAACACTGTCCATTGTTCACTAACCTGATGCCCACCATATATTCCATGAATCATAGCCTGAGCAGCATAGCTATTGGCCTTGTTTTCTGGGAATAATGAAAGTTGAAGTCTAGCACATATAGATGAGGTGAAGTTAGCAGAATACTATTTACCCCAGGATCTGAAGTGGTAGGCTATACTTAATGAACTGAAAACCAGAAGCAAAGTTGCAGCCCCCAATAATTCATCTCAGGGAGTCCAAGGAAATTAAGAATGGTGGCACCATTAGAACAGTTTGTTTTCCTTAATATTTTAATATCTGTTCCATAGTACAAACTACAAAGCAAGATTCAGGAGGTACAGAAAATCAGATACTGAGCAGACGGTACTCAATGGGTTCCATGTTGCACTGGTTAATACATCCAGACAGTTAAGTTCATGAAAAACCTATTATCAAGAATGAGACAGCAGCAAGAAAAAAACGTAATTGAATGCTGCTGTAGCATTGGCCTTCAGTTAACTGAAACCTTTTATGATCCTGCCTCCAGAGTTATACCTGAAGCCAGAACGTACTTTTTCAGAGATAAATTAGGTAATCAGAAGAGCTGTTTAAAAATTGGGAGTTATTCTCAAGGAAGCTTAACTTTTCCCCAAGAAGCCTTTTATTTTGATGAAATACCCCAGTAGTCACTCTAAATCATCATGGATGCGTAGATTTATGAGCTCTGCAGAGTTTCGGCCTTTATATTTGAGTTAGCCAATAGCATCCTGGTGTAGCCAAAGAGGCATTGATGATACTGAGTGATTTGGGTTCAAGGCATCTTTTTCAGATGAAAACTTTTCTAAATCTGCACAAAATGCCCATCTTTTGAGCTAACAAAATCTTATAAGGAAAGGTCTGTGTTTTGATCCCCATACAACCCATGCCTAATCATGCAAATGTTATGAATAATCTCAGACATGTGTCAAGGACTTGGCCCACCATTAGTTGGTGGGGGGTGGGAGGAATTGAATATTTGGATTAAGCCATTAAAATGCAAAGTGGAAGTTTAGAAATCCTTTTTGCTAAGTAGACATGCTGTGTCCATCTTCATAATGTTGCCCAGCTACATGAATTGTTCTCAAGAAAAACGAATGGATGTAGGAGAAAGAATGGAGCAGTTTTGTTCAATCTTCACTGCCACTAGAAAACGAAAGTTTTAAAAAATATATTTCCACAAGTGTCACAAGGACCTAAACGCATCTCAGGGAACATTATCCTTGGCATTTCTTACCCAAATGAAGGGAGATTGATCTTGACGCTTTGCTTTTGAAATACACAGAAAGGGCATAAGTTATATGACATAAAACATCATAAAAAGCTGAATTGCACAATATTAACAATTTCAAAATAATGAATAATGGCATATTGTTTCTCAGAAAGGTTTACATGGGGTTTTCATGTTGCCGTGCTTGCTTTTTAAAATATTTAGAAATGAAAACACAGTTTGCCTCTGTAATAAAAAAAAAAAGCAATATATTTTTGCATATTAAAGTGACTGTTTCTGCGGGTTCTTCCCTTTGTAGCTCTACCACCTCTTTCCCCAAAATTCAGCAAGCTGTAAGGTGCCGATATCATCTAAGATTCATGCTCTAGGCAGGATCAGAACATGTTCAAATTCATCCTCAGCCATGGAAGCTTACTGAGTAACTTTGGGCCAGTCATTTGTTTGTTTTTTAACAGTTGGGCTTATCTAGAAGTTCTATTTATCTCTCTCATTTGTTTCAATCTAACTACCTGAGTTTGTTACTTGAGGGAATGATACATGTTATTTACTTCTTCAGATAATTTATATTATTGTTTCAATTTTCAGAAGAAATTATTAAATACCTATAAGGGACGATAACAGTAACTCCATTAACAAACTGTTTCACTTCAAAATATACCTCTCAGCCTCTTCTAGAGTGATTCTGGAAATACTGATACAACTGCTTAGTTGCTTTAAAACAAGGTTAATTTGTATTGAATTTGTATCACATTGGTAACATGTTTAGCTTAACTTTAAGGATGAAACCAGTATAATCTGCCTCCTTGTGCGAGGTCCTTTTACTGGAAATTCTCTTGGCAGTGATATTTCCTTTAGATACTTGGAATATTACAGAGAAACTTGTGTAATATATTCACTGAATATTCCACTGTTTTACAACAGCTGAAAAAGGCAGAAGCCAAAATAAATATTTTTCTGTTCCTAGATTCTGTTGTATTAATCACTCTTGGATGCATGGATGAAGGGGGTGGGTGTATAAATAGACACATATTATTGTAGACTCATAATATATTATATTGTCCAAACCTATTGCTTCAAAAAAGAAAAATACATGATTTCCAGATCTCCAATATAATATCATTTTATCTGATGTTAAAATCAGTGTTAGCTTTGAAAAATGGGCCAGCTTTTCTCTGCTCTTGCTGGTCACCTTTAAAATTGTTTTTAACCCTACTAGAAGAAGAAAAATTTTAATATATAGCAATTTGTATATTATTATAAAAATATATTAGTAGACTGGGGGGGGGGGGTTAAATCTTATAGGCCAACAGTTAAAATATTTCTCACATAAGAAGTCTCCAGCAGGAGCAATAAAGTAAAATAATGGATCAAATTATAACATTTAATTTGTTTCATTATTTATAGTGAAATTAAAAGAAAATCCAGTTTTATCAATAGAAATAATGATTGACATCATAAATAGAGTTTAATCAAATATTTTTTTAAATCCCTTCTCCTTCTTCTCCTTCTTCTCCTTCCTCTCCTTCTTGCAAGCCAAAAATTGAACACACAGTTCACACTTGATGTAAACTAGCAGCTCTTTTTTTTCCTTGGCACACTCTACATACCTCATCTATGTGTAGAACAGACAGATGCTACTAGCACTTTTCAAGAAGTCTTATGAAAGAACACAGAACAATTTTCTGATATTATCCAAGAATTGGTGTTAAATGTATAGCTGAAAAAACCAGCTGGTAGATAAATGTTGATTGATAAAAGAAATGCAGGAAGGGAATCAGACTGAAATTTATAATCTGAAGTTTATAATCTATTATGGGAAGGTATGGATTTTTCCTCCATAAGACACTCTAAACTGAACTGAATTGAAATTAAACTGAAGCTGAGTTATATGTTCTTCCTTGTGTTTCCCAATGGTGAACACATTTCAATATAATTTCATCTAAAAGTTTCAAAGGGCTTTAAACATTATGATTAGATGCAAAGTGAGCCAGTTATTTACACTGGCCCACATTTCCAGACTATATTAATATCCATAATAACACTTTTACTTGGTGCCATATATATTTATTTTGTATTGTTTTAATAACTTTAATTGTTTTTGTGTTTTATGTTGTATGCTCTCTAGTCATTTGTTGAGATGGGATGCTGCAGAAATCAAATAAATAAATATTGAATATAGAATTGGAAAAAAGGTGCACTGGAACTTTTCATATATTTTATGTTCTTAGTTTCCAAATAGTTCTGAAGATATGTTTGCTTGTTTTTTTGCTTAGAATGATTGAAGATTGTGGGAAAAGAGGCGCTACCATGGCAGAAAGGAGGCAGCTGTTTGCAGAAATGCGTAAGTGCTATGGCATCTTATATTTTGTTCTGTTGTTTTTCCGACAGATGTTAGATTTCATGCAAAAGGCCAGCAAGATAAAAAAAAATACCCGTGGTAAATATTACATGGATTTTTGCCCTGGGCTATAGGCAGTTTGTTCTACAATGTAAGAATTTATACACAAAACAGGAGCAAGAAACTACATTTAATTGACAAAATGCTGGTTTTTTATTATTTCAGTGCAGACATATGGTTAAATATCTCTAGTATTCTTTATTTGGGAGAAAAGGAATGTGAACAGTCAAAACCATTGTTTCTCACCAATAACTATATTGAAACTCAAATATATTTTCTCATTGTGATTCCATTTTCTTCAATGGATGCTGACCCAATTTGTCGGGACTGCATTTTCTCCAACACTAAGAAACCAAAGTCAAAGGTTGTTCTAATTCTGTATAATCTCATGTGTATCTTGTTTGATGTAATCTATGTTATTTGTTCTGGATTGTTCAATCCCAAGCAACGCACTGATGTTTTTTCTGGGTTTCTTACATTACACTTTTATTTTCTTAATTTTGAATATGTTTAAAAGTTTGCCAGAATACAAATGTTGTTTGGCATTTTATTTTGTGGGTAGAATTGAAACAGTATGACGTTGACATTAATATTAAAATTGTGCAATGCTTCAGGCTGAAAAGCAACAAAAGGTTTTTGAACTATAAGGAATCATACATGTAGCAGCTGTCTGCAGTTCTTAACCTGAATGTGTCTTTTCCCGGAATCGTGTGGTGCTATTGAAGGACATCTTTGCAGTAGCAGAAGAAATATGCAAACAAATGGCACATACTCCAAAGGACCTTTTTGCCTTCAAATTCAGTGTGCTGTGCAACCTAATTAAGATACTTTAACTTCAAGTTGAGCTGGATCCTTCACAATGCACCTGGTCAGCAAACTAAAGCCATCAAAGCATTTTAGACTTCTGTTCTCATCAACCACAAGCAAAGTCCAAATAAAATAGTATTATAATACGTGGGAGCCTTAGATCGGGTCGCGCCCTTGCGGCCTCTCTCGCGGCGGCGAACCACCCTGGCTCCTTGGTTTACTGAGGGGCTGCGGGTGATGAAACGCCGCAAGAGATGCCTAGAGAGAAGATGGAGGGCTAGCCGCTCTGAATCTGACCGGACACAGGTAAGAGCCCATTTACGGACTTACATTGTGGCGCTGAGGGTGGCCAAACGTCATCATTGTGCCACCCTCATAGCATCCGCAGAAAACCGCCCTGCCGCCCTGTTTAGGGTGACCCGTTCCCTCCTTCAACAGAGGGAGCGGGAAGCCCCGCTACAGGGTAGAGCAGAGGAATTTGTGATTTTTCTGCAGGAGAAAACCGCCCAGATACAGAGTGAGCTAGCCCCCATTCATGGCCCAGTGGGATGCCACGAGAGAGATCTTGTTTGGGAGGAGTTTGACCCCGTTACTTCCGAGGATATGGACAGGCTACGTGGGCGACTGCGAGCCACCACATGTTCATTGGACCCGTGCCCCTCCTGGCTTGTACTGGCATCCTGGGAGGTGACACGAGGCTGGCTCCAAGAGGTTATCAACGCATCCTTGAGTGAGGGTTCCTTGCCTGCCTCCCTAAAAGAGGCTATGGTGAGGCCCCTCCTCAAGAAGCCCTCTTTGGACCCAGCTCTTTTGAACAACTACCGTCCAGTCTCCAACCTTCCCTTCTTGGCGAAGGTTGTTGAGAGTGTGGTGGCACAACAGTTTCCCCGTCACCTGGAGGAAGTTGACTATCTAGATCCGCGCCAGTCCGGCTTTCGGCCCGGGCATAGCACCGAGACGGCATTGGTCGCGTTGGTAGATGATCTCTGGAGGGCCAGAGATGGGGGATGTTCCTCCATCCTGGTCCTATTAGACCTCTCGGCGGCTTTCGATACCATCGACCATGGTATCCTATTGCATCGGCTGGGGGGGTTGGGGGTGGGAGGCACCGTTTTACGGTGGTTCTCCTCCTACTTCTCTGGCCGATCGCAATTTGTGTGGGCAGGAGAGCAGAGGTCGACCCCGAGACCCCTCACATGCGGGGTGCCTCAGGGGTCGGTCCTCTCGCCTCTCCTGTTTAATGCATACATGAAGCCGCTGGGTGAGATCATCCGTGGTTTTGGGGTAGAATACCATCTGTACGCTGATGACACCCAGCTGTACATATCTACCCCAAACCACCCCAACGATGCCGTAGCGGTGATGTGCCAGTGCCTGGAAGCCGTGCGGATCTGGATGGGAAGTAACGGACTTAGGCTCAACCCGACCAAGACCGAGTGGCTGTGGTTTCCGGCTGCCCGATTCAACCAGCTTTCTCCAACGCTGGCCATAGGGGGCGAACATCTTGCCCCTGTGGATGGGGCGCGCAATTTGGGTGTCCTCCTGGATACCCGGCTGCCTATGGAAGAGCAAGTGACAGCCGTGGCCAGGAGGGCGTTTTACCAGGTTCGCCTGGTTCGCCAATTGCGCCCCCTATTGGATCGTGACGCCCTTCGCACAGTCACTCATGCCCTCGTGACATCCCGACTGGACTATTGTAACTCTCTCTACATGGGGCTCCCCTTGAGGTGCACCCGGAGGCTTCAGTTAGTTCAGAATGCAGCCGCGCGAGCAATTATGGGCACCTCTAGGTTTGCCCATGTAACACCGCTCTTGCGCGAGCTGCACTGGCTACCTGTCGTCTTCCAGGTGCGCTTCAAGGTGTTAATTATCATCTTCAAAGCGCTCCATGGCTCGGGACCTAGCTATCTGCGAGATCGGATCCTGCCCCACACATCCTCACGACCGATTCGCTCCCACAGAGAGGGGCTTCTCCGGGTGCCGTCCACTAGACTTTGTCAGCGGGCGACGCCCAGGGGAAGGGCGCTCTCTGTGGCGGGCCCGGCCCTCTGGAACGACCTTCCCCCTGATATTAGGACGACCACTGACCTCCGCTCCTTCCGTGTAAAATTGAAGACCTATCTCTTTCGACTGGCCGGCCTTGAATAGTTCTCTCTGTCTATTGACTCCAAATTTTAGTGGGTTCTTAATTTTATATTTTTAGCACGGGTAAATATTATTTAATTCTATTTTAATGTATGTATGTTGTATTTATTGTATATTGTTTTTAGCTTTGCCTGTGCACCGCCCCGGGTCCCTGTGGGGAGAGGGTGCGGTTAATAAATTTCAATTTCAATTTCAATTTCAATATATACAGTATCTATATAAATAAAAATGTAACTATGAGTTTGTTCAAAACCGGTAATCTCCGAAAGTATTGCACTGATCGCTTTCAAATTTTCACACAACGTTCCTTATGAATACGACATCAATGATATATATATATAGATTGTGTAGATGTCACACCTGTGCCAGGTACACGCAACAGAAATGTAAAAAATTGTAAAAAAGGTAGGTAGAAGGATACAGAGAGAGCAGTGGGCCACAGGTATTATGTCATCCTTTATGATATAAAATACTCTGTCCATAAGATTCAAGGAGAAATACGGTAGGTAGGTAGGTAGGTAGGTAGGTAGGTAGGTAGGTAGGTAGGTAGGTAGGTAGGTAGATAGAGAGGGAGAGGGAGAAATACAATAGGTAGGTAGGTAGAGGGATAGAAAGAGAGAGAGAGAGGGAGAAATACAGTAGGTAGGTAGTTAGGTAGAGGGATAGAGAGAGAGGGAGAAATACAGTAGGTAGGTAGAGGGAGAGAGGGAGAAATACAGTAGGTAGGTAGGTTGGGGGGTATACTGTGGCTGTGTGTACATGTTTGTGTGTCCAGGTGTAGATCTACACACAGATTGGTTGGCCATTTAACCAGACTGGGCCACAGCAACGCTACATATATGTAGAAAGATCCAAAGCTATGACACTTTTTTTACAGATGCACTTCAACTGTATCTTAGGACTTATCAATATGATGGATTGCTCCTTCAAACAAGCTCTGTATTACCATTACTTAGTCCCATTGTTAACAACCCAATTAATACTTGTGGAATTATTGTGATGGAAGTCCATCAAAAGACCCCATCCTTTAAAAAATAAATGTATTATCTTTGACAAGAAATTAAATAGAACTGTGCTAAAACACAATTTAAAACACTCCAGAAATATTTTAAAAAGCAAAAGGCAAATTTAGTAATATTCAATCGTTAACAAGGCATTAAAAGGGGGGGGGGAACCCTGGGCTTCACTGAAATGTTTTTTTATGTGTTTGACAACATGACCAGTGATTAAAGTAAATTCCCAGGATGAAACACTGAATAGTTCAGGACAATCTTTGCCAGGATCAGATTGCACTGAAGCAGTTAGCTGATAAAAGGAACTTGTCTAGAGAATTTGTCAAATGAAAGAGAAAAAATAAGTAAAAGTTTTGTTAGTGGCAATGAAGAGTGGGAGGGGAAACTCTGTTTTCCACCCTCCCAATATTAAAATGAAATAAAGACCATCAACATTCTTTCTCTGTGTTCTAGTTATAATACCAAAACAGAATTATTTTTTACTATTTGCTGTCAGAGTCTTTGAGGGATGTCTTGATTTTATATGTTATCACATTCAGAACTTTGAGAATAACCTCCTTGGAGATCTGTGAATATATCTTAAGATATCTACCTTATTGAAAGTATTGACCAATAAAAACCATAAATTTATTTTGCATTTAGCATTCTAAAATTGTTTGTATTTCCATGGAAGGCGCATTTTGAGGACTTCCTTCTTTGTCAGATCACCCCAATAATATAAATAGAAATTTCTTCATGTAGATGACAAACCATCACAACAAAAAAGGTTCAGTCTTCCTAAATTTGAATTACTTTAGGAATTACTTCTCCCACTGGTGTCTTAGAGACTTAGACCAACCATCATCTTTTCAATAAAATCTTCTTGCTGATGGGCTAACCGATGAAATGCTCTCATTTTGCTAATTAAATTTCATTATTTTATCATAGCCAAAACATATTTCTTTATGTTCTGAAAATAGTAAACCGTATCTTTGAATCATAAGACTGAATCTGGTTGATTTTACCTTGGAGAATTATCTTAGCCTACTTGTAATAAAAAACAGATTTGTGCTTATTTATTATTTATTTATTTATTTAGAGTAGAGTAAAGTAGAGCACTGTTTCCCCCCCTTCTGCCTTTTTCTCAGAGATCCTCAGATTAAGATCACCTTTGCTTCCAATGTTACAAATAGACTGGATACATTAGAACATAGTAAGTGCTCAGGCAAAGAGTCCTCTTGCAATCTGTGTTCTCCAATGAATGTCATAAACAAATTTATCCAAAGACCGTAAGTAGGTCATATCTTGTTTAAAGATAACGTATCAGCTTCAGTCAAGCAAAGATACTGAGTCACACTTGATGCTAACATATACAACTGACTGCTATTCTAGCTTGGTTTACATAAATCAGGAAAAGGCAATTCACTGTTAACAGCAGAAATCTTTTTTGATAACTCCCAAAATATTGGGAAAGTGAACCACAAAATTATGACAATATGATTTCCTACTAATACTAGGAAGAGAATTAAAGGAACAGGTTTGTTCATTCTCTGTGCCCATTATTGATAAAAATTATCTTTCCAAGTACCTAGAAACAAAAAAAGTCTTCCAAAGCCTGGCACTTGGGTAATGGTGTCACATCCCTGTCTTAGCTCATGGTTGCTAAAAAATAATAACAGTTGCCCTTGGTGGCAGAAAGATGACTTTTCCCTGTCATAATCAATAGATTAAACTTCCATTGAAATGTTTGTGTGTGTTTATTAAACTCAGCTTGCCATGCTGTGTCCACCTACATGAGGACAATGGCAATCAGTCAGTCAATCAATCAATAATCAATCAAATAAAACCCTGTAGGAAATGTCCATGAAGTCCCTAGGTATTCAGTTCAAAAAAGCTTTTTATGTGAACAAAACTGTTAATTTGAAGAACTATCCCTGTATTAGAACTCAGCTGTTTGATATTTGCTTTATATTGTTTGCTTGTGGTTTGATCATATTGGGAGTTGGGCAACATATTTATTTAATAAAACTACATTGGCTTTCAATGTGATAAATTAAAACTTCCCCTTTGGTAAAACTTTTTACCCAAGATTAACTGTGTAAAAGGCTCTAAAATATCCTAGAGAAATCTTATGTGAGTATTGTTGGGTGAGATTTAAGCACAGAGCACATATATCTTAGCACATATACTTTTCCATCATTAGGGGCTCAAGATCTGGATCGTATCCGTTTGTCCACCTACCGAACAGCATGTAAACTTAGATTTGTGCAGAAAAAATGCAACTGTAAGTATATCACTGATTAATTTGTATTACCTTCGCTAATCTACTACTGTGAAATTGTGCATGTTGTATATCTGTTAGGAATTAATTTTAATAAACATTCAGAAAACGCAGATAACAACAGCTAACTCTTCAGAAGAACAAGTAATTCACAACTCTTTATATATGCATCAAAACATCAAACCTACATGTTTGGATGCACATATTAAGAGCATAGAATTTTAAAACTGCTGAAATAAAATTCCAAGGGAAACTATAGCAAACAGCTTTCCTCTCACAATTTTGTTGTTTAATACGATTGTTTGTTTATTTTATTGGATATTATCTTTTACACCTTGGTGTAACTTAACTTTTAAACACCTGCAGTAATAACATATTAATTTTTGCCTTTTAAAATTTCACTGTTGGAATGGTAAACAAATTAGAATATTTTTACTTATAGAGAATGAATTATATAAGCTATTCCTGGGAATGTGATATGCTTTTCAAATGTTCAGCACTATACAAATATTTGACAATATTTATTAGCATTTTCCATGCTACAGGAATCAAATACTGTAGCATTCAATAGCATTTAAAAGATAAATATGGGAGTTTATGTGGGAAGGATTCTTTCTTTCTGCTTCCCAGATGGGTCCCTCATTGTTTACTATTACTCTGTAGAAATTTGAATTCAATGATTATTTTTCTGACTAAATTTAGATTTAGATTTTAGATTTTATTCAATTTGTATCCCGCCCTTCTCCAAAAGGACCCAGGGCGGCGCACAGGAATTTAAAATAACATACAAAAGTAATACAAAATACACAAATTTAAATACCTATTAAATAACAAAAACCTGCGCTAAAACCAATTAAATAAGAGATATGCAGCTTTCATAGTTTAATGGGTATTTAAAAACAGAAGAAATGAAGCCTTTTCTCTTCACAAGAAATAATATGTGTAGAATCTGCTCAGTGTCTCTCCATTTGTGTTGGTAGAATGTCATTTATTGGTTTTCACCAAGCATGGGCAATTTGTGTTGCATGCAATCCTTGGTTGCAAAAATAATATGGCCTTTAGAACAGCAACAAATCCCTATTTGCATTTCCCATTGGATGGCTGGTAAAGACAACTGGTTGTTGATTTCCTATAAATTTGGAAACCAGAATATAATATATAGAAGAATTGTATTGTTTAAAATTGATGGGATGACAAAATAGAACTAAATTTGTAGGTGGCTCATGAAGAGCCCACATTTAAAACTCTACCCTCTTAATCAAATAAATAGTAGTAGTGTAACTAATACTATGACATCCCTTCTCCTTTGTTCTAATGTCTGCCTAAGGATCTTGTCTCCTTCAGTGGCAATATTAAACTTGTTTTAATACATCCCAGTCGTCCTCCAACTTTGCCTTTAATTTCCTTCTTAATAATAATAATAATAATAATAATAATAATAATAATAATAATAATAATAATAATAATAATAATAATAATAATAATAATAATAATAATAATTTATTTATAGACCGCTTCCTCTCCCCAAAGGGACTCGGAGCGGTGCACAGGGAAAATTAAAAAATACCAATAAATATACAAATAAATTAAATAAAAGGCAAATTAAACAATAATTATCCCTGCGCTAAAATCCCCAATTTTTAAAATTAACTAAAGTCCCCTAAGCCCTATTAAAAGACGGGAGACTAACCTAGGCCGGCCAAGCAGAAAAAGTGTGTTTTGAGTTTTTGACGGAAGGAGCGGAGGTCCGTAGTTGTTCTAATTTCGGGGGGAAGGTCGTTCCAGAGGGCTGGGCCCGCCACAGAGAAGGCCCTTCCCCTGGGCGTCGCCCGCTGGCATAGCCTAGTGGACGGCACTCGGAGAAGTCCCTCTCTGTGGGAGCGAATCGACCGCAGGGATGTATGGGGCAGAATCCGATCCAATTCTTCACCTTTACCATTCCTTTCCTTCTTCTCTTCTACTGTACTAATCTTGCCTAATCCTTCTATGTGACCCATATTCCTTTGCCATCTCTGATATTGTTTCCACCATCGTGCTTCCTTCTTCCATATTCAGCACAAATAAACAGTACTGCCTATATTGATTCAACTGTGGGTCTAGGTAGAAGTAGAGTAGGCAACCTGTAATCCCTGGGCATTATATTGCTCTTGGGCCTTGTTTTTCTGACTATCAGAGCCCATTTCAAACACTTTGAAAATTGGCACTATAGTTCAAAGCAGCCATCATGTTCAGTCAGAATCTTGTAAAGATGGAGGCATAGGAAAGCCCATCAGCATTGCCTATATCTCGGTGTAAGAATACATATCCATGTGAACAGTTCCAAGGAAAGTAATAGTAGATATGTCATTAATAATGAAAATGTTTTTTGTATCCTTGACTTGCACTAAATTTTGACTTTCAATTTTCATTATATCCTTGGCTGTAGCCTTCGCTTCACGACTCTCAACTACTTAAAAGCCTTTTATTTTCCGGCATGACTCACTCTCAGCTTCCACTGCTGCTATTCTCTCCTTGAACATAGGCATTGTGTTATGTCATTTTTTCACACTCACATATGCATCTTCTTCAAAACTCACAAAGTCATTAGGCCAACTCTTTAATAAACCAAATGTCAATATTTTTGAAGAACACTTTTCTCCAGGCTTTTAACTTTATCTTTTTCTCCCATCATTCCTCTCCCTTTTTCTTTTACTTTCTCCCCTTTATATTTTACACTGGCTCATCTATGAAATGAATGAAATGTTGAGATGTTCTCAGAGAAATAATGTATAAGTTACAGATCTACGGCTATGAACAAATCACCCAATTGCCAATAACAAAGATTTTTATATAAATTTGTACAGAATCTATAAGTATAACTATAGGTACTTACAACAGTTCATTTAGTGACTGTTCAAAGTTACAACGGCACTGATAAAAGTGACATGACGGTTTTTACACTTACGACTGTTGCAGCACATTCGTAGTCACATGATCAAAATTCAGGTGCCTGGTAACTGACTCATACTTATACAGTGGTACCTCGGTTCACGAACTTAATTCGTGAACTGACTCTGGTCGCGATCTGAATTGGTCGCGAAGCGAGGCACAATTTCCCATAGGGTTCAATGTAAATCCGGTTAATCTGTTCCGACCTTGTTTTTAAAATGTCCGCGGCTCCGGTTCGTGAAGCGAGGCGGGGTTCGTGAATCCGAGCATTTTTACGAACTTTTCTGTTCGTGATGCGAGGGCGGAGTTCGTGAAGCGAGGCGGAGTTCGTGAAGCGGAGCGTATTTTTACGAACTTTTCCGTTCGTGAACCGAAACGGTGTTCGTGAACCGGGGCACATTTTTGGGGAAATTTTTGGTCGTAATCCGAATTGGTCGTGAAGAGAGGCATTCGTGAACCGAGGTACCACTGTAATGGTTGGTTTTTCCTGGGGTGATTCGCTTAACAACTGTGGCAAGAAAGGTTTTAAAAGGGGGTGAAACTCACTTAACAAATATCTCACTTAGAAACAGAAATGTTGGGCTCAGTTGTGGTCATAAATTGAGGACTAAAGACGATAAATTAAGGATATTCCCTGCAAAATTCAAAATGGACTGTGCATGTTTTTCTATAAAGGGCAAGAAAGGAAAACAGATGCCACCCACAAAATATAGAAATATTTTATAGAAATAGAGTATATGATGAATATGTTGAGTAGCAGTACCAAGTTAAATCTACAGATAATAGCAACATGAATTTTGGGTCTTTATATCTTTAAATATGTTTTTAAAAATTGCAATTCCAAAACTACTGTCCAGTTTTCCTTAGTCTAAAATGCTTTATAGGCTCATAGTACAATTTTTTGGCTTTTATTTTTAATCATTTATTCTATAAAGCATTTAGTAAGCCAAAACCTGCCTTTTTTTTTTACACTGGTCTATAACCACTGAGTCAGAGTGTAGCCACATGCCATAATTAAAATTATTCAAGAAAGTATTATTACACAGCTGGAGAGCTACCTCCAGACTTGCTGAATTTTACTCATTTTGCTATGTGATTATTCCATAGTGACAACTATAGAAATAGCAACGATAGCTGATTTCCTGATATGAGAACAAACAGTTGATGGGCAGAAACTTTAAATACAAGATCAAGCTGATTATTCTTTAATTAAAGCAACCAAATCAAGAGTTCATATCCTTGATGGTATTTAATTTGGAATCTTGCAGTTAACTGTGTTCCTTTACGCTTCACATTTTTAAGAAAAGGGTTTTTGTTTTTGCTTTTTTGCTTTACCTCTAGAACAGAGGTTTCCAAACTTGGCAACTTTAAGACTTGTGGACTTCAACTCTCAGAATTCTCCAGCCAGCAGAGCTGGCTGGAGAATTCTGGGAGTTGAAGTCCACAAGTCTTAAAGTTGCCAAGTTTGGGAACCTCTGCTCTAGAACAATATCATGATTTTCATTGGAAATAGAACAGTGCTTTGCTGACTATCAAAGAAACCTACTCCCTTCCATGGCCTGTCTTACTTTTAGTTCTTCTTTGCTGTCCTCATATTTTTGGTTAATCACATTCACAGGCATGGGAATTGAATTTCACACATCTTAAAGTAGCTAGGATTGAAAAAACACATTGATCTAACGCAGTAGAACTGGAACGCCCATTAGTGGGCGTAGCTGGAACGCCCATTAGTGGGCGTTCCAGCTGTCATGATGGCTGGTAGGGGTTTTGGCCGATACTGAAGCACTTTCCTTTTTTTAATTTAATTGACTACTTTATAAATCACCATTACTATGGAACCGATGGGCGATTAGAAAATTTTACTACTAAAGAGATACAAAAGTATAAAAAGGTTGACTACCCCTGATCTAACATATTCTTTGATTCCTGGAAAACATTTGCCATTCATTTTCAGAACCTCTAAGAGCAAACTAAATTGCAAATAAAAACTCATCTATGTACCGTACATTCCTACTTGATCTAGTTCCTGCTATGCTCCTGTGGATTGTAAATACATAAATGTCAGCATGCATGTGATGTTTTAAATTCCTTCTCATTTCACTGTTTCTAATCCATATTGATACTGTATTTATTGATAAGATATTTTTGTGTTAATTTAAGTGGTTCCTGTTTCTCTACTTAGCTACTATCATTTGTCCTGAATATATGAAGATGCACCATTTAATTTTGCTGAGGTGTTAATAAAACCCTAACACCAGATTTTAGTATTATTCAGTGCATAAAATAGAAGCAGAGAAAACATGTCTTGCTTAAAGGAATTTAGCTACAGAACTAAAGGATGTGGTACTATTTGAATTTTAAAAGCTCTGGTAACCCAGACCTAACAATGTTTACTTTAATACTTAACTGATTTTTAAAAAGTCTTACTTCCATCTAAAAAGGAAGAAAGAGGTATTATAGCTATTCTTCATGTCTTTCTTTTTAAAAGCATTGGTACTTGGATTTAAAGAAGATGTAAGAAGACCTCAGATATCCCTGTCAGAACAAATCCTCTATTCTGGTAGAAACACAGCTGATTGTTTGGTCTCATTGGAATAAGTAGGGGTTTTGATTAAACTGGTTTCCTTTTCAGAGTAGATTTCCCACCTTTTTACCTTAGAGGCTCACAGTCAGGAATATCTGCTGTTCATATGTATTTCTTTGGCTGAATATCCCTTTTTTGGTTTCTTGTATGATTCAAATGTTTCTAGCACTACTTGTGAAAGTTCACTTTTTGGTTGTAGTACTGTTTGAATCCCCTTCTTATACCTGCTTGAAAACATGATCTGCAGCAAACTCTGGTCTTTATGTCTTCTCCCAGCTGGCTTCTCTGACTTTGTATTGAAATACTATTCCTTCTAGCACCCCTCCAGTCAACAATCAATTATTCTCCAACAACTAATTTAGCCTTCTAGAACTGAGTTGGAAAAATCCAGCAAAGCTCTTTTACTCTTAGCGAGGAGCGGAGATCTGGTAGCTCTAATTAACCTTTTATTTTATCTTGGACTGAGCCATAGGCAATCATTTCAAATTTAGTAACTGAACAGTTCTGTTTGAATTTTCCAGCCACAAATCACATTTGCTCATTAGTTCCAGTTGCATTAGGTCAGCTTAGCCCATATATAAACAAAGATAGGTTGCCCCACTAGCTATTTTCAAGCTGTTGTCATAAAGCCTCCTTCCTTTAGCAACTATAAGGATAACCCAATATAAAATAATAGAGTCAAGCTTTATGGCTATATTATAATTTCATTTCAAATTACCTATAGAAACATTACAAAGATGTAAATAAATAGATAACAGATATAACTTTTTAAAGAATTGAACTTGCATTATAAAAACAGGCATTAGGCAGATTATTACAAAAGTAGGAATAAAGGATTCTTGGTAAGGAAAATTATTTCCATCATATAATTCAATTGCATCATATAATTCAATATACAACAAAAATTCATTTTAACGTATGCCGATTAGTGTATATTCAAAGTGACAATAAAGTTGTTCTGTTCTGTTCTGTTCTGCTCTGTTTTGTTCTGTTCCATTCAATTCCATTCCATTCCATTCTATTCTATTTCACTCTATTCCATTCCATTCTTCTATCCTACACCTACTATAGGTGTTACTATAGATCGTCTACATTTATTAAGAGAGCCAATTTAGTGGTTAAGGTGATGGATTGGGGTAGAGAAACATGAATGCTAGTTCTACCTTGGGTACAAAAATCAGATTAGTGAGTTTGGACTACTCTCACTCTCTCTTAACCTAGTAATAAGGCAATAACAAACCACTTCTGAAAAAGCTATCAGTGCATTAGTTACACGTATTAGTTCCTGCAATGAGAGAGCGAGCAAATTATGGTAATGAGTTGTTGATAATGTCCTGTATTGTTTCCACAAATCATGTATTACCTTAAAATGTATTTTTGTATTAAGAGAGACATATAATCATAGAGCTGGAAAAGTCATTGACTCATTGAACCCAACCCCTGCTTAGTGCAGGAGTCACAAGTTAAAACATCCCATGCATAAAGCAATTTTAACATCTGTTTAAAGCCACCCAATAAAAGATATATTTTATTACTTAGGTCATTGAGAAATTTCTGTTACTGTTAGGATTTTTTTTTTTAATGGTCTAATATTCAGTAGGAATCACTCTTATTAAATCTGTTCCATGTTCTGCAATCTAGAATGAGGTAAACTCATTCTTGGTCTCCTACCTTTCAGTCTCTCTTCAAGGAATATCCAACTTATTCGGTGTCTCTTCATAGACCTTGATTTCTGGTCCCTGATTTATCTTAGTATTCCTTTTCTGAACCTGTCCCAACAACTTTGAATCCTTAAAGATTGGTGCCCAGAACTGAACATAGTATTCAAGATAGGCTCCAAAGTTCCTTCTGTTATTCTGTTAAATGTGGATAAAAAGTCTTGGGAAACCAGGGAAAGATTCAGATGCCAATCAACAACTTTTGCTTAGGACTAGCAGATAACTAGGGAGCAACAAGAAACAAAAAATCCATTCTATTGTTGGTCTAAATAAAAAGTTACTCCTCCCATCCTGCCCCAGAACCTAATACAAGAAACTTGTCACTGGAGGCATCTACAGCAAGGATCTACAGCAAGGAGAGGGGATTTTAAAAAAAGAGAGAGTCATGACCATTCAATCAAAGCTATGCCCTATTTTGTGTGAAACTCATGGCAAAAAGGGGAGCAAGACTTCACTCATATATTTTATTTTTTTATTTATTTATTTTATTCAATTTATATCCCGCCCTTCTCCAAAAGGACCCAGGGCGGCGCACAGGAATTTAAAAGCAACATACAAAATAGTACAAAAACATATAATTTAAAATCTATTAAATAATGAAACCTGTGCTAAAACCAATTTAAAATCCCCCATTTAAAACTATCTAAGATTAGTCACAGCGGAGGCTATGTTAGGCCGGCTTGATGAAATAAGTGTGTTTTTAAGCACTGGCGGAAGAGGCGGAGGTCGGTGATGGTGCGGAGTTCAGGGGGTAGGTCGTTCCACAGGGTAGGGCCCGCCACAGAGAAGGCCCTTCCCCTGGGTGTTGCCAGCCGGCATTGTCCAGCCAATGGCACCCGGAGAAGGCCCTCTCTGTGGGAGCGTATCGGTCTAAGGGATGTATGGGGCAGGAGACGGTCTCGCATATAACTAGGTCCCGAGCCATGGAGCGCTTTGAAGATGGTTGTCAAGATGGTTGACCATATAATCATTGATGCATCTTAACTTTATCCAAACTCTGCAGATGCCCTTGGACATCTTTTTCATATACGATCCTGGTAATAATTATAGTCCTGTAGAGCAGGGGTCTCCAACCTTTGCAACTTTAAGTCTGAAGGACTTCAGCTCCCAGCTTTGCTGGCTGGAGAATTCTGGGAGCTGAAGTCCTTCAGACTTAAAGTTGCAAAGGTTGGAGACCCCTGCTGTAGAGTAGGCCAGTTTAATGTTACAAATGTAGGGTTAAAGATAATAAGGGCATAAATTACTTCACACAATTACTTCACAATTTTTAGAGAGTTTTAAATTGCGTATTTTAAAATTTGGTTTTAGCATAGGATTAGAATAGTTTAATATATTTTAAATTATGTATTTATTTTTGTATGTTTTTAAATTCCTGTGCGCTGCCCTGGGTCCTCTATGGAGAAGGGCGGGATATAAATATAATAAAATAAAATAAAATAAACAACAAGGGTGCATTTATTTTTAACTGATTTCCTCACTCACATGTAACAGAAATATGATAAAAGCATGTTTTAGGCATACTTCTCAATATTTTTTTTCCCTTTTAGCTCATACTGTAATTTGTAAGCCAGGGGAGTGAAAAATGGTATCACTAGCTATGTAACCAAATCTTTGCAGTATTTATTCAGATACATGGATATAAATTATTTTAAGAAAACAGCAGAAATCTTTATTTGTGTTTAATCTGTTCGAAAGCTAATATGGTTAATGTATAAGAACTCAAATATATGCTGTTTTCTAAAATATGCCCACTGCCACCTAGTGGTTAGTAATTGGTCTTTCTCCATTAGAAATAGAATCTGTATTACCTCATCTTCAGGAAGTGAGATAAAATTTATTATCTATAACTCAGGGCTATGAAATTTCAAGCTTTTTCTATTCAATGATAACTTTAACTATCACTATTAGATTAGCAAGTCTAGCTATTCTATTCATTTTGACAGAGATGGTGTATTCAGTTTCTTTATATCTGTTTAGCTTGGATGTAAAACTGGTTTGCAACTTCCTGGTCTATTCTAATTCTATTGTCCCTTTTGGCTACCACTTTTGGGTAGCCAAAATTCTATGTTGATATTTATTTATTTAGTTTGCCATCCATGTACAAGATAACAGGAATAAGAATAATCATGAATAAGAACACAAGAAATGGGTACAAATAACTGGGGACAGTAGGACAGGGACCTTATGCACACTGGTGCACATGCACACCCCTACTGACCTCTTAGGAATGGGGTGAGGTCAATAGTAGACAGTTGAAGGTTAAAGCTATGGGGGTTTGAGGATGCAACAACAGAGTCAAGTAGTACTAGATAATTCCAGGCATTGACCACTCAGTTGCTGAAATCGTATTTTCTGCAATCGTATTGGCAATCTTCTTTGTAATAAGGAGACCACTTTTTAAATCATGGTATCATCGGTATAGGAAACAATAATAGAGGCTCACAGACAGACAGACACCAGTGAAAGGGTGCTCTTCAGTTATATTCCCTTAAAAAAGTAGTCCTTTCGCCTGAATTATGAGGATAAATTAGGTTGCTATATTATTAAAGTTAAACAAATCTCAGTCGGGTGGGTAACAGAGGGAAAATTCCCTTAGTTACTTGAAGGAAAAACACCATGTTGTTATCTTATTAATTAATTAATTAGCACATTAATAATTTCCAGTGACTGATGCAAACATAATACTAATTTAGCTCCTCTGCTTTTTCCTCTCATACTGAAATACGTTTAATACTTTTATTTTTATAATATTTTTACAGCTTTTTATGAACAGGCAGATTTGAAGATATTTTAAATAGCCATCTATTGGTTATCTAGTACTTTTCTGTGTACTGCTTTATTGTTTTGTCCTTGAAGATTTTGCTGCAGTTGAGAGAACTATAATAGATATATAAAATATGATTACAGCTATATATCATTTGTAGATGCATGCCCAACTTTTATTTAGCACACAGCCAATATTCTGGTATTCTTATCTCACTTTCCTTCCTATATATTTCTTCACTTTAATATATAAGCAAAGAAAAAAAGTTTTCAAAAAATAAAACCAAAAACAGATAAGGCAGAAAGGACATTAAAAAAAGACAAACAGATGCACACATATATAAAACAGCTCAGTTTTTAAACACAACATTAAACGTGATCACAATAAAGATTTGATTGACTGAACATTAAACACTGACCACACAGAATAATATTGATCAGTGTTTCCATTTCATTAAAAAATAGTCAGTTCACAGGCAGAAAGTAAACATATATCACCAGTCCAAGATCATAAATCTGGCATGGCACTGTCTTTTCATCATAAAAAATATATATTTCTTTGCTACAGCTGATGCTCAATAAATCTACAGTTCTTCAAAAAATGATTAATTCCAAATGTTTGGCATATTTCAAACTCTTGTCAAAACTACTGTCAGCATCAAAGTAATAGCTTTAAACCATATTATTTTTCCTAAAACCACTTCAACAAACTTAAAACAAAATAAGGCAATAGTGAAACCTGTCCCTTATATGTACCTTATGAGTGCAAACTGAGTTTCCTGTGAGTTTCCGTAGATGTGGATTCTTCAGCCTGGTGTCCCTGTTGGGAGTCCAACAGTTGAGCAATTTGTCAATTTATTCAAATCTAGTGTTGTCAGACATACTGTTTCATCTTCCACTATGCAAGCAGAAATCCATCAAAACTGGAGAACACAATAGTGGTAAAGACTGATTTCTAAATGGGGAATGTTAAGATTCTACTTAACAGCCGGTCATCAACACCACACAATTAGCAACTAAAAGCCACATACAAGAATGCACCACATAACAGTCCACATATAGAACAGTCCAGTGCATATACTCTGGAGTTTGAGAAGTTCCTTGAGGATGGGCTGTAGCACAAGTCTGAAAGCTTGGAAGGACAAACCTCTGATCCCAGTGATCCACTCAGATTGGATCCTGCAACATTATCCTGAGACATGTATGTTTACTTTCATTTGCAAGACTAAAATAAATGTAATAAATAACAAAATTTACAAGATGCTCATTTTTTTCCCACATCTCAAAAACACACAGAGGGAGCTGTCTCTCTTCTAAAGAATTAACTATAAAATGATATCTTAGGCATCAGAGAATACAACTGGTCTAGAATTAGACTCTCATTCATGCTATTCATGATGTAAAAAAAAAAAAGAAATGGCATTGCTTTCTTAGTTAGGAAGGATGCCGCAAAGATAATACTTCTGTACAAATACAGTCAACAATTGAATAATGTCAATTAGATTTCACACACAGTTTAGTATGATGATTGTCCAAGGATATGCTCAATAATTGATACAGAAGAAAAGGAGTGTTATAGTTGTTAACAGAACATGCAAGCAAGATATGCTGCTTGTGATTAGAGAATGGAATTCCAAAATGTGAAATTGTAAGAAGGAAAATATAGTTGGATTATGTGACCCATGGAACAGAAATGCAGCAAGAGAGCATTTCTCTTTCAATTTCTGCCAATCAAATTCATTACAAACCCAAATTAAAAACAACCAAAATGATCCCTATATATGTAGACATCATCCAGTGGAATATCCAAAAAATTGATAAAGATGGCATCAATAGACCATGAAATGCTGTCTTGAGTAGCTCCTGTAAATCATAAAAAGATGGAGTGAGCCTTAATCCTAGTTGAGGCCAGGACTGTGACTGAAAAATAGTGTCTCCTTGTCTCCATCTGCCACAGTTCCTTTCTGTGGTAATTGGAGATTTTGTCAGCAAGGCTTTATTTTTTGGTGCTGAGAAGACAATTAGATTGTTTTAGGTCCTCCTGAATTTTTATTGCTTTCACATTTTAAATAAATACTTAATGGGCTTCAATAAATAGAGTGGAATCATCTGAAGCTTTCTAATGGTTGATAGTAATCTGCTTATTTAACTCTCATATGGAAAATTTTTACACATGATCCTAGGTCACAATATGATGTCCTGGAAGCAAAAAATAATAGGAGGAGCCAAGATAAAACTCAAATTTCATTTCATTTACATTTAATTAAAAGTAAAAACAATATAATTGCTTCCTAATCATAAATTTAAAAAAGCTCTACTATGCACAGTTATTTCTGACTATGGCTAATGTTTATAAAGCTGGTATTTGTGTTATACTAAATCTGAATATCTCCCAGTGGATTATGTCTAAGAACTCAGTTAAACGTTATACAGATAGGAAACAATGCAAAAAACAGTCTTGAACTAAGGGTACCTAGCAGGGAAATCAGAAAATCCAAAAAAGGATATGGAAATAAATCCATCATAAAAAGGTAAACTGAACTTCATTAGATCAGAAGAATTTAGGCAGAAGGAATAGCCAAGAGATAGTCAGGATCAAAAGAATTTGCATATTCTGAGTTTCCAACCACAGAGGAACGAGACAGAAGTACAAGAACCAACGGACTCCCATCGCAGTGTAGTTCAAAATCACTATATAACTCAGAATTCTGAAGTTTACATATAATATCAAAATAAATCTTATAGTTCTTGAGCTATTAATTAAACTTTTGGATGAAGGAACTACGTAAAGACTAGCATTTCGAATGGTTTTCTGTAAATACATGAATATTATTAAAAAATTCTGTATCACAATATGTTTTTGTCCAATGTTTAAAACAATACTTAACTATTGTTTTTGAAATTATATATAGTGCACCTTGTGGACATTTGGAATGTTATAGAAGCATTGCGGGAAAACTCTTTGAACAACTTGGACCCCAGTATAGAGCTGAATGTGGCTCGACTCGAAGCTGTGCTGTCCACTATTTTTTACCAACTCAACAAACGTATGCCAACAACCCACCAGATTAATGTTGAGCAATCCATCAGTTTACTGCTCAACTTTTTGCTGGCAGCTTTTGATCCGTAAGTTCCATGAATAATAATGAATACTTGTTTTTCTGTTTGCTGTAGGAAAGCACTAGCTCTTAAGTAAAGTACTGATTTTAAAAAAATGATGAACTTATACAGAACTGAAAATTACATATTTCTATATCACCTTCAATCTCATTTTCTTCAAAAAATTGACAATTCAGGAGTCAGTAGGAAAGACTGCTGTCTGGCAGTGAATTGAAAAAGAAAATAATGGACTGGAGAGTTATTTATCAAGTCCATTATTTATCAGATCCTGATTTCACAATGGTCACCATCTCTCTCACACACACGTACTCTATAATAGTTTTACAACATGGCTCATGGGAATATATACATAATGTTTATTTTGACCTGAAACTGATAAATCAGAATAGGAAAATTCCATGTTCTTTGGAGTAATAATTATTTTGTGGTGATAACATGAACTAGTGACTTATTATTTGAATTGAATGCTTTTTGCTGCATGCCTTTGCAACAGTTGCCTTTGCAACTGTGAATAATTTTACTTTCTTTCCAGCTGTTACAGTGAATTGTGTAAAAATAAATGAAAAAAGCATTGGAATCCATGTTATTTATCACTTCCTTACAATGCAAAGTTCCAGTTTTTTTTAAAATGTTAATGGTATTTCCTTAATATCATCCCATAGATGAATGGTCTGTGTGAATATGCAAATTATGGTAATTGAACATAGGATCCATCAGTATGCTGCTGTCATTCATAAAAGCATCTAAATAGCCTGGAATTTCAAACTGGACTGACTGGCATCTGTTCTGTTCTATGCGAGTTGCAAATTTTCTATTACTGCATTACTGCTTTAACTGATTTTATTTTGGAGATATACTGATTGAAAATCAACACAATTAAAGAACATTCTGTTGAGTTTATTTATCTTCCCATTTGCCTATCACCCTCTTGCGTCCTCTCCAATGTGCACTTGATGGACCTTTCGTTTGGTACTATGTACTTTCCTGAGCCAGATCAACTAGTACAGCTTAGTCACCATGGAAACAGCTGAGTTGGTGGGAAAGCAACTGTTCCACATGAAAAAACAGCAGAGGCGCTGTGTGTTTGCATCCAAACATCTCCCTTCCCCTCCCCAAGGAGAAATTGTCAGTAGGCTGCAGAAATATGGCCTTCAGGATTTTTGAAAAGCTGTACAGTAAGGGGCAAGGTCTTTTTAATATATGCAGACCCTGAATTTTTTATTCCAACAAGAACAGGAAGGCAATTAATTGCAAATGCTTGGACACGTATTTTGTTGCTCGCTGCCAAGTCACTCTCACAAAATTATAGCTGTGAAAATGAGATCATTATGATATACATTTTTCTATTGTTCAATAAACCAAGAAAGATGTGAAACAATGTTTTTTTTAAATAAAGAAGAATATTGAAATTAAGTATGTAGAATATGCTCAGTGAATGCTGTATAGGTTTTTCTTAGCTGAGTAACTGAACTAAAATGTGAGAGGGCTTCCAGTTTGTCCAGAAATAGCAATTCATTTAATTGTGCAAATTGCTGTTCTGAAGTGTCCAGACAGACAACTTGGAATTTGTAACAGTTTTCATTAAGGGATTAAAGATAAAGTAAAGGAGCAAATCAATTGTAACATTGTTGTCCTAACATTTTTTTTCATCTAACAATAGGTATAGCAGCATGGGCCCCAAGGATACATGAGCATATCTACATCTATGCACACATAACACTTTCACACTGAAAGCACACAGTCGCCAATTAAATAGATTAGAGGGGAGGGGCTTTGAATCACTGCACAATTTATCCTTTCCTGATACCAAATTGTATTTAATCTCAAGTAAGTGTTGTAAAATAAAATATTTCTTCCCTGGAAATCAAAGTTCTAGAGCCGTGATGGCGAACCTATGGCACAGGTGCCACAGGTGGCACGCAAAGCCATTTCTGAGGGCACGCGAGGCATTGCCCTCTCAGCTCCAGCGCACATGAGCATGCTGGCCAGCTGATTTTTGGCCTTGGTTTTTTGGCCAGTTTTTGCCCTCCTGAAGCCTCCAGAGGGAGAAAAATGGCCCAACGGGCAACCTGGAAGTCCCTTCCTGAACTTCCAGGTTTTTTTTGCCCTCCCCAGGCTCCAAATAAGCCGTGTGCACGTGCGCGGGGCAGCAGGGTGTGTCACGCGTGCATGCTCAGGGGACACAGCATGGGAGGCATTAAATTATGGGTGTGGGCACATGAGCATGCACAATAGCACGAGCGTGTGTGCTTTTGGCACCCAAGGCGAAAAAGGTTCGCCATCACTGTTCTAGAGCATTATAGAGGATTTACACATTTCCATAATTCATCCCTTCCCAAGACACTTAGGCTTCTCTTTAGTATCTGATCTTTGCCATAAAACAATGATCAATGCATGCTGGAATTGGAGATACTCATGTCCACCTTGGAAAATTTATAGATTAATTTGCTGCTGAAGAGAGTCTTCTCCTCCTATAAATCGTTTCCTTGTAAAACCTCTCATCTCAAAATTATCCAAGTAAATTTACATGAAGAAAAGTATGTGCATTATTAAGTAATTACCACCCTAGGATGAAAAAGATAAGCAGTTCAGATCTGCTTAGGACTTGACTGTGAGATACCAGGCTAGCCCTGGGTCCTTTTTAGGAGAAGGTGTGGGGTATAAATTTGATAAATAAATAAATAGCTAGGGAAGTTGGGGAGAAAGAAACTCCTGGAAAAACGCAATGTCCAACCGGTTCTGTATATTGCCAAGTAACTATATTTATATATTATATATATATATATATTATATTTATATATTTATTCAATTTATACCCCGCCCTTCTCCAAACGGACCCAGGGCGGCTACATGAATATGTGCATGGAGTCATCAGGGAAACAAATGATACTAAATGAAGTTATTATTTAGTTATATGTGAATTTATAAAATATATCTGAAGTCTACAATGGGCAATGCTTTGATTAGAACTAACCTACGTAACTGCTATAAAGAAGTGCAAAGGTTTTGAGGGTCGCAAGAAGTTTTTATTAGAACAACAAGTAAGGATTACAACAGGAGATAAAATGTCCCACAATTTAGCTAATGTTCTTGTCTCCAAGAATCTGATTGCTGAATTAAACCCTTGGAGGCTGCACAATACATTGAAGCACAAATCAGCCAAACGGATCTGTACAACATACCGAGTCCTTAAAAATGTAAGCAAAGGTAATAGCGCCAAAGCCTTTCAAATTGTATAAAAGTGTCGTGAGATCTTTACTTCATCCACCAAAGTGTGTTGCATAAAAGCACTTTTGACTTCTACAGTTTAGATTCAAATTGAAGATGCCAATTTCCAGACTGAATTAATTGGTTAACTGTTTGTTGGTGTCGTGCTATGCTATGCCTAGAAAAGTAGCAGTGCCGGATTTCATAGTTCTGAAATCATAAAGCCCAAGTTTAACTTGAAAATTGCCCTTACCTTCAGCAAAATACTTCCCAGCAAATCATATATATATAAAAAAAAAATCAAGGATACAAGAGGAATTAAGTCAGTGTTTATTTCTTAAAGCCGTAATTGAACTGATACAGTATGTAATGATCTTTCAACATATTTTGCAGTTTTGTAATTTTTACATCTTGATTAAAAGGTTTACAGCATATACAGTATATTAAACAAAAATGCATACATGAACAAAAATATATAAATCCATTCTATTATGGAAAAATGTTTGTATATGTATTAATTTTGCATAGACTGGAGAAATATTCATAACTTAATGCAAAATATATATAAAGTGGAAAAATGAAACTGGAAAAATGAGAAATGGAGAAAATCAAGAATTGATAGTCAAGAATCTCCATTTTTATTTATATGGCAAATTGTTTCTAATGGGTTTAGTCACAATTGATTATGAATCATAGTCTCTGATTTGAAAAAAGAAATACAAACCTAAGATATCTATGCTGTGGTACTCAACAACTATGCAAAGATTATTTTATGTTTTCTTGTATAGAGAAGGACATGGAAAAATATCTGTGTTTGCTGTCAAAATGGCCCTGGCAACACTTTGTGGAGGAAAGATTATGGATAAATTAAGATGTAAGTCTCTATGAATTTTAGTCAAGTACTTTGTTAGGGAACTATATGTGTTTGGTTTTTAATGTAATAACAATCAAAATCAGCAAAAATATTCTTGAACAAATTTGTGTATAGACTTCATAGAAAATTATCATCATTGCTAATGTCTGTGCCTTTTTAGAATTTTTGAAAAAATAATTATGTTGCAATTGACTAAATAAATTATATGTCCAGTAAAATGCATAATTTGCCATTTATTTTCCTGACTAGTTTTTATAATGTTAAAAAATGTGAAAATACTGTAAAGTTTGCATCATAGGATCACTCCCCACACCCACCCCAGTGTTTAAGAAGAAGAAAAAAATCTCCTCAGTTACTCAGGTAGCTCAGATGAGCAAAGATTCCCCAGTTTATGCAATGTCATATCACCAAACTAAAACAGTATTTGATTGAAAGACAAAAAATTGAGGACTCCGTATTCATTACCTATAAAATATTTGTGAAATGTTTTATAGCAAGGGTTCCCAACTCCCAGTCTGCAGACCATTATTGGTCTGCAGCCTGTTTGAATCTGGGCCTCACAAGCTTTATGTAAGCATGCAAAGCTCCATTTGCACATGCATGGTATTAGGCTGAACATGTGAAACCCTCCACTTCCCCCTCCGCCCCTGCCCTCTGCTGGTCCATGGAGCCAGAAAGATTGGGGACTGCTGTTATACAGGATTTATTTTTTTCTGAGTCCAAAAACAAAAATAAAAGCAATCAGCAATACCTTTGAAAAATAGGCCAATTTGGTTATTAGGTTAATCAAATTTACTTAATTGGATTGCAGTTCCAATTAAAATACTGGTTTTAAATAACACATTCAGTACAATATTCAGAAACAGAGTACACAAGTATAATTTAATGTCTGATATAGAATAATCCTATATAAACCAGTTCTCTAATATGAAACATATATAACTAGTCATCTATCTATTTAGTCATTAATTCTACATTTAACAGGACTTTATTTGGTCTGACCAGATGAAGAAACTCAGAATATATCCAACAGATGTAGTGAGTCAATTTAAACATGATTGGGATAAGCACATGAACATTGTCTGACAAATAAACAAACAAGCAAAAAACTCAAAGGCAAATTGGATGGACCACTAGGTCTTTTTTGCCATATGTTTATCAATCTACAAGCAGCCATCTTCTGCTATCATTCTGGTAACTAAAGAATATTATCACTCAGCAAAGCAAGGAATAAAGGTAAAGGTAAAGGTTCCCCATATGTGCTAGTCATTCCCGACTCTCAGTGCTCATCTCTGTTTCAAAGCCGAAGAGCCAGCACTGTCTGAAGATGTCTCCGTGGTCATGTGACCGGCATGACTAAATGCCAAAGGTGCACGGAATGCAGTTACTTTCCCACCAAAGTTGGTCCCTATTTTTCTACTTGCATGTTTACATGCTTTCGAACTGCTAGGTTGGCAGAAGCTGGGATAAGTAATGGGAGCTCACCACGTTATGCGGCACTAGGGACTCGAACCGCCAAACTGCTGACCTTTCGATAGACAAGCTCAACGTCTTAGCCACTGAGCCACCGAATGAAAAATGCATTTAATAATAATACTTTCAGATGACATTGAGACCAAAACTATAGTCACATGCTGCTACATTATGAAAAACAAAAATAAAACTAAACAACTACTAAAATAACTGCACTCCCCCCAAAAAAAGATTCTGACTTTCTCTGAAGACATCTTTAAGCAGGATCTTAGGAAGAAAAGAGATAACAAGTGTTGAAAGTGGTATTCTAATTTAGTTATATTAGCCATTTCTTTATGAATATATTTCTATACTGCTGGCCCTATGAATCCATCTTTAATTATACAAGAAAGTAATTAAACATTAGACATTAAGTGGAAAATAGATTTATAATCATTTTTATGCATATCTATTTAAAAGTATGCCCTTTGGTATCGTTTTTCATTCTATCACTTTTGGGGGGAAATAAACATTGGCTGCCTCCGTCTTTTAGAAATAATAAAAGATATAAATTTGTGGCACTTCACTATACTCAGAGCATAAACAATGATGTTTGTTAATTGTTATTTATAATTAACAATAATTTATTAATAATAAATGAATATATTATTTAAACTTTGAACCTGAAGACTTTTAGGCCCAGTACTTTTAATTGTTCCTAATAAAGATAGTTCTATATTTGCATTGAGGTCATCTCTGGTAGCGATTTATAATTTACCACAGTATGGCAGTGTGGTGCTACATACTGAGGATGTAAGTCACCACTGTGTAGAATATGCTTGCAGTTCAGCTTAAAGAATTTATATCTGTAATTCATAGCTTTTTGTTTCAAAGTTTCCACTTTTTTCCCATCAGATATATTCTCAATGATTTCAGACACTAGTGGAATAATGGTGTATGGAAAATATGACATGTTTTTGCGAGAAGTTCTTAAACTGCCAACTGCAGTCTTTGAAGGTCCTTCTTTTGGTTATACAGAGCAATCTGCAAAGTCTTGTTTTTCTCAACAGGTAAATAAATGTTATTCATTGTTTCTTACTTTTCATTATATTCATGCTGGCATACATTGTCAAAACCCAATTAAATTTTATTTCATTTTAAATAGGATCTTTTTTCCCCCACTTGCATTCCAGAATGGTACTGTAATAGAATTTCATAGAGGTATGGCATGGAATATATATAAATGCTCTCCCTGCTTAAAATAAAATATCCTAAAATGGACCTGTGAGATGCTATGAATTTGATGAAAGCTGCAGAACAAGTTTGTTTATCATCTCTCCTGCTGGAGAGAAAAACATACATGAATAATTGGATAAGAAAAATGACCTCCCTCTCCATTAATCTTTTGGTCCTTTTTTCTTCTTGCCTTAAGCAAATCTAGAACTCTGTAGCCTTATTTGCAATCAAATTATTTGACATCTCATCTTGATACTATTCTCAGAAAAATATTGTTGATGAAATGAATATATGGATGGATATATATATAATACCATATTCTGAAATGTGAAAGTATTATTTCCATAGAGATAGCCAATATTGTGGCCATCAGAGAAGATTCAAAACTACTCAGTAAAACTGTTTCTCTAACTCTTACATCTTAAAATACACATTTTATATACATATTTCCCCCTTTTCACTCACTTCTGATCTGATCTGACCAGATCTTCTCAATACCATACAGAAGCCACATTCAGAAGGAAGCAGCAATTATTTATAGTAGGATGATGGAGCAAAGGAACACAATCACTGGGAAGTATTCAATTCAGGTGTTGAAAAGAAAAAGAATGCTGCTATTATACACCATGAGGGAATTCATAACAGAAGTTATTAAATTATGTTTTTGATCAATTAAGTGGTTTATAGTTGGGCTGTTGGCCACAACATATTTGAATTAGTGATGTCTTCTTAAAAGGGACTCCTGGATTTTAAGATATCATAAACAACATCATGAGTGAAGTTTTATAATTTAATTGCTTGCTTTCTCTCATCTACAAATACAGTATATTTTTCTGCTGAGAAAGCTAAACTCATTCCATTATTTGCTAATGTTTTTTTTCTTGCTTTGTTTATGTTAACAGAAAAAAGTTACACTGAACGCTTTTTTGGATACCCTTATGTCTGATCCTCCCCCACAATGTCTTGTCTGGTTGCCACTTCTACACCGATTGGCAAATGTTGAGAATGGTATGTAGCTAAAACATGAGGAACAACTGAAATAGCAATGTAAATCATAATAATTCTGAACTATTGGCTATCCTTAACTCATCCCATTCATGATGAATGGTAGAAGAAATTAAATTCCTTCCACAATATTAGGGAGGGGGGAGGTTGCTAACTTTTTGGAGCAAAATATATATATTTTTCTTACTTTAAACCATCATCCATGCTGCTGCATGCATACCTGTTGCATCTGTCCCTTTGTGCATTTCCTTTCAAAAAATCAATTGTCTAAGAATGTAACTTTGAAAGAGAAGAGGACAGAGAAATTACACACATAATTACAATGATGTAGGAGTTTTTTAAAGTAAGAAAAAAATTATACTAAAAAAAACTTTGTCACGTATTCTTCACTCCCACCACTTTCTGTCTATGTCTTTTTAAAAGAGTTGTTTAATCCTTGAAAAGAAAGAAGTGGACATGCTCTTTCTCAAGATTATATGATTATAAAGGGGACATATTTCAGCCTGTATTTACACTAAATACATATTTCTAAAAAACAAAACACAAATTTTATTATTAATTTAATTAGTTGTTGACGTAGCAGACCAATCAAGAGACCTAGCAATACATATTTACAACAAAACCCAACCACCATATTTTTCAGAGTATAAGATGCACCGGAGTATAAGATGCACCCAGGTTTTGAAGAGGCTTTTTTTTTTTAAAAAGTAGGTAGGTAGATAGAGGGATAGAGAGGGAGAAAAAGAGAGAAATACAGTAGGGAGGGAGGGAGAGAGAACGAGAGCAGGTAGGTAGGTAGGGAGAGAGAGTAGGTAGGAAGGTAGGTAGATAAAGGGATAGATAGAGAGAAATGGAGGGAGGGAGAGGGAGGAGAGAGAGAGAAATACAATAGGTAGGTAGGGAGAGAGAGTGTGTAGATAAGTAGGAAGGTAGAGGGATAGAGAGAGGGAAATAGAGATAGAGAGAAATACAGTAGATAGGTAGGGAGAGAGAGAGAGAGAGTAGGTAGGTAGGTAGATATTTCCAGGTGTATTTATCCATGTGCTGGAGAAGGAAATCGCTGACAACCTGTAGCACCTAAAACTTTGATTCTGCTGGAACAGCACTTGATCAATGTAATTCTCATCAACCTCTCTAACTAAACAGCTTTCCAAAAGGGGAGGGGAGTTTTTGCACTCTGCAAACCTCCCCAAAATGGCCCGTATTTCACAAAAACGGTCCCGTTTTGTTTTTTAAAAAGGCATGAATAGCCTTTGGGGGGCTTGCAGAGTGGTTCGGGGAGGAGGGGGACCAAAAACGAGCAAAAAATGACCCGTTTTTCACAAAAATAGGCCATTCTTTGTCAAAAAAAATGGCATGCATAGCCTTTTGGGGCCTTGCAGAGTGCTGTTGGGGGCGGGGGGGGGGGATCTCCAGTTTTTTGCTAATTTTTGCCCTCCCCAGCCCCTAGGAGCTGTCTGAAAGCCTCCATAAGGCTATGCAGAGCCATTTTGGTGAAGTGGGCAGAACTTCAGGAGGCAAAAAAAAAATGCTGTATTCGGTGTATAAGACGCACCCAGATTTTCAGCCTCTTTTTAGATGAAAAAAGGTGCGTGTAATACCAGTGCAACAGTTTAAATGAAGAGGCAGAACCTTTGAAGTGTGAGGGGCCAAACCTATCTCTGAATGGAATGCATTACATAACTTAGGAGAAATGTTTCTGTTAAGTCTTCGGGGCTACAACGACGCTCGAAGACTTGCCAGCTGCAGGACTCTTCTGATTGGCTAAGATGCAAGCAGCCAATCAGCGGGAGTACGCAGCCTCAGCATTGGTCTGCCCATCTGACAGCTACTGTATAAAGACCTGTCAAATGGCAAATGTTGTTGTTGCTGGTTCGGGAGTTGCCTTGCCTTTGTGTCTTGTTGTTGTTAGCAATAAAGGTTGTTATTGTTCACAACCTGCCTTGCCTCAGTTTCTGCCTGCCTAGTTCTCCATACAGAACAGTTTCTATGGCTGAAAGTGATGGCTTCTTAAGAGAGAGAGATGTAGATTTTAGCATACAGATTCACGACAAGCCCTGCAAAAAGTTACATGTTAAGCAATTAGATTTTACATATTAAAACTAACATTTAAAATAACTAACATGAGTTATACCTGGAAAATAACAATAGGCAGCTAGTGTCAGGATATGATACAGCCCTCGTACTGTGCTTTGGCTGGCAACCACCTTTTTTGTGCTTTGTTTCAGTTCAAGTCTGCAAGTACACTTAAGTTTAGTTCCATGTAGAATATACTGAAAGTCCAGTCACTATGCAAACAAGATAATAACCAATAGTGGGTTTCTACCAGTTTGGACCGGTTCGACTGAACTAGTAGTGGTTTGATAGCATGGGTCCCTGGAACAAGCAGGGATCCAGGCCTGGCATGACCCCAAACTGGTTCTCCTGGCGGCGCTATAGGCGCTGCCATCTTGTTTTTTGCTTCTGTGCATGCGCATAGCAATATTTATTGTACTGTGCATGCACACACGCATGCTGCAGCCATGAGCAAACTGGCAATAGCAACTGCCAGAACCCAACCCTGATAAGAACATAGTTGAAACTACCTCTGAGTGCTTAATTGATGCCCTAGATATAATCATGGAAAGCCATTCCTTGGCCCTATTCCATGTAGACTTCAAGCAACATTGAACAGATCACAATTGCTCTTTCAATGGGCAGGCACTCCTGTCTAGGAATACTGAATTAAAATCCCCATGACTGTTTTTCTACTAATTACAGTTCTATTGTCTTGTCTGAATTTAATTTATGATACCACCTAACTGAAAAAAAGAGTGGTTTGGAATGTGTTTAAATTCCTGTAACATAGGCATTTTATTCCTGTCTCCTGTTATCTTTGTTTAACTGGCGTGATACCCCAAAAGCACTCATCTGCCAAATAGAACCATCATGCTTGCGTCTCTGATCTACATCTTCTTTTCTTTCCAAGCTGAACTTAGTATATTTTCCCCCTACTATTTTCTTCCATATTTTTGCTGTAGTTTCCCTCTTAGAACCAGATGATTCATTGAGAGAGAAAATTGTAATGATTTAGAAATAAATTTGATTTTGAAAATTATAATCACAAGATGTTTTTTAAGACTTCTTAATAGCTTCACTTTTAACAGTATGCTGATTAATTCTTTTATTTGGTTTGAATATATATCCCCCCTGCAGTCTTCCACCCTGTTGAGTGTTCCTATTGCCATAGTGAGAGCATGATGGGATTTCGCTACCGATGCCAGCAGTGTCACAATTACCAGCTCTGTCAAGATTGCTTCTGGAGGGGACATGCCAGTGGTTCCCATAGCAACCAACACCAAATGAAAGAATACACGTCATGGGTAAGGGAAGGTTCATAAATTACTGCAGACTGTTTGAACTTGGCAGTCAGACATTTAGAAATGACTGAATCATTTTCCTTAAGATCACATAACTAGAATTTACTATAATGGAGAAGCCTGTCTGGGTTCCTGGTTCAATCAGTATTGAAATGTCAAATAGAAAGAACTGAATAGTGTGGCTACTACCATCAGTGTGGATTTGAGCAGTCTAACAGGTTAAACTAGGTGGATGACAGAACAGCTGCAGGAGGATCTTGGATTATAAAACTATTTCCACAGTAAGTTACTAATTTTTGTAGGACATAGTCAATATGTTGGCTTTTCTATTTGTTGTTTGCTATATATAATAAGAGATTTTATATATATCTGCATATATATTTACACAAACATACACATGCATAAAGATACATCTATATTCATAATACATGCACCTTAAATTATGGCATGTAGATGAGATTCAGAAGTAAAAAGAATTATGAAAACTACTGATACTACAAAACTCCATTAGATGTTGATGTAAATATATGTGCTATAAATTCAGCTCAGTTGTTTAACTGCTGCTTAGCAGTTCACATTTTTCATATATGCTCTAGTCTAGTGCATGAACTCTACTCAACTGAAACGTATTCATATGGGCTTTCCCCTTTTTCCGCAAGTATCTGAAATTATATTTGTGACCCATTCTACTGCTCCTACAAGCCACAGCTAAATTGATCTAATTCATTAGATTCAAACCTATATGTAATAGACATCTATGCCCATATTCCTGGCAGTTAATTCTGTTAGATCAATAAGATTTGCTTTCAGTTATTCAAGAACTGCAGAATAATTAGGTTGTAGGTTAAACTCTATGACAGAGAAAGCATTATGAAAATGAAACCTTTTTTTCTCTACAATTCCTGAGATGATCACAGCTGTATTTTTAGAAAGGATGCAATAGCAACACTAAAAATACACTTGGACTTGTGCTACAGATACTAGATAAAAATTAAAGTTTGCAGGACAAAAAATGTGGTATAAGAAGCTGTTGCTTCTCATTTTGTAATCACAAAGAAAAAGACTCTGATGGCGTGATTAGCAATACCAATTTAATTGGTCATTCAGCTGGCAATGAATGAAAGATTTGATTCTGCTATGGTTTATGAACTCTCATTTCTTAGACATTAATATCCGACTTTTTAAAGCCGAAACGTATCTGACTGACGGCTGGACCGTCAAAAAGAAAAAAATGTGCTTCTGTATCTCTGTTTTCTTTTTAATTATTTTATGATTAATATGATTAGCTTCCAGGTCTGAATTTTCATTAGCAGTTATTTAGAGATTTATGCTTTTAAAATAATGAAGTTTCAAGGCAAGTTTGGGATTCATTTGTGTTCTCTACATTCTTTCACACAAGGTGATCAGTGAATTAGGAAATTCTGTATCTATATTTATGCCAAATGTCCTGTGTGAAATCAGATACTCTTTAAGGTCCATTGATTGATTTATAAGCATATGCTGATGAGATAATACAGAGCTACAGAATAAATGGACTTTGGGAGTTGATGCATGATAGTAGTAACCAGCAGAATATAGGTTTTTTTAATCTTCTTATCCTTCTACTGCTGGCCATAACAGTATTCAGCCCTTATCTGTCCTAATCACCTTTACCTTTCTTATTTTTCTTAGAAATCCCCTGCTAAGAAGTTAACTAATGCACTTAGCAAGTCTTTAAGCTGTGCTTCCAGCCGTGAACCCTTGCACCCAATGTTCCCTGATCAGCCTGAGAAACCTCTAAACTTGGCACATATAGTGTAAGTATGTGCATGCTCTTTGTTCTACCATTTATACTGTTTGCCTTTGCTTAAGGTTAAATGGTTTCACCTAATATTACTATTTACAGAATTGTACTAATGCTACAATAAGTATAGTGATTCTGGAACTTACTGACCTATGTATAACTCATTTACTGACAAATGCAGCAGCTAATTTTTAAAAGTTTTTAAAAACTACATACTTTAAAATTACATTATTTTTTAAAAAACATAAATGCTACAGTTTATCATTTGTGAATTGTCACTATAAATTTTAATTTAATTTAATAAAGTTTAATTTTAATGCAGCAAATTTACCATAAGTTATGAAGTAATTTAACTTATACACATACATACACACACATATAACAAATAGTTATTGTCAACAGAAAATGCTGTTATGTGTTTTGATATGAAATGAGCAATATGTTTGTAAAGTTTTGCAGCAAACACGATCAAAAATGTTATGGCATCTTAAATATTTAGCACATCTATTATCATAGCGGCCTTATGATAATGTCTTGCTCTAGTGGTGGGTTTCAGAAATTTTTAGAACCTCTTCTGTAGGTGTGGCCTGCTTTGTGGGAGTGGCTTGCCGGCCATGTAACTGGGTGGGAGTGGCTTGGCAGTCATGTGACTGAGTGGGAGTGGCCAAATGTGGTGAAACTCACTTAATGATGCTCTTGCTTAGCAACCAAAATGTTGGCTCAGAAACTTTGGCATTTGAAGCACGCAAGTCTTAAAGCTATCAAGTTACAAGACCCTTGCACCCCTAACCCTTTAGAAAAAAAAAACCCAGGGGTGTTCAAACCTGACAGCTTTAAGACTTGTAGACTTCAACTCACAGAATTCCTCCTCCAGTCATGTTGGCTCAGGAACTCTGGCATTGAAGCACGCAAGTCTTAAAGCTGTCGAGTTACAAGACCCTTGCACCCCTAACCCTTTAGGAAAAAAACCCCAGGGGTGTTCAAACCTGACAGCTTTAAGACTTGTGGACGTCAACTCACAGAATTCTCCTCTCGCTCTTCATCTTGATGATGTGCGGACGGGTGGGGGGAGGGAGCTGGAACCGGTTCCAAACGGCACTGTAGATTTGTGGAACTGTTTCTATAGAAGAGGTTAGAACTGATAGGAACCCACCCCTGTCTTGCTCCTATCTATATTATCTGAATGCTTTAGTGTTTTTACTGTTTTAAAATGTTTTTAGCATTTTTAATTGTAATATATTTTTTGAATTATAAGACTCAAATTCATTGGCTGAGATGGGCAACTATAATAATTTAATGACTAAATAAATAAATAAACATCACATAATCAATTTAGAAACAACAAAGCAGTTCTCTATATCTCTCTGAGGGTGGTGTTAACAGAACATGCTTTTGAAAAAAGATATACGGTATATTTCACAAATCTGCGTGGGGAGCTGTGGAATCTTTTGGAATGGTTCTGGGAAAATATGGAAGACCATGGGAGGTGAAAAGAAAACTCCCATTAGAAGTCTCCTAAAGTGATAGAAATTAGTCTCATGGCAAAAATGTGTAGTTGTTCTCAGTTTTGAGCTATACATTTGAAATATTTACATGTGAGAACTATTATGTTGTCCCTCAACCTGGCAAATTAGTACAGTCCTTACAATTATTTTGTTTCTAAGTTAAGAATGCTAAGTTCCTACACTGTTTAAAAAGACAAGATTGCATTTAACTAATAAGGTTCTCTTACTTTTATTTTGCCTGCAAAAGGGACACCTGGTAAGTAATGCATTATCCCTTCAAGCATTTTAATGAGGAAGAAACAAAATTTTAAATTATTTATTGAAAGAGAACTAGCTAGGAAACTCATAAAAGCTGTTGAATACTGTCTACCTTTCAAGTGTAATTTACATTTTCTAAAGAAGAGAAACTAAAAACCAGCCTGTCTCATAACTCGTATTGTACATATTAATCTTATATGTAATACCTACAGTAAATATTTTGTTTATTTTTTTGCTGTATGAATAAACTACCTTAAAATATAGAAGAGATCAGATGGTTAATTCAAGTATTTTCTGAAGCCTTGTTTTCTGATAGTCACAAAGAAGGAATATTTCCAATTATTTGGAATTTATAGGCTCTTTCCACATATTTAGAATTTATAAACTATTTCTGGTCTTCATCAACTTTGCTCAAATTATAGTAATAGATGTCTCCTGTATGAAAGAGAGCAATAGCAATAGCACTTATATACCACTTCATAGTGCTTTACAGCACTCTCTAAGCGGTTTACAGAGTTAGCAGCTTGTTCCCAACAATCTGGGTCCTCATTTTACCAACCTCAGAAGGATGGAAGGCTGAGTCAACTTTGAGCCTGGTGAGATTTGATCTGCCACATTGCTGGTAGCCTGTGATCAGCAGAAGTAGCCTGCAGTACTGCACTATAACCACTGCACCATTGCGGCTCTCAGATGTCAGAAATATATTGACTTCTACATGGCTAAAAATACAATATTATCAGGAACCTTGCTTGCACAGAAATCACTATCTGTGTAGTTTCCCCTGCAGATAACTATTGGGTGGATGTCTTATGAGTTGTGATGTAATTTGGAGGGAGATGGCACTTCATGGAAACACTTACACCAATTTTTCTCAATCTGGACATCTTGAAAATGTGTGGACTCCAGAATTCCCCAGTTCACATCTTCAATCTGTCAAAATTGAAACACTGGCTTATAGTATAAATACTTGTCTTTTTGAATGCCTGTTTAGGAATTCAAAGTAGACCTATTTGGCCACTCAAAAATGGACAAATTTTCTGTCAAATAACTTAATGTCTTTTGAAAAAATTAAGTATTTCTAATTTATGAAACACTTCTGTGAGCTTCTTTGGAAAAATTGCCAAAGAAGGAAGAACAAAGCAAAGAAAGAAGGCTGCAGAAAATTTTCAGGGATGACTTGAAAAGAATGTATTTCTAACATTAAGCCTTGTATGTAAAAAATATAAAATTTAATCTTTTGCATTTTAAAATGTAGAAGAAGAGTATATTTGCAGGACATTCTGCAGTGTTATTGACTGATCATATTCACTTACGTTTAATTTTTTAAAATTTCATGCTCTGTTCTTTACAAACAAGACTTTTTTTTTTTAACGTTCTGTTTTCTTTCAAGGCCTCCTAGACCGGTCACCAGCATGAATGACACACTATTCTCTCACTCTGTTCCCTCAGGAAGTCCTTTCACAAATAGAAGGTGAGAGGTATTTTTAAATACACTGCGTATAATTAAATGCAGGATTTTTAAATTTTAATTTCAAAGATTACTATGAAAAGATAGTACAAAGTAAGAATTGGATTCTTATAATTTCTCTGTGTGTGTGTTTAAAATAAGTTTGGTAACTTGCACTTCCAAGGCTGATGCAAATACTGAACTTCTTTTTTTAAAACTGAAACTATTGTGGTGAAAACCCTGAAATAGATGTAGGTTTTCTATAGAAAAATCCTCTATGGGGAAGTGGGGGGACGAGACGGGACCGGAATTCCATTAAAAATTCCAGTTTGTACCAACGATGCACTCACCATTTTTAAATATTGGTTTGCATGCTGCATCTCTTATTGCCTGCACAAAAAGTTAAATGAAGCTCCAGTGCTTCTGTACTTGCTTTAAAGCATAAACAAAGAAAACACGTCAATGCTAGAATAACTAGTTCAAGTTAAGTAAACACTTTCTGTGGAATAATTCAGCTTTGACATTTTTTCTGAATGAAATCAAAGTGGGCAGATTTTAGTTAGAGACCTGGAGACTACTTCAAAGAGTTTCTGCCAAGACCTCTATATCTTGTCCTCCCTCACTTTTTGAAGAGGAAAATAACAAGCTGCTGGTTTTTTTTCCTTGAGGACAACCCTGCTGGGTGGAAGGATGGAGATTAGATAGTGTGATCCCGCAGATATCCAAATGCCAAGAGATATAGGCATTGTGTGTTAAATAATGTACCTGGATAAAGGTGTATGCCTGGTTTAATATTAATTAAACTGATATTATATAAGATTAATAAGATATAAGATTAAAAGATTCAAAAACTTCTTCCATCTCTGAAATGCCCAAATTAAGAAGAAATCTCGTTTGTTAAACCAGTTTCCTATGACATTCACACCAGAAAATTATATTTTAAGAGCTTCTCACCAGCATTTCAAATAATGAATTGAAAATTTGATTTTTAGAGAATACTGACACCCCAGTTTCTTGATTTAAAGTCGCAGAGATGTAAAATACCAGAAAGCCTTCTCTGAACTTATATACACAAAGATGGTGAAGGATATAAAGATATTAAATCTGTTTTCTTTTCACTGGTTATGTTTGCTGTCCCTTAAATGATTTGCTTAGAAATATTTTTAAAGAATAGTGATCTGGAATTAAAGATAACTAAAAAATTCAGTCTTAATGACTTCCATTTTGAGTGGTCCTCATCTGTATTTCCAACCCAATGGAATGTAGCAATTAGTAGACTTTACATTTTTCTGATCTATTAAACCCAGTGTGTTTAGCTCAAAATTATGTCAAATGTGTGTATCTTGAAAGAACATATTTTCAAATACATTTTAAAAACTTTCTTTAATAAATAATGCATGAAATAGATTTATGCAAATTAATGAATAAAATAATTTTTGAGCAAACATATGATCTAGTGATGTAAATCACAATAGGAGAGCTATTTAAGTCTATCTAAGATGATTCATTTTTTATTTCTTTTTTATTTCCAAATTTATAAGGCTGCTCGATGACATTACTTTTTTGGTATAAAACAACAAAAAACAAACCATGAAAATATAGAATGCTAAAATACACACAATATATTAATAGGAATATAAAATGAAAATCATTAAATGATGACCACAACCAAAAGAAGATTCCCACTCAACTGGCCCAAATCCTAAGGAAATTAAGTGTAAGAGGCAGGTTCATAACATGTAGCAATAACATATCTTTCATCAGTTTAATGCTGCAACTTCCATGGGATAGATTGAACAATATCCATAGAAATAGTAGATACCAAAAACCAAGAAGCATATGGTGGTATACTGAAAGATCTATCAGGAGATTTAATTCTTTTATCTACACCTAGTTTGCAAATTATGCAGTGGGAATAGCTTCTGTCTTAACCTATTGTTCTTAGAATATGCAGAACAGTTTATTTTATCCAGCTCTGATCAGTGTATAATGTTGCAAATCAGTCTTAAGATTTATTTCACTGTCATTGATTTCATATATAAACAGATGATTGCATAAAAATTGTTAATTAACTAAGCATGCAATCTAGAACAAACTCGCATCGTCACATGGTCACATGACTTTACCCCTCTTCACTAAAATCGTGGCTAGCACATGACACATCCAGCCTGCTGGCCATAAGTTTGACACTCCTGATCTAGAGTCTCATATCTAGCAAAGTACTTTGTTCACGTTTGTCATTTCTGGAGAAGAAACTGATTTCTAGTCAAGATTGGAAGATTTAGAGTTTTATTAATTTGTATATTATAGGCACATTTGGCTTCTTTACCTGAACATGAACAGTCTTACACAAACCAACAAAGACAAGGGCATTAAATAAAGGCAATTCTGGGTTCAACATTGGTAGCTAAATAAAGGCAACTAAGAACTATCATAAGAGCAAGTTTGCCAAGACATTCAGCAATAATTTTTCATTCCTTAATTTTTACTTTATAATGAGGTCTAGAAGATTCCATTTGTTGACACATGATTATTTACTTTTGTGATAACTTTTCCATATTAAAAATTTGCTAGCTTCTTATGATTAATAAAAGTTAGAATATGAAACTGAGGTGATATTGCTTCACATTTTCTTGTTACTATTTTTACATTTTTCCAGTTCAAATAGATTGAACTAATATATGTTGAATATATTGTTCAAAACTCATAAACATAAAAAAGAAGAGAGGGACATATAAAGTCTAACAGTGCTGCTTTCAAGTTTAAAATCACAGCAAAAAAAGTATTTTCCCAATATGGTCATAGCGCCCCACTATAGTAGTCCTTGATTTACAATCATTCATTCATTCATTCATTTAAAGTTGCAATGGCACTGAAAGCAGTGATTTATTATTGTTTTTCACATTTATGATAGTTGTAGCATCCCCATGCTCACATGATCAAAATTTAATTGTTTTGCAACTGGCATGTGTTTATGACAGTTGCAGTGCCCTGGGGTCATGTGATGATCTTTTGCAACATTTTGACAAGTAAAGCCAGATTCACTTAACAACCATATTACTAACTAAACAAACTGCAGTGATTCACTTAACAGCTTTGGCAAGAAAGGTTTTATAACCTTTAGTTAATAACTATCTTGATTGACAATGGAAATTTTGGGCTTAATTGTGGTCGTAAATCAAGGACTATGTGTATTCAGTGATTCCCTGTCCTTGGAGGTACAAGTTGAACTTAAATATGGATAAAGAAATAATCATAGACAATGTGAATTTGCTTATTTGTGTTTCTGTGAAGAACATGCAAGCCACCCTTCCTTAATTATTGTGGCTTTACAAATCTCTTATAATGGCAAAATCCTTTTGTAAGTTGTATGAGTGTCAACTGATACCTGTGATATGATAAATAAATTTTTGGGATTTTTTTACACTTAAGAATATTTCCTCTCACTCAGTGATATACTCTAACTAGTAGTATCTTCTAATTATTTTGATTCCTAGGTCTTCTTAATTTGAATTACATGTTTATACTTTGTTATTTAAAGTCAGTAGACTTTATTCAGTGGAACTGAATTGGATGCATTAAATCTCCATCATATATATCCCCAATGTGTATTTTTGCATATACGTCCTGTTAATGAGGTTTCATTGTTTGACTCATTCAGGTTACTTGAGAGTATAAATATAGACAGTCCGGTGCTTGATGAGCATGCTATTATAAACCTGTATGTAAATAAGCTACACAACAATTCACGGTCAGTATGAGAGCACTAAACTACTAATTGATGTAGTTCTGTAACCTGTACACTAAAACCAATATGTTACACATTAGTCATTTCTTAAGAATACTAATCAAAGAAATAGGCTTTTTAAAATAATAATAATAATAATATTTTTATAGTTTGAATTGGATTTCATATTAATTCCATGTTAATTTGAAATTTCCAATTTTTAACTTACTTACATTTTGTACAAGATAAGCATTCAAATGCACAATATAGTTACAATAAATTAGTATCTGATGCTAGGTATGGGTAATTTACATACTTCTTGTTATTATTATTGGTAATGGCACAACATATACAAAGGATTTGGATTTGCTGCATTCCAGGAAGCAGCTAGGTTTATTACTGATCCATTTAATTTAATAATTTTTTATAATAATAATAATTTTAATATTTCTAAACCGCGCCCTCTCCCCACAGGGACTCGGGGCGGTGCACAGGCACAGTAAAACAATAAATACATATAAACATTTCATTAAAAATAATTAAATCCAAACCTGCGCTAAAATTCCCATTAAAACTAAGCAATATTACAAAACCCCAATAAAACCCCAAAGACAGAGAGACTATCCTAGGCCGGCCAGACAGAAGAAATGAGTTTTTAATTTGAGACGGAAGGAGCGGAGGTCCGTGATCGTCCTAATATCGGGGGAAGGTCGTTCCAGAGGGCCGGGCCCGCCACAGAGAGAGCCCTTCCCCTGGGCGTCGCCCGCTGACAAAGTCTAGTGGACGGCACCCGGAGAAGTCCCTCTCTGTGGGAGCGAATCGGTCGTGAGGATGTATGAGGCAGGATCCGATCCCGCAGATAGCTAGGTCCCGAGCCATGGAGCGCTTTAAAGATGATAATCAACACCTTGAAGCGCACCCGGAAGACGACAGGCAGCCAGTGCAGCTCGCGCAAGAGCGGTGTTACATGGGTAAACCTAGTGGTTCCCATAATTGCTCGCGCGGCTGCATTCTGGACTAGCTGAAGTCTCCGGGTGCACCTCAAGGGGAGCCCCATGTAGAGAGAGTTGCAATAGTCCAGTCGGGATGTCACGAGCGCATGAGTGACTGTGCGAAGGGCGTCCCGATCCAATAGGGGGCGCAATTGGCGAACCAGGCGAACCTGGTAAAACGCCCTCCTGGCCACGGCTGTCACTTGATCTTCCATGGACAGCCGGGCATCCAGGAGGACACCCAAATTGCGCACCCCATCCACAGGGGCAAGATGTTCGTCCCCTATGGCCAGCGATGGAATGAGCTGGTTGAATCGGGCAGCCGGAAACCACAGCCACTCGGTCTTGGTCGGGTTGAGCCTGAGTCCGTTACTTCCCATCCAGACCCGCACGGCTTCCAGGCACTGGCACATCACCGCTACGCTATTTGCCTCTCTATTGCACAGTGACATCCCTGCCTGAGCTACTGATGCATGGCTAGCTTGCAGTTAAATCCTCAAGAATCATAGTTGCTCCTGAGAGCATTCAGTCCATGGCCATCAAGGCAGCCATGGACCTGTTCCAAATTATTGAGGGACTAATCCTTGACAGAGATCACAGAGGCTCTAATTTTTATTTCAGAACAGTTGGAAATTGATCTGAAGACATCACTTTCAATTCTGTAACATAATCAGATAACCTCTGATTGCTTTTTAGTGCTCCCCTTCCCCATATTGAGGTAGGCCTTTTCAATCAGTCCACCCAAAGCACCTAATGAACTCATTAAGGTTTCAATAATATTTGAGGTTTTGCCCAAGGATCTGATGAATTGTCTATAGAGATCATGGTGGATGACTGAAGCCTTAGATTAAATTGTTTCTATGGGGTTCTTGGTAGACATATTAGAAGACATATTAGAACACTATTAGAGGAAAATGGAGAGCAAATCCAGCCAAGCACATGTAGTAAGGATAACATCATAGTAATAATAGTGGTAAAATATAGTTATTTCTCTTCCCTTGTCATATCTGCTGTTAACAGACACTGCCCTTTTTGGTTATCTCACTTTTTGATAAGCAGAGATGAACCAAAAGACCATCTTTTGGGCCCCTGTGAGGAATACTCTAAGTATCCAGTAGATTAAATCACTCAGATTTGCTCAAAGTTGAACTCTAACCAGGCAGATACAAATGAGGTGATGGAAGAATGATGTAAGAGGAACAGGTTTGGTCCTGTGACTTCTGAGGAAATGGATGAACTCTTAAGGCTTGTCAACCCAATTACCTATTTATTGCCTTGCCTTGCCTCCCATGTTTTCTGAAGGCTGCTTCAAAGGGATAGGTGGTTGAGTCAATTTGGTGGCATCTGCATCCACAAGATGGTGTGGTCCCATCTGGCAAGGAGGGTAGTGCTTCCCCTTCTTAAGATATTGTTAAATCCAACCTTCCTGGAAAATTTCACCCATTTCCAACCATCTTATCTGAGCTCTTCAATTAGGTTTCAGGCTGGGGCATAAAAACTGAAACAGAATGTGATGAGTTCTGGGAAGGCTGAAATGATGATGCTGTAAACAACCTGGACCTCCTAGGTCAACTGGAGCTTTTGCTAACACCAGTCTGACCTTATGAACCAGCTGCAGGATATGGGAATGGGGGACACAGTGTTATAGTGTTACTTTTCCTTTCTCTGTGAATGATTGTGAGTGTTGATAGGAGAAGGGAGATTGACTTCCAAAGTCCTAATTTTGTGGAGTGACTCAGGGCTCAATACTCTTGCCCCTCCTGTTTATCTTCTAGCTGTGGTCATCAATTGGGGGGTCAGGTTTCATCAGTATATAGATAGTACCCAGTTATACAGCTCAACCACTAGCAAATTAAGCAATGCTGTCCAAACTTCTCCAAATGCATGGGCAGCTGTTGAGATATGGATGAGGATGAACAGGGATGTGTTCAACCCTAACAAGTCTGAATATTTGGTCTTCCAGGATTTAAGGATTTTTCTTAGCTCCTACTATGTGAATTTCACTGGTTGCCAAGTATCATACTCACCTCCCTTACCAGCCTTCAACACTTTGTTATGTCTTTAGGCCTGGGGTTATGCAGGTTGGGCAAGTCCTCTTGCAGTGATGGATGTAGTGATTGTACGTTATGTCTTTTGGCAGTTTCCCTCTGTATACCTGGGGTTTTTTAAATGCTTGGTTTTATATTGTTTTTTATTGTATTGTGCTTTTAGTTTGTAAAACTTTCCAAAGTTGTCTGGGTGTCCTAGAAATGTGGTAAATAAATATTTTCTCCCTGCAATTATCCAATTTGATTAATCCTATAATGACATATTTCATTTTACTTCCAATAGTTATTTTCTCAGAGGAATTCCCAAGATACAGGTCTTATTCACGCATGCAGCAATTATGCTTAAATATCCTCAATGTCCTACTTTTGAGATTCTTAGAAATAGCTGGCCGGGCATTCTTGCATGATGGAAGTTTGAATATACTATACTGACCTGTTGATCTTACCAATCTAATGTGCTTACCCATACAATAATAGTTTCTTCTAAAATCTATTCATTTTCCAAAGAATCATATAATACTCCATATGTAAAATGTACCTGACTTGAATCAGATTTGATAAATGTTTCATAAAGTTAAGATCACATATATTTTTAATGGGAATATGTCCATTAACTCTATAAATTTAGTTCCAAATAAACTGGTACAGGACTGCAGTATAAGTAAATCAGTATGCATTTTCACGAATGACATCATGAATATCATTTTTATAACATATGGTTATAATGTAATATCTATAGATTCATTTTGTTGAACCTTTCTCAGTTTTCATGCATATATCCAACTGTATTATTTCATGTTGCCTCAAATTGTTCTAAACATATTCCTACACAGTTCATACCCCACACCCACCCACAGAAAAGAAATCAAATGAAGATTAGATTCAAGCCTGATAAAACATCATAGACAGAATTCAAAATACAACATAACTAATTCTGTTTTGTATGTGTATAAATATATATAAAATAACAGTATTCTGAATTTTAAACAGGAAAATTCAGAAGCAGTAAAGTGGAGCTTGCTGTGTAGCAACAAAGCAGAGTGTCTACCCAGTGTGCATTTAAAAATAAATGAGGACACGATGAATGCATTAATCAATTTCCAGTAGATATTGATAACCTGAATAATACTTAATGAATTAAGCCAATTCAGTCTTTGCAATCTGTTATTATTCAGCAGCATTCAGAGCAATTCCCAGAAACCCCAGCTGCCTCCATTACATCTGAAGGTTATGAAGTAAAGGAGGATTAGCCAGTCTTCAGGCTTACTCCTTGAATTATCTTTTTTCGGCCCTTAGATTCCTCTTTGCACATTATTGCTAAAACCTGATGGCATACTTTTCTGTCCTTTAAAGTGGGAAATCGTTGAAAAAGATGGTATAAGCTCCCAAACAGACACATGAAAATTAAAAACCAAATACCTTCCCGGATTTTCACTTGAACTCAATCTCACAAACAGTAATTTAGCTTTTGGCTGATGCCTGAGAAAGAGAAGTTTGATCTGATCCCATTTTAGTTAAACATCTTCTGCAATATCTCACTGTATTTTGAATCCTAAATTATGTTTTAAAATTAAATCAGCTTTATTTGTATGATACAAAGCCTTTAACTAGTGCAGTGCTGGGTTAGTCTACATAGCTCCTTTATTAAAACAGATAATGCTTTGTTTCATCAAGATTTAAATAGAACTCTGGGACAGTATGTTTCTTACTATAGTATTTGAAAATAAACTTTTTTACTACAATAATAGGACAAGTGTTTGAAATGAAATCAGATAAATGGCATGCTGAAATATATAGAGATAGTTATTTTTCCCTACATGAATGTTAAATTCTCCTTTATTTTGTATTATTTTAATTCCTGTTCTTTGTATATATTTTGTTACTATGCATGTCTCCTCCATTGTTTAGTAAGAAATTAAGTTCAATATGTAACTGTTGATCAATGCATTGTGATGTTCCCAGATGTTATATCTATCTATCGATCGATCAATTGAATTAATATTTTGATATTTTAGAAATCAGAGATAGCTTACATCTCCTTTTATTCTGTTTCTAGTTATATTTATCATGGAACATTTAACACAAATGGAGATACTAATATTCCTATGAAGGGATGCTCTTTTGAGAGATAAATGCCCTTTGGGTACATTGTAATTTCCTTTTACATATAAAGAAATATTCCTAGCATAAATGAAAAAAAGGTTTCATACTGAAACCTGCTTCATGGGACTTTGGATTATCTTTTCCTGAATTAGATGTCAGTGATATAATGATGTGGACTCACGAAAACTTAAATCCATATTATTATATTAATGTAGTAGCTGCAGATTGAGATTAAATAAACATAAAGTTCGTTTGGGACTAACTGCATTGTGCATTAGGTAAACTTTTTTCCCTTCATTATATCAGCTTCTGGAATTATGTTTTAAACATAAGAGGAATCCATTATTTTGAATGATATACAGCCATATATGGTTTGGCTATAATGCAGTGATGGCGAACCTTTTCAGCAGTGAGTGCCAAAAAGGGAGCCCCTGTGCATGTGTGCTCATCAGGGATGCAACCCAAAAGTAGAGCAGCCAAGGGGGAATGTGCAGGTTGGAAAATAAACTTCTGGTTTCCGGCATGCACATGCATGTTAGCCAGCTAATCTTTCTTTTTTCTTTTTGTCTTTTAAAAAAAAATTAGAATAAATTTTATTTACAAACATGAAAAATCCACTCACACAAAACTTAGACATACACTACATTTACACCATGCAATACGAACAGGAACTTCCTGTTCTTTCTAATAGCAATTGTCAATCGAAGCCGCTCATCTTATATTGTTTCCCCTTCTGTTATATTTCATTTGGATTTCAACATTCTAAACCCTCTTATTTTACTCATAACTACTGTTTTTAAGTTTTGCTGTAATCTTTCAATCAGCTGGCTGGCACACATGCTTACACCAGAAAATGGAAGAGCAGCTCTTCCAATTTCCGGCACTGGCACACACATGAAGGCTTAGATCAGGGGTCCCCAACCTTTTTTGCACCAGGGACCGGTTTCATTTTAAAGAAAATTCCGCGGACCGGCCGGCATAGAGGGGGAGCGGGGGGGAGGGGGAACAGGTGACGCATGCGCACGCGGGTGCGGGTGTGTGTGAGTCGGCTCGCTCGCCCCTCTAGGGCCCCCAACAGTGTGAGCGGCCGCACCTGCGCTCTCCTGCCCCCGGTGCACGCTCTGCCCAGGGGGCTGCCCCGTCCTCCCTCCTCCTCCTCTCTGGCCCTGCGGCCCGGTTCCTATCAAACCACGGACCGGCACCGGTCCACGGACCGGGGGTTGGGGACCCCTGGCTTAGATGATTGTCATGTGCACATGCGTGACAAAAATCCAGAAGAGGAACGGGCAACGCCATACGTGCCAGGTGACATGGCTCTGCATGCCACTTTGGGCACACGTGCTATAGGTTTGTCATCACCGCTATAATACAAATTATAGCCAGTAGCTGTCATGAAAAGTCTGCTTTTGGGAGTGACAAATAGGAATTGAGTCAAATGAAACAGGCACAAGGTTTTATAACACATTTTAGTTTAAATCTGTTTTTAAAGTGCTTTCAAATTATATTTTTTCTCATAACTGCATTAAGAAATGAAATTTTGGTTTTTAAAGTACATACATATTTTAACATAAGCCTTAAAGGCAGTATTGAACTATCAGTGTAGAGATACCTAAATAAATATACGTTTCTAAGTTTAAATTAAAGTCTTCACTAAGTGCTTCTTCAGTTTCATGTAGATTTTCTTGAATGTGGCAAGAATATTTTTCTATGGTAATAGAAAGAACTGTGTTTTTATTGCATTCTCGTACTTCCTGCAGAAACCCTATGTTGGAAAATGATTTTTATAGTATTACTACTTGTCACTTTTGTTTCATACAATGTCTAGTTTGCAACTCTTAAATAATTTTTAGAATCTGTTTTTATTCAAGTACGTTATTATTCCAAAGTTGTTATCATTTAGTGGGCAGTTCATTTATAGTTGTGAAAAATATTCTGTAGCAAAAGTGTTGCAAGTTGTTTTTACACTTATGAAATATTTAGTTTTATCATTATAGTTTTAGACTACAATCTTGTAATGAGGTACTTACATTTTACTGGGAGAAGCATTGTTAATTTTGAGTAGCCATTAATAACAATTTTTGTTATTAATGACTTAAGTTTCATTTAGTGAACAGGTTTCAATAATTGTTAGCTGTCAATATTTATTGTCTTATTAACTAGCTCTCCTTACAAGGATAATGAAGTAGATAGAGCAGGACAAATTGCTGGCTAGGGCTCTTCCAGGTTTTTTGAAAGGCAAAGGGTAAGTTTCAAAAGGCATTAGTAGTAGCATATACTAACACAACTAAAGCAAATGCCTTTTCCTTTTAATATATTATGTATTTTACTAAGGGTATAACCATAGATAGTTTTAATTACCAAGCCAGAGGAATTAAGTGTGTTCACATACACACACAATACAATTTTAATGATTTTTTAAATATAATTTCTTAAAATATAATTCTACACTTTGCTGTGTATCTATCCAGATGTCATATTATGTGCAGATTAAATAGCTAATCTGTCTTTGCAATTCAGTAATGTAATATACTGTTCCTAGGACTATGTCCTTTTAACCGGCATTTTAAGAAATCATATATTTGTTCCTTCCTAAAAAAATCTTTTCCACTGAAAACCTAGCATATCAGTGAGACGATCCACCTTTAACCTTCTCTCTGGTACACTAGGTTGCCTTATGTAAAGAATATTTTATGGGCACAAGCCTCTTCACATATAATCTTCTGCATGCTGTTTGAAAATTTTCATTCCAGGGAACCATTTAACATGACTGCTCTGCTTATAAAGATTAGCACGACAGTAAAATATCTGTTATCATTGAAATTGTTTCTGGATATATTTGCTTAGGATTTGCAGATAAAATTAGCATCTTTTGTAAGATTTTTTCATTTTACATTATGCTTCATGGTAGCACTAATCCTAGGCTAGTTTGTGCATGTCCTTGAGCACCACTGCCCTATTAAACTCTGTAGGTGGTCTGTATGTCCTGTACTAGCAAATTGATACCTTTGCTCTATAGGCCTGCTGCCTTAAATTCTGTCCTGAGCTCTACCTGCAATGGTTGGGTTTGGTAACAAACTGAAGAACATTTGACTGCGCATTTGTAAATTCCCATTTCGCACTCTTACTTGCTCCTGCTTTCTCTGTTTTATTTCTCTTTGTCTGTCCGGACTACACCCTCCTTCCCTCAACCCTGTTTCAGGTTACAGTATAGCCTCGATGTTGCAGACAGGCTGGCTGATGAACATGTTCTCATTGGGTTGTATGTCAACATGCTCCAGAACAACCCCTCACGGTTAGTGCAGGCTGGGTGCCTTGGTGGGGTCTCTAGAGAAGAGGGACACAAGCCTGATCATCCAATGGAGATTCCTCAAGAATGGAGCAGATCTGACTTGATTGAACTGGTCTTCTCATTCCCTTTTATTACCACAGCATGCTAAATTTCATAAATAGTTGTCTTGATTAGAATTATTGCCATGAATATTGATTTGCATTAGTGCTTATGATGCAATCATTCATGTATTTATAAATATTATATTCAATGGGACTCATTTATCTTAGTAGCATAGTAATTGGGGTACAAACAGTCAATGTGAGACAGTTTAGGAATATTTTATATGCTCTGAGTACATGAAAATTATTTGGTTATAGCTCCCAATCCCTACAATATTTGATGCCAAATTACAATTTTAAATTTTTTTAAAATTGAGATTTTAAATTTACAAAGGGTAAATTATTAAATAAGGAATAATTATAATTATGTTTTGAGTATTTAAAATATTAACCGTATTTTACAAATTTAACATACATTCAAGTTTTTATTTAGCCCTAATTCTTACTACTTTACCCTGATCCTATTTTCTTTCTAGAATTTATCCATTTATTGTCCAACTATAGCTATCCAGTCAAAAAAGTTTTCAAACTCCTAATCTAAAAATACTGCGCAGCACACTCTTTTTTACATGGGAGTAACATAGATAGATAGATAGATAGATAGATAGATAGATAGATAGATAGATAGATAGATAGATAGATAGATAGATAGATAGATAGATAGATAGATAGATAGATAATTGTTTTCACAACTTCCTGTTAGGACCCCTTTAAGGGAGGAGACATACTGTTTCCCTCTCTGCCTTTCGGCTCATCACCAGAGACCATCTAGATTCTAGACAGAGAACCATGAAATTACGTTGTGTAATTTTTTTAGATATGTGTGTTAGTTTTATGAGCTGATCAATACATTTAAATTTGAGAGACCAAGATAGATCTATTTAGAGCTTATTAGCCAACTGATGAGAACTAATAAGCTCGAAATAGATCTATCTTGGTACTGGAAAAGCTGCGATAAAACAGATTTAACATACAGGTGTACTTGGAGATCAAACTGTTAACAGTAATGTTACTGATAATTGTTTAAATTGTGTTTTTAATGTGCACATGATTATTTTCCACTCGTTTTGTTATGTTTCACTTTAACCTTGTGAAATAGATGCAATTGTCGATCAGGCATCTAATAAGCCCATGGCTTAGCCAAGATTTCTGCCTATTTCTTTCAACCATAAAATTATTTAAATTAGATTGTATTGGATTTTCTCTTGACAAAAGTGTGTAAGGGAGTTTTCAGTTATTAAAAGTGAAGAAAATCGACATCAGTCAAAGTGGTACTTCATCATGGTCTCTGGGATTCACACTGTTGATCTATGTGTTTGCATACTGCTACACTGAGATTCTTCTAGAGCAGGGGTTCCCAAACTTGGCAACTTTAAGACTTGTGGACTTCAACTCCCAGAATTCTCCAGCCAGCTGGCTGGAGAATTCTGGGAGTTGAAGTCCACAAATCTTAAAGTTGCCAAGTTTGGGAACCCCTGTTCTAGAGTTTATAGAATTCATTGGTGGGATCCCTGTCCCTTCACATACTATGCAAGTAGGCATAATCCCAGTGTTTCTGTTTTTCAGTTGTCACAACATCAGCACATTTGTCCTTGAACTGAGCATCAAATTGCTTTTTCAAAAAAAAAAAATTTCGTCCTTTTTGGAGAGTGTTCTTTTTTTAGTTTGCTTAATCTTCTCTCATCTCTTCTTTAAAATACTTTAGAACTGTGCAAGGATACCTTATCCTCTCATCTCATCTGACTTTTGATTTTACATCCCTAAGGATTCTTTTTCAAACATACCAGTATTACTAGAGCAAAGTATCTCCTTCAGATAGGCAAAAACTGACTTTTTAAACTTTTGGTAAATCAAGTTGCCTTCTTTCAGGTAGACAAGCCCATTCATAAAAACAAGGTGATACAAAATCCAGCCCTGTTTTGCACTATGCTTTATAGATTGGGGTCACTCCAACTTCATTCTGGGAGCCAGTATGCTTGGAAGAAACAATATCCCACCTTCAACAACTCAGCCATACAGAACAGCAATAGTTTAAAATGTATCAATTAGGCATGACCATCGTCAAATCACCCTGGGCACAAAGTCTGTTCACATTGCAGACTACCAGGCACATAATGGGCTCATTTGTACAGGGTTATTTAATTTGATTTTAACTTTGTATGTATTGTCATGTTTTTAGTAGTTTTTAATTTTACCTGTACACCGCCCCGAGTCCCCTCGGGGAGAGGGGGGCGGTCTAGAAATCCAATAAAATAAATAAATAAATAATAAATAAATAAATTTGGCACCATTTTGCCTGGACTAGTATTTATTCCTGGTCTTTCAAAGGCATATAAAATATGTAAACATTCTTCCCTAGCATTAGTCCAAGTGAATAGTCTCACTTTGCTATAAGATAGCTGAACATCAGAGTGATTCAAATCTATATTCATTCCATATGAGCAGCAGCAACATTTGCAACATTCCTCCAAGCTATATTCCCAGGGGCCAGCCATCCACTCTTGCCTAGCACATTAGATTGGTCACCTCTCCCAAAGAGCTGCAATCTTTGGAAGGGCAATAATCTGGTCATTAGATTAGATTTTCAGGTAAGCATGTTTTTCATGCTTGACTGTAAATCACAGAAAACATGATAAAACGTTTGAATATTTAGGTGTAATTTTAATTTTATAATGAAATAACAAAAGATTATTGAGAGCATATGTGTCTCTCCAGAGCTCTGGAGGAAACAAATTATCTGCACACTTTTATATCTGGATTCTGCCCTGCATAATATGGAAACAAGTCCATAACAATTGCTCCTATGGAGGATTTCTGGCAAGACTGACATAGGGCAAGGATGATTGCCTTGCTCTTGTTTAATTTCTCAGAAACCTTCATGTTGCACATATAGAACTGTGTGCCAAGGTTTAGGGGTAAGAAGGCACTGCTCTTTGATGGTTCTCTTCTTTCCAAAAATTTTACCAAGGTGGAGAAATTTTTTTAGTTTTCTTTCTATTGGTATTGTATATACTTGAAGCTGCAGGAAGGTGGGGGATAGTCCATTAATTTGAAGTCAGGAATCATTCATATGCTGAAGATACTCACCTTTACATCTCAGCTACCAACTGAATAGAAGTGCCCCGGGCTCTAGATAGAGACAAACATGATTAGGCCTAATCCAGACAAGTGGTATTAGAACATTGTGATTTCAGATAAATTTGATCTTTAATTCTAAATAGGATCATGTTTTGCCAGTCAGAATTGGCCCATAAAATAAGGTCCTTTTATTCTAACAGCTATTTGTTCATGAGGAGCAAGTAGCAGCTGTGAAAGGAGATCTTTCCCAAAGTGCTGTCCTGTGCATCAGGTATAAACTTTCCTTGAGAAGTTGTTCCAACTTGTTTTTACTTGTGCTTTGCTCACCTATTTTTTGATTACTACAATGCTTTTACATTGGACTCCCTTTAAAGATGACTTGCAAAACTTCAGCTGGTCCAGAAAAAGTGGCTGAGACAGATGACTATTAATCAGTTCACAGAGTATAACTACTGTGAGAATTGCACTATTTACCAATTTACTTCCTGGTGCAATTTAGGGTTTTGGTATTGTCACTTTCATAGCACCATGTAGATTAAGACTTATGTATCTTTGAAGCCATGTATTCTCAATGTTTTCTGTTTGTCTATTAAGATCAGGAAGAAAGCACTATCCCACGCCCTTTTTCAGGGAATGTCATCTACAGAACTCATGGCACAAGGCTTCTTCAATTGCTGCTCCTATTTCTGCAACACCATTCATCCATTGGCTTTTGCATTTCTGAGTTTTCAAAAACACCTGTTTTTGGCAGACCTTGGGACATAGTGTTATCTTGTTCCTGCCTGCAGAAGAATTAGTTGCAAGTGAATTGTTGCTAATGACCCCTGAGATCTTTGGGCTAATATTTTTATTTATTATTTTTAATTGGATTGTTCTATAGAATATGTACAATATGATTGGAGCCCAGCAAACAGTGAAATAGGCAGACACATTTGTTTATCTGTATCGTCTATATTTATGTCTAATCTATATCTCTATATCTATCCATCCATTTAACTTTTCTAAATCATATTGTGGTCCAATATGTAAACTCAGAATGCACTGGCTTCCTTATAAAAAAGCTATTGGGTGAAAAAAATATATATAAGAAATAGACAGTCATAAAAATAAACTGCGCAAGAAGTTCAGAATTTTGTATATTATGTGGCCTTTTTTTAATGGATTAAAAAGCATTAAGGTGTTAAGACCATCTAAGATGCCAGGAGAAACACTAGCCTGCTGTTACATGTTATTTACCAGCAGTTGCTGGTATGAAGAATTCAGAATCTGAAGATTTTCATAATGTGGATATCCTTTGCTCATCTTAATCTATTAATATACATAGCCAAGCAGTCATTTGGGAATATGATGATTTCAGAAATAAAATAGTTTGCTTCAGCTTGCTTTTAGCTGTTATTTTACACTGTTCTTCAGAGCACAGTGCCCTATATGTAATGAAGTGTGGATGTAATTTACTATGGCACAATAATATACCTAAATCATCTGAACTGATTTAGAGCAAATTAGTCCCATTCTGTAATCTCACCATTGTATCAGTTGAGAAATAACTCATTTGTAATCCTGTCTTTTTTATTGTGTACATATCACAGTAGCATCGTATAATTTCCCACCAAACCAAAGGCAGCAAGATTAATTCACATGTTCAGGTGTCACGGCACTAAAGGAATGGACTGGTTTTATTTGGAGTTGCAGTATTTAGCTTTTCCTGCTGTTTTATTCCATCAAGCAGTCTTGACTTTAAGAACTATGTGAATAATCTTTGGTTTGCTAGTGTTTTGTTTTGTTTTTCACCTTGAAATATCTGGCAGTAGATTCTTCTTCCTGATCAGGTTGAAATGTTGTACAATTGCTACTTCACTGAATAATTGCACACACACCCTTTTCAGCCGTTTGCATTATTACAACCCTTATTTGTGTTCTTTTATCTATCTGTATGAGTATGCATGCCCACACAATTTAGGCAGATGTCTTTTGGGGGAGAATGATAAATAATGTCTTATTAAAGAGCAAAATGTATCCCATAGCCTATATCTGCGTTCTACATTCAGAATTTTCAGTGTTACTTCACATGCTACTTAAAAAAAATCTTATTTGCATATCTTTGTCTAGTCTTAGGTTTAGAGCAGAAATGTTCAGGTTGAATATGTTACTAAACTCTCGTAATCCTCATTTGCAACATTCCCTGATACTTTCCCACAACTCAATGAGGAAGCCTGGGAAGCTTACAGGGGAAAAGACAATGGGAATAACATGATTGCGACCAGTGGTGGGATGCAAGCAGTTTAACAACTGGTTCGGTGAGCGGATGACTGCACCCTTTGCACATGTGTCCACCTAATGCGTGCTTTGCAAATGCACAGCGTTAAAAAAATGCCCATTTTAAGTTTAAAAACGTACCTTCTATGTCAGCTCTGGTGTGTAAAACAGCTGATGTGGAGCAATCCACTATACTGCACGAATCAGCTGAGCTAAAAAACAGGGAAATATAGGACAGGAAAGAGCAGGGGCAAATGGACGGGGCCAACTGCTCATCAGAACTATTGGTTTGCCCGAATCGGTCTGAACCAGCTGAATCCCAACTCTGATTGTGGCTGATGGCCGGACTGTGGCAGAGGTTTGGACTTCCATTCTCTGTTTAGATGAGCTAATACATCTGAAAGGATGACCCAGTGGGTGACAAGTTGTCTAGTAGATTATGAAAGCTTCATTACAGGTATAGGCTCATTATCCTAAAAGTAATTTGAAACAGCTAAAATGTAGTTATTTCTCATTGTTACAAAGAAATTACCAGTATTATTATTTCATAGTCCTCACCGTAGTGGCACACTAGAATGAAAAAAACTAAAAAGTGTGAAAAAATGAATTTTTTAGTTTTTTAAAATCCAAATTATCATTGTTATGTTTTTATTTTTTTTTAAAAAGAAGATGCTTTGACTTTTAAATTTTGCTAGGAAAGAGTAAAGTATTTGCTTTGAGAAATAGAAGTGACAGAATGATTTTAAGTTTAGGAATGATGGCAAAAGTGCTATGTTACAGCTGCCTTTCCAAATAGATTCCTCCTGGGTGTATTGGATGGTATGATGATAGATGTATTATTTATTTGCTTGTTTGTTCATTTATTTATGTCAAGTGCTTTTATGCTGCTTCAACCAAAAGAAATGTAAAATAATGTCAAAAATGTAACTAACAATAAGAAGTCCTAATACATTTGGAGTAGATATGGTTCAGTCATCTAGAACAGGGGTCTCCAACTTTTGCAACTTTAAGTCTGAAGGACTTCAGCTCCCAGACTTCTCCAGCCAGCTTTGCTGGCTGGAGAATTCTGGGAGCTGAAGTTCTTCAGACTTAAAGTTGCAAAGGTTGGAGACCCCTGATCTAGAAGTATAAACAAAAAATCAAGATGACGGCCATTAGCCATGATAGTGAAGTTGAATCTGTATGTGTGCGAGAGAGAGAGCGCGCGCAGGGGAGAGAGAGGGAGAGAGAGATGATTTGCACAGAAAAATAGGTGGCTCTTCAATCACACCATTGCAGCCACAATCTTGACATTTTTAAATCATATCCTGTAGACATCCTTTGTTCCAGCAGCCTATTTCCAGCTGTAACCACTCAAAAACCTTTGAAAAACTCTTACCAGGGTTGACAAAAAAGCTCATTTTTAAAAGGCATGCTGTTTCTGATTATGGCAGGTACTTTTTGATGGCATGATTGTAGCCTTTGGTTAATTTAATCACTATGAAATTGTCTAATCCCTTTGTAAAGTTGCTAAAGTCAGTAATTTGTACCCTCTTCATCAGCTGGGAATTCCTCACATTACTTAATTTTCTTTAATTGCTATCAAACTATTTCACTTGATCTAGGATTACAGGGTTATAGAAGAACATTATATGTCCCTTTTCTCCCTCTTTTCCATATTTTTATTAATTTTTGTTACGTCTACCATCACCATCATAGATATAATTTCTCTGTGTAAGTTAAGGAGCATCATCTTCTTAACATTTATATTAATGTTGTTTTTTTCATTGTTCCTTGCCCTTCTCCTATAACAGTTTACTTGACAGCCCAAACCGTCTAGATGAAGAACATAGACTGATCGCCCGGTATGCCGCAAGACTGGCAGCAGAGACTACTTCATCAGTAAGTAATTTTAATTAGGGGGAAAGATGTTTCTTATATATATGAAAACCTTTGCCAAGACAATCCTTGTAATTGCAGTGTGACTTTTCACTTGGATGTGCTTGTTTGCATCTTATGAACCTAAATATAGTTAAAGAAAAATTGGTACAAGCACCAGCCCTACCTTTAGGCAACTGAAAGAATTTTCTCAGATAGTGGATAGTTGATGAGGTGCAACCATGGCAGTTGTTTATGTATTTCTCCTAAAATATCTGTTTTCTCTTAGAATTCTTTATGCTACAGAACTTTCAGTGTTTCATATTGGTTCATTAAGACGTGTTAATACCACTTTATAATGCCTTGGTAAGGCCACACTTGGAATACTGCATTCAGTTTTGGTCACCACGATGTAGAAAAGATGTGGAGACTCTAGAAAGAGTGCAGAGAAGAGCAACAAAGATGATTAGGGGACTGGAGACTAAAACATATGAAGAACGGTTGCAGGAACTGGGTATGTCTAGTTTAAGAGGACTAAAAGAAGGACTAGGGGAGACATGATAGCAGTGTTCCAATATCTCAGGGGCTGCCACAAAGAAGAGTGTCAAACTATTCTCCAAAGCACCTGAGGACAGAACAAGAAGCAATGGGTGGAAATTAAGGAGAGAAGCAACTTAGAACTGAGGAGAAATTTCCTGACAGAACAATTAATCAGTGGAACAGCTTGCCCCCAGAAGTTGTGAATGCCCCAACACTGCAAGTCTTCAAGAAGATGTTGGATAGCCATTTGTCTGAAATGGTATAGGGCTTCCTGCCTAGGCAGGGAGTTGGACTAGATGACCTCCAAGGTCCCTTCCAACTCTGCTATTGTATTGTATGGTTACTAAACTAATAAAATACACTAGTGTAGTATGTTTGTACAAACATACCATGTTTCCCTGAAAATAAGACAGGGTCTTATTTTCTTTTTATCCCCAAAATAAGCACTTGGCTTTATTTTCAGGGAGTCTTATTAATGTTGAGGTGCAGGAGGCGGCAAGTGTAGTCATCTCATGGCTGCTGCTGTGTTGCAATATTTTCGTGGTTGGCTTATTTTTGGGAGAGGGTTTATTTTAGCGCATGCGCTCAAAAGCCCGATTGGGCTTATTATCTGGGGAGGTCGTATTTTTGGAGAAACAGGGTAAGTACTTCACATTCTTACTTTCTGCTTGTAGAAAATATTTAGGCCCTCCAGTGTCTTATAGCTATACATTTTTAAGCGTTTAAGCTATGTTATTTCATTATTCAGTGTTTTGTTGTTTTAGCATTGCTTTTCAAATTGTATTTTTGCTCTTTAAAACAGGGTATGAATTTATATGTAAAATAAACAAATGACAATTATTAGTACCAATAACAATATTAGTAAGAGCTAGCAAATTCTAAAAAACAAAAAATTGTCCTATTAAAAGTCTTTTGTGAGATTAAAAAAAAATCTGGCTTCTTGCTTTGCGCAGTCTTTAGTGTTGCTAAGGCTGGGCTTTTGAGATTATTTGTCTTTGCTTCTTTTTTCTTTCAAGGCTTTGAGAAAGCACCAAGCTTCATTTGTTTAATTTCTTTGTAGTATTAGAAAAAGCTTACCCAACAATGTAGCTTTAGCGTAAAAGGGCCTTCAATGAGCAGGTGGGCTTTCTTCTTTCACCCCTCTGTGCTTTGAAATTTCTCTGATACATATAGAAGAGACCTTAGTTTTTCTGAGCCTCAGAAAAAATGATCTGTACTTTATTCTTAAGGTTTGGAGTTGGTTTGGAAAGACTTGGATCAATATAATATATATTGTACCTCAGGTAAACAAAGAACATTAAGTAGTCACCCATGCAATGTGCAGAATAAATTCTTGCCATAAGCAAGTTATTGATTAAACAGCAACTCATTCGATGACATTAGGCAATGGATGATTATCTTATACTGTAGTGAAACGTGTTTTCCAAGTTCTATAAGCTTATTTTAGTTCTCAAAGAGGCTCCTGGTCATTCCCTCAGATTTAATTAATTTCCTTCAGTTTTGTGATATTTTTGAATCTTTTTAGGGTAGGGGAATGTGTGTGTAGGTGTCTACTATGCACGCTTGCACCATTGTGTATATACCTCATTTGCCTGTGCTTTCTTATTAGAAGAAGCATATAAGGTTCCCTTAAGATGCTATTCCTTAAGATTTAACTTCAAGCCTATAAAATCAAAAGAAGCCACAGATCACTGAATAGATTATAATATAAGGTACCCCTAAGGCAGCTGCAACAACTTTGTACCCCATCTATGACAGATTTGATTTCACCAAATTGTTGTTCTTTGAGGGGAAAAAGCCTAGAAAACTGCTTCTGGTAATTGTTGTTGCTCTTTCCCTCCCCCTTCAGCAGCAGAAGAAATATTAGGTACTAGGTATAATTATAATTATAGTAAAGTGTTAATTGTGCAAATAGCAATTGGCAGTATCATAGAAAATCATTTTTAATTAGCAATTGGATTGTACTGGCCAGAAATAAAAACAAATTCTAACTGAATATAACTTAATAAACTCTACTTGACCTCTTTGTCATAGGTTGAATTTCTCTTCTTGCTTTCTAATTCTTAATTTTCTGAATTTCCTATCATATGGATTCTTCATTACCTACATTCATATAGATTTCTTCTCAAAAGTATGTTCCCGTGAGTTTAATAAAATTATAAGAATCTCTACTTACTTGCCATACTCCAACCAAGCCAGCAGAGATTGCTTTAATTTATATTTGCTGACACTTTTTTCTCATACCACTTCCAGCCACTCTAGTACTCTCCTTCTTGACTATTTACTCTCAAGAGGAAGCAGTTGTATATGACCAAGAATTTAGACAACAGACCTTCCTGGCTTTCTTACTAGTGAAAGAAAACTGTAGGTTACAATTCAGAGACATCTAGAGGTTTGTTTGGTTGAATGTGCCTATGATATCCACTTACAGTGGGTATAGAATTACAGCTTAAAGCAGTCTATTGTCTGTTGTGTTTTAATTTTACTATCTGTCCACCATTTCACTGCTTTATAAAATAAAAGGCTTCTTCACACAAACAAAGAACAGTGGTGGTGCAGTGGTTAGAATGCAGTACTGCAGACTACTTCTGCTGACTGCCAGCTGACTGCAAATTGGCAGTTCGAATCTCAACAGGCTCAAAGTTGACTCAGTCATCCATCCTTCCGAGGTTGGTAAACTGAGGACCGAGATTGTTGCAGGCAATATGCTGACTCTGTAAACCGCTTAGAAAGGTCTGTAAAGCACTGTGAAGTGGTATATAAGTCTAAATGCTATTGCTATTGCTATTAAATACTAATATGTTTTATTTAGCTGACAATGTCTAAGGAAGCACCCTAGTTCTGCCTTTACTGTAGATGGGTAAGATTTCTATTAAAATTTTCCAGTTCTTACAGCTACATTGCAAATTACAAGCAAGGTTATTATCATCTATGTTACCATAGGGGTGAAATGAGAGAAATTATATATTTGTCAAATATATAGCGTGAAATCTCAGCTAATCTTAGCTTTGAAACTAGGGACTTAGCTATGACATTATGCTTCTGGACAATATGTATAGATACTAAGGGACAAAACTACCATTTTCTTCCTTTAAATAACATTCATTTACATATATATGTGGTAACATGTTCAATCTGTTTTACAGCAGCCACAACAGCAACCACAACAAAGAGGCACTCCAGATATTTCATTCTCTATTGATGCAAATAAGCAACAACGACAGCTCATTGCAGAACTTGAAAATAAGAACAGGTAAAGTCCCAAAATCTACATTAAGTCAAATGTTTGTCTGTGGAAGAAACATATTGCATATATACTTGGTATCAAGGCAAAATTTACAACATTGCATATAAGGAAACCCACGGATACATTACGGGTGACCTCCATACAAAAGAGTTTACTTTTTTTCTTTACCATGACATTATTACAGAGTTAGTATTTTAAAATATACATTTAAGATTTTAGTGATAGAAATCTGTTGTCCTTTTTCTTCAAAAAACACATGATTTAATAAAACGAGAGAAAGAAAGAAAATAGTAGGGTTGACGGAGAAATAATATGCTAATATTACAATATAACCAGTTTACTATAGTGGTTAAGGCACCAATTTAGAAACCATGAGATCTAGTGCCATATTAGGCATGAAGCCAGCCATCTTTATCTTATAATAGTTAATATTTCAGCCTTGCGAAGTGACTAGGGGGGGATTCTCAGTCGTTCTAATGTGTGCGCTGGTGATTGATAGTGCTAGTTCTGATCAATTTTTGCAGTAAGTTTGTCTCAGGCAGCAACTTCTTGAATTACCTCTGTGGCAATTTTTGAAGAGTTCCCTGATGGAGGGCAAAGGGTTGGTTGTCAGAAGAGCAGCTTTAAACATTTAAAAGCTTCTTTGAGTGCTATGAAACACTCACTAAGATCCAGAAGATTATCCATAAAATCTCAAATTATTTATTTTTATTTTATTTTATTAAATTTATACCCCCCCTTCTCCTTGTTAGGACCCAGGGCGGCGCACAGGCATTATTAAAAACCCCAAAATACAATAAATATCAGTTAAAATGAATTAAATTAATTGACCCGTGCTAAAACCCATGTTAAAACCATTAGCAAATTATAATTTGTTTTTGTTTTTTAAAAAAGTCAGAAACGGGGGCTATCCTAGGCCGGCTTGCTGAAATAAATACGTCTTAAGACGTTGGCGGAAGAGGCGGAGGTCCGAGATAGTGCGAAGGTCGGGGGGTAGGTCGTTCCAGAGGGCCGGGCCCGCCACAGAGAAGGCCCTTCCCCTGGGTGTCGCCAACCGGCATTGCCCCGCCGACGGCACCCGGAAAAGGCCCTCTCTGTGGGAGCGGATCGGACAAAGGGATTAGTTGACATTATTTGCAATGATCTGTGTTAAACAACTTTTCTCATAGAAAAAAAATGATACTTATCAGTTTTTTAAAAAAATTCTCTCTTCCTATGCCAGAGAAATCTTACAAGAGATTCACAGGCTGCGGCTTGAACATGAGCAGGCATCTCAGACCACCCCAGAAAAGGCAGCACAAAACCCTACACTCCTGGCAGAACTTCGCCTCCTGAGGTAAATATGTGAATGAGATATGGGGAGGTAGAGATATGTCACATTTAGCACATTGTCTGTTTTGTTTAATTCCATGTAAGACTGTCTATTTTGGGTAAGAAATAATTACCATTTTTAAACATACAAGCAAGAGTATTCATTATTTTAATATTCCAATGAAAGCACACATCCCTTTGTAGGGCCGCTTGCGTTAACATTTTGAATACAAATAAAGTTATCCTTACTTTATCACCAAGGTTGACTAAAACCAGTTGTTCTGTTCAAAGAGCCAAAAGAAATATGCATAGTTTAACATCCACTTTAAAATGGACATAGAACCAGTTCAAGACTATATATTACGATTAAAATGTTAGACTTAGCCTAAGGAGAAACAAGTTCTTGCTCACTGGATGGCTTTGCATCAAATTCATTTTGCAGAGTTATTTTTGTGGAGAAAAAATTAATGAAGACCCCCTAAGGCACTTTATACTGTCAGAGAAATGGTAAAAGTAAAGCATGCTGACATGTTTATGAATAGAAAATTATTGCTGTTGTTCCTGGCAGTTCACGTCTAAGTTTGGAAGACCCAGCCACATAGGAAATCAAGTACAGTTCTTATATTCAGATTGTCATATACCTCAGATGCAAATGCAGACTTTCTGCTCCATGTTTATTCACTGCTTGTTGTTTAGACAGAGGAAAGACGAGTTGGAACAGAGAATGTCAGCTCTTCAGGAAAGCCGACGAGAACTCATGGTTCAGTTAGAAGGCCTCATGAAACTACTCAAGGTAAAATGTTCCAGCACTGTATTAAGCAAAATAGGTCTATAATTGCAATAATTATTGCAATAAAATTGCAATATTTTATTGCAAATTGCAATAAAAAAGGAAGGCAATACAATTTTATTATGGTATCATTATTTTCATTCTAACCATTCTACAGATAGGCAGAGAAGTTTGTGGTCAGATATGTTCCTCGCTTACTGCAGCAATCATTTGCTTCTGTTCTCTAAATGAAAATCATATTATTGCATTACCTTACTACTCTGTGACTTGCAGCTCGATAGTTACCATAAAAACAACCTGAATTGAGTTTATTTGGTGGTCTTTTCCTGCAAATAAAGAATTGCCTCCTTGCTCCTTAAAGATAGTAAGTGCTGTTAAGAATCTAATTTATATGTCTTTTGTCAATCTCTTCAGCACAAGTAATCTGAACAATGATTAATATAAAAGTATTAATGCTCCTGAGAAGAAAATAAGCTGGGGAGGTTGCGATGTATAATTATTTGGAATTCTTAAAAATATGACATTTTAGACCTGGCCTAAGTGGCAAAAGCCCTCTTTGACTTACTAGAGATAAACTATGAAGCTGAGGAGGGTTTGATCCTGGTACTCTCACAATAGAATCACAGCAATTATTCAGTGAAATGACTATTAGGCAGTTTTCCTGCATCTTATATTCATTGTGTCATTGTGAATTTTCAGGGGGGAAATTGAAAATATAAATGCTACTAGGGCATAAACAATGATTCCGGAATACTGGTTCCAAAAGTAGTCAAATAGGTATTTGAAGAATGGAAATATGCATCTAAAAGACTTCAGCCTAGTTTTCATAATTGTCTGTAAGGAATCAGCTCATACTACTAACATGAAACAATCTGTCCTTCCCCTGGAGTCTGCTAAGTAAGAAAGAAATGATTAAAGAGATGAAAAGTTAAAGAGCCTGAAGTTGATGAGGAAAAGGTATTGTCCCAAGGTTGTAGCTTTGTGTTATGCCCCAAGCATGCAACTGCCAACTTTTCTCCACTAAAATAATATGGCTCAAGACAAAATAATAATAATGTTTAATAAATTTCCCAATAGGGCATGAAGCCATTGATAATATTTATTATTCTTTTATATCAGAGGTTCCCAAACTTGGCCACTTGAAGACTTGTGGACTTGAACTCCCAGATTTCTCCAGCCAGCTCTGCTGGCTGGAGAATTCTGGGAGTTCAAGTCCACAAGTCTTCAAGTGGCCAAGTTTGGGAACCTCTGTTTTATGTTAATATTTATGTTGCCACCTCCTCCCAAAATTGCGAGGGTTGCACACTGTTGCTGGCAATAGACTTATGTTTTGTTGCAATACAGTTCACTTCTCTTTTAGAATCATCTAATTCATGATCATCCCATTTTTCTTTAGGAAGAAGAATTGAAGCAGGGAGTAAGTTATTTAGCCTGTCAATGTCACTAACACATAGGGAGTGTTCTTGTGGTCCAAATGTGTGCTGGAAATCCACATAAATAAAACGTGTATACTGCTGTGGTCAATTAAACAACACTATATTGCATGCTTTTAACCATTTATCTAAGGAATTAAGATACTATATTCAATCATCTAATTATGAGATAGCTTTCTTGAGATGTTGCTAAAATGTAAGAGATCTGCATGGCTTTCTACTGACTTAAAAGCACTTTGTTATTAAACAGTAAGAACCCTATACAAGCCACAAAGGGTGCCACAAAGAAGAGGGAGCCAAACTATTCTCCAAGGCACCTGGGGGTAGGACAAGAAGCAATGGGTGGAAACTAATCAAGGAGAGAAGCAACTTAGAACTAAGGAGAAATTTCCTGACAGTTAGAACAATTAACCTCTGGAACAGCTTGCCTCCAGAAGTTGTGAATGCCCCAACCCTGGAAGCCTTTAAAAAGATGTTAGATAGCCATTAGTCTGAAATGGTATAAGGTTCCTGCCCACGCAGGGGGTTGGACTAGAAGACCTACAAGGTCCCTTCCAACTCTGCTATTGTATTGTAAGCCATAGTAGTATATGAGTCTTATAGTGCAGGAATAGTCAGGTTGCTGATAAATATACTTGGTGTGCCTGATTTTATTTCTCCAAATAAATCACTCCTAAAAAGTAAGGCAATAAGATTTTACAGAATCAGGCAAAGTCCCATCTGGTCTAACATTCAGTTCACATTCTTCTTTTCCAAGAACGCATGCAGGCTAATAATTCAAGAAAAATGTCAAACATAGATTCAAAAAGGTTTTTTTCTGTTAAGATACAATTTGCATGCCTTTTGTAAATATATTAATATTAGTGAATAACTAACTCCATAGGTTTACTAAACTGTCGAGTAATAATTGGTCAAGAGGTACTGTGAGAGGTTTCCCATTATAACAAAGCTGAACTTTGATTTTCAGTTCAGTGCAATTGAAAGCATATTTGCTCACTGACAAAAGGCAAATTAGTAGCAGTGAGTCACTGTTATGTCAATATCTGCTTCTTATTAAATTTTGGCAAAATGTATTTTGGAGCAAAGAACCCTTGTTAATGCTTATATTAATATGATAAAAAGATGTAAAAGAATTGCATTGTTGATGTTTTTTGGAGTAAAAGAATTGGGAAAAATAGTATCAGTTTTATAAACATATGAAGTATTAAGGTCAGTATGATACTGTTTTACTTTCTTTAATGTATTCTGTTTAAGCATTATAGAGCATCTTGAAATGTACGTTAATTTAAACACAGAATGATTCAATTGCTATGGTGAGGTGTTCTGCACTCCACAGTGCTTTTGAACACTTTCAAGTTCAAAAATTGTGTCCAAGAAAACACAGGTAATTCCCTGAATCTCCCTTTCTTAATGATCTTGTATGTTTTAACCAGCTAGTCAAGTATCAACCCCATCATTGATATGAGGGAGTTGTTTTTTAAGATGTAACTCCTGCCTATTATGGATCATATCATGATAACGATATCAATTCATATAGATACAGTCATAATGTAGTTGGCAACACTTGGTTTTTATTTTCTTTGGTTTAAATTATCTATAACCTCTTTCACAAGAATATCCAAGGAGCTAATCATAATAAACATCCAGCCAACCAAAAGAAGTAGAACTGGAAGAAAAAGCAGATACCATATTTTCCACTACTTTTTCTTTAAAATATTTACTTGAAAATCGAGATGCATCTTCACAGGAGGCCTGAGCAGAAGGCCGCACATGCTAGATGAGCCTCTATCTTGTATGTAGCTCTATCATTCCTCTCTATTGCAGTTGTTTCCTGTATCACATTGCCACTCTAGGTTTCATCTCTGTTGTTCCTGTGATGCAAAAAACTACATGAAAAATGGGAGCGTCTTATACATGGAAAATACAGTAGTACCCTAATACCTAGGAGTTGCGGTGGCGCAGTGGTTAGATTGCAGTACTGCAGGTTACTTCTGCTGATCTGCAATTTGGCAGATTGAATCTCACCAGGCTCAAGGTTGACTCAGCCTTCCATCCTTTCAAGGTTGGTAAAATGAGGGCCCAGATTGTTGGGGGCAATATGCTGACTCTATAAATCATTTAGAGAGGGCTGTAATGCACTGTGAAGCGGTGTATAAGTCTAAGTGCTTTTGCTATAATACCCTATTACAGGAAGAATAAAGCTAACCCATTCTTTATTTCACTTTGATCCATGTAACAACAGATGTTCAGCAACATTTCACTATAACCTGCTCTGAGTACATCTTACATACAACTATTGGCGGCAAAAATCAAATGGCAAATAAATGGTATTCCATTTATATGTGTATTGTATATTGTAGAGTTGTTTGTGTATATATTACCCTCATAGCAGCTTTCCTCAGTCTTGATTCTGCATGCGTTAACGTTACATGTCTTAGCATTCCCCTCCAGTGTCCATGACGGTTGGGAAATCCGGTTGGAAGGAAATCCTTCCAAGACTGCAATAGCAGCATCACTTTCACAGATATAAAACACATTCATTTCTTTAACTGTTTCTAGTCAATTGCAATAGAAAACTCCCTTCTCTGTGTCTTAAACCTGCCTCTTTGCAAGCACTAATACTAATTCACAAAAGTATGTGGGGAAAAATCAACAGTAAGGGTTTTATGTCAGTTACACGTGTTGTGATAAACATCTATTTTTATCCCTATTTGCACACTCATTTGGACGACAAACATTTATAACATTACAGAAATTTTATATTATATTATATGGTATATGTGAACTATGTATAAAACATGGTATGTAAATTATGTATCAATACATTTACATGGCATATGTTATTATTATGTGTGAGTAATCTACAGTTAGATTCACACTGATGGAAACATAATAATTCAAGTCCTAACCAAGGACCTAAGAATTATTAAGGTAACGTCTAAGAATATGGACAGTTCCAAGCAGGGTGGAGTTTTTTGAGAGGTGTTCAATATTTCCATATATTGTTGAAGTCCTTTTGGTATAACTTTAAAGGCTACAATCACAATTGATGTAACAACAGGTTTCTTTTTCTATAAGTGTTCAACTTTGATCTGCAAGTCCTAATATTTCATATTTTTTTCGTTTTTCCTCAGTCCTAGTATTACTTGGAATAGCAACATTCTTCTGTTTAGTAACTGTTATATTAGGCATGCTATGAACAAGATGTCTGCTTGTTTGGCTCTTAAAGTCTCATAAAATCTTAATCCACTCATTTTCCAAAATCCTTTCAACTTGATGGCACAAGAAGTGTCTACTACATTCAAATCCAAATCTCTAGCAAAATTTCCAGTGAATAATTCTAGCAATCCAGTCATGACATCACTTGTATGTGAAATTTTGCTGCAACAGTAATCAAATGGTCAATTGTTTCATCCCTTTTACTACAAAGGTGGCATTTGCTGTTGTTTGTTGCATATTCATGTAATTAGTCTTTTTGAACTGCTAAAATAAAGCCTTCAGTTTCTTTCTTTAACATTCCTGATATTAATCAAATCCACGTGGGATTTTTTAAAATTGGCTTTTCTTCTATAGTTTTCAGATATTGGCTATTGTTCTTCCAATTAACAAATAATTTTTCAGTTATTATGGTTCATTGCAGTCAACTACATAGACTGTGCAACAAGCCATAATAATAATAATAATAATTGAAAATGATGTATTATTTCCTGTATTCATAAAATTATGTTCCCTAACCATTTCAGAATTATTAAAAGTTATTTTGTGTAGGTTACTGATTACAAAACTCTTTATTATGAGTTATCCTAGGTTCCAGCAGAGGGAGCTATATACCAAAGACAAAAATAACAGTTAACTATATTTGCCATATGCTAAATAAATAAATAACTAAATGTGTTCAGTATGGAAGGAAGAAACTTTTTCTTAGTAAAACTTTAGTCTGATTGCCTACATATAATATGAATAAAATACAGCAGGAAAACTCATTAAATGTGTCTGCATGATAAGGAAACAAGTAATTGTTATATGAATTTGATTAAACTAAATTAAAAAGGGTTAATGGTTACAGTGAGAGGGTAATGGCAATTTCTAGACTGGATTCTGACTTCTGTCCAATATATACCAGAATTTCCCAGCTGTATGGAGTAGGATACCTGGAATAGAGCATTGTCTGCTTTTTAGTTCAGAGGCCAAAATTTCCATTCTTACAAACATAAGATATGGGACCATTGATGGCATAGAAACACTCAGTTCCATGGAAAGTAATAAAAACATCCCTATGACAACTTTACTTACTTTATCAGTTTTATTACTTTACCTCTAAGTTCCAACATAACATAAGCCAAAGAATTCAATAGCTCTTCTGTCATGACTCAACAGTGTGGTGTCCAACAGTTTTCTCCATTGCTGCTGCCAGGTAACTCAGATGAAAGAAAAACATTACCACTTGATTTGTCTTTTTGTTGTTGTTTCACTTTCAGGCAACTGGAAAAAGAAAACATCAAAAATAAATATATTTTTGACATTTCAACTGGGACAATTTAAATTAATATGTCAGTGTGATCTTTAGGACTCTGCAAGGTCACCAATCTCTTTTCCCTTTTGTTTCTGATCATCTCTGTTTTAGCGTATGTTTTTTTGGTTCTAGGAACTGACAGCATATTGATCCATTCATTTTCTATCAGGATGGTAACACTATCCAGCATGGGCACATTCTGATTATTTTCTAAAGCAGAGAAATAATTGGAGATGATGGGACAGAAGTGTCTTCTTCTTCTACTTCATCCTGAACCACTCACGGCTTCCTTTTCCCCCTAGACCCAAGGGGCAGGCTCTCCTCGCTCATCTCCCAGCCACACGATCAGTCGGCCAATTCCAATGCCTATCAGATCTGCATCTGCCAGCTCAACCCCAGCCCACACACCACAGGATTCTCTGACAGGGGTGGGAGGAGATGTGCAAGAAGCTTTTGCGCAAGGTAATGGTACAAACTGTCCTCCTAATCCGTAGCTTCTTTTCTCATTGCGTATCTATTAAACGCTCTGAAAAGAGTTTTTCCTTAAAATAATTAATCAAGTAATTCAAAGTTTATATTTGGGACAAGCGGCATCGGGGGACAATTCATGGCAGACTAGAGCAGAAATGAAAAAAAATAACATTACGTTTTTATTGCTGCATAATAAAATAATGGGAGAAAAAAATTCTTCCAATCTAATGTCCAGTTTTCTAAATTATCTGCAACAGACACAGTATCTTTTATTGACAAATGTACATAGAGATGCATTTTATTCTCACACAATAGCAATTGTACTTATTTATAATGTGCTATTATAAGCTGTGCTTTGTAGTTATTGTTCCTCATGCCAACTGCTCATCAATCAGGAGACTTCTACATTGGCTTCCAAAGTCCTATAACAATATGGCTCCAAGTAGTTCAGAGACCAAGCTGTTGGATATCATTTTCTTGCTGTCTATCCCAGACTGTTTTAATTTCATCATATAACCCTACAAAAACGCAAAACATCTTAGAAATAAAAACATCAGTTGGCTAGTCACTCAACCTACTCTAGCATAATTCATTTGATAAATAATTTCTCTTTAATTTTTCATAAAGAAGGCACAGAATTCAGACAGAATTCTACCAAATCTAATTTTCTCCCATCTGATGCTGTCCCCATATGGCAGTACTTATATCTTGATACAGGAGCGCTACACTGCCTACCTAAAAAAAGTATTCCAGTTCCAAACTAATTAATCTTATTAAAGCCAATCTATTCTGCGGAGGTCATAAATTAATACAGGTGTAGTGTGGGTAGTCAGAGATTATGCTACTCTAAAAACTACCGAAACAGATTTTTAAAATTCATAAATTTTAAATTGTTTTCTTGAGTTTTGCGTCATTTATTATTTTACCTTGTTAAATGTACACAATGTAAACAAAAAGCTCAAAACATTGCTAAAAATATTTTGCACTTTGCTTTTCTATTGATTAGGTACAAGAAGAAATTTAAGAAATGACTTGTTGGTAGCTGCTGATTCAATCACCAATACCATGTCTTCTCTTGTGAAAGAGTTAAATTCAGGTATGATGAATTAAAGCATAAGTGTTTTTATACTGGTTGAATATATAGTCTAAAGATAAGCTGCAATCTAGGAAAATGTGCTGTAAAATATTTTAAGCTACTACTTAACAGTTTGAACTACTGACTTAATCTTTTCAGGACAAGATTCCTTCTTATTCCAGCATTTAAATTTATGATATTTATTTATTTATTTCCAGTGCTTTTTAAATGTCTGGGGTTTTTGTTAATTTTTATGGCTATTAAATAAGGGTTTGTTTGCCTTATGAATTTATGTGGAGTACAGACTTGTTTATGTGGAGTACAGACTTGGTAGCTTGTGTAATGCCAAGTGCTACTAAAATATTTTAAAAATTAAATCTCATTGAATATAATTAGACTAATTCAATTGAATTCAAATGCAGCAATGTGTCTTCTTGCTGAACAGATGGTCAATGCTGTTTAGTTTCTTTATACAACACTGTCCAAGGGTTCATGCATCAGTATTGTAATAAGAGGCAATCCAGTGATGTAACTAATTGTTAATACCTCGCTTAATATCTTACCCAGTCATTAGCATATTCCATGATTTAGGGATATCAGGTACACTGAGTCACCCCACTTGGCACCAAAGCTTTACTTGTCTGTGTATGGCAAGTTGTAATAAATGGAAAGTTTGAACAGTACAAAAGTGAAAGTTGCTGTGCATGTGTTTTTAATGTAGACAGTATGGTGTTTCTTTAGCAATGTAAGATGGCAATGTACAGTATGCTAAAAATAAAAATAGGAGAAAAGCATGCTAGAAATAGGAACGAAAGATATAATTATCATACCACCCTATTTCTTCATACAGAGGTTGGAAGTGAGACAGAAAGTAATGTGGATTCAGAGTTTGGTCGGACTCATTTTGATGATCTTGTTCCATCACCAACTTCTGAAAAGGCTTTTCTGGCACAAATCCATGCCCGGAAGCCAGGATATCTTCACAATGTAGCTGCTACTGGAACCATTCGCAGTGACCTGTGGGTACTCCATCCTTTTTTTGCCTCTCTTTGATTTCTATCTTTTTCTTGTCTTTAGTAAGGCACTCAAAGTTTGAGAAATTAAGTTTCCATTTAATATTGGGATGCTTTTTAAACTAAACTAAAGATTAAGGTATAGTAACAAAGGGTGACTTTTGACCTACAATATTAAGCTTTCATAAGATTTTGGTGAGAAAAACAATTTGCAATGATTTTGATATTTGAACTCAGGATGAAAGTTGTTGATAATTAATATATACCAAAGAATAGTCAAGTCTCTTTTATGAAGATCATTTGAATCCATTCAAAGGGGCATTTCAGAAAATATGCCAAAATTGGGTGTAGTTTTTTATTTCCTTTGAGAAGAATGGACTATTTTCTGCTGAAGATCAGGATACTGCTTTAGATGAAATTTAGGAACTAAGTGTATGATATATCTGTGTACAAAGTTACATAGTGGTGATCAGAGGTGGGTTGATCCCGGTTCGGCTCAGATTGGGCAAACTGGTAGTGGTGGCAGGAGGCTCCACCCACCCACCAGGATGCTTCTCCACATGCAATAGTACCAATAGTAGAAAAATTGGCAACCCACCTCTGGTGGTGATCCTATAATTATACCCATCCACTCAGACACCTTTTACAAGATGGAAAGATCTTGAAAAGATCTTGATCCAAAGCAGAACATTATAGCAAAAGCCCAAATGAAATTCAAGTATCTGTTGAAGTCATTGCTTCAGATATTAACATGATTCAGATGAGTTTGTTTTGCATGTTTATTTAGATAAAATATTAAGAGGTGCTTTTACAGGATGTATAATTCCCAATTCTGGGCACCAAAGATTCTGGTATTCACCACAACATACCAAACTGGTAGTCCACCATATAATTCAAACCTTTCTGAAATACAAAGTTCTGCATATTACTATTATTATTTAATTGATTTATATGGCTGCCCATCTCATCTAAGCCATTCTGAGAGGCTCATAAGAAGTAAAAACAACAGAAAATTAATAAATAATATACAAACATATGAAAGCTACCATAATCGGTATAAAATCACAATCAGCATCAGAAATCACTCTATGCGAACTCACAAAAAAACAGTATAGGAGCTCCCTACCATATCCCTGAATCTTCATAGTGCCCTGAGTTTTCTACCACTTTCATTCTATACTGATTTTCAAAAATGCCCTCCTAGGCAATCTGTTCTACAAAAGTTAAATTATGAAAAAGGGTACTGCATTTTTCTAAACTCACATTCCACAATATAAATGACTTGGTGTGGGTTGTATACTCTGTTTGCCCACCATTACTTCTGCAAATTTAGACTAACATAAGATGGAACTTGCTGCTTTCACATAGAAGTATCTGAGTGCGAAGTAGGTCAGGCAGTAAATTGCACAACCCTATTTATTAATAATTGTGTTTAGGGTTACAGAGGATGGAGAGTCTTACGTTAGAGCTGATGATGAGAACTATGAAAATGATTCTGTCCGTCAACTAGAAAATGAACTCAAGATGGAGGAGTATTTGAAGCAGAAACTGCAAGATGAAGCTTATCAGGTAAAAATAAGATAAGAACTCAACAAAATTGTGTAGCTGAAAGAAATTTCACTGTCCTAGATTTTTTTTTTAAGAATATAGTGATAAGGGTATAGATTCCAAATAATAGTGAGATGCACTCATGTTACTGTGAATAATCAGGAAGTACTTTTTGTACTGAAATTAAAAGGCTGACATTAACCTTCACAAGCTGTTAGTTGGTGCATCACAAATGCGAGTAACATACTCTGTCAACAGCGTGCTGTTCTATTTTCACAAAATAACTTTGAGAGTAGGTGGGTGTTCACACATGCATCCTTGGCATTTTATACTGTGAAAGGAAGTGGTAATTTGCATGTGTGAATGAGCCATCAAGACTTAATCTCTAAAGGTAGAACTTTCATCTTAATTCAAAATCATCTCAAAGACAGTGTCTTTTCTTCAGCAAAATAAATAATTTCAAATTAAAACCTAATTACCTACCATCCATGCAAATAAACAAAGGAGGTTAGTCCAATTTTATAGCCCACTAAAGAGCCACTAGTATACATTGATAATAGTAGGAAACTTATGCTTTCTCAACATGGGCAGGCATTATTAAAAAAAAACCCAGTGATCTAGTTCACAAAGTCCCTAGAAACTACATCAGATACTAGTACTAACATAAGTCCTGACAGTGGTAAAACTGTGTAGAAGATATGAGTCACTGATAGAATAATTGCTCTGATGCAATTATAAAGGCTATTTCACAAATATGTGATCAACAGTGTGTAATCACAGCTGCCAGGTCTTTAGCTGCTACTAGCCATCATATTCACCAAGATCTTCTCAAGACCTTAGGATGTCATAAAGTATCAGCATAGTATATGCGTGGATCCAAGCAGCAAAATATTTTTTTCTAGTAGTTTCCTAGTATTTTAAAATTTTCTAACAATTTAAAAAGATAGCAATATCTGCCTGCCATAATTTTGGCATAAGAGATATCAGTTTAAAATCTAAAATTCTTGGCATAGTTTGTTGAAATGTCACTTCTAAATAAATTAGCAGATAATCTGCCTATATTATGCTTATTGGGAATATGGATTATATGTACAAGAAATATTAAAGAGATCAAAGCACTGAACAATATAAGAATGTGTCTTCTGTTTCACTCTTTGTAAGGAATATTGATTATTGAGAAACTTAACTCTATCTTAGGAAGTACTTTTAAATGTTGTTGAAAATTTGTAGTTTTAGGACCATTTGTACATATCCTTTAAGAGTATATTGTAAAAGTTACAAATACAAATGAGAAATGATTGCCCATAACTGCCTAAAGTATTTAGAAATAAGAGTTACAAGACAAGCTTCTTTCTCTTTTTTGGTTGGGCCTTGTAGCAAATGCCATTTTCATTTAAAAGAACAAATTGAATCTTTATCCTTTCTAGCATTTTCTGCAGCAACAACCTTCTCACAGTTTCTTCTTGCATGCTAACCTCTTCATTTGGTGTGTACTATTCTTGCATGCCCATATGACACCGTTCACTCCTCTTGAGTCCCATTGTCTATAGAATGGTGCACTGATCTGGCTGCTCACATTTTCTGTTTTCACTTTCTTTTTTACAGGTCAGCTTACAAGGATGAGTAACCATCCTTGTAACACTCTCCTCTCAAGTAAGTTTTAAGTTGGTTTAAAACTGATATCAATCACTTTCATTCAGTAATTATGCTGATTGGAGTGCAGGGTGGGAGAGGGAGAGGCAAAGAAGTTGGCCACATTTTTCTCTTCACCAATATATTATAACATACTGTAATTATTTTGCAATACTGTAATCATTTTGCAATTCTAACTGTAATTGTCAAATGAGAATAAGTTCCTATTCTGTAGTAGTGGGAAAGCTATTGAGAGGATTGTAGGCTATGTGATTTATTTTCATGGGCCTGTTAATATGAAACACTGTTTGCTACTGGATGGAATGAACATCACCTTTGGAAAGAATGATATGAAACAACTCTCCAAACTAGAATTGAGTGATTTAGCTTATAAATCTGCTTTCTGGATGTAAATGAGTTGCATGTGGGTTATCATGTATCATAATTAGTGCCTACACTTTTCAAAGCAATATTTTGTAGCACAGCATAAGAATGTTTTGAACCAATATTATTACAGAATCAGGCAGATGTTTAGACTGGATTTGGCATCTTTGTCCACCTACCAAGACCTTTCCAAAGACTTGGGATAGGCAGGTGTTGTTTGACAGTGCTAAATGTAGTGTTGCAGGGTGTAAGCTGTTCCAAGCAAATAGCCTTTTGCAATTGTTGGATCATGATTTTGTCAGTGTCAATGGTATTCAAATGTTTCTAATTTGTTTTAAACAATTCATGTGTTAAAAATTATGAAGTGAAATCTAAGACGTTAGCCATTCAATGAATTACAGATGAAAATGCTTTTGAGTTTGTTTAAAAAAACAATAAGTAATTTTGAATATTAATACTTTATTTTACATTAGTACAGAAGGTTGAATTCTATTATTCTAGTCCTTTTTAAATGCTGTGGAAGATCCTTCAATGCAAGTGTAAGATTATTTTAAAAATATTATCTCACATAATTGAACTATAAATATTTTCCAGATTCTACTAAATTAATATAGTTTTTAAAGTCCAGAATTCTTCATGGCAACTTTCTCCCAAGAGATACTTATCAAGCCGGCCTAGCCTAACCTCCCATGGGGACTTTTAGGTAGTTTTAAATTGGGTTTTTAAAATTTGGTTTTAGCGCAGGATAGGTTATTTAATAGTTTTTTAAATTATATTTATTGTATTTTGTATGTTTTTAAATTTTCCTGTGCGCCGCCCTGGGTCCTTCGTGGAGAAGGGCGGGATATAAATTTAAATAAATAAATAAATAAATAAATCATATTGAGTGACCTTCAGTTTTGTCTCTGTCCCAAATTGTATCACCAAGCCATACAAGACACCTATTCTTGTTCCCATCCCTTGTTTAGAAGCTACTAAGGTTTTCATATTTTTATTAATAATGCTTGGAGTTTTGTCATATATAAAATACTGCCAACCTGATATTTTCCAGGTATATTACCGTACTAATATTGCCCCAAATTTCTCAATCAGCATGTACTGGAAGTGGCTCTGTAATCTAGTACTGTAATATTGAGGAAGGCTAGTTTCCAAGATTTAAACTATGAAGCCATAATTATGTTTTCTAGATGGATAATATGACTTTTCTCCTGCTATTACTTTTCCATCTTCCCATGGCTTTCAACTTTATCAATCACAATATTTAAGGAGCAACTTTCCCAGATTTGGGGCCTAAATTTAATTCATGACATGATGCATCTTTTCTCAAATGATGTCCTTCGTAAACAAAGAAAATCTGGCTACCATAATCTATATGTACTGTTAACATTCTGTTCTATTACAATTTATTGTTTGTGGATATCTTTTAACGAATTGGGAAATGTTGTCAAAAATATGCATGTACTCTATATACTGTACATGTGTGCAATAGAATACAGTATTACTGTAGAGCTGATAGATTTTTGTTCACTTACTAATAGATATGATGGATATACCAATTTGATGATACAGAGCTGATTGGGATAAGGGTTAAAGGCACAAGATGAGAAATTAGAAGACCATTCTAATCCTGCCTTAAATACAAAGCTAGCTGGGTAATTTTGGATAAGTTACTCTCTTTCAGTGCTAAAAAGAAGACAATGACAAACCACTTCTCACAAATTCTGCTAAGAAAAATGCACAGATCGGGAGTCAAGACTCACAGCACACATACACACAAAATTTTAATGATAATATTATTCAGGTATTATATGATTTGGAATAGTCATCACACAAATCTTTTCAGTAACTCTCCTACCAATCATGCTTAACTGTGCATTCAGAATAGACTGTCTACACTTATCCTGAAAGATAGCATATGCAGAGCTGAAAATGTAACAGTAAACAGCAGAGTAAAATGTAACTAAGACAAATCCAATCAGGTGTCTACAGGAAGCTAGCCTAATTCGAGTAACAGTGAGGGGTGGGCTTATCAGGAATGTTCACATGGTGAGTATTCCACATTTGCACACTGCCTAAATAGGGCTGGTATGTTTCTATGAAATGTGATAAATAGTATTAAAACATTTCTTGACAGGAAAGCTGCAGTCAAATGGATAATGAAAGTGATGTAAGAACTGAGGAGGGGAAAGAAAAGGAGAAAGAGGAAGAAGAAGAAGAAGAGGACAACACTCCGACTAATGACAAAGATAGCCTAGCTGCCAGCTTCAACGAAGAAGTGAAAAATCAAGTGCAGCCTCTCTAACCAACTAGGACTCCAGACTGTAGCACAATTATTTTGTTTGCCAAGTTCTAGTTTGTAGGTGTTTTATTTTTGAAGATTAAAAAACCATGATTTTTATTTAAAGTTAAATTATATCAGCTACATCATGTGTAACATGGCTTATTATTGATGAAGAACACTGGCTGTACTAACAAAATACAAACCCTTTGCACATACTTTTAAACCTGTTCAGTTTACAATGACAGTACTGTTTATATTAGGAGTTTGATTTCTGAATAATTTGAGGTTTTAGAACACTTTCCTACACACTGTACATTGTTTTTCCATGGAGGGAATTTTAAAAGTATAATGATGCATTTATCGTTGAATAAATATACTCCTGTGTGTACATATTTATAGCCCAAAAATGAACTATAGTCGCAATACTAAATCCAACCACACTTGCAGAATTCTCACAGATATTATTAGGAATTGCACACATGTTGATATTACAATATTGCATCTTTGGATAGCAATTTGTTTTTAATATTTCTGCAAAATAAATAAATGAAAATTTAAAAACAAACTTGTACAAAATGCACTAAGAAGTATCTCTATGACTTAGGGCTACTACATAACTTAACGAATGTTTTCTTTCAAAATATAATCTAACAAATCAGCCATAGAACTTAGTGTAAATATTTTCTTTCCAAATAGAAATCATATACAAAAGACAACATTCAAATTATATAGAATCTAGTTTTTAAAATCAGTACAGATCTTCTTAAAACTGTGAACTATGTTTTGAAATACTCGTTACTAAAGCTGTTTATAAACCACAGGTGCCATAAAATCCCTAAACTAATTGTATAATCTTCATTGTATTATTTTGTTGCAGTTTTAGAACTTTCTTTCACATTATCTCCATCTTTCATATCTTGTTGGTTGAGGCCTTCAGCTTTAAATGTACAGGCTTTAAAAGATTGCTTGCAATTACTTTGTTTTCTTATTTTTGAATGTGCATTGCCTTAGTCAACCATCAGTTGTTTTGTGTGCATTCTTGGAAATGGGCCAGGGGTATCTGCAGGGTATTGTAAAAATAAAAAATCAAGATGGCTGCCATGCACATCTTGCAATGTATATAAATAGGCAGAGCTTTTATCACATTATCATGGCTGCCATCTTGCCTTTTTTTAATCTTACCCTCTGGACACTCCTGGAATGAGTAGAGAGACTTTCTTCAGGGGCTGAATGGGGTAATCTGCTAAATATGAAAAGCACATGGAAGGGAGGTGTGTCCTTTCTAAAAAGAAAAAAATACATTATGTAATTACAGCAGTATCTCTTTTGAGTAAATCTTAATATGCTATTTAAAAAATAATAGAGAGGAGGCTGCTCCCCTGAGGATTATATTTGGAAAAGATATTTTGCAATCTTATTTTCCCTATATAGTAAATTAGTTACAAGCAAATTTTAGCCCCAAGGAAAACAGCAAATGATTTAGAAGTTGTTAAGCGTAAGGGCAATGTTTTATTAATGATGCAGCAACTCTTAACATTAAGCACGAATTTAGAAAAGCTGAAATATGTAAATCCAAAATTATTGTTAAAAGAATAATAGCCCCTTAAACTTGTTTATATATTGCATTGTCCAAATGAAAAGCTGAATCTTTCTGTTGATTCTAAAGGGACATGCTTCAGATCAAAGATGTATGAATTAAATAACTCTAGGTACTTTCTCACTCATGCACAAAATAATTCCTGACATCTTCCTTCTTGTGTCTTTCTCAACATTGTCTCTATGTACTCAAATCACAGAATTTAGAGAACTGCAGAAAATAATTTAAAAAAATATTTACATAGAGACACCCCAGAAACCCCACCTTCGCAATAATTACTTTTTACTCCTGTAGTGTCTACCATCTTCACGTGGTGGATACATAACTTTTGACAATTTACCTCTCCTATGCCCTTCTCTCAGGAACTGGTTATTCTCTACTAGTGCCTAGCACACATCAGTTAGTACTAGACAGTATATTGGCAATTCTTGCTGACAGCTCAGGACTCCAGCCAAGTATTTCCTAAAGAGAAGCAAAATTGTATTAAAAAGATCTAAATCCAACTAGATACCTGCAGTTAGAACAGTGATTGTGTTTCTCCGATATAGTCTGTAACAGATTGCATGTAAAGCTCATGCACGAGTCTAAACTTTGGGAAATCTGTGCAATACTTATTGTCTTCACAACAACATATGCACCATTCTCTCAGTCTGGTTTCAGCACTGATTCCCCAAAGCAGAGCTCTAGGTGGCCTCTTATACTCTGGACGTCCAAGTTAAAGCACTTTTTCATTTGCCTCCAAAACTAAAACCTAAATTTGCTACATCAACCAGTGTTAAGCTGACAGTGGCTCAGTATGGACAATACTTTCCCCTGATTTCTATCTAGCATCTGGGAACCAAAAGTGTCATCATCTTAACATAGCAACTCAGCCTCCTGGGCCATAATGTTGTTAGTATAACATTCAAATAAAGTTATGCTTGCATAAACCTCCACTAGCAAAGGCCTTAATCAGATTACCAGTTTCTGTATTTTGTCTGGGATGTCATATAAATACCCAATGGAATAGGATATTATGTGGATGTCCTTATTCAGATGAACATCAACTTGCATGCCTAAGGAATCCAGGCCCAAAGCTAGTGTTACAGACATACATTTCCATGCACAATGAAACAAGCCTGTAGTGGAAGTTGAGTGAGAGGTTTGTCCCAAATGTGCCAATGTTTTAGCCCATACAGTCTTTGTTTGCTAAACATGTTTGGATGGCGAACTTCAAAGTTGCTGGAATGATTGAAATAGCCATTTATCATTTTTCATGGCTGTTTACTATAGCCCAAAACTCCTTGTGGATTGTTAATGGAAAGATCATTAAGAGGCAGGAATTAGAATGTGAAGATAGCAGGATTCTTGAATGTTGAAAGAAAAAGAGAGGATAGAATCTCTGTAAGTAGTAATGTTAACTTTAAAACTGCATTAAAAGGTGTGTGGCCTTTGTTGTGATAATATGTATTTTCTTATATGCATGAGACAAAATGTTGCATCATTATTTAGCACAGATGTCTGCCTTTTACTTTAGCCACTTTCCTCCATTCTTATGAGTTCCTTGGAATTGCTGTAGATATATCTTGTAAATACCACAACTGCGGGTTGCAGCAGTTAGGTTGGTTCAATTCAGTGCCAGAGCCTTGAACGACAGGACAGGAATTTATTTGTGAACCAAAAAATATGAAGAATTACATCTTGAAGCTACTAACTGTCTGATGTTTTTAACTACTGTTATTTCACACCAGTCTGAATGGACACACACTGCAAATTTTACATTATCCATTGGTATTGTAAACAGAATTATTATTGTATGGGGGTTTTTTGTATTGCTGTTAAGTATTGTTTTGTGTGTGCGTGTGTGTGTGTTAAGCCTATTGGGGACATATTTTGAAGTGATTAAACTATTTAATTGTGTGTCTATATTTTGGAATGGAATTATTTCTTCATTAAAAAAGAATTTTTAAAAGTAATTCATGAGGTCTCTCTTGTTGCTTACACTGAATCCAAGATACATTTTCCCCTATTCCAGCAGAATTCTTTCTCAGGTTTGTTAAAAAAAGGGGGGGTATGAAGGTGCATATGTGTTTTAATAATAATATCTAAGACTGCTAACATCAGAATGACACAATTATCACAAAAAGGATGCTCACCAGCAACAGTATTGACAGATGTAATGACCTTCCAATCAGACTGAAAAAGCCTGTTAGAACTGAAACATTTACAGACGAATTAATAAACAAGGAATTCTATAATTTGAATATTATGATGAAAAAAAGGTCTACTATAAAAAGATGAGCATGTGTGGATGATGATGGTGAGGGGAGAGTCTTGGATTTCTTACAGATACAGAGGAGTAAAGAATTACAAATTCCACTGGCAATCTGTTAGCATAAAATTACCAGCTTTTTTCCTTTCATTTTTATCATCAGTGTTCAAATGCACAAGTGAATACATGCAATGAGATTTTGCTCCTAATTCTTCAGGATCTAATTTGGAGTAGACAAGTAATGCTACTAAGATTCTTTTCAGAAGTGTGGAATTAATAGCCTCCCAGATGATATTAAATTACAGTTTTAACAACTAGCCAGCATGGCCAATGGGAAGAGATACAGCAATTGTACAGCCATATTTAGCCAATTGTTTATATAATCTCTTACTTTCTTTAAATTTTAAATTGAATTTTATTTGAAATATGTTACTAACTTTGGTAGAGAAAAAACTCTTGTTTTTCATTTGTCATTTAAAAAATGTGCATACATTCAGTCATTCAGGATAGAGGTCATGGCATCTGATAGAATAAGCTCTGTTTTGTCAAAGCATACGCTGTGATGCATGTTGTATTCTTAAAAGACATGTCAATCCTATTTTTCCAATCAGATTGCTGGTTTACATCTCTACCCCAGACTACCCCAACAATGCTGTGGAAGTGATGACCCGGTGTCTAGAGGCCGTGCGAGTCTGGATGGGGAGAAACAGGCTCCGACTCAACCCATCCAAGACCGAGTGGCTGTGGCTTCCGGCGTCACAGTATAGCCAGTTGGTGCCATCTCTGGCTATTGGGGGCGAGTTATTGGCCCCCACAGAGAGGGCTCGCAACTTGGGTGTCCTGGACTCTCGGCTGTCTCTAGAAGACCATATGACGGCCGTGGCCAGGGGGGCTTTCTATCAGGTTCACCTGATACGCCAGTCTGGATCGTGACGCTTTACGCACGGTCACTCAAGCCCTCGTCACCTCCCACCTGGACTATTGCAATGCTCTCTACATGGCACCCGGAGGCTCCAGTTAGTTCAGAATGCAGCCGTGCGGGGCATTTTGGGAGCATCTAGGCGCTCCCATGTGACACCTCTCCTGCGGGAGCTGTACTGGCTGCCTATGGCTTTCTGGGTGCGCTTCAATATATTGGTGACCATCTTTAAAGCGCTCCATGGCAAGGGACCTGGCTACTTGCAAGACCGCCTCCTGCTGCCAAATACCTCCCACCGACCAGTTCGCTCCCACAGAAAGGGCCTCCTCAGGGTGCCATCGGCCAGGCAATGTCGGCTGGCAACCCCCAGGGGGAGAGCCTTCTCTGTGGCAGCTCCTGCCCTCTGGAATGACCTACCCCCTGAACTACGGACGATCACGGACCTACGCCTCTTCCGTCAGGCCCTGAAGACCCATTTATTTCGTGCTGCCGGCCTGTCGTAGTTTTTAAATTGATTTTAGTAGGGGTTTTTAATTTGGCAGGCCAATTTATTTAATTATATCTTAACATTTGATCTTAACTTTTATATTACTCATTTTTACTGTTGGCTGTACACCGCCCTGAGTCCCGAAAGGGAGATAGGGCGGTATATAAATGCAATAAATCTTAAATCTTAATCTTAAATGGACTATGAATCTCATCTGATAATGATCCTTTAGATTAGATTAGATTGGTTTAACAGAGTTGGAAGGGACATTGTAGGTCATCTAGTCCAACCCCTAGTATCCTAGTATGTTTGGAATACTGTAGTGAAAAAATGTTACCTGACCCAATAGGTGATTTGCAAAATTGGTCAGTTCAGATAATATTACTCCTACTTCTCCAAATAATGGTTTTAAATGGCTTGTTGAATAATTGGAGTGTCAGATCTTGTATTTGTCTGTTTCCAAATGCTGCCTCAAATAGATTTCTTCATTCTGCAACTTTTGTTTCACCATCTTATAGACAAGAGATAGCAGGCATTTTTCCCTGCCTATTGCTTAAATGGCTAGTTACTTTTGTGTTGCCACTCTCCTCAACTCACTTCAGGCTTGGGCAACAAGCCAGTTGATCAATTCCTGTCACAACTAGTGGATCAATGTTGGTTGATGTGAAAAAACCAAACTTGAGTTTACAGGAAAACACTAGGTAGAAAAAAATCTTGCTATATGCATTTAACATCTTCCTGATTGTGACAATTGCCTACATGCTCAATAGTACGCTTTTAATTTGTTAATTGGTATTAAGTTAAAAAAAACTTGCTCATGTCTAGGTTCAAACTTAAGTCTTTGAACGAGATGCAGAGGCGTAAGCAGTAGAAGGTTTTATAGATTGTGGTTAAAATAAGCATGCAACTCAAAGAGGAATTAATAGAATTGAAACAAATGCAGACAATTAAGTAAATTCAGCCAAATTGTAGATTAAATATATTTTTGACTGAAATCTAAACGAATATCTGGGGTTTAAGAAAAAGATAATTATTAAGAGAACTAGAGCAAGCTGAAAGTGCTCAATGTGTTTCTTGTTTTTGATCTTTGCTTTTACTACTCTTTCTCTCTACTTAGTTATTCAACAGTGCAGTAAGTGTTTTCTTCAATATAGAGTAGAAAGGATATTGACAGTAGCTTTCCCTTTATGTGTATCTCTTATTTACAGTTCTGTAAAGGCAGTAGTATTTTTTTTCTTTACTCATTCCTTCCAAAAACCAACAAATCATCCTGTATAACCTGGCAAGCAGCATAATTAATGCTCAAGGGACTTTGCTGCTAGGAAATTCCCTCTCTAGTTCTTTTTAAAAGGGATGTTTATGTCATATAAAGAAACATAGGTGGGGGGGATTTATAGAAGGCTACTGAGGATTTTAAATTATTTGGTTTTTGAAAACAATAAACAAATAATACACAGAAATTTACTCTTAGTAATCCAAATCTTTGCAGCAATATGTATAGCATATAATATTCAATTTATAAGTTCACTAAGAAGCATACAAGATTTACTCTTTTTTGTCTTTTATCTGAAATTCTAAGAGTAAATACAACTGGAATGATTAAAATAATAATAATAATAATAATAATAATAATAATAATAATAATAATAATAATAATAATAATAATAATAATAATAATAATAATAAATTTTATTTGTTACCCGCGCTCTCTCCCCAGGGGACTCGAGGCGGGGCACAGGAAAATTAAAAAACAGTAAACACAACAGAATACATAATTTAAAATCACAATTAAACAACAAATCCTGCGCTAAAAACATCTATAAAAAACTAAAAAACTGTCCCTAAAACCCCTAAGCACTAAAACCTAAAAACCCCAGGACAAGGAGGCTATCCCAAGCCGGCCAGACGGAAAAAGTAGGTTTTCAATTTAAGACGGAAGGAGCGGAGGTCCGTGGTCGTCCTAATATCGGGGGGAAGGTCGTTCCAGAGGGCCGGGCCCGCCACAGAGAGAGCCCTTCCCCTGGGTGTCGCCCGCTGACATAGTCTAGTGGACGGCACCCGGAGAAGCCCCGCTCTGTGGGAGCGAATCGGCCGTGAGGATGTATGGGGCAGGATCCGATCCTGCAGATAGCTAGGTCCCGAGCCATGGAGCGCTTTAAAGATGATAATTAACACCTTGAAGCGCACCCGGAAGACGACAGGTAGCCAGTGCAGCTCGCGCAAGAGCGGTGTTACATGGGTAGACCTAGCGGTCCCCATAATTGCTCGCGCGGCTGCATTCTGGACTAGCTGAAGCCTCCGGGTGCACCTCAAGGGCAGCCCCATGTAGAGAGAGTTACAATAGTCCAGTCGGGATGTCACGAGAGCATGAGTGACTGTGCAAAGGGCGTCCCGATCCAATAGGGGGCGCAATTGGCGAACCAGGCGAACCTGGTAAAACGCCCTCCTGGCCACGGCTGTCACTTGATCTTCCATGGACAGCCGGGCATCCAGGAGGACACCCAAATTGCGCGCCCCATCCACAGGGGCAAGATGTTCGCCCCCTATGGCCAGCGATGGAGTGAGCTGGTTGAATCGGGCTGCCGGAAACCACAGCCACTCGGTCTTGGTCGGGTTGAGCCTGAGTCCGTTACTTCCCATCCAGATCCGTACAGCTTCCAGGCACTGGCACATCACCGCTACGGCATCGTTGGGGTGGTTTGGGGTAGAAATGTACAGCTGTGTATCATCAGCGTACAGATGGTACTCTACCCCAAAACCACGGATGATCTCACCCAGCGGCTTCATGTATGTGTTGAACAGGAGGGGCGAGAGGACCGACCCCTGAGGCACCCCACATGCGAGGGGTCTCGCGGTCGATCTCTGCCCCCCTGCCAACACAAATTGCGATCGGCCAGAGAGGTAGGAGGAGAACCACCGTAAAACGGTGCCTCCCACCCCCAACCCCCCCAGCCGATGCAATAGGATACCATGGTCGATGGTATCGAAAGCCGCCGAGAGGTCTAATAGGACCAGGATGGAGGAACAACCCCCATCTCTGGCCCTCCAGAGATCATCGACCAACGCGACCAATGCCGTCTCGGTGCTATGCCCGGGCCGAAAGCCGGACTGGCGCGGATCTAGATAATCAACTTCCTCCAGGTGCCGGGGGAACTGTTGTGCCACCACACTCTCGACAACCTTCGCCAGAAAGGGAAGGTTGGAGACAGGACGGTAGTTGTTCAAAAGAGCTGGATCCAAAGAGGGCTTCTTAAGGAGGGGCCTCACCATCGCTTCTTTTAGGGAAGCAGGCAAGGCACCCTCACTCAAGGATGCGTTGACAACCTCTTGGAGCCAGCCTCGTGTCACCTCCCAGGATGCCAGTACAAGCCAGGAGGGACACGGGTCCAATAAACATGTGGTGGCTCGCAGTCGCCCACGTAGCCTGTCCATATCCTCGGAAGTAACGGAGTCAAACTCCTCCCAAACAAGATCTCTCTCGTGGCATCCCACTGGGCCATGAATGGGGGCTAGCTCGTTCTGTATCTGAGCGATTTTCTCCTGCAGAAAAGTCACAAATTCCTCTGCTCGACCCTGTAACGGGGCTTCCCGCACCCTCTGTTGAAGGAGGGAGCGGGTCACCCTAAACAGGGCGGCAGGGCGGTTTTCTGCGGATGCTATGAGAGTGGCACAATGATGACGTTTGGCCACTCTCAGCGCCACAATGTAAGTCCGTAAATGGGCTCTTACCTGTGTCCGGTCAGATTCAGTTCGAGTATACCTCCATCTTCTCTCTAGGCATCTCTTGCGGCGTTTCATCACCCTCAGCTCCTCGGAAAACCAAGGAGCCAGGGTGTTTCGCCGCCGCAAGAGAGGCCGCAAGGGCGCGACCCGATCCAAGGCTCCCGTGGTTGCAGTATTCCATGCGGCCACGAGGTCCTCCATCGGGGCGCGGGCCAGGGGTACAGGAAGTGGCCCAAGCGCCGTCTGGAACCCATCCGGGTCCATCAGGCTCCTGGGGCGGAACCAGATTGGTGACTCAGGTTCCGCCTCCCCGCGGAGGGGAGCAGCGGTCGGAAAGTCGAGCCGGAGAAGTGAGTGGTCTGTCCATGACAAGGGTGTGATGACTATATCCCCTATACCCAGATCACTCTTCCATTGGCCTGAGACTAGCATTTTATTTCTTACATTTACTGGGCAAGAGTCCTGGAGTTCTTTAGGTTTAATACACTTATTATGTTGTAACCTTATGTAGATTAGCACTTACTTTTTCTGATATATGTATAGAAAACAAGTTTGTATATATATTGCATGACAAATCAAACTGATTGAAAAATAATCTTGTGTTCAAAGATGTAGGACCAAAATGCATCCATCTTCCTTTTGCATTTGGAAGATGACATGATTGGCAGCTGAACTTTATTTATTTTGCTGGTCTTCGTGGGCGCTGGGGCACCAGAAAATGGTCTGAAAATAGCCAAAAACCAGGCCATTCTTCAGGTTTTGGCGCTCTGGCATGCACACATGCATGCACGTTCTGGTTTTGGCATGGTGCCGAAAAGGTTCACCATCACTGCTATAGTTTATTCTCTTAATCACCCCACAATACTTGTTCCCCATACTTGAAGGACTTTGGATATTAAAATATCTAAGAATGATAGATTGTGAGTTTGCAAATACAGAAACTAAAAGAAAAAGTTTGGGAGGGTAAGTGTAAGAAACAAAGAACGACATAGTTATAATATTTTCAGAATACTAGCTATGCAGATCCTTGATGGCTCTATCCATTCTTCACCATACTCTAATTTTATTACTAGAATATCCTCTAATGAAAAAGAATGCAACACAGTGTAAGACTGGAAAACTTGCTGTGAATAATGCTATCATTTGAAAAGTAATTCTCAATTTAATGCAACAAAGTTATATCAAGAATTCACCTTTTGAGACCTGGTCCAATTTAGGGAGTGTCTATTTTTACATCTTTGTAGCAGCCAACTAGTGGCTTTTCCAAAGTAGATTGAGCATTGCGACTAAAGAGCATTAGAGATCCTTAATGTTACCATAAATCCAAAAAAAAAGGAGAAAGAATTGAGAAGGAACATTTAATCTTGTATTCATTCTTATGCCTCCTCTCAGCTTTATAACTTTACAGCTTTTCAACTTTCTACCTTTAGAGAAGTAAACATGTCAGCAAGATTGTACCTTTGCTCAAGTTAGAGAGGAAACAATTGCAATCTTAATAAATAGCATTTTTAGTTTCAACTTCATATATTATATACCGGATAGCATGAAATTTGTTTTAAGTATTATTTCTTATGTTGCTGATATATTACTTTTGATACTTAATAATATGATAATTTATGAGATTGAAAGACTATTATCTCTGTTCCAGAATATGCCATCTTCCTTTGGACATTTTAGAAAGATGGATTTGTGCTTGACATTTACAGCACAACAGATTCTTGCTTGAAGAAACAAACTTGCTTGTTTTCTCTCTTGTATATGAGGAAAAAATAAAATTCTTTATCAGAATGTCTTCACATCAGAAATACTAGATGAGCTAATCTTCAGTATCTTTAAAAAATCTTACTAAGAATTACTAAGGATTTCTAAAAATAAACATACATATCATTCCACCCAACTTTTATAAAGTTATGTCAAATACTATTTCAGAGCAATTACTTTATTAAGACTATATAAAGATTGCAAAATAATGAACAAACTTTTAGCTAGCCAAGCCAAAAACATTCAAGCAACTAATAAAAAGTTTAAGGTGACTTAATCTCTGTAAGGGGAAAAATATAGTTCAGAGAACCATCTGAAAGACTGTTATAAGGACTGTTCAAGATATCTGTTGGATAAAGTCACTTGGATTCACTATGATTTGGATTCCAGCTATGCAGTCTGATGAAGTGATTGGTACAGTCTAACTAGGTCAGTGATGGCTAACCTTTTTTGGCTCCCATGCCAAAAGTGGGGGGAGCCTAAGGGGGTAATGAGCGGGCATGCCACACCCATAATGTTATGTGCGTGGCTCAGTGCAAATGTGCATCGACCTGCGCTTCCCACCCTCCGGCTTTTGGCAGTTTTTTCACCCCCAGGCTCCAGAGGCTTTCTAGGAACCTGAGGAGGTGAAAACAGCCCCCCCCCCCGGCCCTCCAGAGGGTGAAAAACAGCCATACAGGGAAGCCAGAACTTTGGGAATAGTGACTTCCGGTTTGTCCACAGGGCCATTTTTCAACCTCTGGAGCCTTCAGGAGGCTTCCCTGAAGGCTTGCCCATAGGGTCGGTGTTTTGCTCTGAAACACCGAAAAACAGCCTCAAAAGAAGGCTGAAGTCAGCTGGCCAGCGCAGGCATATGTGCTGGAGCTGACAGAGCAACTTCTCACATGCCCTAACAAATGGCTCCGTGTGCCACCTGTGGCATGCATGCCTTAGGTTCACCATCACGGAACTAGGCTATGTGGAAAGAGTTGGCACCTGTTGGGCCTGAGGAAATGTACAGGGTCCTTGAAACAGTTAGTGCCGCCATCTGTGCATTAAGAGCCATGGTGGTTAGAATGCAATGTTTCAGGCTAATTCTGCCAACTGCCACTAGTTTGATCCTGACCAGATCAAGGTTGATTCAGCCTTCCTTCCATCCTTCTTAAATCAGTAAAATCAGGAGCCAGATTGTTCCAGGCAATATGTTCGCTCTGTAAATCACTTAAAGAGAGCTGTAAAGAACTGTGAAGAGGTATATACAGTAAGTCTAAGAGCTATTGCTTTTGCTATTAACTAATCTAACTGAAGCAGATCAATTTTGTTTTTCTATTTACTTTTATTTTAAAAGTTTGTACTTTTCTTGCATTTTCTCTGAGCCACATTATATTATTCTTCCTGCTTTGTCAGTGCCTCTTGGGAAACAATGTGCCTGTGGGATCAAGTGGTAATAAATAAAGGGAGGGGGTAGTTACACCTCAACTTAAGGATGAATTAAAGAAGCAGTTGCCTGTCGCTTCCTTAAGAAGCCATCAATGATATTGAATAATGTCTGTTTCATCTCCAATCTTCCCTATTGAGAAGGTGATTGTTTTGCTTCTTCACAAAGAAGAAATGGATTATCTGGACCTCTTCAGTCATGTTGAAGTTTAGGCCAGAGGTGGGATTCAGTCAGTTTCCACCACTGAATCAGAACTGGTTGTTAAATTTCTGAGCAGTTTGATGAACTGATCATTGGAAGAAATCATTAGGGCAGAGAACCGGTTGTTAAATTATTTGAATCCCACCACTAGTTTAGGCACTGTATTGAAACAGTGTTAAGATACAATGTTATGGGTTACTGTTGTCTTTGTAAGCCATCCTGGGTCATATATTAGTTGTGTGTCTATACAAATTGAGAAAGGAAATGAATAAATAAATAAATACATAAAGTCCAGCATAAGGATTATGAAATAATTGGGGGAAAGATTATATGAAATGGAGGAAATTAATTTCAGTTCTCAATGACAGTACAGATCCAAATTTAGCTTAGTTTAGAATAGAATAGATGGGCAACAATAATGTAGAATAAAATGTGACTAAGACGAATCCAACCAGCAAACCAGAGTTCAAAGGTTTTGGACTTCAAAGTTCAGTAAAGGGCGTTTTTTCTTTTACTCAGTTCCCTCAGTTAACTAAGAACCTGATGGAATTGTATTTTGTGCAGAGATCAGAGCAACCCAGGCTAGCTTTTCTCACTCACCCTGTCCTGTCCTGTCTTGTCCTAGCCTAGCCTATCTTAATGTACCAACTTTGATTCATTTATTTTTATTATGTATAACATTTCTATATCAACCCTATGCTAAAATAAATTCCTCAGAGAATTCACAAAAAATAAACACAAAAGTCAATTACATTAAAAAAAAAACTAAAAAGGGAACAAAAATCTGCAAAATTTAAAAAGTCCAAATTCACAACTGCACAATTCACCACACAAAAAATATAAGTTGCAGATCAGATTTAAGGTGGCTTTGATACAACTACCAGTGGTTAACTTTTGCCCTCAATGCTTTTGCTTCAAGGTAAGCACTGGGCTGAAACAGCAATTTCCAGAATTCAAGGTGCTCTATTGGTGCAAAGAAAGGGTTGGAACCTCTTACAATACAATACAATACAATAGCAGAGTTGGAAGGGACCTTGTAGGTCTTCTAGTCCAACCCCCTGCGTGGGCAGGAACCTTATACCATTTCAGACAAATGGTTATCTAACATCTTTTTAAAGGCTTCCAGGGTTGGGGCATTCACAACTTCTGGAGGCAAGCTGTTCCAGAGGTTAATTGTTCTAACTGTCAGGAAATTTCTCCTTAGTTCTAAGTTGCTTCTCTCCTTGATTAGTTTCCACCCATTGCTTCTTGTCCTGCCCCCAGGTGCCTTGGAGAATAGTTTGACTCCCTCTTCTTTGTGGCACCCTCTGAGATATCGGAGCACTGCTATCATGTCTCCCCTGGTCCTCTTCATCAAACTAGACATACCCAGCTCCTGCAGCCTAACCTCAGCAATAAAGGATGGGGATAAGAATCCATCTGCCTATCCGGATTCGGCCAGCTGTGATTTCAAAGCTACAGTGACTTAGCAATTAAAATCCACCGTCATTCCCCTCCCCAGAAAAGTACGTGGCCCGCGCGCCCCTCTGCTCTTGCTGCAGCTGAGGTGGCCTCAGCTGCTCAGGCCTCGGCAGAGCGAGGAGAACGCCCAGCCAGGCTTGCTCGGGGTAGTCGCAGCAGGCGTGACAGAGCTCTTTTGCCTCCCTGGCAGCTTCACAGACGCTTGACGCACTCCCGCCTTCGGGCTGAGTTGTGGCCATTGGCCTCACTCCCTGCTGCCGCCGCTGCGCACGGGGACCGCCCATCTCCAGAGCAGCCCAGCTTGCCCGCCCGGCTGACTCACGTGGCACTCGGGCGCAGCAGCGAACGTTGCGGAGGCTGGGGAAGGAGGGGAAAACAAAAGGGAGCTGTCAACGCCGAGAGCTGCACGCCCGGTAGCTCGGTAAGAGCAGGTGAGTGACGGGCAGACGGGCGAAGGAGGCGCTTCTCTATTAAGGGCAGGGAAGTAAGCCAGGGGCAGAATGGGACCCTTCTTCGACAGCTCCCTCCTCCCCCAGGCGCCCCCAGAAATTGCTAAGGCAACAGCCCGGTCTCTGTTCGCCTGGAATCGGGTTGGTGTGCAGAGCCCGAGGCGAGGAAACGGAAGCGTTCCGCCGGACGCTGTTGGATGGGCGAGAGAAGGGGTCGCCCCCCTAGTACCGCCAAGGCTTCCCGCGTAGAGGAGGCGCGCTCCTGGTCATAGGGGAGCCGTAGGTTGGGGCGGGGGATTCCCAGAAAAACCTGAAGTTCGAACGGAGGAAGAGTTGAGTTGGGAGGGAGGGAGGGAGGAGGTTGCTTAGTAGGCAGGAACTGATAGGTAGGCACGGGGGGGAAAACCCTGTTTGTGAAAGGAGCTGAAGCTGCTGCTACCAGCAGCAGCGGGGAGAAGCTTCTACAAAGCAAGCTGCTTGAGGTGTCTTGGAACCAACCTCCCTGGGTGGCCTGCGGGCTGAAGTTAAAACCATAAATAGCTCAGGGGACAGAGGTAGGAGTGAGTTATTGGAATCTGGGCTAAGTTGGGATGCCAAGAGGTCTTGATGGGTTTCTGTGAATGGTGTGGACCTCTGATCCTGGGATTGAGTTGAAAATGGGGTTATTTCACCAACCTTGGGCTCAAAAATACAAAGCTTGTTTTATCTGGAATAAATATTCTGATTATTTTATGTGCTGTAAAAAAGGTAGGGCATAACTTTTGTGGGATGTGAGCAATGGTAGTTGTTGAGCCTGTTGAGGCATTTTGTCATACATTTGTACTTACTGAAGAACTCTTGGCCTTGCCAAGATTTATGTCTGCTTTCTAAACCTGTCATCAATCCTTTGGCAGCCCTGCTGGCTTTATAAGAATTTCTCAGTCAAGGAACCAACCCAATTCTGATTTTAGAAGACTATTAATTCAGGAAAACATGGTGTCAGGCTGAACAACCATCCTTTGTTTTGAGCACCAGTGTGATAGTGACAGGCAGTCTAAGTGGGGCCTTGTACTGGTTTTCTGATGAAAAGTTTCCTTTCTGTTCTTTTTGTACACAAAATGGCAAAGATGGGGGAATTGGCATAAACCCCATTCTGAATCAGCAATCCTGGTTTAGAGAATTGTTATTGCTTTTTTTTGCAAATAAAATAGGCCAAGTTACTCATACAAGTAGGCAGGAACAGTTGCAATAGGCATACCGGTACATAGTAGAGTAATTTTGATTTCTGCTGTGGTTAGGTGTCTGTTGCTAGAGCAAATGTATCTCTGGTTTTGTTAACTTCAGACAAACACTTTGCACACATAAAAACATCTACACAAACATCCCGCAGAGCAGATGGAATATGTTATAAGTTAAACTGGAGATTAGCAATTAGGTGCATATAGCAATATCAATAATAATAATAATAATAATAATAATAATAATAATAATAATAATAATAATAATAATAATAATAATAATAATAATAATAATAATAATAATAATAATAATAATAATAATAATAATTTAATTTATAACCCGCTCTCTCTCCCAGAAGGGACTCGAGGCGGGGCACAGGGAATTTAAAATACATATAAAATACAAAGAGTATACAATAATAAAATGAAATTAAACTAACCCTGCGCTAAAATCCCATATTAAAACTAACCCCAATCTAAAAAGAGACTACCCTAGGCCGGCCAAGCGAAACAGATGTGTCTTTAATTTTAGGCGGAAGGAGCGGAGGTCCGTGGTTGTCCTGATATCGGGGGGAAGGTCATTCCAGAGGGCTGGGCCCGCCACAGAGAAGGCCCTTCCCCTGGGCGTCACCCGCTGACAAAGTCTAGTGGACGGCACCCGGAGAAGTCCCTCTCTGTGGGAGCGAATCGGCCGTGAGGATGTATGGGGCAGGATCCGATCCCGCAGATAGCTAGGTCCCGAGCCATGGAGCGCTTTGAAGATGATGACTAACACCTTGAAGCGCACCCGGAAGACGACAGGTAGCCAGTGCAGCTCGCGCAAGAGCGGTGTTACGTGGGTGAACCTAGAGGCTCCCATTATTGCTCGCGCGGCTGCGTTCTGGACCAACTGAAGTCTCCGGGTGCACCTCAAGGGGAGCCCCATGTAGAGAGAGTTGCAATAGTCCAGTCGGGATGTCACGACTGGACTATTGCAATATCAAAACAGTTTTCAAAAACAAAATACATTAGCTGAAATCTTTCAAGTTCTCTGCATTGCCATAGCCAACTTTGAGAGATTTTAGACCCTTTCTCATTTTTTAATTTGTGTCAGTATCCTCCACATTGTGTGTGTGGTGCATCCATCTGGCAGGGTCTGGATACAGGAGTTCAGGTTCTGTTTATTTAGATGAGCAGGAAAATTTCCATGGGCGCTATATTTTATAGTATATTTTAACATATTTTGAATCTATTTTTTTTACCATTTGTTGAGGGCAGAGTGTAAAACCATGACATCTAGGATATAAAATAATCTGATTTCATTTGGTAGGAGTGTTTATCCATTTACAAATAAACTTGACAAGTGTGTGTGTGTAGGCATGGTGGTATTTAGTTTTCCAGGGCATAAGGAATTACTTGTCAAGAGGTATCTATTTTAAGGTGACCTTTTCTCGAGATACAGCAACATCCTACTTCATGCCTAACAGATTAACTATGATTTGAAAACAGAAAATATAAGCTTTATGTTTCCCAAATATATAACAGAAACAATCATGTCTTATTACTATAACTGGCCTGCAACTCTTTAAAAATAGTGCCAGTTAATTTGCTTCCTCCCACACCAAGTGGCGAAACTCCTAGATTCCCATCCAACAGTGGGCTACACTGAGAGTCCCATTGAAGTGCTGTCCAGTGCTTTGTGCCTTTGAGGTCTGGATGGGAAGAAACAGGCTGAACAACCAAAAAAGACAAAATTGCTTTTCATCCAAGAAGGCTCTGATATTTCATTTAAAGAAGTGGCATTGAATCTGAAGGAGCAAGTCCATACTTTTGGTATCCTCGTTTGCTGCAGCTGGTAACCAGGAGGGCATTTGCCCAACTGAGCAATCATTACAGCTGAGTTGAAAGATCTTGCAACAATAACTCATGCTCTCTTCATTACTTGGATAGCGTACTGCAATGCTGTCTGCATGAGGTTGTCTGCAATTGGTTCAAATGCAGAGTCTGTATATTAAAATAGCGTTATCTGCCATTAGCACTCGTGGCCAGCATTGGCTACAGATACTTTCTGAATGTAAAAGTGCTGCTTTTGACTTGGTGCCAAGGTCTCTTCTTCAGGACTGTCTTTAGGTAGAATTAATAGATACATCTTAAAAAATGGGGGCTGTTCTTTTCTACTATGACATCTGACAGAGATTAGGAGGGGGTGTTTTTTCATAATAGTCCTTTTATCATGGAATGGCTTTTCTGCTAAGTTAAATTACACCCTATTGGCCTTCCAGAAGCAAGTTAAGAGGGAGTTCTGTGGGAGAGTCCTTTCAATTAGTTGAGAATCTGACAGGAATGTTTATATAGTTCCTCCAATTATACTGCTGGTTTTATTTTTGGCATTATACCTGTTATAATTATACTCAGGTGTTTTATGCTCTGTACACAACTGAGTCATATGGTTGCAGCAGCTACAAATAAAATATACTCTGTTTCTATCCTTGTAAAAATATGAACTATATTGTTTCTGATTTCTGCATTTAGAGTATATTGTAAAAACGTACTAAGATTTTTATCACTAATCTATTTCTAAAACAGAAAATATCAGAGTAACAGGAAAAATTGCTCGGTTGTTCATCTACAGAAATAATACCTGCAAACATGGCCAGCAGAATCAAAACAAATGGTTTGAAGTTTCTTCCTCTACTTTCATTAGCACTGTTGTCGCTCTTGTAATAATCTGCTGGTATGCTTGAATTAAAAATACATTTCATGTCTGATGTACTGATATTCTAAATCCTGTAAATCAGTCACTCCCACAGCCATGGCAGAAAATAGATTCTACTATTGTACTAATGGGTATGGTATACTCTTCATATGCCTAGACACTTTCAAACGTTATAAGTAAAAAATTGCAAAATGTTCATAAATGTCCAGGCCCACAGCCTGGAGTTCAAGCCTGAGAGGGTTCAAGATTGACCTAGCCTTCCATCCTTCCAAGGTTGGTAAAATGAAGACCCAGATTGTTGGGAGCAATATGCTGACACTGTAAACTGCTCAGAGTGCTGTAAAGCACTCTGGAGGACCTCGTGGCCGCATGGAATACTGCGGCCACGGGAGCCTTGGATCGGGTCGTGCCCTTGAGGCCTCTCTTGCGGCAGCGAGCCACCCTGGCTCCTTGGTTTACCGAGGAGCTAAGGGTGATGAAGCGCCACAAGAGATGCCTAGAGAGAAGATGGAGGTCTACTCGTTCTGAATCCGACCGAACACAGGTAAGAGCCCATTTACGGACTTACATTGTGGCGCTGAGAGTGGCCAAACGTCATCATTGTGCCACTCTCATAGCATCCGCAGATAACCGCCCTGCGGCCCTGTTTAGGGTGACCCGTTCCCTCCTTCAACAGAGGGTGCGGGAAGCCCCATTACAGGGTAGAGCAGAGGAATTTGTGATTTATCTGCAGGAGAAAATCGCTCAGATACATAACGAGTTAGTCTCCATTGATGGCCCAGTGGGATGCCACGAGGCGGATCTTGGTTGGGAGGAGTTCGACTCTGTTACTTCCGAGGATATGGACAGGTTACGTGGGCGACTGCGAGCCACCACATGTTTATTGGACCCGTGTCCTTCCTGGCTTGTACTGGCATCCAGGGAGGTGACACGAGGCTGGCTCCAAGAGGTTGTCAACGCTTCTTTAAGTGAGGGTTTCTTGCCTGCCTCCCTTAAAGAGGCTATGGTGAGGCCCCTCCTGAAGAAGCCCTCTTTGGACCCAGCTTTATTAGCCAACTATCGTCCCGTCTCCAACCTTCCCTTTTTGGCGAAGGTTGTTGAGAGTGTGGTGGCACAACAGTTTCCCCGTCACCTGGAGGAAGTTGATTATCTAGACCCGCGCCAGTCCGGCTTTCGGCCCGGGCATAGCACCGAGACGGCATTGGTCGCGTTGGTAGATGATCTCTGGATGGCCAGAGATGGGGGTTGCTCCTCCATCCTGGTCCTATTAGACCTCTCAGCGGCTTTTGATACATCGACCATGGTATCCTATTGCATCGGCTGGGGGGGTTGGGGGTGGGAGGCACCGTGTTACGGTGGTTCTCCTCCTACCTCTCTGGTCGATCGCAATTTGTGTTGGCAGGAGAGCAGAGGTCGACCTCGAAGACCCCTCACATGTGGGGTGCCTCAGGGGTCGGTCCTCTCGCCTCTCCTGTTCAACACATATATGAAGCCGCTGGGTGAGATCATCCGTGGTTTTGGGGTAGAGTACCATCTCTACGCTGATGATACGCAGTTGTATATATCTACCCCAAACCACCCCAACGATGCCGTAGCGGTGGTGTGCCAGTGCCTGGAAGCCGTGCGGATCTGGATGGGAAGTAACAGACTCAGGCTCAACCCGGCCAAGACCGAGTGGCTGTGGTTTCCGGCCGCCCGATTCAACCAGTTGACTCCATCACTGGCCATAGGGGGCGAACATCTTGCCCCTGTGGATGGGGCGCGCAACTTGGGTGTCCTCCTGGATACCCGGCTGTCCATGGAAGATCAAGTGACAGCCGTGGCCAGGAGGGCGTTTTACCAGGTCCGCCTGGTACGCCAGTTGTGCCCCCTATTGGATCGGGATGCCCTTTGCACAGTCACTCATGCCCTCGTGACATCCCGACTGGACTATTGTAACTCTCTCTACATGGGGCTCCCCTTGAGGTGCACCCGAAGACTTCAGCTGGTCCAGAATGCAGCCGCGCGAGCAATAATGGGGACCTCTAGGTTCACCCATGTAACACCTCTCTTGCGCGAGCTGCACTGGCTGCCTGTCGTCTTTCGGGTTTCAAGGTGTTAGTTGTCATCTTTAAAGCGCTCCATGGCACGGGACCTAGCTATCTGCGGGATCGGATCCTGCCCCATACATCCCTGCGGCCGATTCGTTCCCACAGAGAAGGGCTTCTCCGGGTGCCGTCCACTAGGCTATGCCAGCGGGCGACGCCCAGGGGAAGGGCCTTCTCTGTGGCGGGCCCGGTCCTCTGGAACGACCTTCCCCCCGAAATTAGAACAACCACGGACCTCCGCTCCTTCCGTCAAAAATTGAAAACACACTTTTTCTGCTTGGCCGGCCTAGGTTAGTCTCCCGTCTTTGATAGGGTTTTAGGAGTTTTTTAGTAGAATTTAAATTGAGGGGATTTTAGCGCAGGGACTATTTTGATTTAATTTGTTTTTATCTATTGCATCTGTTTTATGTATATATTTTTATAATATTTTAATTTTCCCTGTGCACCGCTCCGAGTCCCCTTGGGGAGAGGATGCGGTTATATAAATTAAATTTGAATTGAATTTTTTGAAAGCACTCTGGAACAGTATATGTGCTATTGCTATAACTAGATGTGCTTACAATCTTTTTCTTATTGGGTACTCTGGGAGGGAGGGATGTTTTACCAATTAATGGTAGGGTTTGTAACAGTCATACATTTATTTAGGAAAATAAAGTTTGAAATAAATGGAGATTTTGCTTGAAAACCCTGAACTTTATAACCCACTATTATAGCTTGGGTTAAATATATTGTATTTTAAAACACACCTCATTTTAAATATATAGCAAATCATTTATAAGGGAGGAAATATGTTTTTAAAGGAAGGAATTAATTTCAAAGCATAAACAAACTTTGCCGAAAGCCCAGCAGATATGGAGAAAGGAATGCCAAGATATTTCTATTTAACGTTCCATATTTCTCATATTTGTTTTGGAAGCAGTATTGTTACATGAATTACAAATCATAAAGTGGTTCAAATCTTTTTTTTACATATGTAGTCATTTCAAAAACTGTTTAGTATTCCATTTCTGGGTCTTTCTTTTATAACTCTCATAGCTATTGCTCTCTTATTTATGTTGCAGTTAATCATAACAATATAGTTTTATTAGCAGCATAGAGAAATTAGCATCAAGTGAATTATTTCAAATGTGAGATTTGAATTTCCCACTCAGCTGATGTGAATGCTTCAGATAAAATTTAAATTTAAAGAAGACAGAAAAAAGACAGTTACAGGTCCTAGAAAGGTTATTTTAATGATTCACAGAAAGAATGTTTGCAGTTCTGCCCTTCCTATTGCATCATCTGTTTTCAATTAAACCCCTTTTGGAGGTTGAGGATATTTTTGAATTATGTGTAGTGAGGTGTGGGAAGATGGAATATACATACAGTATCTGCCCAGAATAAATTCCTTTTGAATTCAATAAGGAGCTCAGGTGGTGCGGTGGTAAAAGTGCAGTATTGCAGGCAAACTCTAACCATCGCCTGGAGTTTGATCTTGATGGGGCTAAAGGTTGATTTAGCCTTTGATTCTGAGAATACGTACATTGTAAACCACCTAGAGAGTGCTGCAAATCGCTATGGAGTTGTATATAAGCCTAAATGCTATTGCTATAAGGCTTACTTTTGGTTAAGTGTAGAGGTTTGCAACCTTAGTAAAGTTAATGGGGTGTGTATTGTCCATTCTGTTATTCCTCCCAAAGCTGTTATTCCCTCTCAGAAGATCTCCATTAGCTCTTAAAACAGAATTTTTGTTGAGGAATGGGATGCAAGAAAACTGCAGATAGGGGGACCTACCTATCTGTATTCAAAAGAAAGACAACCCTTCCCTGTATTCCAAAGGAATATTAATTGTAAATTAGGCAGAAATAAGGCATTAGATTAAGCAAAATTAAACCCTTTCTGAGACTTACTCTGGTAGTATTTTAATGCTTTGATTTTAGAAGTTTAATGAAATAGTCTTGTAATAGGAGATAAGGTGCAGTTGGATCTACTGTTGTACTGTGCCAGAAAGGCATATAGATTGCAACAGTAATACTCAAATGAAATCCACCTAGGTGTGATTGGAATACAGTTCTTCTAAATTGCTGTGCTTTATAAACTCTGGCTGAGTTACCACATTTCTTTCCAGCATGAGTAATACAGGAGTCTGATGTTAAAATGCATGTTAAAAATATTTTATTTTTATAGTCAACCATCTGTCTGTTGCTTGTGTTGTTTAAGGTTAGGTTATTATTAGGTAATTCATCAACAGAGTGTGCTAGACATTCTACATAATGCAGAACTGAAACAGGGTGCCTGCTGAGTAGATTTTAAACTAAGCAGAGAATGACAGTAGGAAAGATCTGGATTTGATTATGAAGTAAATGAACTAATCGAGTAGAAATAAATCCAGAATAGATAAATCAGAGTGGAGTCAGGAAAGATATTGAGGAAAGATTTAAGAGGAGGGAAACAACTTATTGGATAAATGTGGAAAAACATTGTTCTGCACAGAGACAGAAGGCAATATCATTGAAGGATAATCCAGTGTTACTCCATCTCTCTGCTAATCCTTAAAACCTATCAGTGGAGACTTGGAGAATATGTAGAGTATATGGAAAGGGAAAGTTATAAGTGCCTATGTTAGTTCTGAGCATGAATAAATACTGTGGGAAATTCTGAAAAGAAGATAAGAGGCAGGACACCAGAGAAGTTTCAATAGCATGTCAAATGTTCTTGTTTGCCGTTTAATAAACTTCAGGACAGCTGGATTTTTCATAAGGATTCTTGTGTATTGGGATAATTGGAGACAAAGGGACTAGCGTTTTTCCTCTAAACAGGCCTACTTTGACATTTGAGGCATCTTGTGATCCTCTTAAAATAATAATCATAGTAAAGATTATAAACTTGAAAAGTTTACAGCTGTATATAATGGTACCTGAAGATAATGCAGAAGAATAAAAGAAGGAATAATCAAAATTGACATTTTCAAAGTAGAGATCATTGATCTGCTGGTTAGTTTTTCCAACACTTTAATTACATATTTAATTGCACAAATAAAAATTGCATTTGCTATTAACCTTATTTTATCTGACATACTCTTTCCATTGTAATTTAGGTAATTTTAACATTTATTTTGAAAAGGCATTATTTCAAATGTCCTGACCCCTAAGTAATGCAAACTGTCTTCTTTTAATCATATTTCTTTCATATGAATCAACATAGACTAAACAGTTTGTGGTTGCAGAGTAAGAGAAAAATTGGTGCTCCACCCAATAAATGAAATAAATGCTGCTTTAGGAGTCCTTAACAATTTATCTCTCAATAGATTATGAATACTGCGAATAGTTGGTCTTTAATTAGGATGACACTAAAACCACAGGACCAAAATTTTACATTTGACTTAAACAGGCTATGTCATCCTTCCCAAAGAAGTGTCATCCAAATCATTTGAAATGCAACTCAGTGAAATCACAGCCAACATACAGCAAAATCCATTTTATGTGGGAGTAAGAGTTGCTATATCAACCCATTCATTAAGCTCTGGTGAAGTACTAAGTGATTCAAAGAGAGCAAACATTATCACTTTAAAAGGAGGAAAGAAGGACCCAGGGAATTATAAACTAGTCAGTTTGACATCAATATCAGGGTAGATTCCAAAGCAGATCATAAGCAGATTGATCTGTAAACATCTTTAAAACATTAATCACCAGAAGTTACCATGGATATGAAAAGAACAGATCTTGACAGACTATGTCACTTTTTTGATCAAGTAGCTTCCTATGCAATATATTGTGTCACTATATAAAAATAGCTTGATTTCAGAAAAAAAATATGGCAAATGTGTAAGGAAATGCTTTGCCATTTGGATCTGATTATCTTTGGAGGGACTTTTTCCCCTTCAATAATACACAGAAGGTAGACCAGTTTTTGTAGTACTTGCACTTGGAACCACTTGCCTTCCTTAGGTAAAACTAAGCACAATCCTATTAACATGTTGTAAAGTAAACTGTATCCTTTCAATGAAGATTCAGCCCCAGTTGATTTGATAAAAGTTGCCTCTGTTACAGCTATTTTTAATGTGGATTCTTATTGTTATATGTAATTTATACATTTTGTCCTTTGTGTTATGTTATGTGCTATCAGAGTTATCTGCAAAGAGGCAAATGCAATTTTAGGGTGCATCAAGAGAACTACACAGAGACGGTGAATATAGGAAATTTTCATGCAGATAATGTGCAGTAATTGAGAGCATTAGGCATTTAGAGTGATATCAGTAAAATAGAATGTTGTGGGTGGAAAAAAGAGTCTGCTTTAAGTCAAGCTCCATTCCTGGTAACTTCGACATGTCCAAGTGCTTTCTTGCTAAGTTTGTTTGACTCATTTTTATCCCAACTTCCTTCTGTAGCATACTGTCTACCATTTTTTCACCACCATAAGATAAAGTGTATGATAGAGTGAATTGAGAGATGGTGCTTAGCTCAGTCATTTAGTGAGCATGTATAGCTAAGGATGAAGTTCATACTGGTTCTCCACTGCCTTTTTCAATAAAGATTTTTTGAGTAGCTTCAGTCCTAGGATCCCTATGCTATCTCTTACAAATACTAACCAGTCCTGGCCCCACTATACTCCACTATATTATGCAAGGTCAGCCAAGTTCTGCCAGCTATTGGAAAATATTTTATGTTAAATATAACTGGGAACGGGTTTATAGTTTCATGTGTTAACTAAATCAAAATCTCTTTTCAAGAGTACCCAATAGCGATAACTATTTCTAACTAGTTATCTAGATAACTAGTTGCCTAATTTCTTCCAAGAAAATTTGATGAAGTGACATGCAGTTTATGAATGTTTGTGACAATATTTTTGTCATTAAAACTGCACAGCATTACTAGAGATCTGCAAAAGCTACTATATTTTTCTCATATAAGCATTGTAGCTGAGTACTATATGATCCTATCACTATCAGCTGTTGTGTGGTCTTGCTCATGGAGCAAATCTTTGGCCTGAAGGAGAAATACAAAATGAAAAGTTATACCAAATAGGAACCAAAATATTTGAGAGCTGCGGTTATTTAGATTAAAGTCTTCTAGACTTCTTAACTTTGCATATCCTTTTTTAAAAAAGATGGATTCTGGTGCTGCAAGGTTTGGTGACCTTTGCATGGGAAAGGGGAATGAAAGTCCTTTATCTTACCTGTGCCCCCGAAGCTCTAAACTGACAGTAATCTAAGACTCTTTTCTAGGTTGTCTATAAAAAGATTATTCCTCATAAATGCTTAAATTTCAAAACTGCACATTGATCTCCTTGCAATTTTGCTATATAAAATCCAGTGCAGGTTTTATGAGCTAACTGGAATCTGTCATGCAAGAGAAAGAGAACACAGCTTGGTTGTTACATGATCCATAATGATTGCTTGCTCTCTGGTGGTTCCAATTGACATAGAAACCACATGAAAGGATCTCCTGGGAAAACAATGTAAATTGTTCATCTTTTTGTGGTCTCTAAAAGGAGCATCCTTCCTCCATGCAACTGTCGCATTTCTTCCCTTCTTATTCCTAAATTCCTGTGATATTAGAATACTCTTTGAAGGAATGGAAGGGGAGTGCCATCCATGTGGTTTTTATTATATAACAACCAATTAGAACACTGGGGTAAATAATGGTAGGATGCAACACAAAATGAAAAAGGTTAGCATTTGGCAGAAAAAAACTTGTGTAGAACTTCTTTTTATGTATGTTTGTTTATTTTTATCCTGCCTTTTTATATTTAATAAATAAGGTGGCGAACATAGCTAGTATTCCTTCCTCCTCCTATTTCCCTCCCAAAAACTACCCAGTGAGCTGAGTTGAGCTAATGATTATATCTGATTATTATTTCTAACGTCTTTCCTTTTCAGTGATGTATCCAACTTTTCATTACTTTTCATTACTTTTCATTTAATGTAATCATCCTTTCCTTTCAGTTTGAGCCCAGTTAGTCCTTTATTGGTCAAAAGATATAATATTTACTTGAGCTATATTCTTACATAAATTTAGTGTTGTCCTCTATCTTTTTCCATCAAATCTTTTTCAGTCAAATCTATTTATTTAATGTATTCTTTCCATGGTTATAATAAAATTGATTTTCTGCTTTAGATTTTTGTGCGTCACAAAGGTGAATATTAATCACTAAAATATTTTTGCTTAACACTCCATTCATTTTACATTAGCACATCCTGCATATCTAGGTGTTGAAAAACGAGCATTGGCAAAAAAATGTCTATACCTGTACAAGGATTTGCAAGTAGTGAAATATCAGTTCGAATTATGTTATTGAAACAAACATAAATTGTATGAATAGGCATGTGAAATATAACTTCAGTTCATTTGGCAAATTTCCAAATTGTATTCAAAAAGGAGAAGGAACTACTTTACTATAAGTCAGAAATTTGTATCTTCAGTCAGAAGCTCCCAAACAGGCACAATGCTTGTAGAATGCCATTTTCTTACAGCAACCAGAAAGCGATTGAACCAAATTAAACAGTGTACAAACAAATGATATATAAAACTGGATACTGTAAAATAGATTGCTCTATTGTCCATATATTAAGATGGAAATAATATATTTCTATATTATAGCTATTATAATATAGAAATATATTATATTTCTATATTATAATAGGGTATACATTTGTCTTTCCTATTAAATGAAACAACTATTAAAAATAATGATCTTTTCTGTCTTCCACAGGGGGAAATGATTCGTCTTTTTTATGTTTGAAGTGATTGATAAAATTCTTTTTACTTCTGGGAGTTTTTCACTATTTGGCATTGGCATAGCACTGTCTGTTTACTGGTGATTACTTTGTTAACATCAACTTTCTCATAGTACATTAGGTTGGATTCTGGATTGTCCTCAAGGCCTATACTAAATAGCTAAATATACTTGTAAATTAATCTGCATATCAATACAAACTTAATAGTATTTGGCTTGGGACCAAAGATTGCAATCTCATGCATACATTCTGAAATCCTCTTATTTTAGTAGAATTGTACATCTATTGTTCTTTGTACACACTTGCAGTATTTATAGTGAAAACAATGGAACCACTGTGTTCAATATATCTCTGTGCCTATCACAATATGACAGGAGAGATTTAGAATTATTAAACAAACCTTTCAAATACAATTTCTATTGTACATATAAACTCCTAGCATCCCTTCAAAGACTACAATAGAAAACCATCCAAACCAACACAATAATGACTTCATATGTTAATTTACATATCTTCTTAGCACAGCAATGGCGAACCTTTTTGGCACCGAGGGGCCATACCGGAATGCACGCATGTGCATGTGTATGCATGCCCTTGCACATGCCGGAGTGCTGCAAACCTGAAGACCAGCTGGCCAGTGCACATGCAGAGTCCTCTCTGTGGGCACTTACACTGTCACCAGCTGATCTTCTGGTTTCTGGCATGTGCATATGCGCCAGCCAGCTGGTCTTCAGATTTACAGTGCTCCGGCACCTGTGAAGACCAACTGGCCGGCACGCATGCAGGTGCCAGAAACCAGAAGAGAAGCTGGAGATGGCATGCGTGTCGACAGAGAGAACTTTATGTGCCACCTCTGACACGTGTGCCATAGGTTCACCATCATGGTTTTAACAGCATTGTATTGCTATGGATTAATTTTGGGAGGGCCATGTTTGTGTTTGTGTTTTCTTTGGTTTGGGGATTAATTTTACTATTCCTGAGAGCCTTTTCCATCCTGGTACCTCCTAGAAGTGTTCAAATATAATTACCACAATACTGCAGCCTACATAAGCATTGGAGAATTCTGGGAACTGCAGCCCTAGTATCTCTAAAAACATTCTAGGACAAACATCTGCTTTTTTTTTTGTGGTGGTGATTGGACAGTTTTATATAGCATGATGCAACATTTAAACAGATGCAATGATATGCCCTAGGGTTTTTTTATTTAATAGCTTCTATAAGCTATAGTGTAAGGATTGCACCATTGTCCTCATTATCCTGAGGGATGTGAGACCTGCTCATTGGCATGGAAAAGTAATGCTTTGTTCAAATGTTCAGATATCTTACTCAGATATGAGGATTCTAAAACAAGATTAAATGGATGTCATAATCAGGATGTACAAAAGCAATGTACTGAATATTTTGTCTATTCTCTGCTAAATTAAAAATTGCTATATTTTCTTTTCTAGTATCAGATTGCTACAAGAAAAAGTTCATCTAAGCAGACACTACAAGTGGATGAATATACAAAGTAAGTTCTGAATACTTGTTGCACTACTTAACAGACAATAAATTAAATATCATATTTATCCACACTGTTCTCTTGATATGAAGTCTGAAGTACTTGACTAAAAGTATAAAACTATTATCCCAAAACATCAATATTACAATCAATGTTGATGCTTATATATCTACACGATCAATAAAGCAGTTCAGTGCTATAGTAAATTCATAATGATTAACTAATAAATATAAAATATTGGAAAAAGATAACATCAATTTAAATTACCCCATTAATAACTTCTGCATTACAGAAATTAAATATTCAGTAAGCTGCATAAGAAGTGATATAAAGATATATCCACAAGGTGGCAATGTGTAGAAAATCTCTGAAAAAGTTATTCTTCAGCCAGAGATTCTTGGTGTTGCTATAGAAGTAGCAAGATAAACTTTGTGAGCTGCAGTTCATCTCAACAGATGCCCAGATTAGCTAGTCTCATCTAATGAAGTCAGCTCCAGCTCACAGAAGCTAATGTCTTTTTAGTGAAATCGATTATAGGTGTTCCTCCACAATTGACCCCAAAATTTCTGTTGCTAAGCAAGACAGTTAAGTGAATCTTGTATCATTTTATGACTTTTCTTGCCACAATTGCTGAATGAATCATTGTATTTATTAAATTAATAACATGGTTGTTAAGTGAATCCGGATCCCCATTGACTTTGCTTGTCAAAAGGTCGCAAAAGATGATCACGTGACCCCAGGATGCTCTACCATCATAAATACATGCCAGTTGCCCAGCGTCCAAATTTTGATCATGTGACTATGGGGATGCTGCAATGGTTGTAAGTGTGAAAAATGGTCATGAGTCACTTTTTTCAGTATCAATGTAATTTCTAACAATCAGTAAATGAATGGTTGTAAGTCAAGGATTACCCGTAATCAATAAAAGTTATTATCAGACTTCTGGTTATTTTTGCCATCAGAGAATAGCACAGCTGCAATATTTTCAACTGATAGGCTGATCTGTGAAATCATTAGTGTTTAACATACATAAAATATCAATTATTTATGGGATTTATATATAGAATTTACTATATACCCATCTCTCACAATCTGATGCTTATTGACAGTAACATTAACATTAATATCATATGTGCAAACATTTGATTTGAGCCACCAGTCCAAAAATAATTGCAAAGCACCACGATCAATTGGATACTCTTAATTACAAATTCTTTCTTTTGGTTAAAAACTTGAGGGATAGATGTTTTCCCTTGATGAAAATGATAAATAAAAGTTTAGTTAAATGTTTGTTTTGGACTCTTGTACATGTGCCCTGTGGCACGAAGATAAATTCTAAGCCTTTTAAAAATAGCTTTAAAATAGCCTGAACGTTTTATATAATGCGCTTTTGCCTCTTTTGGCATTGATACAACTTCTTTTTGCTTTGGTCAAATGATTATAATGTTTCATAAATTGCCATGCAATATTTTAGCTTTTTATACAGTATGTATCTCTCTGGTTTTTCTGTGTTGCAAAACATTGATTATTCTGCTTGCTACCTTAACTGTTAGTAAGTTTCTTTTCTGTCCCTATGTTTATATTTATTACACCACTTAATTTATAGTTTGGGATTTTTTAAATATAAAAATCTCATTAGAAAGCAAACATGTTGATAGTTCTCTCTGCCTTAGAAGGGTCTTCCTAACCCTAACCCTAACCCTAACCCTTAGACTTTAACCCAGACCATTGAAAGCATACATTCTAAATTGTTGTAGGAATTATAAATAATCTGTTGGAGCTGATTTTTTCAGATCTGCAAGGAAACGATTTTCATAATTGCATAGTCACAGAGAATGCATCTTAATATTTTCCACTTTTGTACAGGAGATCACAATCTTTTGCAAGACTGGGAAGGTGTGTACTGTTAAGATTCTATAACTCCTATTTGACAATACTATTATTGCTTTTGAAGCTAAATAAAAATAAAATGCCCTTAAATATCAATTGAAGGGAAAAGACCCATTTTTGTATATATGTTGTATTGTTTCACCAGTTATTAAAACTTAATGGCGCGTGTATGTTTCCCAAACATGTTTTGGCTCTTCTGATTATCTACCGTATTTTTCAGAGTATAAGATGCACCTTTTTTCCTCTAAAAAGTGGCTGAAAATGGTCGAATACAGCATTTTTTTGCCTCCTGGAACCCTGCCTCCTTCACCAAACTGGCTGTGCCTAGTCTTATGGAGGCTTCCAAAGAGCTCCTGGGGGCTGGGGAGGGCAGAAATTAGCCTCAAACGGGCCGTTTTTTTGTCCCCCCCCCCCCCCAGTCCCCAGCAGCACTCTATAAGTCTCCATAGGGCTATAAATGCAATTTATTTGACACAAAAATGGCTCGTTTTCGCGATAAATGGCCTGTTTTTTTGCTCATTTTTGACACACACCCCCAGGAGCACTCTGCACTTCTCCCCAAGGCTAGTCATGCTTTTTATTTGAACATAAATGGCCCCATTTGCATGGAGAAACGGGCCATTTGGAGGAGGTTTGCAGGGTGCAAAAACACTCTCTAAGCTCTTTAACTGTTTCTGTGCCAGCAGAAACAAAGTCTTAAGGTTTGTCAGCGATTTCCTTCTCCAGGACATTGATAAATACACCTGGAAACATCAACTTACCTACCTACTCTCTCTCTCTCTCCCTCTCTCTACCTACCTACTGTATTTCTCTCTATATATATATTTCTCTCTCTCTATACTTCTATCTAGCTACCTACCTACCTACACACACACACAGTCTCTCTCTCTCCCTACCTACCTACTGTATTTCTCTCTATATTTCTCTCTATCCTTCTACCTACCTACACACACACTCTCTCTCCCTACCTACCTACTGTATTTCTCTCTCTCTCTTTCTATTTCTTTCTTTATCATTCTACCTACCTACCTACACACATTCTCTCTCCCTACCTACCTACTATATTTCTCTCTCTCTTTATTTCTCTATTTCTTTATCTACCTACCTACCTACTCTCTCTCTCCCTACCTACCTACTGTATTTCTTTCTATTTCTCTCTCTCTCTATCCTTCTACCTACCTACCTACTGTATTTCTCTCTCTCTCCCCTTTATCTACCTATCTACCTACTCTCTCTCCCCCCTACCTACCTACTGTATTTCTCTCTATTTCTCTCTCTCTATCCCTTTACCTACTTGTCTATCTCCACACACTATCTCTCCCTACTTACCTACCTGCTGTATTTCTCTCTCTCTCTCTCCCTATTCCTTTATCTACCTACCTACCTAACTACACACTCTGTCTCCCTCCCTACCTACTTACTGTATTTTTCTCTCCCCCCCCCACCTGCCTACCTACCTACCTACCTACCTACCTACTCTCTCTCTCTCTCTCTCTCTCTCTCCCTCCCTCCCTACTGTATTTCTCTGTCTTTCTCTATCCCTCTATCTACCTACCTACTTTTTTTTGTAATTTGCCTCTTCAAAACCTTGGTGCGTCTTATACTTCGGTGCGTCTTATTCTCCAAAAAATACAGTAGTTTCTTTTGCCTCAATCCTGGGCAATGATATTATCCAGGAGTGATTCCATAGTTTAAAAAAGGGTATTGGAATCAGAAGGAAAATGATAGTGAAGTACTGGTATTGTTAAGGAATAGTTAACCCTTTCTCATTCATGGGCTGAGAACAAGATGAAGGCATTGTCATGGAGACACAGCAGAACCAATATGTTGCCAGAGGTTGTTTGTGTTATTGAAAGGTAAAAGTGGAGAAAACCCCAAAGAGATAGCGAATCATATTGTTAGAAGTTTAATTAATAATGACAATAGTGTATAATATATTGGCCTTCCAGAAGGTCCTTAAATGTTTGTTCTATGATTCTATTAATTAGCTTAGGATTCCATGGTAAAGTGGAGCTTGTTAGCTAGTTATGTGAAAGTTAAGGCATTGCACCCTCTGTATATTCTCCTGCATTTTTTATTATCTTCTTTTTATTTTAATTTATATTGATTGAATGTTTTTATGTATTCTTAATTGTTTCTATGTATGCCACCCAGAATTATTATGTGAGATGGGTGGCTCTATAGATAAGAGTTAAATAAATAAATATTCATTTAAAGTAGCTACAACTGCATATTTCATATGAAGCACATCCTTTCTTCAACTTTCTTCAGCTCAAGGCCTTCTACAACTTCTTTTTTGTATTATCAATCATACCAAGGTTTATAGCTTGATTCTACCTTGCAGTTCTTCAGGAACTAACAGATATTTTCTAATGTTTTCTTTAAAATAATAGGCAGCCTGTTTCTATAGAACTCAGATCTTCTTGAATGCTAAACTATCTGCTTTTTGGGGGGGAAACTTTTCATTTGATATGTTCTGGTATGATCAACTGTTTGCTTGACATTTTCAGGCTTATTTAGAAAATAAGAAAATTCCTTCTAAAAATACTGCTTTTTTGGACGTCAAACTTTCCACTTTGTTTTTTACATTTATTTTTATTCTTGTTCAAGGTCATGTGACTTAAAGACTCCACACTAATTCATCTGAAACCAAAAGAATAAAGACGCTGGTCCTCTTCTTCTGTGATGCTGGTTTTTTTCTTCCATTGGTTTTTTCTGGATGCAAACAGCTCTTTGCACAATAGTCACTTGTGCTAAATTATGCTAAGGAAGGAATCTTAGTAACTTTACTACTGAGCAGATAATATCCTAGTCAGTTTCTTCTTAATTTTACAAACACAGTAAAAAACAAAGATTCAAAAACAGTGCACTGATTTTTCTCTGATCTTTTGTATAAGCAATATGCACCCAATTCTTGCTTCAATCGCTTCCCAGCCCCTAAGCTGAAGCAAACCATACCTTCACATTCCTCCCTCCCTCATACAGAGGTTATGCAGCAACTTACAACCACTGATAAAGCTAGTTTGAAAGTTTGTGTTTGCAAAAGAGCTGCCATGCATTCTTTAAAGCATAATGGCAACGGCAGACATTTTGATAGAAATAGATGATGCTTTTACGCCAAGGAACTTTTTTCCTGTAACAGCTGGTCACAGGATTTACTGAAAACCTGGATGGCAGCAGGGTGCCGGCAATGTATTTTCTTTGTGTATTTAGGTCAGCAACAGAGAGAATTCACTGAATCATATTATTCCTTACCTATTCTCATTGTTTAGAGTTTGCAGAAATGAAGATAGTTAAAGATAAACTTCAAAGGATTTGTGGTAGATTGAAAACTATACCAGTTAGAAATGTCCCAAAGCAGAGAGCATTTTCACATTAATTAAAATTCAATTCCATAAAGCCAAAGAGCTAACATTCTAAATTAGCTGATAAGAAGTGAAAATGTGGAGGGAATTTTTGTGAGGAGATAAAACTCTCAGTCATCCCTTCTTTATCTCTAGTCTCTCAAGTTAGTTCAGCTTTTGCAGCCAACAATCTGGGGGCACTGAAAACAACAACAGAAATTACCTTTCCCACTTTCTCTTTTATTGCTGGTGTCTTTTTAGAACCTTTACCATGAGATCTACCATAGTAGTGCTAACTTACACAACAAACAAATGTATGCAAGAGGCAGGAATCCTGGCAGGGGACCCGATTCTTTTGTCCTGTCCTGATGCCAATCCCTTATATGGAGGATACATTTGTTGTGAGATCTGTTGCGCAGTAATAGAATAGGGAAGATTTATAAAGAAATGACAGTATTGTATCCCAAAAGAATAGGAAAAGTTGCACAGTGGAAATGAAACCTTCATTATTTTCATCATTTTTATTCCTGGTAGAGTTTGCCAATATCTTTTTGCTGCTGAAATGTTTAAATCCCCTCTAAATATCATTTCTTAAATGTCTTTAATGATCTCATCTTTCTCATAAGAAATTCAAGAGTGATAATGGTTTACATTCCTAATAACTCTGTCAAATGAGGTGAGAGAAATAATAACCATCCCGATCAGCTTAATGAGTTTGTTATTTATTTGACTTAGCCTCATTCTAGTACTCTTGTTTATTATTCCACATTGAGATGAAGAGATACATTGCACAGAATGTTTGCAACAATATGTGTGAGAGACAACGAAAGAGAGAATGGGAGCTGTGAATAGCTTTCTCAGTATTATTTGGCAGTTCATTTTTTCATCCTCCTTTTTGTTCTTGGCAACTTCAGTTTTGGGACTCTTGCATCTGGATACATGAACAGTGCCTAGAGGAACAGAAGAGCCACTGTTGTTCACAAAATAATTTCAGACTAAATGTCCTTTGAGCCTCTCTCCTGTTATTTATGTGAGCATCTGATAATCATTAATGCAAAAGGAAAAGAAATGGCTGTGACATAGGAGACCATTGAGCCAAAAAAAGATATGTAGTCAGTTTTCAAGCAGATTGAAACACATTTGAATGTGTTCTCTCTCTCTCTCTCTCTTTCTTACACAGACAACTTTGTAACAACAGCATGGGATACATATCTGTAACAATCTCAGCCATTTTTAAAAACACACAAAAATAAAATCTCCTAGTATAACAATTCCCAAATCTCTTGGAAAACGAATTATGTTAACAAAATATTAGTGTCTTTTAATGTTAATGCTTTATTATTTGAATTTGGTTCTTCTTTTCTGATGAGAACGACCCAAGTAGAACAATATTTATTTATGAAATAAATAAATAAGTATTTAAAACAATACTTGGAATGAGTATTATGCAGAAAGAAAGGGAAATACTGGGATAAAATATTTTTAAAGCATGTTTTAAAGATATTTAGCCTGTTTTTTAAAAAAACCAAACATTTGCACAGTCCTATTTAATAAGAAATATTTTCTTTGTTTTCATTTGATGGGGGGGGGGGAGTGAATCCAAAGCACTCTCTTTAGGCATAGTTCCCATACCCCAAATTACTACTAATTAATTTGCTTAAAATGTATAATTAAAGATCCAAACAGATTCTAACTACTTGCTTTCAGTCTGTATTTTTATGTCAGTTAGTTCACAAATTGAAGTCGAGCTTTGGGGAGAATGTACAACTATAGCTGTGGGAGATGGAATCCTACTAAATGACTTAGTGTATTTGTAGCAACTTGTGATGATCATAAAATTAAGTACATCTGTAATGTGTGCATTGTTTCCAAGCAGTGAATGTCAGCCAGGCTAAAAAGTCTGCTAGCCATATGGAACTTATATCATTTCTTCTCTCCGTTCTCAGAATAGTTCTGCCAAAATTGTAACTATAAAAAAAAAGAAAAAATGTTGGCCTTTTTTCTCTGCTTTCTATATTGTAATTTTACCAAGCGTAGTTGGAATAAAACAGCTGGTGTAGAGAATATGTCTCTCCAGAAATGTAATAGATTTTTTTCAGATTTAACATGCAATGCTACAATGTTATATTCAGTATTTTTAGAATTTGTTGCTTAATGGGCTCAATGAAGGAGACATTGAAATTTCAATTTTTAAAAGGTAGCTCAAAATATTTTTACAATATCCAGAACTATTCTCTCAGCATAGTTTCCAGGTTTGTAGATGTATCCATTAAGTTATTTTGCAATCATGTTATTTTTTTGTAATGGTGCAAGTATGTGTCAAAAGTGCATTTCACAAAGAAAGATAAAATATTTATACAATCCAACATCTATAATGATACTTAAATATTTATCTAATTTATTGTCTAACCTGCAGCCCATAGACTGCATAAGACCCTGGACAGCTAGTGCAGCCCCGCAAGATAATAAAAAATATATTAAAAAGGAAACTTGTTATTTATATACATTAACTATATTATATGTTTTATATGTGTCCCAAGATAATTCCACTTCAGTCAATGCAAGCCAAATGGTTAGACAACTGTGCTGTAAATTATTATTGCCTTACTGTTTACATAGCACTGTAAATATATGTAATGCTTTGCAGAGTACATGAAATACATGATATATGCCCTTGGGAAATTATAATATAATCTGACTCAGAGAAATGCAAGAAAAGTACAAACTTTAAAAATAAAAGTAAATAGAAAAGCAAAATGGAACTGCTTCAGATAGATTAGTTAATAGCAATAGCACTTAGACTTACATACCACTTTACAGTGCTTTACAGCCCTCTTTAAGCGGTTTACAGAGTCAGCATATTGCTCCCAACAGTCTGGGTCCTCATAATAGGTGGATTTACGTAGAGCATGAAAACCAGAAAAGTTTTGCCAAAAGTTTACTTTTAAAAAGTGGGATTTGGGGTTGTGGGGGGAGTGATTCTTCTTTCAAACAGTTTCATTTGAAAAATTGAAAAGCAAATGTGTTTTGGAGGAGTCCTTTAGATATAAAATACAATACAACTAAAATAATGTGCAAAGATCTGTCAATACTACATTTTAAAAAAACCTCCCTTTTTATGATCCTGTAATTTGGGGTAGAGTCAGGAAGACTGGGTGGAGATGAGCATTTTACATTAGAGAAATTCTTGGAGAGTTTCTTCAGGATCCTGGAGAAGGTAGAACCAGTACATTATGCATTTGAGAATCAAAGCAAGAAGTAGTAAATAATTTGAGCATCTGATATGAAAAGATATGGCTTTTCCCTTATTTGTTCCACAATCAAGATGCAGGACTATAAATGTGGAGGAAAAGCCTATAGAGGTGTACTTGTAAAGAAAGATGAGAAGTTCAGTATATATGTATGAGAAAGGAAGCTGCAGGGTTCCAGTGTCAAAATTTATGGATAGACTGCAGCACAGCAGTTATCTTGATTGAGAAATCCAATCAATTTCCAGAAAACTCTCACTGTATAATGGTCTACTGTATAATGGTCTACTGTTCTAAAGTTTCTTTTTAAAAAAGAAGTATGGATAGAAGGAATATGGTTGTGGTTGGTCAATATTTCTTGAGAAATGTAATGAATTAAAGTTTATAGCACTGCTTATACCCATTACAAAATGGTCTTTGGTTTAATTATTTGTTTGGTAAGAATACTTGGCACCTTCTCAATAAAGAGTGTGTTGTGGCCCGCCAGAGGCCAGTAGAGCTGGTGGCAGACTCAGACAGTGAGGGGGTTGGGGAGGAACATGGGCCAGTCCTAGAGTCTAGGGAAGGCTCTGATGAGGGCTCTGCTTCAGAGACAAAGATGGGGCCACCACCGTCCAACAGTTATCAGCTACCTTCGGAGTTGGAGATAAGTGGAGCTGAAGAACAGCTGGAGCCTGTTCCCGATGTGTACATGCACAGAGCTGTCAGAAGAGGGGAACAATTAAGGAATAGAGGTTGACTTCAGAGTAAAGGTACAAGGGGATGCTGAATGGCCCCTCCCATAGGAAATCAATAGGAGCAAAAGGGAATTCGTGTTTGTAAGAGACAATTAGTTTGCTTGTGTGAAGATTTGTTTATCTGAGAGACTCCTTGCCAAGTATTTCCTTGTACAGTGTTGTATCTGCAAGCTATCAACCTGGCAACTATCCAAGGATTGATAAGTCTGTGTTTGCAATTCACCCTTAAAAGACTGTTTGCCGGGATTTGCTGGATGTGAATGCTGGGAATTCACATTACCCAAATAAAAAGGGGTTTTTTTCGGGTTAAGGAGTCTGTTTTGTGATTTGGTGAAGCCTAGATCAGAACAGAGTAGTTAAAATAGCCCATCTGTTGTAGTGGTTAAAGCATCAGGAGACACTGAGTTCTAGATCCATCTTAGACACAAAGCACATTGGATGACCTTGGGGCAGTCACTTTCTCTTAGTCCTACGAAGGAGACAACATCAAAATACTTCTGAAAAACTTGCCAAGAAAATTGCAGAACTTGTCTAGGTAGTCTTGAAGAATCAGACACAATTTGAGTAGAAGAAAAAAATTAACACATGCTTCCCCGCCGCTCCCCCCCAATATCAAATACTAGACTAGGTTTGGCTCTGCTGGTGTTAGATTTCTTTTCCACTGTTCTCAATCCCTTTGAAATCAGGCTTCCTTAACCATATAACAATTGAGATGGAAATAAAAGGCAATGTTGCATTCTCACTGTGTTCTTCTAGGGTATTTTTCAACTTTCTAGTCGATTCTATACACCTAGGATACCTTGATAATATTCCATTCAAAGTACTATCCAGATCCAAAACTTTAAAAAAAATATCATATTAGACAGTGTTGCCTAGATGATGCCACCTATCTTGATATTGAAATAGGTTAGATTAAAACAAATAAAGAGCCAAGCTAATGTGATATAGTGATGTAGATTTTCAAAATTAGGTCAAGGATCATTTTGGGCAAATTACTACATAATCTATGAATTGGCAGATAGCCTTTGTTTGTCTTAAACTATTTCATACTGAGTTACGCATTACTTTAAATGTAGTGTAATTTATTTGGATTTTGCTTAGCACAATTTGTAAGCCAGCTCTTTGTGGTCTGTAAATCTTTTTTTTGTGTGCAAATCATCCTTGAAACAGTTCATGTACATAATGATATGAACTTCACCCTAGGCAGCTTTGGAGAAAATATGGTAGGCACAGATATTAAGAATTCATAGAAAATAAATGGTAATTTTGTTTATTTGGTCCTACTGAAATTTCTACGCCTATCACTCAGAAAAACTCCATGGCTCTCCAACTTGCTCACATGACTTAAATAAATTTTGCAAAATCCAGTTATCTATTATTTGGAGGAGTAGCTCTTCAAAAAATTGTGATTTGGGTAGATATTTCTCTTCTCTCTGCTTAAAAGATTATAAAATCAAAGCTTTATTTTACTTTATGGTAAGTAGATGAAAACAATTGTCAGACAGGGACACTTGAGACCAAAGGAGTGCTGTTATTTGGGTACTTAACAAGATTGTTGTTAAGATCTGTTACTTTTTACAAAACACATTTAACTGCCGGATTCCTCTTCATGCATATTCTGAAGGAAGAAAATCATCAAAGAGATTCAGTTAATACTCTGAGGTTTTTAAAATGCACTTAAACTTTTCAAGGTGATTTCAAAAGCCTTTAAAAAGAGTTTTTAGATACTCTTTTTTCCTGCTAAGAGTAAGAGGAAAATGAAAATGTTTAACACACACAGAGTTTATAGTCAGATGTAAAAATTCAGCAGCACTGCTTTACTCATTTTTTGTTAACAATAAATAAGGAAGGTGTATTGAAGTCTGAGAAGTGATTTTATGATGAGTGATGAGGATTATACCATACAAGCACCTTATTAGGATTTATGTCCACAATTCTACTATTTAGATTACTGATGCCACCTCAGTTTTGTACACAGTGGTTTTGATACTGCTTTCAGTCATGGGGCCAAAGATAATTTGCTATCGTCAGGGTGGAGATGATAGTGGATTATGAAGCTATGAACAAAAGGCTTTTCATTTTGTTTTCTAGGGTTATAATTGTAACAAATTATTATTATTATTGCCAAGGTAGGAGAGAACTGGAAATGCTTCTTTGCTTGTTTCCATACAGGTGTGGGAAGAGCTTTTTATCATGTTGTCCTTTGCCTGAAAATAAGTCGCCTTAATGGAAACAGCAAGAGGGAATAGTGTAATCGCCATTTCAATATAACTGTAGAAAACTTGCCTTTAGCCCGCCATCTCCCTTGCTTTATCTATTGAGAACTACTTCCCATGCTGTGCACATTTTCCAAGCTTCATCCGGGATGATTATTTACAGTAAAGGGAACCTCCTCATTCTAAAGCTCGGCTTCATCGAGGAGTTCATCGCATGTTTTGATTATGCTACCTCGTCCTCTGTTATGGTCGATCCAATAGAGCCGAATTGCCTGAAAAAGCAGGATTACTGTAATTTTTTACGAACGGGTGTGAGACATGAAAGAAAAAACAACAACACCCCGCTAAACCGAATACACTACTGGTGGGATGTCTTTTTAGAGCGTGCGCAGCCGCTTTCCTTCAATGCCTCTCTTTCCCCTAAGGATGGCTCTTTGTATCGGCAGCCGCATTTACACAGCGCGCGGCTGGAGGGAAATCGTAGAGGAAGCGAGGCTGGGGCTGGGGGGGGCGGGCGGGCTGACAAGCCGAGTGGGTTCTACGTGCCAGATGTTTTAGCCCCGCCCCTTGCGCCTGTTTGGCTGCCTCGGTGTTGGCCGCGCTCGAGCCCTCTGTGTGAATCGGGGAGATCTGATGAGTTAGCTAGCCGGTTGCTATGGTGAGGAGCTGGTCACGTGGCCTGGTGTGCTGCTCCCGGCTATTTGACGTCACCGACCAGAAAGGAGGGGAAAGAAGACGGCGGCGGAGAGAGGCGGACAGAATCGGTAGTAAAGGGGGGAAAAGCAGCAGCCCAGCCCGTCCCTGCCTCTCCTCGCCCACAGGCACCCAGGTTTTGGGCTGCTTGCTTTTGGGAGCGCTCCAATGCCTGGTCCTACTCAAACGCTGTCCCCAAATGGAGAGAACAACAACGACATCATCCAGGATAACGGCACCATCATCCCTTTCAGGAAGCATACAGTGCGAGGGGAGCGTTCCTACAGGTAACCCGCTCTCTTTTCTCTCTCACCACCCTGTGTGCGAGTTTGGGCGTGCGCGCTGCGTGTGCGTCGTGGACACACACACACACGCACACACCCTGACCCCTTGGAGAATTGCTGCAGTGCCGGGTGGAAAAAGAGCAGGGTTGCAGGACATTGCATAATAAAAACAGCGGGGCACCAAAGCCTAATCTAGCGTGTCTCCTCGTGTAGCGGGTAGCATGTTTAGCAGTTTTAATGAGCTCCTTGCATTGTCTCGGTGAAAAAAAAATCCTCTTGTGAATATTCTTCCCGTCTTACAGAGGAGCTTTCCTTTTCCTTATTTTCCAGCTTCCCTTCCTATTTCCCCCCCCCCCCCTTTTTCTTTGCATGGCGAAAATAGGATACGCATTCTGGAGTGAGTGCATTTTTGTGTGTAGGTATACAAACACACCCACACACAATCAAAGGGATGTAGTATGAGTGCTGCTGTTTTTCTTCATATTCTTTTGTAAAGCGGGCGTTTGGAAGATCGCAGAAGAGGAGGCTGGGAGAGAAGAAAGAAGCAGGCTTATATAATGGTGCACTGCCTTGGTGTGCAGGAGGGAAAATGGAATCCTCTAGATTAAGCTGCAGTCTGTGTGATGTTAAATCACCAGATTGATGGAGCTTTGTAAGAAATGCAACCCCCTGATTGGTGGAAGCTTGACAGTAGAGGTCAGAGTGTCAGGAATACATTAAAAATCCTCTTAAAACCCGGTTTGGAAAGTAGGTGGACTGTACAGTAGCTGCTAAAAGAATGACACTAAGGATATAAATTGACATCTCTGTCTTTATTTATTTATACATACATACATACATTGATAGAGGCTGTTGTCTGTTTTCTTATCCATAGTTATAAAACATCTTTAATAATAGCTTGGCATGTACCTTTGGTAAGAGGGTTCCCTCTTTCTGCCCTTCCCCCTAGACACATTAGCATATCTGGCATGTTCCCCTAGATAGAGTCATTAAGATTGCTTCCATTTTCAGTAAGGATAAAAGTGTAGTTGAGAATGAGCCTAATGTGTGAGGCTTTCTTATCCCTGCATTCTGAAAAGGTAAGAATGATTGAATAACAACAACTGGATGCATCAATATCTTTATGTTTCTTCCCCACAACCTACAATTTATCACTTTCTCTTTTTAAAGAGTATCATGCTCTGGAGCAAGCTTCTGAAAATGAAAATTTGTTGACATGTTTGACAACACCGTGAAATGTAAAATTAGAAAAAAAATATAAAAGCGATCAATTGAGTATTGATTTAAAGCAGTATTGCTACATGCCATTAGGTTAGTTAAAGCCAATCTAATTGTAGGTTCCTATTTTGTTTATGAATGGCTGAATCACAAAAATGTTTTAAAAAATAACACTCTGAATTATTTGTGAAATCCAAGTTCTTTTTCTTATATTTGTTAACATCCATTCAGTCCGACTAATTTGAAAAACACTAATTGCTTAAGCTTTTCCCTTGTGTTTTATATATAGCATCTGTTAGGTGTGGCATTAATTGGATCTTGCAAATATGGAATAATTCCTGAAACTTTGGATTATTTTTGTAAGTGTTATTGAGAAGTTAGAATCTCTTATTTCTCCATTCATTCCACTATGTAGATTTTTGTTGGAAAATTTATTTGATAAACCTTTTATTGAAAAACTGATCTGTCTAATGTTAATTTCATTAAGAACAGAACATTTCATGTTTGTTGATAAACTATCAGAGATCTCATTGAAGATATCAGTCTTAATACTGTAACATTACTACTGAAAATAATGTATTTACTTGATCAGCAGTATATACTGATTTTTTCTTTAAAGAAAAAGCTTCTTTGCTTAGAAGAAAATTTTATGTTGCAAGAGTTTAGGCTACTGCAAAAATGTAACACATTATTTGGGGATAACTGCAAATATATTTCAAAGGAGCTTGGTTTAGATTAGGTAATAGGCTTGTGTTTTATTTCTTCCCTTCTCCAAAGTATTTTAAAGTTTTCTGAAATAAATATGGTACAGAAGCAAAATGTTCCTGCAGCACTCTAATTGCTAGATTGCTTGTGTTTTATTTCTGTGTTGTGTTTTATTTGTGACATGTGCCAAGTATATGATTACAGATAACCCATTCTACATATTTTCCCCCCTCAGTCAAGAAATATGAACAAGCCAAAAACACCAAAATACAAATTTATGAATAATCCACAGACTGCAATCTGAAAGCCAAATATTATTTAGTTCATATTTCACTGGGGTGCATTCTTAACAGCCACCATGAAATTGTAATTGTTTCAGTTGGTCTGATCCTCTAAAGTATGCCAAGATCAACTGAAATGAAAGCCTCTGTATGAAAGTAAGCTGATATTTGAACAATTTCTGATCCATAAAAGTGCCAACTATATGATTTCATGTATATTTAGTTCCAGAAGAAAAACAATCTAAGAATGTAAGTTGTGTAATTATGGTGCCACTCTGGCAATGATCTTATATTATTTTCATAGCATACTTATACAAACATAATTCCCATTACACACAGTAGATTTACTCCCAGCTGCATATCCATAGTGTTGTGGTTAATATATTCTATTCTGCTTGAATTAGATTAACAAAAACATAACACACTTTAAAATAAAAATTAGAATTTTCTCAAATTATTTCCTCAATTTTTGAGTGCAAAGTCAAAAATGCATTGATTCCTAAAAGTGAAATCATATAAGCCTCCAAATCAGAGATGTATACATTTTGTTCTTAGGGCCATATATAACCTCCTAAAAACAACAACAAAACAACAACCAACAACAAAGGCACGCCCTACAAAAGTTGCCACAGAATTGGAATTTTAATATTTCACTTTGAGAAATATTCATATATGTGAGAAGTAATCATATTAACTTAGTACTGAATTTAAATTTAAAATTAAAATTACATTTGGTCCCACCCAGCTTTTTATCCCCATTCTATTACATGTAGCAGTGTTTTTCCGATGCAACACTTAAAAGACAAATTGGCCCTCAGCCTCGCAAAAGTTGTTAGCTTCTGCACTCCTCTCGATGCAAAGTAGGACACAAGCCATGCTTGTTTCTTTGATTTTGAGTGAGGTTTCTCTTTCCTGCTTAGCTTCATCTCTAGGTTGCTATTATGCCTTACATGCTGAAATGTGGTTAGTAAATGTACTTTACATATGAAACTTCCTTAGTTTTTTAATGTTGTAAAAACCCTTTAAAATTTTCTTCAGAGTGCTTAGGAGTAGCTACTTTGAAAGCTGTTCCCAGTTATCTCTGCTCATGCACAACGGTTTTGCTTTGCTGAGAAAAAATACTGATCAGGAAATTGAGAGGAATGCTGCACAAAATGGGGAAGTGCGGAAATGTAAATTGTTGGGTCAATTCCATTCAAAATATTGTTTGAATTAAGACTTACTTTTTATTAACCATAATTCTTAATTGAATACAAACATCCTTAGGACTTCCCAGAGAATCTGTCAGCATTCTCTTTTTGCTGGTATTATAACTGAGAATGTCTCTTTTTGTATTGTATTTTGAAATATAACCAACTTCTGTTGGCATAATTTAAAAAAATAGATGCTAGCATTTAGATTGCAGAATTTCATTTTCCTAGATTTAATTTTAAGCTGAAGTTCTTTGGTTAATTGGGGACCTAATCTTTAATGTATACAATTTTCATTTTGGAGAGAGTTGATAAAGCCCCAAGTAAACCAGGCTAACATTTGCTTGATACTGCTCTACAAGTTCTCTGACATTTTAAGCAGACCCAGCAAGGAGCCTGCTTTTTTTTCTATGGCTCTACACATGTGAGATGATCACATCGCTTATCTAATTTCTGGTGAATATTTCTTTACTATGGACTGAAAAGAAATTCGAAGATTAGCAGTATTCTCTGCTAAGTGAATTTATAATTGTCACTCATGCAAGTTGAGTTATTCTTTTTATATTGAAAAAGTTTTATTGAGTTTACATTTTTTGTGGGGTAGGGTAAGGGTTACATAGAAATTTTGAGAGTAGTCACGTCAAAGTCGTCGGCTCCTCCGGTACCTCAAGTTACATTATTAAAAAGAAAGAAAAGAAACATTTCACATAACACTACAAGCTGGGAGCAAGTACATATTCCTAAATTTTTCAGTTATATACTGTCAGTCAATTACAAAAATCCAGATTACAAATATCATACAATATTACTCAAAAAAAAACACGGGCAAAGTTATTTTTTAGATCTAAGTCTCTTGGCAATTGTATCTTCCCCCTTCTCCCCCGGGCCCCCAGCGGACGGGGCCATGGCTCCCCCTGCCCCCCCTGGATCTTCTCCCAGGACAGAGGAATGTTTTTTAAGAAAGGCTTCCGCCTCAGCAACTGTTTTAATCTTCACTCTACCTCCTTCCCAGAACACCAGCATCCCTTCGGGTATCACCCACTTGAACCAGATCCCATGATCAAACAATGTTTTAGACAAGAAGGAAAATTTCCTTCTAGCTTCTCTAATCTTTCTTGGAATCTGCTTCAAGATGGTAACCTCCTTTTGTTGGTAAATCATAGGACTCCCTCTTTGCGCCTTCAAGATTTCCTCTCTGGTTGACCTTCTAACAAATTTTACATGTATCTCTCTGGGTACTTCATTCATCCTGGCATATGCAGAATTTATTCTGTAGACTAGGTCAATATCCCCTCTGATCTCATCTTTAGGTTTATGTAAATAGTCTGCAATAATTGTACTCATAAGATCAGGGAGACATTCACCATCCATCTCAGAAACATTCTGAAATCTCAAAAAGTATGTCATCCTTTCCATATCTATCCTAGTCACATGCCCATTTATTTCCACAACCTCATTAGAAACATTTTTAATCTCTCCCTTAGCCCCCTCCAGCCCCCCTTTCAATTCTTCATTCTTCTGTGTATTCTCAAGCACTTGTTTTCGAGTGTCCAATAATTCCTTTTTAAAGTTGACATTTTCTGCCCTCTGGGCCTTAATTTCTAATACCAAATTTTGTATAACAGATTCAAGGGCAGTCATTCTTTGTTCAAGGCGTGCCAGCGTTGCTTCTTGTGCCATGTTTAGCTGTTAAAATCCGTGCCAGTAAAATGGCGTTTTTAGGGTGGGGCTGGTGAGGCAGATCAGGAGTCCAAAGTTCTTAAAGTTGTATAGCTGCAAAATTCAGAAACCAGTAGAGAAACACTTTTCCAATTCCATAGGTATAATAACAAAGGCAGTCCAGAAAGGAAAACACAAATCCAAAAAAAGAAAATTCTTCATCAATAATTAGAGGAAGTCCAAATCACAAAGAGACACTGGTAATTTTCCATAAGTCATAGTCAGTCGGGGACAAAGAGAAGCCATTTTCCGCCCAAACTCAGAGCCCGAGGGAGAAAGCGGTTAAAAAGCAAAAAAGAAACTGTTTCAGCCAGACCTAGAGACATAATTGCAAGCAAGCCGCAAAGTACTTTCCCTTGTTAAAGACCATCCGGATTAAAAGTTTCCGATTCCTCGCAACGAGGCATTTCCGAGTGCCGCTTTTAGTCCAAGGGGGGGTTTTGGGGAACAAACACCCCCCTCCAGTCCCTTTCAGCCCGGCTGACAGTACAAGAAAAAAAGTTTTAAACGCTCACTCTCCGCTCGCAGCTGAGGTCCCGAAAAGCCTCCCGACTCTTCCGATCGTCTCTCTTCATGGAATTAAATGGTGCCGCCAACCTTTGGCGAAGGGAAGACCCCCCGCAGCATGTCCTCTTCCGCCTAAGCCGAGGAGCAGGGTCGCTCTCCCCACTGCCGTGGGGGGGGGGGCTTCCCTGTCGAGCCGGCTTTACGGGAGAAGCCCCAAACAAGGGGCTTCTCGCCCCTGTGGGGGGGCAGGAAAAGGAACAAAGCGGCGAGCGAACCCTAAGTTCGCCCGCCGGAGCCGGAACCGGAAGCCGCAAGTTGAGTTATTCTTATACAGTAATTAGTTTCCTGTTGAATCTTGTGTTTTCAAATCCTACATTCAAGAATTAAATCAGGATTTTTCTATTAATGTTAGCAATAAGATGGGCATTGGTAATTCCAATTGGCTATTTGTTTGAAGTGAGATTTGAATACACTTTAATTGTCCCAACAGATACTTAAAAAAATTTTTTTTACTTTTACAAAAAGAATCTTTAATATGTGGCCTTTAAAATAGTATATTTTCTACAATTTCCATTAAGAAATGGCCAACAGAATTCTCCACAAGCCATTCTGTATGATTATAATTGTATTGCATTATATAGGAAAGCAATGCAACCAGCATATTAACTGTACAAATAAATTAACTTTGACACAGTCATTATATAGACTTCTTACTTGCAGATGTATGATACTATACTTTCCGCTGAAAATATGGAGTTAATATCAGATAAATAATAGAGAAGGAGCCCCCTCTCCATTATTCATTCATAATGGTATTATGAATTACAGAATTACAATTAGGCCTGGAATTTTGGTTTAATTCATTGGAGTCATTTAGTGAGATGCCTATGTGTCTGCCTCATTCAACAACCACAAGCCTGGCCCCTATAGTAGTGGTCACTACTATGAAAGAGCTGCCTGCTGAAAGAGGGCAGGCAGCTCTCCTTCAGGCACAGAAGGGAAATCCTGTGCTGTGCTGGAAAAACAAAGATTGGATCCCAAAGAGCCAAATTTCATTTCTCCAGTCTACCGCAAACCTTCCCCTCTCCTCCATGTGTGAAAGGGAACTCCCAAACTGGGCCAGAGAAAAGAAGTTTGGATCCTGAAGATCTGAACTGCCTTTTCCTGGGCCAGCAAGATGATTCCTCTCCCCTTTTTTTGTGCAAAAGAAAATTTCTGTGCTGGGCTAGAGAAAGTAAGCTCTTGCCTGGGCTGGAGAAAGTAAGCTCTTTAAAAGTATGCTACTTTTTCTACCCTTCAGAAACTTTGCATTCTGGCTAGAAAGCTAGCAAATGCAAGTTGTCTGAACTGTACGTACCGTGTTTCCCCAAAAAGAAGACGGTCTTTATTTTCTTTTGACCCCTGAAATAAGCATTTGGCCTTATTTTTGGGGAGGTCTTATTATTTTTGAGGTGCAGGAGGCAGTGAGCATGGTCACCTCATGGCTGCTGCTGTGTTGCAATATTTTGGGGGGCTTATTGTCAGGTGAGGGCTTACTTTAGCACATGCGCTCAAAAGCCTGATTGGGCTTATTATCCAGGAGGTCTTATTTTCAGGGAAACAGGGTGCACAGGCCTTTTTCATTGATGCTGACTTTCTGAGGAAGCAAGTAGAGAAGATTGCAAATGGTGGTTACCAGTCTTAAGGTGGCCAACTGCCTGAAATACTGTCATGTGGCCTCCACAGTGGTGCAGCAGTAATTTTAAAGATGGGCCATATGTAATCTTTCTTGAATCTCTTGTAATTTTGAACAGTCACTAGCTGATTGATAATAAATTGATAAAGGGATGCTGTGGCTCAGTGGCTATGATGCTGAGCTTGTTGATCAGAATGGTCAGCAGTTCAAATCCCTAGTGCCGCGTAATGGAGTGAGCTCCCGTTATTTGTCCCAGCTTCTGCCAACCTAGCAGTTCAAAAGCATGTAAAAATGCAAGTAGAAAAATAGGGGCCACCTTGGTGGGAAGGTAACAGCATTCCGTGCACCTTCGGGGTTTAGTCATGCCAGCCACATGACCACGGAGACATTTTCGGATAGTGCTGGCTCTTTGGCTTTGAAATTGAGATGAGCATCACCCCCTAGATTCGGGAACGACAAGCACATATGTGTGAGCGGAACTTTTACCTTTACTAAATTTATGACTACCTATATGAAATTCTTCCATCCTTCTAAAGCAGTAGTTCTCAACCTTCCCAATGTCGCGACCCTTTAATGGTTCTTCATGTTGTGGTGACCCCCAACCATAAAATTGGTGTCTCCGTTCCTAAGACCATCAAAAATATGTGTTTTCCGATGGTCTTAGGCCAGGGGTCTGCAAAGTTGGCTCTTTGAAGACTGGTGGACTTCAACTCCCAGAATTCCCCAACCAGCCATGATGGCTGGGGAATTCTGGGAGTTGAAGTCCACCAGTCTTCAAAGACAACTTTGCAGACCCCTGTCTTAGGCGATCCCTGTGGAAGGGTCATTCAACCCACAAAGGGGTCCTGACCCAGAGGTTGAAAACAGCTGTTCTAAAGTCTTGGACACCTTTAAATTCTAAGCTTTAACTTTTTACAGAACTGACTAAAGAATTCAAGGTTATGAATTTAATGTTTTATGAAGTACATTCTACATATAGTAGTTATAGTAATATTTTATTGTTTTGCCATTAGGACATATCAGAATACAACATATAAAATTGAAAATATTTCAATTTCAATTTATTCGAATTTGTATACCACCCTTTCTCCATTGCGAGACTCAGGGTGGTGAATAGGCAATGATAAAAAACAACAGTAAAAACATCAATATAAATAAAAATATGAAACAAGATCATATATTTATATTGAATAAAAGAAATGCTATAAAACAAATAAATATGGTAATTTAAATTCACATTCAGCATTGTAGTCAGACAACTCTAAACCTTTGGGGATACGTATCTTAAGTAGTATTTCTTCAGTAGCAATGGTCATGTACATTTCTTTGGTGTACTAGATTTAATAGGGAATCCAGGGGATTTCCTTACATTCCTCCTCTTCCTTTCTTTTTCTTTTTCAAGTAGAAAAGGTTTTCCAGCTCATTTTTTTTCAATTAACATGCAAGTATACAACTTTTTAGTTAGAAATGAAATCTCTTGCGTGGATAAATAAAATTAGAATGGAGTAGGAATGTAATACTTAGTTTTAGCTACAGTATTTCTTCCAATTGATTAATATTTTTATTGATGTTCTTTAAGCTAGATGCTTTAATGCCTGTATTCAGTTATTTCAAGAATAAAAATTCCAGTTCTGTTGACTACTGTTCCAGAGAAATAAATGTAAGTTTTGATCAAACACTTTTAGGCAGATTATTTCAAATAATTATATAGGTTATTATCTCTCATTTAAAAAATCCCTAGAAGTATATCCTGGTGCTTCATGTGAAAAATGTCATCTTGCAGGAAAATTGTGGAATATTTTTTAGTCTACTTGAAATATTATTCTCATGGTAACCTTAAAACATTGCCTGAGTATTTTCTGCTTTCCCAGTTTTGAAAATTTGAAAAGAAATTCTTCAGCATGTTTAAGCATATATTTTATAGCATCTTTAATAAAAAGAAGCAATGGTGGCCTGCTGTTGCTGCAAAAGTAAGAGAGATTTGGTACCCTCTCAGAATAAAAGATCTATTATGACGTACCTTGGAATCCAGTTTATTAAATCACAAAAAGTTATCTTGACTTGGCAGGTTTTAATTGGAGTCTTTAAGCAATGAAGTTGAAGAAAAATGAAATGTAACATAACACATACTTGGAGTCTCTAAAAAAGAATAGGATATAGTATTTATTTATTTTATTTATTTAAATTTATATCCCGCCCTTCTCCACAAAGGACCCAGGGCGGCGCACAGGAAATTTAAAAACATACAAAATACAATAAATATAATTTAAAAAAAAAAAGTTTTTGAATGTATATATTTTTTGAAGTATAGTTTTTGAATGGAAAAAGAAGTTATTGATTTATTCCTTTCAGTGCTCAGAAGTTGTAACAAAACTTAACGTAACAAAACTTAAAAAGTAATATAGTTTTGTCATCTTCAAAGCTAACTTTAAAATACCAATTTGTCCACAGCCTGAAGTTCTAAAAACAGATATTGTATGTTCTTTATTTCAGAAAACCCCATTGCTTAGAGAAAATATATTAGTGTATTAGAAACATTTTCAGTTTTTTTTAATGAGATACAATACAATACAATAGCAGAGTGGAAGGGACCTTGGAGGTCATCTAGTCCAACTCCCTGCCTAGGCAGGAAGCCCTATACCCGTGATGGCAAACCTGTGGCACGGGTGCTACAGGTGACACACAAAAACATTTCTTAGGGCATGCAAGGCATTGCCCTGTCAGCTCCAGAGTGCATGTGTGCGCTGGCCAGCTGATTTAGACCTTCCTTTGAGGCCGTTTTTCGCTCTCTGGAGGCTTCAGGGAAGCTCCTGAAGCCTCTAGACGTGGGGGGAGACGTTGTTTTCACCCTCCCCAGGCTCCTAGAAAGCCTCTGGAGCCTGGGGAGGGCGAAAAAAGCGTGCCAAAAGCAAGGGGTCACGCACATAGCATTATGGGTGTGGCACGCCCATTCACGACCCCCCTGCGTTCCCCCCACTTTTGGCACGCCAGCCAAAAAAGGTTTGCCATCACTGCCCTATACCATCTCAGACAAATGGCTATCCAACATCTTCTTAAAGACTTGCATTGTTGGGGCATTCACTACTTCTGGAGGCAAGCTGTTCCACTGATTAATTGTTCTATCTGTCAGGAAATTTCTCCTCAGTTCTAAGTTGCTTCTCTCCTTGATAATTCATGGTGCAATTATTCTCCATGAATGAGCTCTCTCTATAGAAGTGGAAGTGTGTTGTGTGTGAGAACTGTAACCCAAGGAGGGCAAGATAGGGAAGAGAAGAGATCCACATGTAATATTGCATGACATTTATTAATTGTGGATAAAATGGCAGTTCTGGGACTTAGAATCTTAACACAGTCAAAGGGAACAGATTGGGCAGTGATGATTACTAAACTGAATGAATCATACAGAGGCAAAAAATAGTAAGTAGTCACTTGAAGAGTCCAGGCAAACGTTGTAACTTCTGTAACTAAATTTAAGGTCCAGTAATCAACATGTGCTTATGAGAATTATTTCCCCAAATTGTATGATTCATACTAAGTTGATAGTTCATACTAATAAGTTGAAAGTTCATATTAATCTCGCTTTTATAATATAATCCCTTTCAGATAATTTAAACTATACTCAGAAGTGGCAGTAGCAGTTGCTATGTAAAATTTGTGGAGGATGCCACATTAGGAAAGGTTGTTTATGCATTCTCTTCAAGTGCGGGAGTCTTGGAAGGAACCAGTAAAACCCATTTCCTGTCAGGAAACAGATTCATAAACAAAACTGATCTTTCCTTTCTTAGAGCTGAGTGATTCTCCCTGTTCTGGTTCTGCTCTCCCAGCTGAGCTTCTCCCCCCCCCCTTTTCCCCCTCCCAATTGAAAGTTGAGAGCAGATAGGTTGCTTCCCCACCCTTCCTTTGATTTGTACTTTTTCACTTCTTCCAATAGAATAATACTCAGTGTTTTTGTTTTGTTTTATTTTTGCTGCTTTGTTTTTGGATTCTAATGGGAATAGGTAGCCTCAGTTTGGCACAAACTCAACTGTATGATCTGGGGCAGCAGGAGAGGCACCTAAGTTATCAAATGGACAAATTAATCTGTCCTGCAATTCTTGCAATTTTGCAGTGGACTAATTAAATGAACCTGAGTGGTAACACTTGTAGAAGACTTATTTACTGGAATGTGTGCAGTTTTTTCTACTACAGATATCTATTGTCATAGTTGCAGGTTTCTTAAGTACTGAAATGTAGAGCAGTCCAATTGTAGTCTGCTATAGAAATCTATTATATAGCTATCTATCCTATATTTTTGCAGCAAGAAACTGTTCAGTTTTATCTTTTGAAATTTTACAGAATCTAACAATGCTCTCATTGTCTTGCCTGGACATGGATAGCCCAAACAATCAAAAGCCAAGCACTGTGACTGATTATTTTCTGTTTCTTTTGTCGTAACAGGAGAAGTAATCAAAAAAAATTAAATGTCCCAAGTCCCAGTTGTCAGTATGAAATACTGTAAATCTTCCATAAGGGTTTGGGTTCTTCAGCCAATGATAAAAGTGGATGCTTATAATACTTTCTTTTTAAAAAAATTACCTCTTTTACCAAGGAAAACATTGCTTATTGCCAAAGCAAAATCAAATAAGAAACATGAAAAAAACATTGCCTATTTCTGCTTAATAGACATAGACCATAGGCAAATCTCCCAGAACTTTCCAGTACTTGCTGCATTCCCCACCCTCCAACTTACATTAATAAATGTGGATTTTCATACTTTTATAATACAAACTACATATCATCACTTCAAATAATCAAGAAGCAAAAACCTAGGTCTTGGCCAAGTATGATTCTTGGAACTTGTAGTTGCTCCTCTTTTCCTCTAAACATCAAATTTCCAACAAGGAACATCTGTACATAATTAAATAATTTAATGTACAGGTGGCTTTGTGGGTTATTTTATCATTTTGTGCAAAGGGGATTGGAAGTAAAAAAAAAACATGCACTTACTGACTGCAAAACATTTCTTGGAAGATCCAAGAATGAGAACTCATTGGAGAAAAATAGTGTCTCCACACATTCCCATTAGAAACTTTATAAAACGTAGTTACATCAGGCAAAGTGGTACAAGATACATTGTTCTGTCCTGGAAGCCACTGTTTTTCAGTCTCATTGAATTTAAAAGCCACATCCTATAAATCAATTCTCTTTTCTTGGGACTTTTCATTCGGGGATTGCCTGACTATTTGCATACTGAGCAGGCCAAATGCATCTGGATAAATTTACTTTGGCAGTGATACATTATATCCTGACTCTATTAAAGCAGAGAAATCTGCTTTTAAAATTGGTGTAGTGATCTGGATATTTTTTTCTATAGAAATAAATGGTAATAGAGACGGTAGGTTCCAGTGCTAAGTTCTTGGTTTTCTTTCTGGAATGAGTGGTGGGGGTTGTGGAATTCCATTTCTTCTCACCTGTCTTCAAGTTTATATATTTTTTCCTTTTGAAAACATTGCTTGGTTTAGTACTTCTGGCAGTTATAAAATGCCAGCTTAACAGCTCATGGTGGTTTTTCAAATCCAGACCTGTTGCTCTTCTAACAGTCAATCCATTCTTTTCAAGAGTACTTAATGTGGAAAATTGATAGTTTTGAACAGTAGAATAACATTCCCTACCCATCATAATAAAATTGTTAGTGTTCCATTGGTATCATGTGGTTAGAAGATGACTTTACTGGATTGAAATCCAGGGAAACTCACTAAATCTAACTTTCTAATCCTGAATAACAACATTAAATATTGAAATTAAGAATGAATATTTCATAAACTTCAAAGTTCAATATTCTTATTGCATTGCTGTTATGCTTCTTATGGCACAGTTCGCTATTTGATTTTCATTTTTTCCCCTCTTAATTCTCTTAATATGGGCTCTCCCCTCTCCCAACTTTTATTTTTAGCCAGTGACTTCATGTGTAAATGAAGATAAAAGGTGTTTAGTTATTAACACTAGTATCTAAAAATAGCTTCTATCATTTTTCTCCCAGAAAATCAATCTGAATTGCTAATTCTATTGACCCTTTTAGTAAAATTAAATTTGGTTTCAATATGTTTTTGAAAGCAAGGGAAGACTGCTATATGAAATTCAAAATTATTCTTATGTAGATAGGTTGTTTAAAAAAATAACCCCAAAGAGTGGTCAAATTGATATTGATACTGATTATTTGTTTTCCAGAAGTATGTCATTGTTGTTTCATTCTGTTAAACAAAATTTATGAGATGACTTAGTACAAGAATAATTTTCACCCCTGGCCTTTGGAATAAAATATAATTACAATCATATTATGATTTATTTCATTTATTAAAACTGTCTTATCTTACTCCAATTTTTTTAATAATACAGGTGAAACTCAAAAAATTAGAATATCGTGCAAAAGTTCATTTATTTCAGTAATGCAACTTAAAAGGTGAAACTAACATATGAAATAAGACTCATTACATGCAAAGCAAGATAGTTCAAGCCATGATTTGAAAGTGCTCCAAAATCTCCTGGTAGACAGCTGTGTTGACCCTGAACTTAATGAAGCACAGTGGTCCAAAGTCCTGTTGCTCAGTAGTCCAAAGACTTCTTTTCTGATGAGAGCAACTTTTGCATCTCATTTGAAAACCAAGGGTCCAGAGTATGGAAGAAAAATGGAGAGGCACACACTGCAAGATGCTTGAAGTCCAGTGTGAAGTTTCCACAGTCTGTGTTGATTTGGAGAGCCATGTCATCTGTTGGTGTTGGTCCACTGTGCTTCATTAAGTCCAGGGTCAACGCAGCCGTCTACCAGGAGATTTTGAGCATTTCATGCTTTCTTCTGCAGATGAGCTTTGCGGGGATGCTGACTTCATTTTCCAGCAGGACTTGACACCTGCCCACACTGCCAAAAGCACCAAAACCTGGTTCAATGACCATGGGATTACTGTGCTTGATTGGCCAGCAAACTCGCCTGACCTGAACCCCATAGAGAATCTATGGGGCATTGCCAAGAGAAAGATGAGAGACATGAGACCGAACAATGCAGAAGAGCTGAAGGCTGCTATTGAAGCATCCTGGTTTTCCATAACACCTCAGCAGTGCCACAGGCTGATAGCTTCCATGCCATGCCGAATTGAGGCAATAATTGCTACAAAAGGGGCCCAAACCAAGTACTGATTACATATGCATGCTTATACTTTTCAGAGGTCCAATATTGTTCTATGTACAATCCTTATTTTATTGATTGCATGTAATATTCTAATTTTCTGAGATTGTGGATTTGGGGTTTTCATGAGCTGTATGCCATAATCATCACAATTATGACAAATCATGGCTTGAACTATCTTGCTTTGTATGTAATGAGTCTTATCTCATATATTAGTTTCACTTTTTAAGTTGTATTACTGAAATAAATGAACTTTTGCATGATATACTAATTTTTTGTGTTTCACCTGTATATGTACTTTGTTACATGAGCTTTTTGTCTGTAAATAAATATTATTTACACACACGCACACACTTTTTCTGTTTTCCAGGTACTACCTGGGTGAGAATAATGAGAGATATTATTTGTAGCCCAACACACTTAGAAGCATTAGATTGGGGAAGGTTGAGCTATACAGATACTGATTGTTTGATTATGCACTGTATATGAGTTGCAGAGATTGCCAGACATATAATTTCAACTGAAGGAGAATATTTTCATTTTAAGATACTTCTTTCTTTAAAAGTTTGACATATCTATCTTGTAAATACAATAGGTGGAAGAAGTATCACTTCATCAGTTTAGTAAGCTAGTGCAGGGGTCTCCAACCTTTACAACTTTAAGTCTGAAGGACTTCAGCTCCCAGACTGGGAGTCTGGGAGCTGAAGTCCTTCAGACTTAAAGTTGCAAAGGTTGCAACTTTAAGTCTGGGAGCTGAAGTCCTTCAGACTTAAAGTTGCAAAGGTTGGAGACCCCTGATCTAGTGAACCAAAGGCCAGATTTAGTGATACGTGTTGCTTCTTTTCCTTAGTACCTTTAGCCATTTCAGTGGGACAAAAATGAAATCCCTAGAAAAGCATCTCAGAACATTTCAAGGGTTTCCAACTTTTTACCAATCCAGTATTTATGCTTTTTAAAACTCGGTAGCATTCTGCTCCTTTCTGCTATACAGCTTACTTTTCTTAAAATAGAAAAATACGCTCCCTACTATAATGTAGGGAGTATGTTATTTTTGTTCTAGAAGTTACTTTATATAAAGACTTTGCTTAAAGTTGCTTATGACCTAGTCATCTCCATACTGGACTACTGAAATGCAATCTACATGGAGCGGCTCTTGAAAAATGTCTGGAAGCTTCAGCTGGAACAGAATGCAGCAACAATTATTTGCACCCTAGAACCAGCATGTGACACCTGTGCTACATGAACTGCATTGGTTGCCAGTTTGTTTCTGGGAACAGTTTAAGGTCTTGGTTTTAACCTTGAAAGCTCTTCATAGCACAGGACTAGACTTGTCTGAGGGATTGCCACTTCCCAATTACATTAGCCTGCCCCATTAGATCTGGCAAAGAAGGCATACTGCAGCTATAATCAGTTGGGGACCTATGTTTGGTGGGTCCCAGAAACGCTGTGGCATTCACCTTATTAAATATTTTCCTGTCCTCCCAAGATTAAATTAGTTCTATCCTTTTTCACATTCCAGAATTCCCTCATGTCCTGGTTATCAGGCCTGGGCTCCCAGGGAACCAGAAACATTCTTAGAGATAGCAATTTTTATCCCCTCTTTGCCTAGGGTTTGTATATTTGTTTTTATTGTATTTATCTTTTAATGTGGACTTTCTATTTCTTTCTATTTGTTATTTTAATACTTATTTGATGTACAGCTCCAGAGTCACTTTTTGTGAGATGGGTGACTATGCAAATATGGTTGTTTATTCTAACCTTTTCTATTATCACATTTTCTACCTGATTAATAACTTGTTTGGTAAATTATTAAGCATGTAAGGTGATTTAAATAAAATCTTTTAAAATAATATTTCAAAAGATGAAAAACTTATAAAATTGGGATTTTAATTGCTGTAATACTATGTTTTTAGTCTTGTTGATATTCTTGTTGATATTTTTAAAATGAATGTTAAGATAAATTAAAAGTGGGGATATGTATCTATAAATAAGTAAATACTCATTTCTCACCACAGAATAAGCAACAGGTGATTTTATATGATCTTAATTAATGTCATAGGAATTAATAATAGAAAACACACTCCTCTGGTAAAATATAACTATCAGCTCTTAGTATACATTGAAGAAGAGTAAGTCTGATTATTCCCCAAGTTGGTTAAAATACTTGTGATATATAGTTTACTAAACTGAATTTACTGCCAAGTATTATCTTCTGTTAAACACAGAGTACATTAAGTACATTTTGAATTTGGGAGGTAAGGAGTTAATGAAGTAAAGAATTTTACAGGTTAAAATAGAGGAATTAATTTCCTTTCCTTGTACTGTACTATTCAGAGTATATGCTTCAATCTATATATAAATATATAAAAGCAAAATACCACTCATGCATCATGACAAACTTTCCATAACCGTAAAGACTACAAACTTGAAATTTGACACATATGTTCCTCTTGGCTTCTAGATGCTCACTAAGAAAGGTTTTTTTGAAATGATCATTAGTATTTCTTATATTTTTATTAACACACACTGCTAAGGAGTTAGATGTTCTTCTCCTCCTCCCCACCTGAAAAGAACTCTGTTCCAACTGCCACTTGGGTGTGGGTGTGGCCAGCACCTGACTCATCCAGTTTGCAGGCTGGGAATTTAGACATTCTACTCTCCCTTCTCACCTGAAAAACGCTCTGATGCTAAGGAGTTAGACCTTCTACTCCCCCTCCTGAAGGAGAGAAGGGGATAAGATAGAAGAGGCCTTTGTGGGGCAAGCCTGAGGGAGAGAAGGGGACAGGAGAAGATCAATGAGGCCAGCCTGGAGAGAGAAGAGGGATGGGAGAGGTTCTGTGGGGCAAGCCTGAGAGAGAAGGGGAGAGAGGCCGATTGTAACTACTCATTAATGTTCAAGCTTTAACTGTCAATTTTTCAAGCTCGATCACATAGTTCCATAGTAAAGCATGGGTATCCAACCAACTAGTTAAAGGATGTATATCCAGTTCATAAGGAAAAGCTAACTCGTAATACAATAATGATCTTTTGGTATAACATACATACTTTTCCATGCTACTCACTGATATAAATAATGATTGTTTGATTATCAGAATTAAGCTATCCTTATAGATATACAGTTCCCAAATTAACAGATAATATACTAAAACAAGTTAGTTATTAAACAGAATTCATCTTAGAATGTAATCCAACACATTTATAAACACTATACTGGGAGTTGCTGTATATTGATATAAATTAAGCTTCCAACTGTTGAGAATGTAAAAACTTTAAGAATATACTTCTAAAGACACAAAATCTGAGAGTAGTAGATTTATTGCAGAAAAGCTTTGAAGACATGGAAGAATTCTAGAGACAACTGTGTTTCAAATGCATACTGTATTTATCATAATTAAATCAATTTCAAATTCTTAGGACTTTCTTATAGCCACGCAATGCAAAGGTCTTAAAGCTACCCTGTTTCAGATGTTGACCATATGAGAACTTGTTCTCATATTTCCATGGATGTATTAATAATACATGGTCTTGTATATAATGTACCATCACTGATGTTTTAGGAGAGAATGTAAGATAAGAATGACTTGAAGATTCTCTCTTATCAAATAATAGGAGACCAGTCTTCATAAAGGTATGCAGTTTCTTTTTTTATTAACAGGAAAAGTTAGATAACAGTGAATCCCCGAAATGCATTGGACTTCAGCTCCTTTAATTATTTCTATATATATTCCATCTATATTTGGATATTAATATGTTAAGTAAAGATTATAGGAGTAACAGATCAATAATTATGGCTTGATATTGAAAAACTGAATTGGTAATGAATATATTTTGGAAATACTGGGGTCTTTTTCACTGTTATGTATGTGTTATATAGATATTGGATTCAGAATGGCAAATGTTCTGGTATCAAACTTATCTATGCATATCTGATTTTGCAGTTGGGGAATGGCGGTCAACGTGTATTCTACCTCTATAACCCAAGAGACTATGAGCAGACATGACATCATTGCATGGGTGAATGATATAGTAGCTTTAAACTACACAAAAGTTGAACAACTGTGTTCAGGTAAGGTTTTTTTTTTAAACAAAAATTACATTTAGATATTATAAAGCATAGCAATGACCAAAAGTGTTGAAATTTTTTTCTATTATTTATTCAGAACTGTATGGTACATTTATTAAAATGTTGCTTTCTTAAAAATATTCTTTATCTGTTCAGAAAATAAATACCATAGAACTTTTAGAGTAAATTAAAAATGATCTTCTATGCTGATTTTCAAGCTCAAATAATTTTTTTCTGTTTGCAGTTGGTTGGCTAGCTACTCATCATTAGTCTTAATTCAGGATGACTCTTTATTTTCCTAATTGTTGTGGAAATACTTGCAGGTAGGAAGAAACTCATTGATTTGGGAGAGGAATGTTTTAATAACTTTGGAACATTGTATTCTTCCAGACCATGCCAAATCTCTCCACATTATGACATTCAAGATGGTCAAGCAATTTCTGGAAGTAGATCATTTGAACCAAAAGTTGTTCATACTCTAGGTGATGATATGATCCTAAGGCAGGACCTGTTTTGTCCTGGCTTGGACAATTCCCTGACTTGAAAGCTTCCAAGTCAGGGAAAGCGCAAAACACTTGTAGTTCAAAGAATTTGCTGAACTAGAAAAATGGTGTTGTCTACAAGGGAAACAGAAGAGTACTAGAATTTTCTGTTCCAAAATTTCTGAGCTATGCACAACCCCATTGTATAAAATAACCATTTATTTCTGTAATGTATACATTTATATATTTTGTTAATGAGAGATACCAAATCTAATTACAGCCAGAAAGGCTTTTGGGACAGATTCTGTAATTTCTTGATTTTGTTGTTTCCAAATGATGGAAGACTGAATGTGGATTTCTAAATATTTAAAAACCTGAAAGTATTCAGTTTGGATACCACTGATTTTACAAGCATGGTAGTAGTTGGCACTTCTTTTGTTTTAAATAAATTAATTTCTAATATCACATTATGGCTGAATGTTGCTAATGCCTAAGCCTTCCACCAATCTGGACCAGGAAAAGAAAAGAATTACAGTATTGTTAACATATAATAAGATGGAGATGGGTTTATTATTTACTGACAGTAATGGATGGATCATACATTTTGAGAACACCTGTACTACAGAAACAACTTAAAAATTAATTGGAGACAAGTTTGGCACCTTTACAATACAAATGAAGAAATATGCATGATTACAATTGCTTCTATGATATTTCCACATAGGTCATGTATAGATGTGAAGTACTTTGGTAACATATTTAACAATCACTTTAAACAGCCATGTCTGAGCTTGGTTAAGCACATCTTGGAATCACACAGGCAAAAGACTTTGTAATTTTTAAAATACTTAAAAGAAACAACAGTAGTTGTGACAACAAGGCTTTTAAAATGAATATCTATCTATCTATCTATCTATCTATCTATCTATCTATCTATCTATCTATCTATCTATCTATCTATCTATCTATCTATCTATCTATCTATATCTAATCTAATCTAATCTATATCTATATATATCTATATCTATATATCTATATCTATCTATATATATATGTTAGATTTTTAAGGGCTGAAAATAAAGAGACCAGGATGGATCCATTTCAGGCTTATTAGCCTTCTTCAGCTGGCCATACTCCTACAGGGATTTGAACCGGTGCTTTCCAGCATTTGAGGCAAGCCTCTCTATGCCTTGAGCTATCCGGTATCCCTGATACATCAGCCAATTTACAGGACTCTTTTTTTTTATATTGAAAAAGTTTTATTGAGTTTTAGAATTTTTACAAGTAGGGTGAAGGTAAGGTGTGAAAAAGATATTTTGAGAACTTTCACGTCGAGATCGTTGGCCCCCTCCGGGGCTTCATGACAAAATATAAATGATACATAATTTCAGTGGTACTACAAAGTGAAGAGAAGTGCATACATCATTGTAAATTCTGTGCTAGCAATCCTATACAAACATCCAAACAAAAATTATACTATATTAAAAAAGTCATTTTTTAGATCTAAGTCTCTTAGCAATTGTATCTTCTTGTTCTCCTCTTCTTGTTCTCCTCCCTGGCCCCCAGTGGGCGAGGCCGTGGCCCCCTCCGTTCTTCCATTTTCATCCTCCAGGATTGAGGAATGTTTTTTAAGAAAGGCTTCCGCCTCTACAACTGTTTTAATCCTTACTCTCCCTCCTTCCCAGAACACCAACATCTCTTCTGGCATCACCCACTTAAACCAGATCCCCTGTTTAAATAATTTTTTAGATAAGGAGTATTTCCTTCTTACCTCTCTAATCTTTTTCGGGATCTGCTTCAAGATAGCGACTTCTTTTTGTTGATAAATTAAAGGACCGTCTCTCTGCGCCCTCAAAATTCCTTCCCTTGTCGACCTTCTAGCAAATTTAATATGTATCTCTCTGGGTACTTCATTTATCCTGGCATATGCTGAATTTATTCTATATACCAAATCAACATCCCCCCTGATCTCCTCTTTGGGTTTATGTAAATAGTCTGCTAAAATTGTACTCATAAGATCAGCTAGGCTTTCACCAGGTTCTTCAGAAATATTTTGAAATCTTAAAAAATATGACATCCTTTCAAAATCCATCCTAGACATATGACCAGTTAAATCTCCAATTTCAGTATGAACATTTTTAAGCTCTCCCCTTGCCCCAGCCAGCCCCACCTCCAACTCTTCAGTCTTCTGTGTATTCTGCATTAATTTTTTCTGTGTCTCCAAAAGTTCTAATTTGGAACTGCAGTGGTCTTTTCTAAGTTCTTTAATCTCCATTACCAAAGTTTGTAGTACTTCTTCCATAGCTGTTAATCTTGCATCCGTGTCTGGTTTTTCTGGCTGCTTTTTTGAAGCCATGGTGGGTGGTTTAAATCAGTGTCAATAAAATGGCGTTTATTGGGTGCGGCCGGTGAGGCAAGTCCAAGAGCGAAATCCAATCCGCAAAGTCAAACTTATAAAATCCAGAGAGAAAACCAAATTTTTCAGTCAATTATAAAAAAAAGAAGGCACTCCAGGGAAGGAATCAATTAATCAATTACGACAAATCAACCGTTAAAAGAGAGAGGCAGTCCAGGTCTCAAAGGGATGTCGGAAATTTTCCATGAAAAGTAATTCTCCTAAGAACAAAGGAACGTCATCTTCCCCCGCCCAGTCTGGAAGCCACCGGGAGAGAGCAGCGAAGGAAATTGTTTCATTGTTGCAAGACTTCAATACTAAGTATCTAGAATCAATCCACAAAAACTTTCACTCCTTTTGCCAAGTTCGGATATAGATTATTCCGCTTCCTCAAGCTTGAGGAGCCATTTCAAAACGCCGCTGTTCTTAAATCCGAGGTTTTTTTTAACAAACTCCCCCCTCCATCGTTTTTTAAAGTCAAAACTGCCAGCAGAAAAAGAGAGTCACTTACAATCCACATCGCAGCCAGAGTCCCGGCATTGCCTTCCGACTCGAACGATCCAGCTCTCTCCAAATTAATTAGCTGCTCCTGTCCTCCGTTGGCGAAGGGAACCAAGCCCCCCGCAGCATGTCTTTTCAGTCCTAGGTCGAAGAAAAGGACCCCCCCCGACCGCCGTCGGGCTAGGAAAGGTCCCAGCAAGCCAACCTTACGGGGGGGTTCCTTTAAAAGGAACACCCCGCCCCGTTTGGGGCCGCAAAAACGACAAAACGGCGGACGAGTCCCAGGACTCGACCATCGCCGCCGGCAGACCGGAAGGACTCTTAAATGAGAGAATATTATTAAAAATAATAATATTATTAAAAATCTAACACATATCTAAAATAATATTCTCTCATTTAAGAGTCCTGTAAATTGGCTGATGTATCAGGGATACTGGATAGCTCAAGGCATAGAGAGGCTTGCCTCAAATGCTGGAAAGCACCGGTTCAAATCCCAGTAGAAGGAGTATGGCCAGCTGAAGAAGGCTAATAAGTCTGAAATGGATCCATCCTGGTCTCTTTATTTTCAGCCCTTAAAAATCTAACACATATCTAAAAAATGTCACGCAGCAGTAATCTATTTGGTTCTCTGTCTGGATGATCTCTAGGTTGAGTCGAAGGGCAGAGAGGGATGACGTTAAGTCTCCTCCCCTTAAAGGGACCTCTGAACAGGAGCTGTGATATTCTCTCATATATATCTATATATCTATATATCTATCATCTATCTATCTATCTGTCCAGTTTCACATGATTAAATAAAAACATTTAAATTGGTATCATGAATCACCTATGTATGCAACAGGTTCTAAAAGAACTCCGAGGGAGAAGTGTGGGTATAAATAACTGCAACTGCAAGGGGAAAGATATACAATGGTGTTGTTCTTAATGTATATTGTTTAATCTAGTTAATGTTAGTTATTGTCATTAATATTTATTGTTCAATCTTTCTCTAATTTTTTTGTTCCTGTGCAATGTATGTTTTTATCCACTGCAATGTGTTATTGAAGAGTCATTGTAAGATTCTGATAACAAATGAATAGTAATACAGGTGCAATAAGACTTAAGCCCATGTTGCATAACTTTCAATATACTTAGTCTAGTCTTTAGAGCTATTGTACATTAATATCTACAGTGAACATATTCAGATAATTATCAATAAATTACAAATAATGTTCAATGAATATAATTTTATTAGTCTGAGGGGAGTTGAGGATTGTGGAAGATAGATATGATTGTGGCTTTGAAGGGAAAATAATAATATAGGACAGTGATGGCGAACCTAAGGCACGCGTGCCACAAGTGGCACGCGGAGCCATTTCGTAGGGCACGCGAGACGTTGCCCTAATAGTTTCAACGCGCAGGTGCGCGCTGGCCAGCTGATTTTGGATTTCATTTTTCGCTGTTTTTCGCCCTCTGGAGGTTTTCCTAAAGCCTCCGGAGAGCGAAAAACAACCCAACCTGTAAACCGGAAGTTCGGGAATAAATGTCTGGTTTGCATTTCGCTGTTTTTCTCCCTTCAGGATGGCATCGCAAGGCAGCCCTGAGAAGGGGAAAGTCTTCCCTCTGCTAAACAGCGCTGTTTTGTGGAGCCTCCGATCTCAAGGCAGCCCTGAGAAGGGGAAAGTCTTCCCTCCCCAAAACAGCGCTGTTTTGAGAAGCCTCCGATCTCAAGGCAGCGCTGAGAAAAGGTGGTTTCCCTCCCTCTCAATGCTGTTTTGAGATGCAAGGCTTTCCCTCTCCTCCCCCAGCGCTGTTTTGGGATCTGATGCCAAAAGTGGGGGATGTTGCACACACATCCGCAAGACGAGCACAGGGGTGGAGGTCGCGCGTATGTGAAGGGGAGGTGAAGAGCGCGGAGGGGGTGTCACACGGATGTGCAGGGGAAGGGGCATGTGGGAGAAGCATTGCATTATGGGGTATGGACACACGAGCACGCACAACAGCACACGTGTGCATGCTTTCAGCACCCAAGAAAAAAAAGGTTCGCCATCACTGATATAGGATATTGCAAGCTGGCACAATTTTGTGCTTGTGAATATGCTAGCAGTGTTCTTTAATGTGATTGTCCACTCTGAGGTTTGAATTTGTGGGTAGATTGGTTGAACTTCTTAAGAGTGGACAGGAAATCAATTAGTTAAATCTCATATTTGGCATTTATCTTGATAAATACATTGCAATTAGGAACTTTGTTAATCTACCTCTTATATCTGAGTGTTTGAGTTCCAAGGTAATTCTGTATATTAGAAAGTCTTGATCATTTTAATAGATTGGCTGGAATCCTGGTAAAGTGATACATCAACTTGTTTTGCCTTGATCCCAGGTGCTAATTTTACTTTTTGATTCATTATCCATGCTTCATTGATAAGGATTTGAGAACACTCCAGAAGTGTTGTAATATTATTCCAGTGTTTCTTGCAATTTTAATTGCATAGTGTTTTATACTATTTATTGACATTTCTCATTCATATTCGTGACTGCGTCTCTTGACACTTTTATACATACATTTTAAAGAAATATTTCCCTCTCTATGCCTATGTGAAACAGCAAATTGATCCTGTAGTTGTTCTTTTAATATTTCTTGTTGCTCAACAGTGAGATGGGCAACATATAAATTAATGAATAATCATTTTTAATAAGTAAACTCTTGGGAAATAATTAAGGTATAGAATCTGATTTTATGTTTATACTGAATACAGAATCACTATTCCATCTGTTTACAGGCAGGAAACAAAGGGAAACTTTAGAAGCTCTGATAAATCTGGCAAACTCCCTTGTGGCCCATGTTTGGTCCCAGGAGGCTGCATGGAGGCCTACTAGGCCCAAAACTAGGCATGGGGGGTGGCACACTCCAATGTGGCCCATTTTTGGTCCTGGAAGGCTGCATGGAGGCCTACTAAGCCCAAAACTAGGCATGGGGCATGGCAAACTCACTTGTGGCCCATGTTTGGTCCCCGGAGGTTGCATGGTAGGTAGGTAGAGGGAGAGAGGGAGAGAGAGAGAGAGAGAGAGAAAATATAGTAGGTTGGTAGGTAGAGGGATAAAGAGAGAGAGAGGGAAAATACAGTAGGTAGGTAGGTAGGTAGATAGAGGGATAAAGAGAAAGAAAAATACAGTAGGTAGGTAGATAGGTAGGTAGGTAGAGGGATAGAGAGAGATAGGAAAAATGCAGTAGGTAGGTAGGTAGGTAGAGGGATAAAGCGAGAAAGAAAAATACAGTAGGTAGGTAGTTAGAGGGAGAAAGAAATACAGTAGGTAGGTAGGTTGGAGGTTATACAGTGGTTGTGTGTACGTGTTTGTGTGTGCAGGTTTAGATCTATACACAGATTGGTTGGCCATTTAACCAGAGTGGGCCAAAGCAACGTGTGGCTGGGTACAGCTAGTAATTATATATATATACACCTAAAAGGCAATAGTAATTGCCTTTTTAGAATGTGATAACATACAGTTATTCTAAGGATAAAATGTTTCTTTGAAAAAATATATAAACTTTTTAGATGGACAAGTAAATTAATAAGGGGTATAAAATAATGAGGAAGATGGACATAAAATGAAGCATCATCATACAGTTTTATATAAAATGGTGGCCATCAGTACTACCATTGCTTTCCAGTTGTTTCTGAATACAACACATTGTTGACTATAAAGCTGAGACTTTGGGAAATTTAAGTTCTGCAATATCTGGCAGGTTGCTCTCCCTTTCAGGTGCAGCTGCTGCAGCTGCCACCTCTAATTTTTTCTTGGTTTTTTCCTGCATTTTTTTACCTTTACAATATTCTTTTTGAAGTTCAGTGAGAAGAATTGCAAAGTGATATCAGTCTACCTTGTTTTCAGTTGTTTTATTCAGTAGTTTTATTACCTAGAAAGTCAAACAGAAGAATTCATACATTATTAGTGATCAGACTATACTGTAATTTCAATGTTTAGTGTACAACATGGGCATTTGATTAGCTCACTGTCCTTCCTTTGACATTTACAAAAAAAAGAATGAAGGAAGCATAAATTAATCTGATACCAAAATAAAGTTTTATAGTTCTGTTGCAAAGAAGCAAATGAGAATCTTATTTTGTATACCAATTATTCTATTGAATAATTTTCTCTTGTTATGCTCCAGTTGTATATGGATGATTCTTTTGAAATCCATGGTTGATTTCATGTTTGCAAGAATAACAGTACTTATTTAGCTTGTTTTTTTTCTCTGTTCATTTTTTGACCTTTCATGATCCAGGCCAATGTGGCAATATTTGAGCATATGTAGAAGAAGTATCTTCACAGCATTATATCAGGATATCATAAACTGTGATTTTGGAAGTTGAGTATCATGATTGCATACTCTTTTCTCCCCTTAGCTTCTTTTTCTTATTTGAGAAATGACTTTCTCCAACCATTCAGTGGATGGCGTGAAGTACTTCAAACATGGTAGAGATTGAGGTATGGATACTGGTCCCACATTTCTCTTCCTGATGCCATACAGTCAACTAAAAGTCTTAGTAGAAACTATATATTTTTGTGAATATATACATACATATAGAGACATACACACCTTTCACTGTGCAGTCTAGTACCTCTTAAATGCATGAAGAGTTGTACTCTAGAACATGATACAAGTACAGATTTTTTACTTAATATGTGATGGCTAAGAGTGTAAAGAAGGGCTCTACACAAAGCTCATTCTCCAGTCATCTAGAATTTGGGGGGGGGGGGGGTGTTAGCTGAATTCTGAAGAAACTTCAAAATTTTACACTAATTTAAATAGTATAGAATTTTGATTTAATGCTAATCAGTATCTGTAGTCAATGGGTGAGGGAGCCAGATGGCCATGGCTACATAAACCATAATTTATAGTAGAAGGACTGTCTAGGCCAATGAAGATGTAATAGTGAGAAAGTATCATATAGATAGGTAGGACTAACCTAAACTATAGGCTTCAGTTAATGGTTTCCTTATGACTTAGACATATAGTTAAGCAAGTGCATTAGTCAGATGGCTTGTGACAGAGATTTTGCTTCAAAATTTGCATCCTGTTTTGCACTCTCATGAGACTGTTTTAATAATAAAGATTATCTGAACTGCATATATTGTGGCTTTCTCATTCAAGTGCATAAATTCACAGAACTAAACTATATTTTCTAGAATCCTCACAATTCATTTCCTGTTGAAAACATGTATACACCTAGAATTGAAATTGTTAGGCTTCTTGTATGCATGGACAATTGCAGCTTTACAAAAATGACATTAGTAGAACTTCAGCCTAAATTTAGACACTACAGAACTGACATCATCTGGTACATTACAGCAGGCTATCAGAAAGCATAGGGGAATGAACTTGTGCTGCACTCTGACTGTTTACTAGTGAATATTAACACCCCCCAAATATTTTTTTTTAAAGTGTACTGTTGGCAGTTTTCACCTCCATAATTTTTTTATAGTCAAGCTGTGTTTGGTTATATGGCACTCTGAGTAGTTCCTTGTAAAAAAAAATTACATCATACTAGTTAACATTCAGCTTCTATAGCCAAGAAAGAATTATATCTTAGTTTTCTAAGTTGGGAACAAAATACCAATGCAACCCCATTGCTGTTAGATAAATATGGATCATATAGTGGCTTAGTATTTTTCACTGTAAAACACATTGCTTTGGTTTTCATAAACAGCAGAAAGATAGATCACTCACAAAACAATATAGGTATAATTACATAGCAATTAATTTCTGATAATTGCTTTTTGCAGAGCCATTTTGATGCCCTCCCTTCAGTACTGCTGGTGGGAAGATTTCATGGGACTTCTTACCGTATTTTTTGGAGTATAAGATGCACCTTTTTACCCCCAAAAAGAGGGCAAAAATCTGGGTGCGTCTTATACTCCAAATGTAGGTCCACTCACCCGCTCCGTGCATCGCATTTTTGGGTGATTCCATGCGGTGAGCCTGATTCCCGAAGCAGCCCATGGAATGGCATTCAAAGACTCTATTAAGATGCGCATTTTGCGATGGAGCACAATTTGGGGGTGGCAGGTGGGGCAGAGGATGGGGTGCCAGGCATCCCTGACAGTGGCAAATAAGTGCCGGACTGTCCCTTCCCCTCTCTTGTTGGGGCAGGGGTGGTGAAGGCACCTTCCAGACCTGAGACCCGGAAGGAGAAACTTCGTCCGGCACGCTGCCTTTACTATCCTGTTGCCCCGGAGAGGTCGCTGGCAGCATGGGCAGTGGGCTCCAAAAGTGGCTGCCAGGGCACCCCATCCTCTGCCCCACCTGCCACCCCCCAAATTGTGCCCCATCACAAGAGTCTGGCAGCTTTGTTGTATCTCTGGGCTGGTCTTTGCAGGGGAAACCTTGCACGATAAAGAAAAACTTCATGAGAAGTTTTTCTTTACTGTGCAAGATGTTTCCCTGCACAGAGTGGCCGAGAGAGAGAAGTGGTGGAGCTGCCAGACTCAAGTAAGATCCGTGCCCCACCCCATCCCCTGCCCTGCCCCATCTGTCATCCCCAAATTATGCCTGAACATCTTACGTGAGGATTCATTTGCTGCCTGCGCACTCCGGGTGGCCAGCAGCTGAGCCGGCAAGCTGGCAATCGCTGGCTGCTTCTAATCTGTCTCCGTGGCTGCACCCTCGCCCGACCGCGCTGCCCTCTCGCTTTTCTTCCTGCCTCCTCCGGCTGCCGGTGCTGGCCAAGAGAAAACAGAAAACAAGTCTGTAGAGGAGGAGGAGGGCACGTGGCTCTGCGATGTGCACCGGGGAACTAGGAATAAAAGCATTTTCAGGTGGCAGCGTGTGCTGGAACTGCTTGCCACCTGAAACACGACGCAGTTGTTTGGCCTCTGCACGCACCCTTTTTTGAATCGAGAGGGGATCATGATGCTAGCAGCCCAAAAATGCATTCATTGGAAAGGCTTTCATCACAGTTCCCCTGGGCAACTACGGGAATGCGGCTCCGACTGAGGCAGCAAAGACCTTGTCCGGATGAATACTGGTGAATGCTGCTGGGAAAGAGGCAGAAAGGTTTTTTTCCTGATTTCCTCCCCTAAAATTAAGGTGCGTCTTATACTCCGAAAAATATGGTATTTACAGAGGCTTTGCCCTTGAGTATTCAGGGAGGTAAAAACACTTGCCCATGTCCTTATATGGTGTTTCCCCCCCCCTTTTATGATGGTCCAATGTGCTTTGATTCCTAATCATCTCTAATTTTGAGAGTCATACTGATACTTTTACATTGATCATATTTATGGGATGCTAACATTATATGTAAATTATGTAAATTTCAGCACCTGGTCAAATGCTTCTCACCCCTGAAATACGTGATTAATTCATGTTGTCAATATTGCAGTGATAAGATATTCAAACTGATTTTGGCCTTAGTGAAAACTGTTCTTGGGAGAATATGATAGATACAATTTTTTCTCTCTCATTTTGTAGTTATTTGATCAGAATCAGCCGTAGTTAAGCCTGCCATGTCTCTTGTCTTTCAGTCCATCCATTAGCTTATCCTTTATGTGATATTATTTGTAAGCTTAATAAATCAAACTATCATTTCTGTCTTTTTTGTTGTTGTACAGTTGCAAGATCTGTATGACAGCTGAATTGTGATAATAAGTCAAGGACTACCTGTATACAAGTAGCTGAATTAGCAGCTGAGAGGACTTTGTCCACTTCCTCCTGTTCTACAGGCTCAAACTTCCCTGGTCACCTTGTAAGATGTCATTAAAAATCATTAAGATTAAATGCATCAACAGCTATGTAAGTGGCAAAAGGGAATCAATTTGGTCTAATAGTTAAGGCACCAGGCTAGCAAACAAGAGACCACGTTCTAGTATTCTAGTATTTTAGATATGAAAGCCAGTTGGGTGACCTTGGGCAGTCACTCTCAGATGAACTCATTTCACAGGTTTATTGTGGGAAGAATAGGAGGAGGAAGATGTATTGGATATGTTCGCCACCTTGAGTTATTTGTAAAAATAATAAAGGCAGGATACAAATAAGCAAAATAAAAAATATGACTATGTTATTTCATACTGATAGTAGTGGTAAAATACTGATGGAGTAAACACCCTAGAATCAGCTGGAAGGGACCTTGGAAGGCTTCCAGTCTAACCCCTTGTTGAAGGTAGGAGTCCTTATACTATGCCAGAGAAATGATTATCCAATCTTTTCTTGAAAACTTCCAGCAATGGAATGCCTACAATTCTGGAAGGCAAGCTGTTCTATTGATGTTGACAAGATGTTCCACTGATTATACCAGTTCATGTACAGTATATCCAATAATGCTTCCATTGTGAATAACTGACAAAATATTGATCCCAGAACAGTCTTCTGCTTGGCATTCTGCTGTAGACTAAGGGAGGAGAATCTAATGTTTCGGTTCCTTTTTTTCATTTCAGGACATTTATAAGAGATTTAAGTTAAATATTAATTCATGATTAGAAAACAAAGTGATTTTATTCATAGTTTTCCTATCACTTCAGATACAATGCCCCATTGTACCTTGGGGTCTATTAAGCCAAATGTTGATAAAGCAAATGAATCTGGCTGAAAAACAAAGCATCAATTTAGCTTTTGTAGTAAAGGACAGATACTGTTCCTTAACAGCATGTACATTTGGTGCAAGATTTCACCAATATTTACTGGATTAGAAATCTGATCCTTTGCCATCACTGAATTGGATTATAATCTTTGCTAGATTTACTGTTAAGTGAGGCTGCTCTTGCCTACAGCACTATTAATTGACAACATTACTGATTAATTTAACATTGTCAACTAATTAGGTAGCACAGGGGTCTGCAAAGTTGGCTCTTTTAAGACTGGTGGACTTCAACTCCCAGAATTCTGGGAGTTGAAGTCCACCAGTCTTAAAAGAGCCAACTTTGCAGACCCCTGAGGTAGCATAAGCTATTGCTCGTGGTACTGCTCAGGACGAACACCATATTAGATTGCCAGAATTAATTAGTCTTTCTGCCTCTTACTGAAATTTTCCTGCAACTGACAAACTTTTGCTATTTTTTCCCCACTCAGTTTTGTCTGAATTCTGGTTTGTTTCTCTGAAATTGTTCTTGTGGCTTTCAGGCTATGGCAGCTTTTTTTTTCTTGACTCAATGTCAGGAATTTATGAGCTATCTAAAGTTTCCACTGGGACTATAGGTACTATTCTGTGAACAAAATATAACATTTTTATAATTTTGGTGAGGAATCTAAGCATAGAGAGAGCCCTTTTGGTCTAGTGCAGGGGTGTCAAATTCAAGGCTCGTGGGCTAGATACAGCTGCTTAGATGTGGCCTGCCAGGGCTGCCCTGGAAACAGCAAAGGACTCGGGCGCAGTGCCTCTGCCAGCAAAAATGGAGCTCAGGAGGGTGCACCCATTTTTGCTGGCCGAGCACTGCATGCGGCCGTCCCAGCTGAAAATGGAGCCGGGGGTGGGGGCGCTCCCAGGCCACCATAGGTGCCCCAGACAGTGACATTGAGCTGGGCATGCCCACTCTATCCACACCCACCTGGCCACACACCCTAGGTCAAACACAACCCTGATGCAGCCCTCAATGAAATCGAGTTTGACACCCCTGGTCTAGTGGTTAAGGTACCAAGCTAGAAAGCCAGGAGAACGTGACTTCTCGTCCCACCTTAATAAAAAAAAGTCAGCTAGCTGAGTTTGGGCCAGTCACTTTCTTGAAGCCCAACTCACCTCACAGAGTTGTTGTGAAAATAGGAGGAAGAAGGCATATTAAATATGTTCGCCACTTTGAGTTGTTTATAAAAAATAATAAAGATAGGATATACCAGTAGGCAAGATAATAATTAAATATTAAAAAGTAGATGCTTTAAAAATCAATGGTTCTTAAAAATCAGTTAAGCACTTTTAATTTTTAAGGTAAGGCCAATATGCTAGTTTGTCTTGCATATTCTGTAGATACTTTTTGTACTGCATTTACTGGAATGTTTCTTTTTAACATTCTAATGATACACATTTGTTACAATCCTAATGTTGCAGATGTGCTTGGAAAAGCAGTCACATACTAAAACTAAATGTACATATTGCTTCCATCTGATATTAAGATAGAAGTTTAATATCTAATCCTATTGTTGCAAATGGAATAAGTAAGTCTTAATAAAAGAGAATATTTGTAATTGAGGATTATCTTGCTTGTTTTCTTGCAAATGATTCATTACCCAAACTAGATAACATCATCAGTGCAGTTTGCTGTCAGTTTATAATTTAGCCGCTTGCTTGTTACTATTAGTGGGGGTGATCTTAGAGATTCTTTGATTGGGCTGTTTGCTTCTTTAGCAGTTTCTTGATTGGGGTATTGTTTACTTGATTGTTGGTCTGATGTTAACCTTGGAATTAATCTATACTGATCTGGGTGCTGATAAATGGTGGAGGTGTGCTTGGGTCTTTTTGTTCTTTTTTGGGCTGGGTGATAAGTCTATTTACTTTGTTTCTTCTGACCCTTGGCTACCTTATTTGCTTGCACTGCAACTAATATGCCTCCTCTGTTCTCTTGTTCTAGGAGCAGCTTACTGCCAGTTCATGGATATGTTGTTCCCAGGGTGTATTAGTTTGAAGAAAGTAAAATTTCAAGCAAAGCTTGAACATGAGTATATTCATAACTTCAAACTTCTGCAAGCATCATTTAAAAGAATGAATGTGGATAAGGTAAAGATTCCAGTTTATGCAGAGCTGTCTATAATACTATTCAATTATCTATTTAATAGAAAAAGGATGTTTGAAAGTGATGGCTCCTTTTATAGCAGCTAAAATAAATGTGCTATTTTATTGGCTAGGTAGTCTTATAAATAGATATGCTCAAAAGGGAATTTGTTCTCTAGTGTTTTAAAAAGCACTGAGAACATGCAATATATTACATTTCTTATAGAAATTATGTAGATGATATCAACAAGGATTTCAATTTTGGGAGCAAGAACACAAAATTTTGTATAGTAATTTTTTTTACTACATTTACTATTTGGTATTACACTGTTGTTATTAGTATTTGGAAACATTTTTTATTGAAATTCTTCTGTTAGCATTTTAAATCAGTGATCTGCCTTATTTGTCATACAGGTGATTCCAGTGGAGAAATTAGTAAAGGGACGCTTCCAAGATAACCTTGATTTCATACAGTGGTTTAAGAAATTTTTTGATGCTAACTATGATGGGAAAGAATATGACCCAGTAGAGGCTCGGCAAGGACAAGATGCAATTCCACCACCTGATCCCGGGGAACAGATCTTTAATCTGCCAAAAAAGTCTCATCATGCAAACTCTCCTACAGCAGGTATTTATCAACAATTGTGAACTATTGCTATTTACAGTTATAATTTTTGAATAATATGTTAAAAATACAACTTTGTTACTAACTTTAAAAGACAATGGCTTTTTTCTCACACCATATCATATAACATAATGTGATTTATGGGGGCTATGATGTCCTCTAGAAATATATATATATATAATGTGATAGTACAGTTCCCAAATCGAGTTTATATACAACTGACTCTTTGGCAAGAAGAGTACATTTATCCCAATGATGTTCTCTTTTAGGATGAGTCGTGTCAGGTTTTCCTCTGGCCAAAACCTGATTTCCATCTTTCTTCAGCATACACATGTAAACAAGCACACTTCTGTATGTAATTGTGGATCATACACATGCTCAGTTACTGTCGATAGTGATATTTTAGGAATCCTAGGTTTTCTACCAGCTTGTACCCACATACTGAAATGATGATAGGACTGTTATGGTATTTAATGTTATAATTTCTACTGAATTATTTGCAAAATATACAAGAAAATCACAATCTGTTGTAAATATTTTGGTCTTTTGCAGGCTGGGGGTTGGTTTCATTAGCTTATTAAATCTTTGGTTATAAATCTCCTGAAATCCTGCAACCTTAAAAAAGCACATTCTTAGCCGCTGCTATTACTAATGGGCATATTAAAGAAATGGGATGCATGGCATCTCCTCTTTACTTTATAGATTTCCTCTTACTAGAACCTGCTGGTGTAATCTAGGCTTATAGTGACTTGGAATGTTTCCAAACCCTAAGTGCTGGCCCAGTGGACACAAAAAGTACATGCATATACATATACCTTTTGCCATACCGATTCTCCTATGCACTGCTTGGAGAGTCCAAGCATGCGTTATCTTCTATTTGGCCAGTGACTGAGGAGTTAAAAGCTTTGACCACGCCACTTCCTTCTGCTGATTCTTCAGGTTTTTCCCCCTCAGTCTGGCTAGAGAGACTAGTTTATTTCTTCTCTATGTTTGGATTCTTCAAATTGGTGAACAGAAAAATAATAGATCCAGTTTAAAACAGTGCAGTTCTGTGAGCTGCAGCGTTTTTCAGATATATTGTTTTTTCAGGGTGAAGGTTCATTCTCCGAGCTTATGGGTTAATTGCCGAGCGTTTTGTTACCAGGCTAGGTAACATCTTCAGTGGAGTTTAGGGGATGTCAGTGTCAGTATTCTTCTGTTTGTAGGGGCTTCAGGTGTGGGTATATCAAATGGGGATCTTGACATTTGACAATATTATTTTTTAACAGAATGTCCTTATATGTAATGCATTCTTAGATGGTTTCTATAACATTTAATTGTTATCTACGTACCCTTTATTATCAGCTGAGGATTGAAAGTTATTGCATTTCAAAGGTACAAGGAGGAGGAAAAGGCCATTCTAATTAATGTTGAATCAGATAATATGGAAGCCACTAGGCATATGGAACATATTTCTAATTTGAGCTGTTTCAAATGCAAAATGCCTTGTCTTGAGTTTGAATGTCCTGTTTTGAGCAAAACATGGACTGTTTCAATCAAGTTTGAATAGAGCATTTTGCAATGGAAGCATTTCCAATTTGAGTACTCTTGCACACTTCCTTAGAAGTTTGCCAATAGTATATCGTTGATAACTGTCCTGGATCTACTGTAAGTAGACAATTTCTGAGGTCTCTACTAAATTCCAATTTTTTTCTGAACAACTTTAAAAAAATTATCTGAACAAATGCAACTTCAACAAGAACAAGAAAAGGGATTCTTCTAGTTCTGTGGGAGAAGAGATAAGCAAAAGTTATATAAGGGAAAATAATACCAAACAATCTGAAGGACTGGCTTCATAAGTCTCAGCTCATCACACATTTCCATGTGTATGCCCAGTCTGCCTACCCTGCAGCTTTCTCTTTTCTTACGGCTGCCAACTAAGATCTTGCAAAACAGCTGCTTGTGCTGGTGCCTCCTGGGAAGCAAGCAAAAGCAAAGTAGGTGCAGGCTGGGGATTTTGACCTGGAGTAACCTGGGCCGGCTGGCAGATCCCTATTTAGCACAGCCTTGGCATGACTCTCTGGACCAAGTCCTTGCCATGTGTTTTGCCAACTTGTCAGCTGTTAGATACCAAATAGACATCGTCTTATAAATTTTTTCTTTTAAATGATAATTTAATATGAATGTTAGACCTTTTGTCCACATACTTCTCATTGTTCAAGCAATGCTTTATATTTAAAGTGTATTGCCCACTGAATCATACAATGCTTTACATACTCATTCTCCAAATTCATCACAGTTGGTTTCTTAAGTGACAAGAGTCTTGGTTCTAACTAATATTTTAAAAACTATTTTAATGTATTTTTTCAGGTGCTGCCAAATCCAGTCCGGCATCAAAACCTGGCACCACATCATCTCGCCCATCATCAGCAAAAAGAACACCGCCAAGCAGTTCAGTGTCAAAATCTGATAAAGATTTGGAGACACAAGTCATACAGCTCAGCGAACAGGTAATATGCTTAGGCCACCAAAATGGGAAATACCTCTGCATTTGAGCAAGGCAGTAAAATGTAGTATGATTCTAAGCAGATAAGCATAGCAATTTTCAACAATTAAGTACTGGTTATTGCTGACCTACTTGGAAGATCATTACATCTTCAACCAATTACCTTAGTTATTTTTATGCCAGCGGAGGAACCTGGGATGATAACATGCTTTGTAAACATTTAGTCAAGTGATATCTCATTATCTCATTATAGTAATTGTGTTAACATAAATCATGTCCTCTTAAAAGTCTACATATTTGGTTGGCCTTGTTGAACAAACCAAAATATAGTCATTTGACCCCCTTTCCCCAAGAAAATCCTATACTACTGATTTTATGAATAGAAGGTCTATGGCAGGGATGTCAAACTCGATTTCCTGGAGGGTTTTGTTTGAGTTTGTTTGAGGGATGTGTGGCAGGAGGCGTGACCAGCTCATCATTCATGTCGGGGGTACCTGTGGTGGCCTGAGCGCTCTGCCAACATATTGAATGCATGTGAACATTGTTTCCTTAGCAATTGTGCAGTTTTCTATGATTTTCTATATAAATATACAGTTACCTAAAAAAATGTTTTATTTTCACAGGTACATTCATTAAAACTTGCACTTGAAGGTGTGGAAAAGGAGAGAGATTTCTATTTTGGGAAATTAAGGGAGATTGAGCTTCTATGTCAAGAACACGGAGAAGAAAACCATGATCTTGTTCAACGGTTAATGGACGTTCTGTATGCTTCAGAAGAACATGTAGGTCTATTTTTTCCTCTACACAATAGCATAAATAATGTAATTTTAATGAAATTGGGTAACATTCATATTCAAGGAGTTCTAATATTGCCTTTCTATGGTAGTTACTCACTCCACAAAGAGGTTTTAGCTAAGGTATAGAATTTCTTTGCAGAAATTAGTCCATAAAAGAATTATGAATATTCTGGAGGAGTTGATATTGATTAGATCCAAAATTCAGATAGAGAAAAATGTCAGCTTACCATTCCATGATCCCCAGTGAATCATGTTCATATTTGAAACTGAGTTTCCCTGTATACAGGTTTCAAGCTCTTACTCTCTCTCCTTCACGCATAACCCTAGCTTTAAATTAAAATAAAATGTAAGTAATTAGGAAATGTGTATAAGACTCCTAATGATTTTAACTACCTATGTGGTAAAGATTAAGAAATGTTGAACTCGCTAATTTTTTTTTTAGAAAGATAAGCAGGCAGAATTTTGCTTTTAGTGTTTGATCAGGTTTATTTGTTTTTCTTGTTTTCCACCTTATATAGGAGAGCCACACAGAAGAACATGATGGTGAAGAACAGGTTCATGAACAGCCCCAGCAGCAGGAAGAATACTGACCATCTGGCACATTGGCTGTTTCTGATTTTCTGTGGGAACTTTCTTTGGAAGAATAGAATGTGTGTGGCCTCAGACTTGAAACCAATCACTCTCTGTCTGCCATTAACATAAATGTACCATAGTGAGTGTCAGCCAACTTGCCAAGATGTGTTTTGCAGAAGTCTTCTATCAGCGTTTGCACCTAAGGAGGTCTGCAAGCTTTGTTCCCAGTTTCTACCACTGCAACGTCACTATCTGGCTGCTTGAAATTTGTTCAACTTTTAAAAATATATATATAAATATAATATATATATATATATTTATTTTTCCTTCTGTCTTAAGTATGAATAACATTTGTAATTTGTTCAAAACTATTTATATGGGCATCTCTTAAAACAAAAAGTACTATTCAGTTAGGTTTCAACCAGAATTAACATTTCATGATAATTCGGTACATATGGACATTACTTTGGACAAAAGGCAAAAGTGGGAAATAATTGAAATAGACAAATTCAAGTAATTTCAAGTAATTTTCCCTAATTAGAACAAAAGCACACATGCTAGAGCTGTAATGTTTCTGATGTCATAATCCAAAGCATGCTAGAAAGCTATACAGTGTATCTTATAGTATTGGAAGATGCATACATGCCTGCCTAATCTTTCTTTGGACACTTCCTTCTTCTAGAAAGGTTATTCCTGTTTCAATTCTATATTCAGTGTTTGTCAATTTAAGCATTTATACAGATCTTTACAGTATATATGTCTGAAGATGTCACCTATATTTTAATTCCCACTGTTGGCTACACTGATTATGAAAAAAACCTTTTTCTTCTGTGCAAGAGGAGAAACTAGTGGTTGGGCTTGTCAGAATATTTACTAGCATAGCTACACAGTTAATCCTCTAAAGCAGGGGTCCCCAACCTTTTTTGCACCAGGGACCGGTTTCATTTGAAAGAAAATTCCGCGGACCGGCCGGTGTAGAGGGGGAGTGGGGGGGGGACAGGCGGCGCATGCGGGGGGGGGGTGAGTCAGCTCACTCGCCCCTCTAGGGCCCCCAATGGCGTGAGCCATCGCACCTGTGCTCTCCTGCCCCCGGTGCGCATTCTGCCCAGGGGGCTGCCCCATCCTCCCTCCTCCTCCTCCTCCTCTCCAGCCCTGCGGCCCGGTTCCTATCAAGCCACAGACCGGCACCGGTCTGTGGACCAGAGATTGGGGACCCCTGCTCTAAAGATTTTCATACATCTTTTTGGAATCTAAAAGTCAGTGAGTAACTCTAGTACACACTGATGCAATGCTAGTTTCTGGTTGTATTAGTGGGGATATTTTATCCAGAAAGAAAAGCTAATCGTTATTTTAGTCCAGTTGAATGGATTGGGTAGCATGGAAAAACAAATTGCTGGATTACAGAAACATTCATTGCCATGCGTTCTATTAACTTTTAGTTAAATTTGCACTTAGATTGTGACATTTTTATAATAGAAATAAATCATATTAAAACATTCCTTATTTAAATTTCACATTTTCAGTCTAATTATAGTATTTTTTCATTGTATTCACTGTTTTATGTTTTGCTTGGTTTTAAATTGGATTGGTTATAAGCGTTCTAGCAAAAAACAAATAGAATTCAATGTGCAGGTCATCATCATGGAAGGTCTGTCTACTCTAGATCTGGTCATAAATGCTAGTTCTATTATTACTGTAAGTGACGTGTTGCATCTTTCAAAGTTTCTTTTTCTCTGAAATTTCTTGCTTCAGAATGATACCTAATTACAGCTCAGGCAGCATGTATTACAATATCTCTCTAACCCTGTAGCTCAACTGAAGTTTAATTCCATCTCTTCAGTTTAGAAGAATTTACAAAGCTATACTATGCCAACTCATCACAAATAAAGTAACACTTTTGCCTTTCCTAAAAAAAAATATTTTAATATTTTTAAGGAAAAGGATTTGATTTCCCTTGGCAGGCATAATCAAACTCATAAATAGCATTATTTTTCAAAAGCTGTATGCTGTCATAATCCAACAAAAAAAAAATCCATAATATTTATTATTGTTATGCCACCTCCAAAATGTTTCTTGTGCTAAAAAAAACACCACCACCAGAGGAAGTCATTTTTTAACACTCCTATCTCCATCAATGCAGTCATGTCTCTGTTTCTTTTTCCTTCTAGGAAAACTTTTAAAATACTTCCTTTTGAAGCGCGTTTTGGGCTTTTCAAGGTTTGTTTCTAAACTGCTCTCATCCAAAGCCTCTCTGCTCACCATCCTGTCACATAGGAATATTTTGTGTCCATGGGAGGAGAGTAATGTATCTGGTTTTCTATGGCCCCCTTTGTGTGACTAGTCTATCAAACATTTCACCCCCATTTGGAGATGGGAAGTGGCTGGCTTAGGAGGCAGCAGGGTAATAGTTTAATATAAAACCTGATCTGCTCAGTTGTGCTGAGGGGAGAGAGAGACTCTTGGAAGGAAAGAGGGACCCCCTCCCCCCACTCCCCTGTGGTGAGTAATCCTGTTATTCCGTTACAGTTTTAATATGCATTTGCAATTACTTTTACTGAATAGCACACCATAAAGCTTTGGTTATATATTAAATGTAAACTGAAAGGAATGTAAACATGTATTGTTAATTATAAATAGATAATGACTTAATAGATGCAAAAAGGTCTTATTCAGATGTATCAGTCATTTTACATTACCCACCAATTGTCGCATGACAGAATATACTTTTTTTGTCTCTGAATATGTGAATAATTTGATTTGCGTTTATCTTTTTACATATTTAATAAAAAAAAGGTTACAATCTGTCTTGCTAAAGTGAGCTTCGTGAGATCCTGTGTTGAGTTTTATGACTTACAAATGGGATAGGGTTTTTGAGTTGTCAAAGCAAATTGCTTCATAATCAAACAACATACTGTACACAGCATTTTAAAATTATTATTAAAATACATTTTTGAGGGATAGCAAGTGCCATTGTTAAATTCAACCCAGTTTAAATAATTCACACTGAAACTGCTACAAAAAGGCTACAATGAATGGAGTCATCTGTAAGGTTAGAAACTCTCTAGGTGGTGTTACTATTGGTGGGTGGGGGAGGGAGGGAGGGAGAAAGAGAGAGAGACTGGCTGACTGACTGACTGACTATCATAGATATAAACACTCCCTATGACTACAAGTGAAAACCAGTTTAGTGTAGTGGTAAAGGTATCAAGTTAGAAACCAGAAGACTATAAATTGTTAAGCATAAAGCCCTCTGGGTGATCATGGGCCAGTCACTTTCTCTTAGTCCTAGGAAAGAGGCAATGGCAAACTCCTTTAAAAGGTGCAAAGACAACTGCAGGGACTTGTTGAGGCAATTTCTGAAAATTTGATGGGGGAAAATGATTACAAGTACTGTACTAACAATGTATAACTTAATCCAAAGGCTATGTCCAAGGGCATGGGAAATGTGTTTGTATGGAGTCAGTCAATAAAAAATACTGTAAGTACAGAGAGTGCAAAGTCGAAGAAAGAAATATGTATATACTGCTTATCTCAGTGTAATTATATATCTACATAAGGAAGGTACCTTATTGTATTTGTGGCTGCTGATTCCTGTGCCAACTCTGTCATCTATTTTCTGAATAACTTGTTGAAAATGCCTTTTTTGCTGTTAGTGAGAAACAACAATGGGGGCAGGGAAAGCTGCATGGAAGAGACAGACCCATTTGTCTGCCATTCATGTGTGACATGGGAAGTGTACTTTGATAGGGGCACCTTCTTCTTCGCATTAAACTAACTCTTCCTCCAATACTTTCTAAAGCAGGGGTCTCCAACCTTTGCAACTTTAAGTCGGAAGGACTTCAGCTCCCAGACTGGGAGCTGAAGTCCTTCCGACTTAAAGTTGCAAAGGTTAGAGACCCCTGTTCTAAAGGACCTGGTCTCTATTTCTGGCCCAAGCTGGCTGCTTTCCACATGATTACCTGATGAATTAAATGAGGCTTAGACTAGCAACTCAATTGGCAAGTCTCTACATTCTCCTATTATAGTTGAGAACTACCAAATTGCAATTGCTTTTCCCCCTGTGTGTGTCATAGCGTATTTCATTTTCTACCTTGCTTTCAATTAAAAACAATTTGAAATTTAAGTTTGCAAGGTGATGCATTAAAGGCAAAATGTTTTTCTTCCTTTGAAAACTAGTAGTATTTTACTTCTTAGCAGAATTGAAATTATTTTCTAAACATGGGTGATAAATCTTTCCAAATTTCATAACATTCGGTTCATGGGTATTATGTTATTGTTCAACAACAAATCAAATTATGGTGTCTGGTTTTAAAAAATGCTGCCAAGTTAAGGACCAACGTAAAATGATGAAAGAGCAGCTCAGTTTCACACTGAAGGTTTTTAAAAACAAAACATATTTAATGGAATTCTAACTACCTGGAGATGTCACAGGATACTTATAAGTACTAACCAGTTGATTCCAGGGGCAGTACTGAAAATTTTCATGCAAAGGTGTATGCCAGGAAAGTACAGAAGCATCTGTAGGAAGAACATGCTCACATTACTCTCATGTCACCCACCTCGCCCTCAACATCTACTCCACTTGCAATGTTCTAATGTCCTCAACCTATCAGTGAATCCACAAATAATAAAACCAAAGACTGCTTAAGCTCTTTCCAAATGCATTAACACATTGGCTGAAACCAACTAATCACATTTCCTATTAGGAAATCGAGAAATACCAAAGCAATCATAACTAAAGAAATTCCCTCAAGATATCCTGGAAATCCTTTATCCAAACGATGCAGGTCCTCCAGCACTAGAAAGAATCCAACACCTAGACACACAAGAGACAAGGGTTATATCCCATGGGATGAAAAAACTGAATTTCCTTCCCTCCAGAGCCCATGCATTTCCCAGGACAAAACACACTGGCAGGCAGAATTCACAAACAAGGAACCAAAACCCCTCCCCCCTATAAATATTTCTGCCTCTGTCTTTAATTTATGGCTGCCTTCAATTCGCTTGCTGTCTGCCTGTTTCACTGTCTGGCTTTTTGAATAAACTCTACTTCAACTTCAAGTAATTGTCCTGAGTCCTTCATTGGACAACCAAGCTCAGAATCCAATTATAAATTCTTCTAACATATCCATGTCAACAATCTCTTAAAAGTCTGTAGATGTTGAGCTGGGTAAACAAATGGCTTGCATTTGGTAGTTGAAAGACAAACAGTACATATTTAATTGATTGTGGCAGTTAAGAGCATTGAATGAAAACATGAACATTTTATAACAGGAAACTGAACAGCAACAGCAACTAAATACTGTGAAAAATACAAGAAATAAACAAAAATGACTACAGTTTGGGTTGTATTGTGCAAATAATGACAGCACAACCCCATCCTTAACTCAGAAATAAGTCTTAAAGTTTAAATTGGTTTTGTACAGAATTATAGAATTTGATTGAGATTGCTGGGACACTAAAGGGAAAAAAATCTATCACAAAAGAGAAGCATGGATGTTACTGTTTGGTTTATGAAAGATGAAAAAAAGCCTTTGCCTTCCAAACGTAATTCTTCTAACACAAGATTTAATCAATGCCTTGAAACATGTACCTACTGGAAAAATAAAATCCACAGTGAATTGCTGCCTAACAAGGAACATCTGCCAATGTGTCTTTTCTTATAAGAATCTCATCATTATTGACTTGAATATGTCTGGATAAAATCAGAAGCAGGAAATTACAAAGCTAGCTTTTCTGACTGAGGAACAGAATCTGAACTCTTAACAAAAGAATCCATTCAGAATAGAAAAATGGTATTGCAATAAATGGTGTCTGTTACTGGAATACGCATCCAGCCTAGCAGCACTGCCTTACATTCAACATTCTGGAGGTCTCAAATTTAGCAATATCGTCTGTAATCTTAATCATATTCTTTCTTGATATAGGCTTATTTTAATTAGTCCAACTGGTAGACTTGTCATCTTTAACTTTTGTGTTACCGTGTTACAGTAATGGTTTTTATTTTGAAAGGCTAGAAATTTAATTAATGGATAAAAATACTTCAAACTACACTGCAAAGCTATGGGTACGATGCTACATGTCATGCCAATAAAGATGCTTGAATCAGAAATATGAGGAGAAGTTAACCTCAATTATCAGTGATCAGCAATATCCAATAATAATTTATTTCATCAAAACATGAGAGTGATACTCAACAAAAATAATAAAGTTTTGTCCATTTCAAATGCAGCAAAAATCTCAATTCATAAAACATATTACTCTTTAATCAAAGCAAATTATAAAATGTTATCATTAATAAAATAGATAAATTGTATACTGAAACTAGTATACTGAAATTCTGTACCGTAGAGGTGTCAACATCCAAGATACTTTATAAAATATTTCCTACTTATAGAATACCTAGAACTAGAAGATGAAGTTAGATCAGCATTCTAGTCATTAACAAGTTGGAAGGTTACAAGAATTGAGGGAATATTTACAAAAATATGGAAATCAACAAAAGAAGAATCAGCAGTTCTAACCAAACTATATGAGCAAATCTGGAAAATAACAGTTGCCAACTAACTGAAAAAAGTCAATCTACATAATAATCTCAAAGAAAGGAGATTTAGTGTGTGCAAATTATCATGCAATAACTTATACATAAAATAGCGAAATAGTGCTTAGAATTATTCAATGTAGATTAGAGCTCTATGTGGAAAAAGAGACACAGTAGTCCTTGACATGACCACAACTGAGCCCAACATTTCTAAGTTGCTAAGTGAGTTTTGCCCCATTTTATGACCTTTCTTGCTACAATTGTTGCAGTTGTTAAGTTACCAACATAGTTGTTAGCTGAATCTGGCTTCCCCATTGACTTTGCTCATCAAACGGTCACAAAAGGTGATCATAGGACCATTGGACATCAGACACCAATTGCCAACCATCTGAATTTTGAGCATGTGATTATGCGGATGCTGTAACAGTGAAAAACAGTCGTCACTTTTTTCAGTTCATTTGAAACTTGAATGGTTGCAAGATGATGACATACTAATGATATAAATGATATTTTTTATAAATTATTATTATAAATATAAATGATTATATGAGCCGTGGTGGCGCAGTGGTTAGAATGCACTACTACAAGCTACTTCTGCTGATTGCTGGCTGCTGTTCGGCAGTTCAATTCTCACCGGCTCAAGGTTGACTCAGCCTTCTATCCTTGTTGCGGGCAATATGCTGACTGTAAATCTCTTAGAGAGGGCGGTATAGCACTGTGAAGTGTTATATAAGTTTAAGTACTATTGCTATGTATATATGTATGTGTGTGTGAGTGTGTGTGTGTGTAAAATCATATATGATTATATATAAAATCATTTATATCATGTACATTTATATTAATCATTTACAATAAAAATATAGGTTATGACTAAAACACGGGGAGGGAGGGAACAGAATGTAGAGGAGGGGAGGTGGGGTCTGCTATTGGTCCATCAATCACTTCCAGTTGATACTCCCATGTTGGGGCCTCAAGCCAATTGGCAGAGCCAGACCTTCATGCAAGAGCAGCAACTTTCTGACCTCATTTTGGAGATGGAGGACAGAGCAAGGAGAGTGGGGGCAGCCGTTTCTGAAAGCTTGTGCTTTGCTCCCTTGATATGCATATTGCCAGGTTGTAGAGAAAGGTCTAAGAATATAAATCTTTGATCCCAAACATTTGTTTTTAAAAAGATTTTAAGATTCCTTTTCAGATCTCATTCTTCCTAGTGTTTATTATTTTAATGTAGTAATTACTTTGTAATTTCCTCCACTGCTCTAAAAATAGAGCAGCAGGGGTACTATATATAAAACATCTACTTGATTTCCCACAAGGATTTTAAGTATTTAGAATACCTTCCTGAATATTTTCAAGCTTGCTGGTTCCAGAATTGCTTAACAGTTAATCTGCACTGTAGTTATGGTTTCCATTAAAGAAACTTTTGCGTTAAAAACTATGTAAATACAGCAGTCAAACATCTGCATTACATTATGCTAGAGATCAAGCAACATGATGCTTGATGTTAGACCTATCCTGCTGCAAAGAGAAATTCTCAGTTTTTAGAAAGAAAAGCAATAGAAAAAAGAAAAGGAAGGCACTTAGAAAAGCCAGTCAAAGGCTATTAGCTACTCGCTATTTATTGTTTATATGAAATGAAATTTTTAACCAAGCTAGATATACTGATCATAAACACTTTTGGTTTTGTAAAAATTCAGGGAAAGTTACCTGAAAACTATTTCATTTTCTTGGAAAAGCAGGTGCAGTTTGTCAGTTTTACTCTACTATTACTGTGTTCTCCTAAGCAATTTGGTAGTACTAGCTCTTTGGAAAAGGCTCTAGAGCTGGAAAAGATGGAAGGAAAGAAAAAATGCCAATAACTAGCAGCAAGGTGGATGGATTCCGGTACAGAAGCAATGGGAATACCTGAAGGAGGGTGGAAGATTTGAAGGACCAAGTTAAGGACAGATTGTCATGACGAAAATCAATTTATGTGGTTGCAAAGAGTTGACACTGACTTGATGGCAATCAATAAAATATCTCAAATGTATATATAATGAGCAAGTATTTCGCTGTACGCTATGAATAGAAAAGATTAGCTCAAAGAATGTTATCAAAAGGGAAAGAATAATTAAGATTGCAAATGATAAAAACAGCGTAGTTACTATATATTCCCTCAGCATTGTGCTTTTTTGCAGCAAAAAAAGAGGAGGCAGCACTACATATGTTATCTTCCCCTTACTGAAGAACAGATAGAATAGCTGTCTAAACACACACATAGTATTCCAGAAATGGAATACACAACAAACTTCACATCCAAGTTATCCAAGGGAATTGCAAGCATATGTTCCATGCAAGTTACCCTCTAGAGCAGTGGTGGGCAAACTCATTAGTCAATAGAGCCAAATATCAACAGTACCACGATTGAAATTTCTTTTGAGAGCCAAAAGGTGTGGCCTGTTTTGTGGGAGTGGCTCCGTGGTCATGTGACTGGGTGAGTGTGGTCAACTTGGAAAATGTGGTGAAACTCACTTAACGACGGTCTTGCTTAGCAACCAAAATTTTGGGCTCAATTGTGGTCATAAGTTCTTTCTTTCTTTCTTTCTTTCTTTCTTTCTTTCTTTCTTTCTTTCTTTCTTTCTTTCTCTCTCTCTCTCCCCCACTTTCTTTTTCTTTCTATTTTTCTTTCTATTTTTCTTTTTCCTTTTCTCTCTCTCTCTCTCTCTCTCCTCCCTCCACCCATCTGTCACTCTGTATGTGTGTGTGTGTGTGTCTGATTCCCTCCCTCCCTCCCTCTCTCTCTGTGTCTCTGTCTGTCTCTCCCTCCCTCCCCCTCTGTCTCTCTCTATCTCTGTCTCTGTCTGTCTCTCTGTGTGTCTGTCAGTCCCTCCCTCCCTCTCCCCCCCGGGAAGCAGTGGAGAGGCCGGCATGTCGGCTGGGGAGGCTACGGCTGCCTCCTCCCCCCGCGAGCGGGTAGGCGGAGGGAGCACCCAAGGCTGCGGCTACCTAAAGGGCGACCTCGGACGGCGGGAGCTGTGCGTCACAGGACTCGGGGGCAGCAGCAGCAGCATGCAATAGACAGAGTCTGCCGGTGGCTGGGTGGAGGAAGAGCCGCACTTGAGGGGCCAAAGAGCCGCTTATGGCTCACAAGCTGCGGTTTGCCGACCACTGCTCTAGAGGGGTTTTAAATCCAAATTTGAATGAGACCAAGTACAGTACCCAAAGATTTGATTTCTCAGGCAAAATTATAGTCCAGGGGGAAAAAAACAAATGATTTTCCCAAATTACAAGCTCTGGAATTAAAGATGGAATGATATTTGAAATTCAGAAGTCATAACAATCAGATTTACATTAGAAAATGTCCAATTGTTAATGCTTTCTATAGTGCAGGTAGTCCTTGACTTACAACCACATTTGAACCCAAAATTTGTTGCTAAGTGAAACGTGTTTTGCCCCATTTTACATTTCTTGCCACAGATGTTAAGTGAATCACTGCATTTGATGTTAGTAACATGGTTGTTAACTGAATATGGTTTCCCCATTGACTTTGCTTGTCATGTCACAAAAGGTGATCACATGATCCCAGGACATTGCCACAGTCACAAATATGAACCAGTTGACAAGTATCTGAATTTTTATCACAAGATTATGGGATGATGCCAAGCTTGTAACTGTGAAAAACAGTCATAAGTTGCTTTTTTCAGTGCCGTTGTAACTTTGAACAGTCACTGAATGAACTGTTGTAAGTTGAGGATTACCTGAGGCAATTTCTCATAAAATTCCTCTATTATCTGCTTGATGTTCACAGACTCTGATGCAAAAACAAGAAACATAATAAAAATATTCTATCATCTATCTATGTTAGATTACATCTTTATTAAGTCAATTTTGAAAATCACAAAATAGGGTGCATTATTTTCTTTATATTGAAAAAGTTTTATTGGTTTTACATTTTTGCTATAGGGTAGGGTAAGGGATACAAAGAAATTTTGAGAGCATTCACGTCAGAGTCGTCGGCCCTTCCGAGACCTCAAAATACACAATAAAAAAATAACAAAAAAAAAGCATTTTTCATAACACTACAAGGTAAAAGCAAGTACATATATCTAAATTCTCAATTCCATGCTGTCAGACATTTACAAAAAATCCAGAAAATATTATGCAAAATTGTTCAGGAAAATCAAGGCAAAGTTATTTTTTCGATCTAAGTCTCTTGGCTATTGTATCTTCTTTTTCTCCTTCCTGGCCCCCAGCGGGCGGGGCTGTGGCCCCCTCTGTCCCCCCTGGATCTTCCCCCAGGGCAGATGAATGTTTTTTAAGAAAGGCTTCCGCCTCAGCAACTGTTTTAATCCTCACTCTTCCTCCTTCCCAGAACACCAGCATCCCTTCGGGTGTCACCCACTTGAACCAAATCCCATGATCAAATAAAATTTTAGACAAGAAGGAAAATTTCCTCCTTGCTTCTCAAATCTTTCTAGGAATCTGCTTCAAGATAGTGACCGTTTTTTGTTGGTAAATTAAAGGGTTCCCTCTCTGCGCCTTCAAGATTTCCTCTCTGGTTGACCTTCTAACAAATTTCACATGTATCTCTCTAGGCACTTCATTTATCCTGGCATATGCTGAGTTAATTCTATAGGCTAGGTCAATGTCCCCCCTGATCTCATCCTTAGGTTTTTGTAAATAGTCTGCTAAAATTGTGCTCATAAGATCAGGGAGGCATTCACCAGGTTGCTCAAAAACATTCTGAAATCTCAAAAAATATGTCATTCTTTCCATATCAATCCTAGACACATGCCCACTTGTTTCCTCAACCTCTTTAGTAACATTTTTAATCTCTCCCTTAACCCCCACCTGCCCCCCTTCCAATTCTTCAGTCTTCTGTGTAATTTCCAGCGTTTGCTTCCGTGTGTCCAATAGCTCCTTCTTGAAAATGATGTTTTCTGCCCGCTGGGCCTGAATTTCTTGAACCAAAGTTTGTATAACAGTCTCAAGAGAAGCCATCCGTTGTTCTAAACTTGTCAGTGCTGTTTCTTGAGCCATCTTAACTGTTAGAGTTAGTGCCACCAAAATGGCGTTTTCAGGGTGGGGCTGGTGAGGCTAACCGGGAGCCAAAAGTTCAGATCAAGGTTGGAACGTTGTAAAATTCAGGAACCAAGAGAGAGACAATTTTCCAACTCAATAGTTATAATAACAAAGGTAATCCAGAAAGGAACCACAAATCCAACAAAAAAAAATTCTTCATTAATATCCAGAGAGAGTCCCACTTGTAAAGAGACGCTGGGAATTTTCCATAGTTAAAATAGTTAGGCAGGGACAAAGAAAAGCCACTTTCCACCGCCCATCTCAGAGCCCAGAGGAGAGAGTAGAAAAATATATATATTTTTTTTAACCAGCCAGACCTAGACACAATGTTGCAAGTAGCCGCATACCACTTTCCCTTGTTAGAGACAGTCCGGATTTAAGATTTCCGCTTTCTCTTCCAGAGAAGCCATTTTTAAGTGCCGCTTAAGTCCGAGGGTTTTTTTTTGAAAACAAACACCCCCCTCCCAGTCCGTTCAGCCTGGCTGGCAGCAAGGAAAAAAAGTCTTTTTAAAACTCACTCTCCCTCGCAGCTGAAGCCTCGGCAAGCCTTCCGATCTCTTCCGCTCAGCCCTCTTCATTAAAGTGAATGGCGCCGACAGCCGTTGGCGAAGGGAGAACCCCCCGCAGCATGTTCTCCTTCACCTAAGCCGCGGCAAAAGGGTCGCCTCCCCCACCGCCGTGAGGGGGGGCGTCCCTGCCGAGCCGGCCCTACGGGAGACCCCCCAAAAAGGGGCGTCTCGCCCCCGTGGGGGGGCAGAAAAAGCAACAAAACGGCGAGCGAGCGCTAGGCTCGCTCGTCGCCGCAGGAGCCGGAACCGGAAGTCGGGTGCATTATTTTCAATCTTTCACCATTGCTTATTAAGCAAGCAAGTAAACAAGGAAAATAGTGTGAAAAGGGAAGGGACTGGGAAAAACAGTTGGTTTTGAAGCAAGTATTTAGTCACTTTCTTGAGATGAATTAGGGAAAAGACTGCAGACTTTCATAATGTGATCAACCAGGTACATCAAAGGTTAGAGATAGCTCCCCCTAGTGCTCTAATCCTGAAATGCATTCATTCAATGGCTGAGAGTAGGATTGTTTAGTACTTGTACTTGATTGTTAAGAGAAAAATTCCTGTAACTAATTTTACTTTCCTTTGAAGCTTCTTTTGATTGTTTCAAAATTGCCACTTCAAAGGAAAATCATGATGTAGCACGAATACCCTTGTTCAAATCCTGTTAAATATAATATTGAATATAGGGACAACAGTATATTTGTATTTACTAATTTATAATGTTCCAAACTCAGACTAGCTCTTTTAAATTTGAAGTTGCTTAATAGACATTGTTTTATTCAAACCACATTTGTATACATAGGAGGTTCTCAATAATAGAAAAATATCTTACAATGTTTAACTTTATACATTATTTTGGTTGAAGTCTAAATATTTAGTAGCCATTTTCAAACTCCATGTAACTATAAAAAAGAATATTTATAAAATTTATAAATTTTATTCTTGGGAATTACTTTCTAGCATATCAGGAGCCGTTACAAAAAAATCTTTGTAAATTATTTCAATGTAGTTCTTGTGACAATGTTGCTCGTTATTTAGGATTGCATACTGTCAAAAGAATATGAGCATTTAATTAGATGAGACTTTGTGCTTACTTTATGGATGACACTGAAAAGAGCAGCAGCCCAATAAAAATTTTATATTGTACATATAACATTGATCCATATTTTATTAAACATAAGTACTCTCCAGACAAATATGAAAATGAGAACTATGCACCATAAACATGCATTCTTATTGATCAATTTAAATTAACTAACCACTATGATATGAATTTAGTTATGTGCTGTTATTTCTTTAGGATCAATAGATACATAGATTTATGCTAAGGCTATGTCTTTTCTCTACCTTTAGCCTCCTTCTGAAAAATGAATTTTATTTCTTCAGACCGTTTTGTATACCCACCCTTTCCTGTGATTACAATATTGGCATTTATTTTCATCTTCTTAATGAATACTAGATTCTCAAGGAAACACCCCTGAGAGAACTTACACAGTTTATTTAGCACATCTTTCCTAGAAATTTAAGGTAAATTTCTCTAGGAATTTTTCAATTTTTAGAATAAAGAAGATAAAAACAATGGAAAGGCCCTGTATGATTATTTGTAGTATTGTAGTATGTGATTAATACTGGGAACTGAATATAAAACTCTCCCCCAAAATTCTGTGCATTCTATATTGCTTAGTAATTAATAAGCATATTTAAGTCTTTTTTGAATTTTTGCAGACTCCAGAATCCAGGATTTGACAAATTATTGTTAACGGGATATATGGTGCCAAGGTAATTTTTACTTACGTAGATTATATGATCTTTATTGTCAGAAATTTCAGCTGAATTAACCATCACGAGGCGATCAGAACACACAAATCATAATTTTTGGCCAAAAAAATCTGCAGCACTATACTGTCCATCAGAAAACCTAATAAACCTAAATTCCTGACAATCATGGCTTCTTTTGCCCCGTGACTTATTTCAAGCATTTTTATTCCATCAAGTTGAAGTCCTCATGTCTATATTGAAAAGTTTGAAATAATTCAATATGGTATTTTAATAATATGGCTATTAACAATGGAAATAAAATAAATTCAGTAATTGTTACAATTGTTCTCTCCATGTATGTTATTGCATGCCAAATAAAAACACAAGATATCAAGAACTTCTATTTTGTTATCCTCACATGTCCTAAACTCAATACCTTTGTCATGCTATCTGATAGCATGTTTGCTGTTTATTCCAAAATATTTGTTTAAATCCTTACATTTGTATTTAAAACTTCTTTCACTAAGGATTGAAAGGAAAGGCACCTGGTGGTGTAAACCATGTTGCTCTATAGGTCCATAAAATAGGTAGTCTTTTATTGAGCTGGGAATCATGGTTATAAATCATTGTAGTTGTTAAGCAGTGAACACATAATCAAGCCTGATTTTACAACCTTTTTTGTGATGTCATTAAGCAAACACAGCATTTAGTAAGCGAATACATTTATCAAAAAAAAATTATTTATTTTGCCAGAAGCCAGAAGAAAACCAGAAGTGGTACTGCACCCTCAATACTCAGAGCTGACTCAACATGATCAATGGTATCAAAGACCACTGAGATCTCAAGAAGGCCATTATCTCATCTTACTCCCGTCAAAGATCATCCAAAAGCACAAGCAAAGCTGTTCCTGTCTCATATCTGGGCATAAAATCCAAGTGCAAGGAGTCCAGATAATCTCACATAGCCGATATGCTTGGCTCAGAATTATGTTTGAAGGCTCTAATATGTCAGCATTTTTAATTTCTGGTTGTTTTTAATTCAAATTAACTATGCATGCATAATGAGGTCCTATACTTAAAGTACTATGTTTATACAACACTCTTCACTTCATTGGTGCCTATTACATGTCTTTTTCTCTTTACATGTAGTCTGACCTTCATCCTTAACTGGATACTTTATCTTATCCAAGCTAAGAAAATTTGAAGGTTTACCTAAACTCTACTTGAGCAGCTGCAAAATTCATTTATATTATCTTCTTTAAATATTATTTTGTATTGCCTTTAGGGCAGTGGTGAAAATTATATCATTTTCTTCATAGCAGTTGGCAGAGGAAAATTATACTGTTGTCTCAGTTTTAAACATGTCTCTGTGCAAGTATTTTCTGATGATTTCATCATATATACAGGCAGGTAATTTTTTAACACAGGCGGCTTTTAGTAAATAGGCTTCAGTTGGTGAACTGAGTTAGGTTTTCTGTTTTTTTTATAAATTGTGTTTCAATGATTTGAATGTAGCTTAAGTTCCATTAAATTGGATTAAATTAGTTTCAGTATCTTGAGCACCATTTCTGAGTATTCTATTTACGCTTTTATTATATTCATATTCCACCAACTTGCTCAGGATATCTTTAGAAATAAGTTAGGGATGGGAAAAATGAATTGTCCATAGCTATTTGAGGCGTTGCCTTTTTTCAGTCCTAGTCAAATCATTATATGTTTCTACATATTACTAAATACATACATACATTCATGTGACTTGAGGTATAGTTTTCCTTTTCCTGGCATCTCATCAACTCATTTCAATCTAAACAAGAAGAGAACGGCAGTCACAGATGCTAAGAAGACTCGGCAGAGCACGCCTGCGCAATCGAAGAAAACGGACCTTAATATGCGACTGCCCCCGTGTGGCCAAAGCGAACAGTTGAGAAAGACGACGGTCATCCGCTTTCATTATTACGTCAGACGTATCTTGCCATGTCTTCCCCAATCCAGAGCTCGGCAGATGAAACGGCGCCAAGCTGGAAGAGAAGGGGGCGTGGCTTCAGTCCAATTAACACCGAAACGTTTTTTTCTTGACTGCTGTACAATAGTTTGGAATTCCTATAGCGGCCCTCCCCACACGGCAAAGTACTTTCTTTTCCGTCACGTGACAAATGGGAGACTGAAGAGGGGAGATGGCCCTGAGGAAGGTACCAAATTATTTTCTTGGGGGTAGAACGGGTCGCCCAGAAGAAGTAGAACGTTGGAGTCCTCTTCCATTAATTCTAAATATCGGGGGCTAATGGGCGTTGTAGACAATGAGGAGGATAGAAAGTCACGCTTATCTAGAAATACGAATATGAAGCTCTGGGTGGCTGTAATTAAACCTTGCCTGAGTTTTTCAGGGCTATGGAAGCTTAAACTTTAACGCAGGGGTCCCCAAACGTGGCAAATTTAAGACGTGTGGACTTCAACTCCCAGAATTCTCCAGCCAGCATAGCACAGCCAGTTAGCTGGCTGGAGAATTCTGGAGTTGAAATCCACAAGTCTTAAACTTGCCAAGTTTGAAGACCTCTCCTTTAGCGTATATAACGATAAGCAAACAGCATTGCCAGACGAGTGACATTGTAGGACTTGATTTGGTTGCTTTGGCGAATGAGACATGCAATGAATTCAAAAATACTGTTTTAGAAGGAAATTAAAATAATTATCCCCTTTAATTTTGATTCTGGTCCTGTATTCGCTATGGGTTGGGACCTTCCTGGTGTGCTTACAGTCTACCTAAATAGCCCTGTGTGTGGAGAACAGTGAGTAAAATTTGTTGCATACGAAATAACAAAAGCAGTAGAGGAAGACAAGTATTTTGTACTTTGTATAAAAGTTCAGAAAAAAATGTTATGAAAGACTTCAAGGCTAATGTTTAACTCTTCTCTACAACTGACCTGTGGTTAAAATAAAATTAGGTGATATCCAGAGGTGATTGAATTTTTATTAGTCCATTCTGATTACAAAAACAAAAAGGCATTATGTTGCTTAGAAGTCCTGTGTATGTGGCCCTGTGAGTCTAGTGCCAGACTAGCACGGATGATCTTATCTAGTTTGGGTAATGAAATGTCTGCAGGAAAACAAACTCAGAGTATCAAGGACCCCTCATTTCAACCTTGTGTTACAAATATTCTCCTTTATTGGTATATGGCCCTGTCTCCTCCCAATATTATTTTTCACATTGCTTCCTTTAGCAGAGTAAAAAATTAAAATGATCTGCAGATGTATAGATTGTCAAGGCAAGGTGCAGGTGATTGTAGCCTTTTGAATCTATGTAATTAACAATGTTATCATTATTTAAATTTTGGCACAATATACAATACTTTGTAACTTCGTCTTAGGAGTAAAACTATTTTGTTATATTTATTAGATTTTTATCCTGCCTTTATTACTTCTATAAGTAATTCAAGGTGGCAAACATACATATAACACTCCTTCCCACCCCACAACAACCCTGTGAGATAGTTGGGCTGAGAGAGTAACTGGCCTAGAGTCACCCAACTGACTAAAGTGGCACTAGAACTCAGTTTCCTTTTTTTCCATAGGCCTCATTGTGTTGGTTTAGAACAAGGATCTGCAAAGTCAGCTCTTTTAAGACTGGTGGACTTCAACTCCCAGAATTCTGGGAGTTGAAGTCCACCAGTCTTAAAAGAGCCGACTTTGCAGACCCCTGGTTTAGAAGATATGTTTTGTTTTGTTAGGCACCATTACATTTGTATATTTGTATTCATGATTATATAAATAAAAATAATGGTAGAAATGGATTTAAAAAACATTTCTTTGCAGAGGAAACGATCATGCCGCATAGAACATGCCCGTTTTCCTGATGAAACGCCTAGACAGGAAGAGAAGAAAAATCTTCACGCACCAGTGGCTGCTGCTTCTATTTCAGATGCCTGGCATCATTGTAGTGATGGATTTCAAATTTCATCTTCATTGGAGGTTAATATTTTATGTTTTCATATAGGAGAGCTTGATCCTTGGTGACAAAGAGTTAAGAAAATTTTCATGAAGACCGTCAGATGATTCTTAATTGCTTAGTTACATGAATTTTCTTTCTTTACCCATTTCCCCATAGCTTTCCAAACTCTTATAGTAGCTGTTTTTTGCATCCATTTCACTTTGTTCATGTCCATTTTCAAATAGGTTCCTAAATCACAAGTAAATGTTTTGATTTCAGTATCAGTGTGAATGGCCTGATGTGTGAATCAGGCCTAAATGTAGTACCTTGGAAAACTGCTTGGAAATGTCAAATTATGCAGGGTGCTGCTTCAAAGCTAATAAAAGTATTTTTTGTATGTGTGGGGTCATTTTTAGCTTTTTAGGAGCATGTTAGTGACTGCACTCCTAATATTTTTGAGGAGAATCAATATATATATATATATATAGTTGTGTCACAACACTCTGTTAAGCCCCAATTAAGGGAGGAAGCATACTGCTTTCCTTTTCTGCCTTTCGGCTCATCACCAGAGACCATCTAGACAGAAAGCTATGAGTTCCGTTGTGTACTTTTTTTATATGTGTGTTAGGTTTTTGAGCTGATCAATAAATAAATCGGGGAGACTAGGATAGATCTATTTCGAGCTTTTTAGCTGGGTTCAAATCCCAGTAAGGATATGGCTAGCTGATGAGAGCTAAAAAGCTTGAAATAGATCTATCCTAGTCTCCCTGATTGATTTATTGATCAGCTCAAAAACCTAACACACACACACACACACACACACACACAAATAAATGCCAGGTATGCCTATAAGATCAAATTTATTATTTACTTGGATGTAGACCATTTGGCAGACCTTCTGCGTATTAGCAAAACATGACCAGGTGAAGGTAGTAATACCATCCTGTTGGAGATTTGCTCAGCTGGGTTTTGAGTTTTGCAGCAACTGCAGGCTCAAAACCAAGGGTGGGTTGCATTATTCTTATGGAACATTCTTGTGACTAGGTAAATGGCTAGATGCAAGTACTTATAATCTAATTAGGCATTAAAACTAGTAGGGTATCTTCCCTAATTTACTAGCCACTCTGGGCTGGTATTGGAGTCCTTTCAGTTTTTTTGTGATGGGTAGCTTCAATTCTTCATACCTTCAAGCCAGGTGTAGATAGGTCCTAGAGTTCATGGCTTCCAATGACAACTGGAGGGTTCTCAATAATTTCTGGCTTGATATATACAAGTGGTCATACATTAGCATTCTAGAAGGCCTTGAATAATAATAATAATAATAATAATAATAATAATAATAATAATAATAATAATAATATGTTTATTTTATATACCGCATCCTCTCCCCTAGGGGACTCGGAGCGGTGCACAGGGAAAACTAAAACACATAAAATATATACATCCATAAATACAAAAGATTTTGAAGTTCTTCAAAAGGTAAGGGAGGAGGGTGCTTGGCCAAGTCCTGGAAGAACTGAGTGGAAGTGAGAAAAGACGGGGTAGCCAAGGAGATGGAAAAACATGGGGGTCTCAGGGAGTGATGGAGGCCTTGGGAGGGCTGGGACAGGTAGCCCTGGACCTGTGCTTGTTCTATATTTAATGAACTGTACATTGGTTTAACAATTGCATTGGAGGAAGTGGGTGTATGTGTGTCATGAAGTGAGATACTTCACTTAACAGCCATTGTGACATGCAACCATAATGTTATTGACATCACTTTTTTTGTTTTTTGTTTTCATAAAACAATTTTTATTGGTTTTACAGTATATATGGGAAAAAGGTTATAGGGTTAAAGTAACATTTTAGTGGCTTCCGTGCCGGGGGTGGTGGTCCCACCAAAACTTCGTACAAATACAATATTTTTTAAAGAAAAACAAAGGGCAAGCATATATATAAGTTACATTGTAAATTTCATACATTCGATCAAGTTTTTCAGTGCCATCTAATTCAACTATCACAGTAAAATTTCAAATAAAGTCATTTTTGGGATCTAAGTCTTTTTGCTATTGATTCTTCTTCTCCCTTCCCATCGATGGGTGGACATCACTTTTAAAGGGTGTTATATGGTCCTTTTTTAGACCTTAGTTTGTATAAAGTAAAATATGTATAAAGTATAAAGAGTATAATTAGAGGTGAGCCATTCTTGTAGAAGCTATGCTAGTTGACTTTGGATTGCTGGTTGTCTGAGTTTACCTGAATGGTAAGAATTTATCCTTCTATCAGTCTGCTTTTATTTTGAGATCTGTTGTGAGATTACCCTCAAAGTAAACATTATGATGTGATTTATATGGGCTGGGCCACAATGATTCCCCCCCCCCAAAGTTGTTTAATATAGTCAAGATTTTTTTAAAAATCCATTTTTAACATGAATTATTTAACATGGAACATTTACAAAACAGTTTAAAGGATAGGATATACATGTATAGAGTTGTCTTGACTGCATTCTCAATAATTGGAAAGTACAGAGATGAATTGATGAAAGTCTGGAAGATGCAATAAAATCCATTTATTTACTGCCAGGGTAAATAGAAACCAGAATAAAATTAATCTAATAAAGTTTATTAGTTCAGTTGAAAACATAGTTAACAGTTTTAAAGATTAGCAGTTTAACAATTAAAGAATTGGTTTTTTTATGGCTCTCAAGTTCAGAAACGGGATTTTTTTTCTGTTTTATAATGTGTTTGTGATGTTGCTATTAACTCGTTATTTTGTTTTGCAATGGAAGTATCTTTGGTAACTACATACTACATTAAATAGTATTTTTATGTATTCTAAAAGTATATTTTTGATTTTAAAAAATTACAAGTATAGTTTACACAATACTAAATTATATGTATTCTTCTTTTCTTCAAACAGGCTAAAGAATCTTTAAGAAAACCAGTTAGAGCTAAAAGGTCTTTTGCATCATTGCTTAGCTCAAGTGAAGGTACAATACTGTGTTCTTTCATTTTATTAATATAAATTTTGTTTGTATTACACTCAAATATTTTTTCATATATCATGAATTTGGTTTAGGTTTAGAATAGATGTTTGTTTTGGATTATGTTACACAATTTAATCTTTAACAGTATTAGAACATACACTACTTAGAGTCATCTATGACTGAAAAACTCTATAACCCTAAGGAAATAAAGAACATGCAACACTATGACTGTAATCACACTTTATGGTAAAATATTGTTGATTTTGATATATTCCACCAAACCTGTGAGGTTTCTTAAAAAACAGTATAAAGTTTAACCATGTCTAATTGCAGTGAGGGAAATTAATGTGTGTTTACCCAGAGTATAATGAAAGAAAAATAGTTACATAGATCTACCGTATTTTTCGGAGTATAAGACACACCAGAGTATAAGACACACCCAGGTTTTGAAGAGGCAATTTTTTTTAAAAAAAGTAGGTAGGTAGGTAGAGGGAGAGAGAGGGAGAGAGAAAGAGAGAATACAGTAGGTAGGAAGGGAGAGAGAGAGTAGTTAGGTAGGTTGGTAGGAAGGTAGGTAAAGGGATACAGAGAGAGAGACATAGAGAGAAATACAGTAGGTAGGTAGGGAGAGAAAGAGTGTGTAGATAGGTAGGTAGGTAGAGGGAGAGAGAGGGAGAGAGAAAGAGAATACAGTAGGTAGGGAGGGAGAGAGAGTAGTTAGGTAGGTTGGTAGGAAGGTAGGTAAAGGGATAGAGGGAGAGAGACAGAGAGAAATACAGTAGGTAGGTAGGTAGAGAAAGAGTGTGTAGATAGGTAGGTAGGTAGAGGGATAGAGAGAGAAGTAGAGAAGAGAAATACAGTAGATTGGTAGGGGGAGACAGAGAGAGAGTAGGTAAGTAGGTAGATAGGTAGATAAAGGGGGGGAGAGACAAATATAGTAGGTAGGTAGGGAGAGAGAGAGAGTAGGTAGGTAGATGTTTCCCGTGTATTTATCCATGTGCTGGAGAAGCAAATCCCTGACAACCTGTAGCACCTGTTTCTGCTGGGACAGCACTTGATCAATGTAATTCTCATCAACCACTCTAACTAAACAGCTTTCCGAAAGGGAGAAAAAAAGTTTTTGCACTCAGCAAACCCCCCAAACGGCCCGTTTTTTGTGAAAACGGGGCCATTTTTTCTTCAAATAAAAGGCATGAGTAGCCTTGGGGGGGGGGGGGTTGCAGAGTGCTTTGGGTGGGGGAGGGGGGAAACGAGCAAACCAAGCACTCTATTTGGTGTATAAGACGCACCCAGATTTTCACTCTCTTTAGAGGAAAAAAGGTGCGTCTTATACTCCGAGAATATAAGTATATAGGAATAAGATGTGATATGCTACATTTAATGCACACAATAATGTTTTGTAAGAATGAGATTTACTCCCTCTTGCTATTATAGAAAGAGTAGAAACTGGTTTTTAAAAAATCAATATTTGAATCTTTGGTTCCTACTTCAAAGTAACAGAATGAGTTGTGTGTGCAGATCAGTTAAATTTCTGATAAGCTTTCATTTTAGTTGGTGAGCTAACATAGTGGGTGAGGTCTGTTTAGAAAGATCTTGGTTCAGATCTGTCCCTTGAACTAATAGATAATCTTTGGAAGATAAAACAGGATTGTTGTAAAGAGTGCAACAAACTATTGTATAAATACTGCTTAGAATTATAATCAAAATTCTGATTACTGTTATACATTCAGCAACTATTTTTGATGTTTTAATTCAAGCTGAAGAAACTAGTAATGTGCTACATTTTTTTCAATTTTTTAAATAGAAATCTCTCAAACCGAGAACCTTTGTGAATTTACTGACATTGTATGGAGTTCCAGTGGGAGTGAATTTGAGGAAAATGACATTACAGCCTCAGATTTTCTTCATATGAAAATGAAGAAATATAGAAAGTATGCTTTGATCTCCAAGGAAGTGTGTAATAAAGGTAACACATTTTCTGTACACAATGTAAAAATCAGTTTTCATTCCTAATTTTCCAAAAGCCGTATCTCCCATATTTGCATTTTCTTGTCTCCATAGAGTGAATACTACCCCCCCCCCTTTTTTTTTTCTTTAGACCTGCAAAAATTCTATTCTTGAAGTCTACTAATAGCCGCACAGTTCTTCGAAACATTCTGGTCTTGGAACCTCAGTCCTGAATTCTTTCTACTTTCTAGCATTTTATTTATACATTTATTTATTTGTTTGTTGACAATTTACGTATATTTCACAAATCTTACTGTTGTTGTTGTTACTTCTATTATTAAATCTTGGAGTCAAATGAAATCTCAGCAGGGAAAAGTTGGAGGAATCAGTATGTTTATCTGTTAAAATTTAATAGGGTATTTTTATTTATTTGATATGCTTAACAGGTTCATTCAGATAAATGCAGGCTTACAACAATAACAAATAATATGTCCATAGTGTACTTCAACAATGTGAACATTCATGATAAAATGATAGAACATCTACAGTAAACAGTGTAATAATAAAACACTCTTCATAAACCTATAACTATTATTCAAATTGATAACATTCAGTATATCAACCCTATAATAATTAAGTAGTAACATACCATTCATAGTCAAACATTGACAAGACACCATCCAATTACCAAAAAAGAAATCATTGTTTTCTGGAATGCCATCATAGCTGGGTCTAGATTAATATTTATTTAATCAATTTATACCATCACTCATTCTCCTATGTGACTCTTGGAAGTTTACAATAAAATAGATAAAAACTAAAAACAATATAAAAAATAAAACATAGCCGATGGACTTGTAAAACAATCACTAACAACCAGGAGATGGGCTCTAAAATATATCCTGGTCTCAGGTTTTCAGGGCCAGTCTGAACACTGGAGTAATGATGTTTCAGAGAACAGGTGCCACGGCAGAAAAGGTGTTGGAAGAGCCCACCAACTGATAGGATTTAAAGTGTACACTATCTTGCAGATTGAGTAGGATGGGTAGAACAACTGGAAAGAGACTGGTTGATAAGTATAAGTAACCTGGTCCCAAGCCATAAAGCTATCAGCACCTTGAATCACATCTGAAACAAGCTGGTAGCTATTCTAATAACCAAAGGGAAGTTTTTCTATCAACAATTAGTGCAGTGTCTTTAGCATAGTGAAATGTATTTCTCAGGTAGTACCTGATTTTTTTCACTCTGCACTAATGGTAGCTGGATGTCCTTTAAAGGCAACTCTGTACATGATGATGAAATATGGTTACTGTAGCAAAGTTTTCATATTCCTGCTAAGCCATATAGCTGGTGTGCTAGCACAAGTTAGGCAATGGTTCTCTTGGCCACATCCTCCACATACCTTTCCAGCAGTAGCTATGTGATAAGGAGGAATTCTAAGTTGTAGACCTACCATGCCAAAGATACTGTGGCTTCTCTCATGAAATGACGTTAAGGCAGCCAAAACCCTTATTTCATCTCATTCAGATATTAACAATCTTCAGTGACTGGAATAAAATATCTGTAACCTAAATGGTTTGTGCATTGATATGAATTTAAAGTGATATCATCAGCGGCTTCCGGTTCCGGCGACGGCGGCGACGGGCGAACTTAGGGTTCGCTCGCCGCTTTGATCCTTTTCCTGCCCCCCCACGGGGGCGAGAAGCCCCTTGTTTGGGGCTTCTCCCGTAAAGCCGGCTCAACAGGGAAGCCCCCCCCCCCACGGCAGTGGGGAGAGCGACCCTGCTCCTCGGCTTAGGTGGAAGAGGACATGCTGCGGGGGGTCTTCCCTTCGCCAAAGGTTGGCGGCACCATTTAACTCCATGAAGAGAGAAGATCGGAAGAGTCGGGAGGCTTTTCGGGACCTCAGCTGCGAGCGGAGAGTGAGCGTTTAAAACTTTTTTTTTGTGTACTGTCAGCCGGGCTGAAAGGGACTGGAGGGGGGCGTTTGTTTCAAAAAAAAACCCCTTGGACTAAAAGCGGCACTCGGAAATGCCTCGTTGTGAGGAATCGGAAACTTTTAATCTGGATGGTCTTTAACAAGGGAAAGTACTTTGTGGCTTGTTTGCAATTATGTCTCGAGGTCTGGCTGAAACAGTTTCTTTTTTGCTTTTTAACCGCTTTCTCCCTCGGGCTCTGAGTTTGGGCGGAAAATGGCTTCTCTTTGTCCCCGACTGACTATGACCTATGGAAAATTACCAGTGTCTCTTTGCAACTTGGACTTCCTCTAATTATTGATGAAGAATTTTCTTTTTTTGGATTTGTGTTTTCCTTTCTGGATTGCCTTCGTTATTATACCTATGGAGTTGGAAAAGCGTTTCTCTGTTGGTTTCTGAATTTTGCAGCTGTACAACTTTGAGAACTCTGGACTCCTGATCTGCCTTACCAGCCCCACCCTAAAAACGCCATTTTACTGGCACGGATTTTAATAGCTAAACATGGCACAAGAAGCAACGCTCGCAAGCCTTGAACAAAGAATGACTGCCCTTGAAACTGTTATACAAAATTTGGTATCAGAAATTAAGGCCCAGAGGGCAGAAAATGTCAACTTTAAAAAGGAACTATTGGACACTCGAAAACAAGTGCTTGAGAATACACAGAAGAATGAAGAATTGAAAGGGGGGCTGGAGGGGGCTAAGGGAGAGATTAAAAATGTTTCTAATGAGGTTGTGGAAATAAATGCGCATGTGACTAGGATTGATTTGGAAAGGATGACATATTTTTTGAGATTCCAGAATGTTTCTGAGATGGATGGTGAATGTCTCCCTGATCTTATGAGTACAATTATTGCAGACTATTTACATAAACCTAAAGAAGAGATCAGAGGGGACATTGACCTAGTCTACAGAATAAATTCTGCATATGCTAGGATGAATGAAGTACCCAGAGAGATACATGTAAAATTTGTTAGAAGGTCAACCAGAGAGGAAATCTTGAAGGCGCAAAGAGGGAGTCCTATGATTTACCAACAAAAGGAGATTACCATCTTGAAGCAGATTCCAAGAAAAATTAGAGAAGCCAGAAGGAAATTTTCCTTCTTGTCTAAAACATTGTTTGATCATGGGATCTGGTTCAAGTGGGTGATACCCGAAGGGATGCTGGTGTTCTGGGAAGGAGGTAGAGTAAAGATTAAAACAGTTGCTGAGGCGGAAGCCTTTCTTAAAAAACATTCCTCTGTCCTGGGAGAAGATCCAGGGGGGGCAGGGGGAGCCATGGCCCCGCCCGCTGGGGGCCCGGGGGAGAAGGGGGAAGATACAATTGCCAAGAGACTTAGATCTAAAAAATAATTTTGCCCTGGTTTTTCTTTTGAGTAATATTGTATGATATTTGTAATCTGGATTTTTGCAATTGACTGACAGTATATAACTGAAAAATTTAGGAATATGTACTTGCTCCCAGCTTGTAGTGTTATGTGAAATGTTTCTTTTCTTTCTTTTTAATAATGTAATTTGAGGTTCCGGAGGAGCCGACGACTTTGACGTGACCACTCTCAAAATTTCTATGTAACCCTTACCCTACCCCACAAAAAATGTAAACTCAATAAAACTTTTTCAATTAAAAAAAAAAAAAGTGATATCATCAGCATAAATCCAGGACTGACAGGTAATCTTCCTCAGTGCCTTTATGTCATTGTTATGTAATGGGGAGAGAACTGAACACTACTCTCTACATGTGAGTGGTAATTGAGCCTTCTCTCTTATAGTCATTGACTGAAAATACCAGCTAATGAAGGAACAGAATCACTCTATTGTAGAGCAGTGGCTCCAATACTCAGCTCATAAAAACAGTAAAGATTGATCAGAATGCTACTGAGAAATGGAGTAGGATTAGAGGGTGGATGCTACCTTCAATAAGCTCTCCAGGTCCAAATCCTGACTGAAAAAGTCCAGATAATGTTTTTCTTCTAGGGGGCTTTGTGTATATACATATATATATATGTAATTTAATCTCTAATTTAATCTCTAATTTAATTTATTGATCAGCTCATAAAACTAACACACACACACACACACACACATATGTGTGTGTGTGTGTGTTAGTTTTATGAGCTGATCAATAAATTAAATTAGAGATTAAATTAGAGATTAAATTACATATATATATGTATATTACATATATATATATATGTAATTGTATATATATATGTAATATATATATATGTAATTAAATTACATATATATATATATATATATATATATATGTATTTTGTGCAACCTCAGCCATCGTAGCATGTTTAAATGAGAAATATGTGATTATTAAGGTGTAATAGTAAGTAGTAGCTACATAACAATTAGTAAAATTAATTGGGAAAATAGGAGTGGTTTACCCATTTAGAAAGTAGTTTCTTTTGTGAAGTACAACCACTAGTCTTAGTTGCCATCAAATCTATACAAAGTTGAGGTCATTAACTAAAGTTCTATATAAAAAAATTAGATGTCTAAAATATAATAAAAATGTATAAGAATGTTAGTAGTTTTAAAAATGTCTAATTTGGGGTTGTTGTTTTTTCCTGTTCCTTCATGAAGAACCTGACTTCATTGAATGGAAGGATGATAGTGATTATGAGCATGATGAACAATGTAGTGAATCAGAAGGTAATGAAGTTCCTTTGGATATATTGGACACAGATTCATGCACAAACAGCACTTCCAAAGCCAATGGAGAGAAGGAAGATGAGCCCTCAAAGGTAAAAAAAAAAGTTTAAGATTGAGGTCTTTTTTCTTAATAAAACAGTTTTTATTGGCTTTTTCAATATATATAGGAAAAAGGGTTTATAAGGTATATAATAACATTTTAGTGGCTTCCATGTCGGGGGTGGTGGTCACCTCCGATGCTTTGTACAAATACAGTGTAAAAAAAAGAGCAAATGGCAAAAGATACATATATATCACATTATATAATTCATACATTCAATCTTTTGTTTTTTCTTACCATCCCTTTTCACGAATTACAGTAATAATTTCAAAGTAAACTCATTTTTGAGATCTGAGTCTTTTTGCTATTGTTTCTTCTTCCTCCTTCCCGCCGATGGGCGGAGCCATGACCCCTCCCGCTCCCTCTTCTTCATCCCCTAGGAGTAAGGAGTGCTTCTTAAGAAAGGCCTCCGCCTCTCCTATTGTTTTAACTCTAATTCTGCCCCCCTCCCAGAACACCAACATTCCTTCAGGTATTAACCACTTGAACCAAACTCCTTTTTTGTACAATTTTTTAGACAAGAAGGAGTACTTCCTTCTTATCTCTCTAATTTTTTTTGGAATTTGTTTCAGAATGGTAATCTCTTTTTCTTGATATTTCAAGCCCCCCCCCCCCGTTGCGCCCTCAATATCTCATCCATTGTGGACCTTCTTAAAAATTTAATATGAACCTCTCTTGGTACATTGACTGCGCATGCGCGAAGAATGGTGGTCTGCCGCCGAGCTCGATGAGGACTATGGGGGTTGAAGTGGAGTAGGGCATGTCGCCTGGCCCGTTTAACATCTTTGAGGGCCAGGCTCAGTGAGCCGCCCACCTAGGCAGCCTTTAGAGGCTAGGATGATCTCCCGGGGTGGGCTGGCGGCTCACATAGAGCGTTTGGAGTGGTGCCGGCCGAGGGCTCCGAACGCCGAACACCAAACACCACGCCGAGGCGCTGAGGTTATTACCGGCGCGGCGTGGAGAAGCGGAGCCGGGATGGCCGGGCTGGAGATGTGGCATCATCAGCGTGAAGAAGGCCAGATGGGGAGACCGGACGCTTGAGAAGGCTGGTAAGGCCGGGGAGGCCGGACGGGCCCGGGCCTGGCCGCCCAGAGAACACCTAGGCCGGCATGGTAACATCGGAGGAGGAGGAGCAGAGCCGGGATGGCCGGGCAGGAGATGCGGCATTATCGGCGTGAGGAAGGCCGGACGGGGAGGCCCGACGCTTGAGAAGGCCGGTAAGGCCGGGTAACATCGGAGGCCGTATGGCTGGGCCGAATGAACAACTGGGCCCGGTAGGCCGAAGGTAGGCCGAAGGACCTGGGCCGGGCCGAAGAACACCTGGCCTGGCAGGCCGAAGGACGATTGGTGGATGCTGGGGTTGCGTCGGGGCCGGGGGCTGTACCAAGAGGCTGGCCAGGAAACATCTGCGCTGAGGCCTTCAGAGGTTGGTAGTAGAGGCCCGAGGCCTTTGGCCGGGGAGAACAGGCCTCGGCTAAAATAATATCTGTAGCCGAGGCACTTTGAGATGCCTGGTGTGGTGGGGCTGGAGGAGGCTGATTAACAGCTGGGCTTGGACTATAGAAGAACACAGGCCGGAACTGGACTACAGCTAGACGGCCGGACCTGCCCTCCAGCCCCAGCTCCACACACATATATGGACAAACTTTCTCCACCTCCTACGACTATTTCGAACTTAGAGCCAGACTATATTGTTCCTGGGTTGACTTGAACTGTATATTTATAACATCTATTTATAATACTTTTAACATTCTAGTATAACATTCAAGCAATTTTGATGCCCTTACTTACAACTCTCATGACCTCTTATACTTTTTATATCTATTTGTATTTATTATGTCGTACTCTAGAGCAGACTTGATTCTACTGCGAGAGTCCCCTCTCTCGCAGGTTTGGCCCTCCGCGCTAACGAGGGCCCACCTTGATGAGGGATTTTTTAATCAAGAGAGGTGGGCGAAACGCAGTCTTAGGGGTTTTTTAAGGAAATTCTTTATTCGGATTTTAGGGGGTTCCAGGGAGGGGGATGGGATCAGTCAGGCTGAGGGCGGGACCAAAACCAAGCCGACGGGTGGAATTAAAAAGGAAGCGGACGGGTCTGGTAAGGAGAGGGGGACTAGGGAGGTTCCGGAAGAAGGTCGCTCTATTCCAACGGTCATGGAGAGGGGCAGGTGCGATGGTAGACAAGGATCCCATCAACGGTTGGGCAAACGTGGCCGATGGTTACAAGCGGTCACATGCCCCAACCCCCGCAATCTAGGTGGTCAGGGCTTACAGAACCAGGGCCTCAGACTGATGCTATGCAACGCCAGGTCCGTTGTCAACAAAAAACCCCTCATTAACGACCTTGTGTCGGAGGGGGAGCCGGACCTGGCGGGAATTACAGAGACCTGGCTGGGCGGAGAGGGAGGACTTCCTCCCGTGACTGATGGAACGCACGGTAACCTGGTGGGCACATTTCCACGAGAGGGAGGACTTCCTCTCGTGGAAATGTGCCCACCAGGTTACCGTGCGTTCCATCAGTCACGGGCCCAAGCAGGGGGGGGGTGGCAGTCATTGTCAGGGAAGGTCTTGAGCCAAGAGAGACCACTGTGCCATAGATAACCGGTTGTGAGTCCCTCTGCGTGAAGTGGGGCCCAGGGAGGCAGTTGGGCTTGCTGATTGTGTATCTGGCTCCCCGCTACGTATCAGCAGCCCTGCCCGAGCTCCTCGAGATGATCGCCAAGATGGCGGTTGAGACCCCCAGACTGCTAGTCATGGGGGACTTTAACCTGCCATCGGTAGGCGAGACTTCCGAGGTAGCTCGGGAGTTCATGGCCTCCATGATGGCCATGGACCTGACCCAAGTAATTCAGGGCCCCACACACGAGGGAGGACACACACTGGATCTTATTTTTGTCTCTGGCCAGTGGATGAGTGATCTGGGAGTTGGGGATTTAGTCATCGTACCCCTGTCATGGTCAGATCACTCACTTCTCCGGTTCGACTTTCCCACCGCTACACCCTACTGCGGGGTGGCGGAACCGGAATATCCTAGATGGTTCCGCCCCAGGCGCCCGATGGAACCCGAAAGGTTCCAGAAGGAGCTTGGGCCATTACCTGTAGCCCTGACCCGCGCCCGGATAGAGGACCTAGTAGGCCTCTCTTGCGGCAGCGAACCACCCTGGCTCCCTGGTTCTCCGAAGAGCTGAGGGCGATGAAGCACTGCAAGAGACACCTAGAGAGGAGATGGAGATCCACACGCTCTGAATCGGACCGAACACAGGTAAGAGCGCATTTGAGGACTTACATTGTGGCGATAAGAGTGGCCAAGCGTCGGTATTGTGCCACTCTTATCGCGTCCGCAGATAACCTCCCTGCCGCCTTGTTTGGGGTGACCCGCTCCCTCCTTCACCAGAGGCCGCGGGAAGCCCCTTTGCAGGGCAGAGCAGAGGAATTTGGAGAGTATCTGCAAGGCAAAATCGCCCAGATTCGGAGCGAGTTGGTCTCCACCAAAAGTGGTCCGGAGGAGGCGTCGGAAGCAGGTCTTGAGGCACCATTCTGGGAGGAGTTTGACTCTGTTACTTCCGATGATATGGACAGGTTGCGTAGGAGACTGAGGGTCACCACATGTTTATTGGACCTGTGTCCCTCCTGGCTTGTACTGGCATCCTGGGAGGTTTCACGAGGCTGGCTCCAGGAAATAGTGAATGCTTCTTTGAGTGAGGGGTTCTTGCCTACCTTCTTGAAAGAGGCGGTGGTGAGGCCTCTCCTCAAGAAGCCTTCCCTGAACCCAGCATTGTTAGTAAATTACCGTCCGGTCTCCAACCTTCACTTTTTGGTGAAGGTTGTAGAGAGTGTGGTGGCACAACAGTTCCCACGTCATCTGGAGGAAATTGATTATCTGGACCCACGCCAGTCCGGTTTCTGGCCCGGTCACAGCACCGAGACGGCATTGGTCGCGTTGGTGGATGATCTCTGGAGGGCCAGAGATGGGGGTTGTTCCTCCATCCTGATCCTATCACAAGCCTCTCGGCAGCTTGTGATACCATTGGCCATGGTATCCTATTGCATCGGCTGGAGGGGTTGGGGGTGAGGGGCACTGTTTTACGGTGGTTCTCCTACCTCTCCGGTCGGTCACAATTTGTATTGGCAGGGGGGCAGAAGTCGACCTCGAGGCCTCTCACTTGTGGGGGTGCCTCAGGGGTCGGTCCTCTCGCCCCTCTTGTTCAATACATATATGAAGCCACTGGGTGAAATCATACGTGGGTTTGGGGTAGATTACCATCTGTACGCGGATGACACCCAGCTGTACATCTCTACCTCAAACCACCCCAACGATGCCATCGAAGTGATGTCCCGGTATCGGGAAGCCTCTCTCTGTCTGTCTGTCTGTCTGCCCCCCACCCCCCGCGGAGCCTCCTCAGCTCAGCCCGCCGCGGTTACTCACTTGCTCGCCTTAGCCTGGCCCGGCCGGCCGGCTGCTGCGTTCGCTCAGGCTACTTCCAGGCTCCGTGTGTGGGCGGGAAGGAACGGCATTTGGACGCCGGTTCCCTCCAATCGCACTGGAAGTAGCCTGGCCGCCCACTCGCCCGTCCGCTCGCTCAGGCTACTTCCAGGCTCCGTGTGTGGGCGGGAAGGAACAGCATTTGGACGCTGGTTCCCTCCAATCGCCCTGAAAGTAGCCCTGGGGAGGCTCCGCGGAGAGAGGGAGAGAGGGAATCGGCGGCCAGTAGGGAGGGTTGCTCCGGCAGGTCCCAGGAGTTCCACCGTCGGCGAGGGTGGAGGAAGAGCCGCACTCGAGGGGCTGAAGAGCCGCATGCGGCTCACGAGTTGCGGTTTGCCGACCACTGCCTTAGTGTCACTGGTCACGTTAATCAACCAAGTAAATGGCAGGCTGCTCAGTTACTCCCTCTGGCCATTACAAGTTCTTGTTGAGATGACTTTGATTCCCACGGGCATTATCACTGTTATGTCTGGCACCTGGGAGGAAATTATCCCACACCCTGTAGTTCCACCTTCCCCCATATGTATGGCAACTAAGAAAGGAAATAAAAATAACATGGCTTCAGATAAAGTCATTTTCAGAGTTAATATGGAGTTGGTTTATAAAGGGCTTCAGTATTCTCCAGTAGAGGGAGACAGGAACCATTTTTTTGAAGTTTTAATTTAGAAGAAAATTGATAATTTTATGTGCTTTATCCTTTTACTGAAATACTACAAATACTTTTTAAAAATAGGTTGTAAAAATTAAATGTTTGGTCAACTATCAGTAGGTAATACAATAAATGCAGAATATGTGATAAATGTGACATCTTAATCCCAGATTAAGCAATAGGAGCTCTTCAACATTAAAATTGGGGGAATAATATTTAAAGATTAGAGAAAGGGGGAGCATTGTTATTATTAGTGTAATCTAATTTTCATTGCAACACTGTTCCAAAATGCCAGCAGTGCTACTGAAAAGCAGTATTTTCTGGCCACAGTTCTTTCTTGTTCTCAAAAGTGGGAAATATCAATTGTTTCTCCAGAGATGACCATACAGGTTTATTTGTGAGCCACCAAAATTTGTTTTTGATAGAGGTGAGTAAAGATAGGTTTAATAAATAAAGTCAAATGGATTCTAGTTCAAGTAAGAAATCCGGAGGTACAGTAAACCAAGCTTTGTATAGTTTAATGTGTTACATGAACCCAGCCATGTTTTGTAAATCATGGTTTATGGCTTTAGTGGCATGACAGGCTATTGGGATGGAAGTGTGCCTTCAAATCTTTTCCTCTTAAAGTTCTCTTGGCCCCTATCTTTTGTCCTATAGGAGTGGCATGGTCATCCTAGCTGTCATCAAATATCTTCTACATCTGGCATTATAATTGCGATAAAGCAACTCTAAATTAATTTTAAATTTTCACTGATCTTTTAATCAAGATCAGAAGAAACACTCATACTATGATCAATAAAAAATAATAAAGAGGCCACAAATGAAAATCAGCTAAAAGAAACATTAGTAAAAATGCTAATTGGATATGTGCTATCAATAGAAATTTGGATTACAGATATCAGTCCTTTTCCCTATTGGGAAATTAATATTAATTTTTATTTAAAACATCTAAATGTAGAACAACCTCTTTTAGCTTTAAATATTAAAATGCAGGTAATTGGTTTTGGAAAAAAATAGATTACAAAGTTATTCCCGACCAGAACAATTGGAAATAAATGGAACAAGAAAAGAGATTATGGAGTAGGTACAAGAACTCCTGGAGACCACAAGATGGTGCTTTCCTGCTAAGAGAAAACTTGCCTTAAAGAGGTGAATGAACACACATTCCTTGATGATAGGGTTCCAGTTGACAGTAAATATAATGCTTTAAGGAGAGGAGCATATAAACACAGAAAAAACAAATATTAAATTTAGCCTTTCTAGTCCATTTCTTCTTAGGTAATATCCCTTGAATCAGACTTTCCTTCTCATTTAATCCACCTAGACTTCTGTTCTGCTTTTTGGAAGTTCTAAAGTAAACTCTAAAGTTTAAACTTGGGTTGAAGAGATATTAACTTTCTTCACTATATCATATTCATTATATCATGTAGCTTCATATTTGACTCTCTTCTCCTCGAATTATGTCTTTAGTTTTTAAAAATGCAAATTATCTTCTTCCTGGAGGGTGTTAGAATGAGGAGCATCTCTCTCTTCCTATGTGTCAAGGTGAGCATCATGTAAAGCAGCAGATTCATAGTATCTGAGCCTGTGAAGCCTATGTGGCATGAAAAAGCGGGAGAATTTTAAATATGGTGAATATGGGCTGCCTTTCACAGCAACTCAAATAAGTTATCATATTTTTCGGACTATAAGATGCACCGGAGTATTAGATGCACCAAGATTTTGAAGAGGTACATTTAAAAAAAAAGTTTTTGCCCTTCCCGGCCCCAGGAGCACTCTGCAGGCCTCCCACACCCTCTGCACGCCCCCCCCTTTTTTTTTTGAAAAATGGGGCATGCAGAGCGTTTGGGAGGCCTGTAGAGTGCTCCTGGGGGCCAGGGAGGGCAAAAGCAAGCAAAAAAGGGCCCATTTTTTGGGAGGGCTAGGGAGGACAAAAATGGCATGGAGAGAGTTTGGAAGGCCTCCAGAATGTTCCTGGGGGCTGGGGAAGGCAAAAACACCCCTATTTTCTGCTCATTTTTGTCCTCTCCAGCCCGAAGGAGCACTTTGCAGGCATCCCAAACCCTCTATGAGTCCATTTTTGTGAAAAACGGATGCACGAAGTGGGGTTTCAGGAGGCAAAAAATGTTGTATTCAGTGTAAAAGGTGCACCCAGATTTTCACCCTCTTTTTTGGGGGAAAAAGGTGTATCTTATACTCCAAAAAATACAGTAACCAAGAGAACTGCTGTTACTAGCAACTTCTTATATTAAATGGCATGCTACATTCAGTTTATTGCTTAAAAAGTGTTTATATGCCTCTTAATTCAGTATAATAAGACTGTCTTGCCTGTTTATGTGCTCAGTAAATAAAGAAGTTATGGACAAGACAAACATCTGGGTGTAGCTATTATACGGAAAAATAAATAACACCTAGAGGTAATCCTTGACTTACAACCATAATTGAACCCCAAATTTCTGTTGCTAAGTGAGATATTTGTTAAGTGACGTTTTCCCCATTTTACAACATTCCTTATTATAGTTGTTAAGTGACTCTGGCTTCCCCATTGACATTGCTTGTCAGAAAGTCATAAAAGATTATCACACGGCCCCAGGATACAGCAACTGTCATAAGTATGAATCAGTTGCTAATCTGAATTTTGATCAGGTGACCTGGGGGATGCTGCAAAGGTTGCAATTATGAAAAAAATGGTTATAAGTCACTTTTTGAGGTGCTGTTGTAGTTTTGAGTAGTCACTAAATGAACTGTTGTAAGTTAAGCACTACCTGTGTAGAATAGGTGATATCTGGTTGAACAGAAATAACTGGGAGAGGGATCTAGGCAGTGGTGGGTTTCAATTTTTTTTAGAACCTCTTCTGTAGGCGTGGCCTGCTTTGTGGGAGTGGCTTGCTGGCTATGTGACTGAGTAGGAGTGGCTTGGCAGTCATGTGACGGGGTGGGCGTGGTCAACACGTAAAATGTGGTGAAACTCACTTAACAACGCTCTTGCTTAGCAACCAAAATGTTGGCTCAGAAACTCTAGCATTTGAAGCACGCACATCTTAAAGCTGTCAAGTTACAAGACCCTTGCACCCCTAACGTTTTATAAAAAAAAACTCCCAGAGGTGTTCAAACTTGACAGCTTTAAGACTTGTGGACTTCAACTTCCAGAATTCTTCCTCCAATCATTTGGCTCAGGAACTCTGACATTGAAGTGTGCAAGGCTTAAAGCTGTCAAGTTACAAGGGTTAGGTTACCCCTAACCCTTTAGAAAAAAAACCCCAGGGGTATTCAAACTTGGCAGCTTTAAGACTTGTGGACTTCAACTCCCAGAATTCCTCCTCTCACTCTACATCTTGATGATGTGCGGACAGGTGGGGGGAGGGAGCTGGAACCGGTTCTAAATGGCACTGTAGATTTGTGGAACCTCTTCTATAGAAGAGGTTAGAACTGGTTAGAACCACCCCTGGATCTAGGTGTCCTAGTGGACAACCTCTTTGAGTATGAGCCAGCAATGTGCTGCAGCTGCCAAAAAAAAGCCAATGCAGGCTGCATCAATACAGAGATAATATCAAGGTCATGTGTTGCATTGATAAGGCCACACTTAAAATATTGTATCCAGTTGGGGTCACTATGATACAAAAAATATGTTGAGATATTTTTTTTGACTAAGACTAAGGGTGACATGATAGCGGTCTTCCAATACTTGAAGGGCTATCATAGAGAAGTGGGATCGACCTATTTGCTGAAACTTTGAGAACAGGACAAGTTTATTAACGAGAAATCTAACATAGAATGAAGGAGAAGTTTCCTAACAGAGAGAACAATGAATACTGGAACAGCTGGAATTTGTGGGTACTCTATTGCTGGAGGTTTTCAAGAAGAGATTCGACAATAATTTGTCCGGAGTGGTGTAGGGTCTCCTGCTTGAGCAGGGGGTTGGATTGGAAGACCTCCTAGGTCTCTTCCAACTCTTATTTTGTTAGATATGGTTGAAACAGCAATATGAGGAATCTAGTCTACATCCTTAGTTGTGATTATTTTTATTGTTCAAGTGCAGACTTGTAAAAATGAATGTGTAGTGGAAGCTGATAATACTGCTACAGGTTTCCATATATGATTAAACACTGTATGCAGAGGTTTTGGATTTAAGTGTACAAATCTCATTTTGTTTGTTATATTAGTAATGGTTGGTTAGCTTTTCTAATACTGTGTTCAGATAATATCTTACCACAATATGTTTTTATAGAATTGTACATTGTAGCACTACATAGATTGATGGTCTCTCACCAATTTCTTTTTTAGTCCGTTCTTCATACATGCCAAAAATTATAGTTTTCTTTTTTTGACAAAACAATAAAATTGTGTTTCATGCTTTGTAAATAAACCAGGATATTAAGCAACTTTAATCCGTAGCATTACATAAGAACTGTATTTTGAAGCCAAAATAAAATCTGGTTTAAACCTAATTAAATATTTTGTATTTAACATACGATTTAAATTCACAAACCCTTGGATTGTGTGAGTTTATTTCATTTTTGTTCCTGACTGGCTTCTGACATTTTTGCCATCTTTTATTTTTGTGTCATATTGTATTTTTAATATTTTTACTTTTGAATTAAACAGAGTTGTTTGGGAGTCAAGTGAAATACAAATTAATTATTATCTCTTCACAACAATATGAAGTCACAGCTGCCAGTTCTTTAGATGGTGTTGGTGTTCTTATGCATTGAGTTCTTCCCAATAACCAAAGATGTTGTAGTGTATCCACATAGTATAAGTTCAAATTCAAACAGTGCCCTTTTGTAGTTGATGGATGAACATATCAATATGTAGAATTTCTAAGTGCTGTCCAAAATGTTTTGGTATCGCACCCAATGTTCCAATAACCACTGGGACCACTACAACTGGTTTATGCCATAATCTTTCAATACTGATTTTCAGATCTTGATACTTTGTGATGTTCTTCAATTCTTTGTGTTCAACTACCCCTTCGTATTGTTACATCAATTATCCATACTTTCCTCTTTTCAACTACATTTATATTTGGTGTGTTATGAGCCCAGGCTTTACTAGTCTGTATTAGGAAATTCCACAATATTTTAACCTGCTAATTTTCCACTACTTTTTCAACTCTATGTTCCCACCTATTTTTCATTAATGGTACATGGTAATTTCTACAGGTGTTCCTGTGAATCATTTTGGCAATTATGTTATATCATTGTTTATAATCAGTTTGTGCAATTGTCTTGTACGAGATGAATATAAAATCGGTTTCTTCTGCTTCTTTTCACAATCATTTGTTGATTTTTCAATTCTGACCTTGATCGCCTTCATTTAAATAATTTGGTCTTGCACAGCCAAAATCAAGTCTTCATTTCTTTTTCTTTTTTAAAGTCTTGTTGTATGCCATTTTGCATACATTTTGCTTTTATCCATCTTCCCCTCAATCTGTTGTGGAAATTGACCATGCAATGTTTTTCCTTGCCAGCATTCTGGTCTCTTTTTATTACATTGTTTTATTATACATGTTTTCTTTCATGCACGTTTTGTGAGTTTCAATTTTTAACTTGTATCAATGTTTATTATCATTTCAGAATTCCTGGCTTCATATTTTTTTATGCATAACTTGATTTATTAAGACAAGTTGCCATTGTGTAAACATGGCCATTGACTTTACCAGAGTAATACTGCATTATAAATATAAGGAGAGGGAATTAGAGGTATAACACAAAGAATTTAATTTTATGGCAGTGGGGCTGAGTTATCTACTGAGCTGCTATTAGTAAATGGCTTTGCTACTTTGGAAGTTACAGAGCTAAGCTTGCAAGAGAAACTGGTTGTTAATTGTATGAATATTAAATTTATCACAAAAATAACTTGGTTTGAAATATTAACAGTTCTACTTTATAATTGCTTGCTGTGAAACTGATTACTTTTTAAAAACAATAAAAATACAATACTCTTGACAATATTTTAAAGCAAAATACTAAGGCATTCACAGCTGTTTTCTGAGTTAATCATCCGATTATCCTCATGGTGATATGCTATTCATATAACAAATGTAGCCAGAGGATTAAACTGTTGTTTGTCCTGATACCATTCCAGATCCTAGTCTTTTTCTACTCATCCTAAATGCTAGTTTGTTGTATTTTTAAAGATGGGTGTCAGAACATTTAACTTAGTTAATCTGTAACTGGGCTTTGTAGCCCGTCATGTTTACAATCTATACTTGAAGTTAACATGATATAAAGGAAACATATTTAAACTTTACTAGTATTTAAGATTCTGACATATTAAGCAGTGCTTAATGAAAACATGGTAAACATTCTTGATCTTCTCATGGTCTACTATTGAAGATGGCTTTGAGCATTAAAGGCTGATACTGCGCTTATTCCCATTGTATTAAGCAATACCTTTTAATAAAATTCAATCTGGTACATAGAAAACAAAAGTAGCTGAACCAAATGCTGCACAAAATCAATTTTTAATAGCCAGAGTACAGAAATGTAACTCCTGCTATGAATGACAGAAAAAAATTAGTCCAACATCAACATCCCCATCCCATTCGTCTTGGAGGCACTATTTAAGGTGCTTCTGTATTGAAAGGATTAGCTGGTAACATCATTGCCCAGGGCACATGGGGGTTGGGGGGGGATTCCTTTCATGTCCCTGTCAAATTGCTGGAGCAAATGACAGACATTCATTTGAATGATGGAATAAGGAGAGAAAACAAATTAGTTCAACATCAAATTAGTGATAATTGGAAAAATTGGCCTGTTGTTCGATATAGACTAGCTAGCATGCCTGAGTCACTTTGGTTTTGTTTTTATTTTGGTCTTTGGCCTGCAGTCATCATTGCAACATTATCTTTTTCACTTTCTACTCAGGTATTTCCCTAGAAATCAGGAAGGTCTTCTTTTGTCCTTCACTTGGTCAATTTGGTAATTGGCTGCAGAACTGAACCTGCAATTCTATTGAAGACAGTTCTGCCCACTAGAAATAGAAAGACTTTGTTAAATGCTTATCCAATCCACTTTTTAATGTATTATTTATTAATTTGTTTACCATCCATCTTGTTTCAAAGTGCCTCCTAGCAGCTTTCAGCATAAAAATATATTAAAATCATCAGAAATAAATATTCCTTAAAGTAAAATCATGGTCACAAGAAAGGGAAGGAGGGAGCTGGATATGAGGGTGGGAAGTGGGATTAGCTCTTAATTAATCAACCACCTCCAATGTGATACTCCGATATTGGGTCTGCCAGCCATCTGGTTTTAAACGTCTTGCAGAAGGTCAGAAGGGTGGGAGCCAATCTCACCTCAGGGGTTAAGATATTCCACGGCAGAAAAGGCTTTTCTGTTGAACCTTGCCAGTCAAAATTCCTTGACTGACAGGATCCTCAGTATGTCTCCTCTGCTGGCACGGGTGGAGCAGGCTAGTCCCATCATATTGAGATAGTTCCGTGCCATTTAGGGCTTTAAAGGTGATAACCAACATCTTGAATTGCACCTGGAAGCAAACTGGCAACCAATGCAACTCATGGAGCAGTGGTGTAACGGACCACTCCAGGGGCCCTAAGAACTGCCCATACTACCGCAGTCTGCATCAGCTGTAGCTTCAAATGCTCTTCAAGGATAACCCATGTAGAACGATTTAATTGAAATGTATAGTGTACTATCCCATTCTGAGAACTTGAGATAGGTGATGAAGTGTTTTTAAATTAAAGGAATTTATATTGGGGAAAAATTTAGTTCTGATGTGAGTAAACCATGTTAGAGACAGGGAAATGTTCAAAACTATTTAGTAAATAATCTAATTTAGCAATTAGACATTTCTCTGTTATATATTTTTTTTTCAAAATAGGCCCTGCAACAAGTATTCAAATTAAGTGAGTGGCAATATTTGCATTGAGATGAATGGAATAGTTCATCTGCTTATTATGTAAGATGCAATGACTTCAGAGTAATAACATTTAGTATCAGAACATTTTAAAAATTGCTTGTATTTGTGTGTGTGTGTGTGTGTGTGTGTGGTTCCATGTAGTTGTCTGTATATTCTAAAAGATGTTTTTACTTTATTTCTCTCTCATATTGAAACAATGTTTGTCTGTTCCTTCTATTGTGTAATATAAAATACAGTTGTTTTAAGAGGCACTAGCACTATTCTCTGATATGGAATCTGTGTCAGACTGATGACCTAATGCCTGATGGCAGATAACATGCCTGTGTTCTTATGTGAAATGTTTTACTCATACCTGTGGATAACGATGACACACTGGATGTGTGTATGGTTTACTAGAATTTTGAGTAAATACAAACAGTTCAATTGGCAAAAGATTATGTCAAGGCTTTTCTTCCAAGTTTGCTTGTTATATATTTCTGGAGTATTTTGTGTGGAACAGGGAGATCCATCTTGCCCAATTCAATTTAGGAATAATGTATTTTATTCTACCACTTCATTTTACTATATATGCAAACAAGGATCTATTACAGTGCAGTAGATTGAAAATAGTATATTGATCACAAATTGTGCTCTAATTGATTTAAAATTCCTGTTAGAATTTAACAATATATTGTTTCTCCTTTGCTGAACCTGAGGATTTCAAACAGCTATGGAAGTTTTCATTTTTTCTCAAATATTTTGAATTAACATTTTCAAAACATAAGAAAATAACAAAATGAAAATGCTTTTGAATATACTTCAAATCCTCTTATCTATGTGTCCTTATCAATATGTCTTTCTTGCCAGCTCTGTGGAATAGTTTACCATTGTCTTCTGGGATTCTTTTGATTTCCTAATTTAGCTGTTGAATCCCATCTCCCCCCGCCCCCCCCCCCCGCCCCAAGCTCCATTTTGCTGTTGCAGCCAAAAACGGAGCTCAGGAGCCCACTTTCACTGGCAGAGTATTCAGGCCACCACAGGCGCCCCTGATATGAGTGATGTTGAGCTGGCCACACCCATCCTGGCCATGGCCACCCTTGCCCCTTGAGGTCAAACACAACCCTGATGCATCCCTCAGTGAAATTGAGTTTAACAACCCCCAAAGGGGGTTGATGGATACATTGTTTAGGTAAAGATAAAAGTTCCCCTCGCACATATGTGTTAGTTGTTCCCAACTCTAGAGGGTGTTGCTCATCTCCGTGGTCATGTGGTCGGCATGACTACATGCCGAAGATGCATGGAACGCTGTTACCTTCCAACCAAAAGTGGTTCCTATATTTCTACTTGCATTTTTACATGCTTTCAAACTGCTAGGTTGGCAGAAGCTGGGACAAGTAACAGGAACTCACTCCGTTACGTGGTACTAGGGATTCGAACCGCCGAACTGCTGACCTTTCTGATTGACAAGCTCAGCGTCTTAGCCATTGAGCCACCGCGCCCCCTATATATATTATTTAAGAAGCATCAAATATGTGTGCATCAGGACAGCATATGTTTTAATATATGACTTCTGTAGTGTTTGCTAGCTTTTGGCATTTTTAGAGAGATTGAGATTCCAGCAATCTGGTCACTTCAGGCCTGTGTGTCTGTTTTCTTTCCATTTTTTAGATAGATAATGTTCTTTTCTTAGATGTATATCTATATAATTTTACATCTGCTTTATTTCACAAGGGGAAAGCCTGCTACATACTTGTGCTTTTGTTCATGCTGCTGCTGGCTTTTGAATAGAGGGAATATAGCCAAACAGCATATGATAAACAGGGGCCAGTGTGGTAAAACTGTGCTATTACTGGTTAATATGGAGGGTGGAACAAGCTGGAGCAAAGAGAGAAAGACAAACAATTGTTTGCATTCCATTGATATCTATGCTTCATTGGGAGCACTCGCTTGTTATAATGAATTCCTGTAATGTGAAAAAAAGTTTGAATTTATCCCAAGCATAACAGCTACAAAACTTTGCCCAATTATAATATTGAGAAAATCAAGAGTAACAAACATATCTGTGCCAAGCCACTCCTGTGGAATTACATACTGATTCATATACTTTGCTTAACTGTGTTACTAAGTAAGCCACAATTGGTTGATTTATACAGCACTCTTAAGACTTATATCCTTGTTCATATGTAATAGTTGAGTTTATATTGCATGCTAAGCGAAAACCAAGTAATTATATTATTTTGTGAATCCAATTTTTTCCCCTAGTTGTATATGTGACTGCATTTACTTGCTATGCTATGATATAATTTCAGTGTATTTTAAATTGTTTTAGAATTTCAGAATTGTAAGCTGCCCAGAGTTATTTGGCTGAGTTGGGTGGCTATAGAAATTGAATAAAATAAATAATTAAATAAATAAATTATATTGGTTGTTTGTTTTTGCTTTAGTACAGGGGTCTGCAAAGTTGGCTCTTTTAAGACTGGTGGACTTCAACTCCCAGAGTTCCCCAGCCAGCATAGCTGGCTGGGGAACTCTGGGAGTTGAAGTCCACCAGTCTTAAAAGAGCCGACTTTGCAGACCCCTGCTTTAGTACAATTGAATTGAATTGAATTGAATTTATTGGACTTCTAGACCGCCCCCTCTCCCCGGAGGGACTCGGGGTGGTGTACAGATAAAAATTAAAATCATTACAATAAATAATACATAAAACTAAAATCGAATTAAATAGACCCCTGTACAAATTTATAAAAATTAAAAACTTAACCCTAAAACCAAATCAGAAAATTTAAAAATGCAGACTGAGGTGGGAAAGCTGGAATTAGGCCAGACCGGCCAGATGAAACAAGTGGGTTTTGAGTTTCTGGCGGAAGGAGCGGAGATCCGTGGTCGTTCTAATGTCAGGGGGAAGGTCATTCCAGAGGGTCAGGCCCGCCACAGAGAAGGCCCTTCCCCTGGGCGTCGCCCGCTGGCACAGCCTGGTGGACGGCACCCGGAGACGTCCCTCTCTGTGTGAGCGAATCGGCCGAAGGGATGTATGGGGCAGGATACGATCCTGCAAATAACTAGGTCCTGTGCCATGGAGCGCTTTGAAGATGATAATCAACACCTTGAAACGCACCCGAAAAGCCATAGGCAGCCAGTGCAGCCCGCGCAGGAGAGGTGTTACGTGGGAGTATCTAGAGACTCCCGAAACTGCCCGCGCGGCCGCATTTTGAACCAAATGCAGCCTTCGGGTGCATCTCAAGGGGAGCCCCATGTAGAGAGCGTTGCAGTAGTCTAGACGGGACGTCACAAGCGCATGAGTGACCGTGCGAAGGGTGTCCCGGTCCAATAGGGGACGCAATTGGCGCACCAGGCAAACCTGGTGAAACGCCCCCCTTGCCACGGCTGTCAAATGGTCATCCATTGACAGCCGGGAATCTAGAAGGACGCCCAAATTGCGTACCCGATCCACGGGGGCCAGATGTTTGCCCCCAATGGCCAGTGATGGAATCAACTGGTTGAACCGGGGCGCCGGTAGCCACAGCCACTCAGTCTTGGACGAGTTGAGCTTGAGTCTGTTACTTCCCATCCAGATCCGTACGACTTCCAGACACCCGGACATCACTTCGACGGCATCGTTGGGGTGGTTTGGGGTAGAGATGTACAGCTGGGTGTCATCCGCATACAGATGGTAATCTACCCCAAACCCACGTATGATCTCGCCCAGCGGCTTCATATATGCATTGAACAGGAGGGGCGAGAGGACCGACCCTTGTGGCACCCCACAAGTGAGCGGCCTCGAGGTCGACCTCTGCCCCCCTGCCAACACAAATTGCGCTCGACCAGAGAGGTAGGAGGAGAACCACCGCAAAACGGTGCCCCTCACCCCCAACCCCTCCAGTCGATGCAATAGGATACCATGGTCGATGGTATCAAAAGCCGCCGAGAGGTCTAATAGGACCAGGATGGAGAAACAACCCCCATCTCTGGCCCTCCAGAGATCATCCACCAACGCGACCAATGCCGTCTCCGTGCTGTGACCGGGCCGGAAGCCGGACTGGCGCAGGTCCAGATAATCAATTAGCTTCCAAGTGGCGTGGAAACTGTTGTGCCACCACACTCTCAACAACCTTCGCCAGAAAGCAAAGGTTGGAGACGGGACGATAGTTGACTAATAAAGCTGGGTCCAGAGAGGGCTTCTTCAGGAGGGGTCTCACCATCGCCTCTTTAAGGGAGGCAGGCAAGAAACCCTCGCTAAGAGAAGCGTTGACAACTTCCTGGAGCCAGCCTCGTGTAACCTCCCAGGATGGCAGTACAAGCCAGGAGGGACACGGGTCCAGTAAACATGTGGTAGCTCGCAGTCGCCTACGCAACCTGTCCATATCGTCGGAAGTAACAGAGTCAAACTCCTCCCAGAATGGAACCTCAAGACCCGCCTCCGAAGTCCCCTCCGGATCACTAGTGGGGACCATCTTGCTCCGAATCTGAGCGATTTTGTCCTGCAGATACTCCCCAAATTCCTCTGCTCTACCCTGCAAAGGGGCTTCCCGCGGCCTCTGTTGAAGGAGGGAGCGGGTTACCCCAAACAGGGCGGCAGGGCGGTTATCCGCGGACGCAATAAGAGTGGCACAATACTGACGCTTGGCCACCCTTAACGCCACAAGGTAAGTCCGTAAATGGGCTCTCACCTGTGTTCGGTCAGATTCAGAGCGTGACGATCTCCACCTGCTCTCTAGGCGTCTCTTGTAGCGCTTCATCGCCCTCAGCTCCTCGGTAAACCAGGGAGCCTGGGTGGTTCGCTGCCGCAAGAGAGGCCGCAAAGGCGCAACCCGATCCAAGGCCCCGGTGGCCGCACTATTCCATGCAGCCACTAGGTCCTCCATCCGGGTGCGGGTCAGGGCTACAGAAAATGGCTCCGTCTGGAACCTATCAGGTTCCATCAGGCGCCTGGGGCGGAACCATCTTGGACATTCCGGTTCCGCCTCCCCGCGGTGGGGCGTAGCGGCTGGACAGTCGAGCCAGAGAAGTGAGTGATCTGACCATGACAGGGGTGTGATGACTAAATCCCCTACACCCAGATCACTCCTCCACTGTCCAGAGACAAAGATGAGATCCAGTGTGTGTCCTCCCTTGTGTGTGGGGCCCCTAATTACTTGGGTCAGGTCCATGGCCGTCATGGAGGCCATGAACTCCCGCACTACCTCGGATGTCTCCCCTACCGATGGCAAGTTAAAGTCCCCCATGACCAACAGTCTGGGGGTCTCAACTGCCATCTCGGCGATCACCTCGAGGAGCTCGGGCAGGGCTGCTGATGCATAGCGAGGAGCCAGGTATACAATCAGCAAGCCCAACTGCCTCCCTGGGCCCCACTTCACGCACAGGGACTCACAACCGGTTATCTGTGGTACAGTGGTCTCTCTCGGCTCAAGACCTTCCCTCACAATGACCGCTACCCCACCACCCCTGCCTAGGGCCCGTGACTGATGAAATGCACGGTAACCTGGCGGGCACATTTCCACGAGAGGAAGACCTCCCTCGTGGCCCAGCCAGGTCTCCGTGATTCCTGCCAGGTCCGGCTCCCCCTCCGACACTAAGTCGTTAATGGGGGGGGGGCTTTGTTGACAACGGACCTGGCATTGCATAACATCAGTCTCAGGCCCTGGCTCTGTTGGTCCTGACCACCTAGCTTGCGGGGGTTGGGACATATGACCGGCCGTACCCATCGGCCACGGTCTCCCAACCGGTGAAGAGATCTCTGTCTACCCTCGCACCTACCTCGCACCTACCCCTCCCCAATGTGCAGACCCAACTGTTGCATTTTATAAATCATGGATTATGGTCATTTTGTGTTAACCCAGCCAGTGGTGATTTATTCAACAAACCATGGTTAATAAAATTGTGAATTAGCATTATATACACATTTTATATATGCCTTGGGAGGTGTTCTAGACTTTAACCAGGGCACAGTAACATTAAGCAACTAAGTTTATGTACGTTGAAAATGATCCAGAAGTGTTTTGGATCATATACTTTTACAGCATATCTTCACTTTCACCTGGCTTTCATTTGAGCTTGAAAAAAAGTCACAGTTTTGGAATTACTCATTAAATTTTAACATGAGTATGATTTTCTGGAAAGTGTCAAAAACTGGGCTTAATTGAAAAGCAAAATAGGAAATCCATGATATCCTGATGTTTTAAACAAATGTCGATGAAGCCTAAAAGAAAATCACTGTAATTTTGAAACAAATAATCACCAACTAAAAGGTTGAGTATGGCTTTTTAATCTCAGCTAAAAACAATCAATCTTTTCCTGAGAAAGACATAGATTGAGAGACATGTTCTTTGTGTTATCTCTGAACAGATATAGGAGGGTCATAAAACAAATACCTTCTTCATCCATAACCTGCCAGTCATATTTACAATTCCTTACTTATCAGAACATTCCAAGCAAATAGTTTTTGTGAATAATGAGAGGTTTCTAAGTAAGCTTGTATAGACTTGGGTTTAAAAAAAAAGTCTTAAATACTTGGGGCTTACAGAACTGGTACATAAACTATACTGGATCAAACTACCTGTTTTGCTTATCTTTGCATGAAAATCAACATTGTCTATATTAGTTCTTTTTGGGGGGTGGAGGGTCTAATGAGTTCTATGCACAGTAGCTCTTAGTTCAGCATCCACTTCTCAACATATTCACTATGTATTCACAGTATATGTTACGTCGACCATATAGTAATTAAAGCATTGTTTAACTCTCATATTGGGTGGAAATATGAATTTGTGTATTAAGAACAATATACTGTATTTATTCGAGTATAACGCGCACACGTGTATAACGCACACCCCCTAATTTTCGATTAAAAATCGGTATAAAATTTTGTTTCACTTTTTCTCGGTTCAGACCAAGCATTGTAAGTGACAAACGTTGTTGAACACGTGCGGCCATGTTAAAAACGCACCCTCGTTTATAACGCGCACCCAAACTTTGAGTTCTTTTTTTGGTAGAAAATTTTGCGCGTTATACTCGAATAAATACGGTATTCTTTATCTCTAATTATCCCAATAACTCTTAAACTTTCTTACCCGATATTCTAAGAACTTCATCTCCATGATAACAAAGTTATTCAAATTTGCCATTTCAATATGTCCTGATTAAGATCCGTGCATTTTCTATTCCCTAAACCACTATATCTGTTATGGTCATTATTAACATTTCCAAGTAACTATTGTATTTCTATCAAATTCTCACATCACGATTCTTTTTTCTGTCCGTTATGGATGTAACATTTTTCTTTTGAACAGTTGCTTCATTTTCTTCTATTTTAATCATAGGTGTGTTTTTTTAATTTGTTGATGCATATTTAAATTTTAAAATAAACTAAGTAGATTTTTAGAGAAGGGTATCATGTAGAATTTCTAAATTAATTAAAGAAACTGCACTGAGGTTATAAATTAAGGATGGTTGAGATTGTTTTGCAAAGAATAAAAGTAATATATCCTGCAGCACCCCTGTGAGTTTGTTTTAATGCCCTCGGGTGCCGCTGTGCACAGTTTAGGAACTGTGGTTGTTAGGGTTTAATACGAAACTTCAAAGCCTGCCAGAATATCTATTTGCCTCCTTTTATAACATATACAACCAAGGCAGGGTTATTTGGAATTTCTTTTTCTTGCTTTCTACTTTTTCAGGGAAATAGAATTGTTTCTTCAGTTGGCTCTTCAGTTCGAGCATCAAGATTATCTCTACATTCCTTTACAGTTGGGCCAAGAAATAGTGATTGATCCAAATCATCCAGTGAGCTTCCATCGTTCCGCTATTAGGTACCTTTGAGCCGACATAACCTGTAGAGTTTACTTCAGTCTTTACCAAAAGAAGTTTTTAAATACAGTGGTACCTCGGTTCACGAACTTAATTCGTGAACTGACTCTGTTCACGAACCGAATTGGTCGTGAAGCGAGGCACAATTTCCCATAGGGTTCAATGTAAATCCGGTTAATCCGTTCTGACCTTGTTTTCTGGTCGTAATTCTTGAACTGACTCTGTTCGCGAACCTAATTGGTCGTGAACAGAGGCACAGTTTCCCATAGGGTTCAATGTAAATCCGGTTAATCCGTTCTGACCTTGTTTTTAAAATGTCCGCGGCTCCGGTTCGTGAAGCGAAACGGAGTTCGTGAACCCGAGCATTTTTACGAACTTTTCTGTTCGTGAAGCGAGGCGGAGTTTGTGAAGCGAGGCGGAGTTTGTGAAGCGAGGCGGAGTTCGTGAAGCAGAGCATATTTTTACGAACTTTTCCGTTCGTGAACCGAAACGGTGTTCGTGAACCGGAGCACATTTTTGGGAAAATTTCTGTTCATAAACCGAATTGGTCGTGAACAGAGGCGTTCGTGAACCGAGGTACCACTGTACAAGTTTAAGAACTTAAGATCATTTTTCATTTAGAATAAACCACAGAAGAGAGACTAAAACTTTGATTTTGGAGTTCAGATGGATTTGAAATAAAAATTTGGAATTAATTATAAGACTGTTGCTTGTGGAAAATTGCTGTTGTTTTGAATTCCCTTTAAAAAATGATAGGCCACAATTTTGAAAGATGGACACTAGAAGAAATAGTAGGGAACAAAGAATACTTAAATTTTATGTACCAATAAAGAATGTAGTAAAATATTTTATTATTGGCTATATTGAAAATATTTTTGAACAATGTACCCAAAAATTAATCTTAACAGTGCTTGCCTCTATAGATAGAGAAGCAAACAACAATTATCATATTAATATACTGGTAAAGGTCATTGTTCTATAACTAACCGCATTAAATGTATTTTTTCCTGTCAAGACAACATAATCAATAATGTAAATTGTATTTGAATTACAGAGGTCATGCAGTTGCCTTTCATGTCTGAATTTACTTCAAGTAAAGGAAATGTTACCAGAAGTGGAAATACATTGTCAGCCAATATGCTGTGCTACTAATCAACATATTAACAGACTAGTCAGTGGCTGATTAACGCTGGCATCACTGTAGAGGTCATGACTGTGCTTTTTTTGCTTTTATGGATTATAAAAGTTAGTCATACTGGTCATGAAGTTTACTGCTTAGCTGGAGAGTAGAAAAAGATGCGTAGACTTTACCAGCATGATTGTGTTCCTTGCGCACAAGCATACTGTATGTTCTTTTTATCTGTCATTCACAAATGGATTTTCTTTTCTAATTTTCTTAAGTTATATCAGAGAATGAATTTATTATTTATAGATTAAAGTTCTTCCTCCAAGAGTTCAAGGTTGCAAATCCAGCTGCCTGTCTTACATTTTTTCCATACAAAAGTTTGTGAAACAGATTAGGCTACTCACATTCTCTCAATCCAAAGTCATTTAGCGAACTCTATATTTAAAAATGAAACTAGTCCTCTCTGGCCCCTATTTAACTTTATATATGCTAGGAAATAATTGTACCTTGATAGAAATAAAGCAACCAAAGAAACTGTGTAAATGTGAGCAATGGACAAACTATTAAGAATTGAAGTTTTAAATAATTTTTAGGACCTGCTGTACCTGAATTCTGTAAATTGGAAGTGAAATACGAATAGGAAGGTGTTTGATGCTAATATTTGGAAAGTACAACAAAAGCAATTATTAGACCATACTTAAAAGGGGTATGGAGTTGATGGGCAGTTTGAATAATCTAAAAGGATTTTACTATTATATTTATCTCTTTGAAAAACAGACTCTGAAGCAGATGAGTATAAAATGTAAGTAGCAAGAGTTGGAGAGTAGTGAACATCCTCTGTGTTTTGTATCATTCAGTTATCTGCAAAAATGATGTCCCCATGTCTTGAGAAATCTGAATGCCTATTTAGTATTTTCTGTTCAGAAAATAATCTGTATTGCATTTAAGTTGAAGAAAAATATATCCCACTATCTGGCATGATCTGAAGAAACAAAAATATGCTTTCTAGTTCAGATTACGTTATACATAATTCAAAAAATACTGGTGGTTGGATCATGGAAAATATTAAATGTATAAAAATAAAAAAGGAGAAATGGGAGCTAAAGTGTGACTGTGTCAGTATAATAATGTTACATTGAAAATATAAATTATATTAAGTGATCTTACTTTCACATACTATACGTGTATGTAAAATTTAATCTGTTAATCTGTTGTCCTTAGATATAACTAAAAACTTTGCTCTATTAATTTTTAACAAGTTTGTTGTAATCAGTAATGTTTCATTGTGGAACAAGATAGAGCTTACAATTTTTTTTTTTTCTGCCAGTTTTCCTTGATTGATAAGGACATAGAATTCTCTTGTCAAAGAATGGCCAACTAGATGAATTTGAGAAGCTCATAATCCCGGACTAATAACAATATCATTTTTCAATATTGTTTTCCAGTAATCATATTGAAATTGTATTTTTTGTGCTTCAGAAGATAATAAATGGCACTCAGTATTAGTAGCTGTTGATGTATGATCTTCTACTAACCTGTTCAGTCCTTTTTTAACTGTATAAATTGGCTCCCACAACTGCTGGCAGCAAATCTCACTGTTGAAATAGGCATTGAATGAAAAAGTATGTCAGGCATGATTTTAATGTGAAACTGGAGTTCCCCTATTGCTATATTCTTTTCTCATGGGAGAGTTAATTCCAGCCCTCTAATAATTTTGGTACCTTTTTAAACATCTTTTCTAGCTTTAAAACACCCTTCTGAAAGTGTAGTAATTAGAATTATATGCAATACTCCAAGCCCTTTTATACTGGTAATTATTTTGTCAATTCCCTTTGTTTGCATTGAATGTGTCTTTTTAAAATAGTAATTGCGTACTGGGTTGATAATTCCATTGAGTTGCCCATCATGACTGCAGGATCCCTTCCCTTGATCAGTGCTTATCACTTCAGTTTTTTGCAAAAGTTTCCATACTTCAATTGGTTTCCACATATGAACCTGCTGTGATTAAGGTATTGAACACAGATGAACAATCCACACTTAACCATGGAAGGTATTGGATAACATTGACCAATTACTCTCCTTAGGTTTACTTTAGTTTTATTATAGGAATTATAATTATAGAGATCATCTCCATATAATCTATATAATCCATATAATGCTTTATAGCCCAGATAACGAATCTCAAAAATATTACAAAACTCTTGAGTGCAATTTTGCACTCTTGTTTTATACTTCCAAGTGTAATCCTGTCTGCTCTACAAGTTTCATTTTAAGCCACTGCAAATTACTTTCGTGCTTAATTACAAAGGCCAGCTGGTTGCTTAGTTGTGGTAAGTGTGTAACATCCTTCTCCTTTCAACTCTGCCCTCCTTAAGGATGATGGCAAACGTCTATGGTTTGCCACTAACCAAAAAGGAGTGGCTTTAGAAACCTCACAAACCTGTAAATCTGGTTTTTAATCAAGCTTTCAGACTTTATTGAACTTGGCTGAAAGTGCTATGATATTACTAGTGTCAGAACAGTACTTCAGAACATAATGTAAAAAGCAGCATTTCCATTCTTTTGTCCACTACAAAAAAATAGTAAAAAATGTTTTCCTGATAAAGTCTTCATTCCATTTCAAAAAATATGCATTTTTAGGGTAGGCTTACAGGTCTTTATACTAAATACTAAGTGCTAACACAGTACTAAAACCCCCCCTAATAAAACTGCTGCACTTTTGCAAAACAAAATAATAGAAACAATATCCAATTTAATTATTTTAACCTTTAGAATTTAACAATCCCATTTACATAGGAAACTGTAATGTCAGATTAGTTGTGTACCTATTCATGAATGTCAGTGGTATTGCTGGACTAAGTTTGAGCTGCTTTCTGCTTCTAAAGGAAAGACAGCATATGAATCTAATAAATATATAAAAACCTTTCACGTCACTTTGTCTGATTCTTTTATAAACTGGAGTTTCCAAGGTCCTTGGACATAGCAAAACTTCTGTTATAGATATTTCATTGCTATATTATAGGAAACAGAAAACCTCTACAATGAAGTGTTTATACATTCAGAGGCACACAGAGGTTCTAGTAATATAATACTGGGTAGAAATCATTGCACCTTTTTGCACTTTCAATAATATGTTAGGCAGTATAGATTTTACAGTACAGATTTTACTGCTACTGGCTCCTCTTCCTCTTCCACCTCCTTAATTTACAAAGCCAGAACTTCTGTATTAACAGGCTTGCAGGTATTTTAGCCACATAAGTAAAACCAAGTCACTAGCACTTTAGTACAGGGGTCCCCAACCTTTGCAACTTTAAGTCTGAAGGACTTCAGCTCCCAGAAGTCTGGGAGCTGAAGTCCTTCAGACTTAAAGTTGCAAAGGTTGGAGACCCCTGCTTTAGTAGATGGCACAGGGGAAGTTGGCTGCTATGAAGTACAAAGGGAAGAAAAAAGTAACATGGGTAATCCTCAACTTGCAACTTTTCATGTAGTGACCATTCAAAATAACAACCGCACTGAAAAAGGGGATTTATAATTTTTCACAGTTACTGCCATTGCAGCATCCTCATGATTACATGATCAAAATTCAGATGCTTGGCAACTGCTCATATTTATGACTGTGGCAAGGTCCCAGGGTCACATAATCATCTTTTGTGACCCTCTGACAAACAAAGTCAATGAGGAAGCCAGATTCACTTTACAATCGTGTTACTTAACAATTGCAGTAATTCACTTAATTATGGCACGAAAAATTGTAAAATGGCCCAAACTCACTTAACAATTGTCTCGCTTAGCAAAAGAAACTTTGGGTTCAATTGTGGTCATAAATCAAGGACCACCAGTAGTGACAAATTGAGGGGATAATAAATCATTTAATTGCAATATGAGCTGTGGTGGTGCATTGGTTAGAATGCAGTATTGGAGGTTAACTTTGCCCACAGCCAGGAGTTCTTGTCTGGCTCAAGGTTGACTTGACGGTCCATCTTCCGAAGGTTGGTAAAATGAAAACCCAGATTATTTTGGGCAAAATGCTGATCCTGTAAACAGTTTAAAGCTGTAAAGCACTAATGGAGCAGTATAAATTGGGAAAAGAGACAGAATCTCCAGGCTGGATACAAACTGCAGTTTTATTTTTCATTAATTTATAATAGATGTCTACTTCAGTGTGTATTCAGAGGAGGTGCTAAAATAATTTTTAAAAACTGGTCAAATTAAAAATAAAAGTAGCAGCAAACTAATGCTAAAATTATCGTCCTGGTGAGAGAGATCCAGCTTCCCAGATTTTCTAAGGTGCCAACAATGTTGGAGTCAAACACATAGTTGAGGTGCAATACAAAAGAAGACTTTTTCCAGCTTTCCAGAAAGTTGGGCTCTGAGAATAGGGCCAATTTCAAAAGGATTTAGCCTGATAATTTTAATAGCCAGTCTGATTGATATATAAAGTGGGTGGCTCGTGGAATAAATTATTTAGAATTTAAAGTTTATAACATAGCCTTAAAGTTATCTGAGATTTTTACATGACGTGTATAGAAATTATTTGAAGGAAAAAATACCAATACTTTAAATTATGCTTGGTAAGCAATTAATAGTCAGTTCAGATTTTTCAGGTTTGCCACATTTCGCAGCTAGGGTAGACTCATGTGGAAGGTGATGCAGTAATTTACAGTAAATCTGGCTAACTGACACCAGAATTTAATTAATTCAGGAAGTGTCATAGCCAGCAACTTGATATAAATCTGCAGAGGTCTTCATTACCTGAATTCAGCCAATACCTGCAAATTCAGGACAGCTCTGTCATAGCAGGGTAATACTTCTCAAGTTACAATAAAAATGGATTCTTAATTTTCCTTTTCATTGCTATGGTCCCAATTACTCAGTGGATTTAAAGTCCAATGTTGTTTGCAACTTATTTGCTATATGGGAACTAATGAATTGTATTAAAAGTGGCAATTTAAATAAATGCTTATACAGTTTGTATATATTTATACTATTTGCCCTGCCAATTACTATTCTAATTACTATTCCAACTATTGTTCAGAAATAGGTTCAGCTGAATGGAGAAATCTCCATTTCATGTTTATCCCCAAAATACAAATTCATATCTCTACATGTGATATCATGTTTGTTTTTACATATTTACATTGTTCAAGCCCAAACGTTCAAAAAATGGGATACAATAAAGAAAAATAGGTCAGCTGAGATAAAATAGAAAAATATCAAGCTATAGCCATTGGGGGGAAAAATGGGGAAATCCCCAACAAGGAAATAGGGGAGGAGATAATAGTAGCTTATTTACATATAGGAAGTACACTCAGTTCATAATAAAATTGTATTGATTTTTTGGTCTTCCCCTTTGGTTGCTTTTAATATCTTGACAAGGTTACTATGATCCATTTATGAATGACATAACTTTATAATAAGTGACTGTGTGCACTAGAATTGTGTGAAATGTTTGTTGGGTATCATCTGCTTGAAGTTCAGGAAGGGATGTGAGTCACGAACTGTTGGTAGTTAAGAGAGAGTCACTCCCTTTTCTTGCATGTTGAAAGGTGAATAGGAATTTTCCAGGTAAAGCACTGCGGGAAAGCAGGATAAAGAATGTGTGTGGGCTTTGATTTGAAGCAGATTGAGGGTGGAGTAGAAACAGGCTCAATTCAGAGATCAAGCCCATAACTTTACTTTGTTGGGGATTGGTGGGAGTAAGGAGAAAGCAGAGAAGCACAGAGCGCAGTTTTAAAAACCCTTCCCTCAGAAAGCAAATATTCAGATTACTACTTCTGGCTTTGTGTTTACTATCTCTTTATTACTTGTTCTTTTTATTAATGTGAAATGTTATACTTAGATTTGCTCCAGCATGGCTTTCAGCACATTTTTGTGCTTGTGCCAAGAACACTGTGTTCTGTTAAGTCATTGAGTGACGTTGCATGCTGGCCTGCAGCCAAGGAGGGTCAAGTTCATTCAAATAAGTTTCAGCGTAGGCTCTGGCTGGGTGAGGAATGTCATTCGTGTCTTTGCATGATAGCTGCCTGTGCCATGGAAAATTCAGGAGAGATGTAACACATATGACTGGCAAGTTTAACATAAAAGAAAATTGAGAGAAACTCTGCAGAAAGTAAACTTAATAAGAATTTTTGTTTTGTTTTTAAAGTTATCTGCATGCCTCTTTTCCTTGGAATTGAGCATTCTGCAGCTATTGCAGTTTTTTTGCTTGGAATAAAGATATATTTGGTCCCAGTCTTGGATGTTTGTTCATTTGTTTTTTAATTACTGCCAGAAGTCCAGGAGTTTTCTTGGAATGTGTACTCGAACTACATAAACACATGTGTATTTCATATATTAGGTTTTTAATTTTACAGAGATCAGCAACAGCCCATTGGATGAATCCTTCCTCAAGGGTGCACTGTGTAATCATGACAACTTTAACTTTACTGTCTTCTTCCAGCTTCCCTTTTAGTGAATTGCCGTTATTTCTGTTTTATATAGCTTTTCCTTCCTGAAACTCTGCAACAAATCACATTGCATTTTGCCCCCTCTTCTCTTCCTCACTTCTAGTAATTGCATAGTTAGTAACAGCTGGGAATTGCTGGCAAAATGTATTGGGGAAGTTTATAAAACAAGTAGTCACCACATAGTAGTAGTCAGACTGATATTAAAACCTCTCCAAAACAACTGCTAGTATTTAAAGCCTAACTGGGAATCATTTACCATCAGTATCATTTTACCTATGTCACACAGATCTCCTTTATTATGTCTTAATATAATGTTCAGAAGGAGGAGGGAAGGGATCGGTTTGGGGAGTAGCAAGAAAATGGGCTAAGAAGGGAATTAAACAGATAATAGACAGTGGAATTGTTTCATTTGTTTTAATTATCCACTTGTTTTGGGGTTATGTGTCAGCTATGGGTCTTGGCTCACCAGGTGTTCATTTTTTAAGGAAGAGAAACAGAGCTGTACCAGGTTCCCATGGTTGAACACCTACTATGGAACATCTACTTGTCAGAGCTTGCATCCTTATCTTAATTGTGTGGGAGAGCAAGATCTGATCAACCTAGTACTCATCGCTAGAGGTCATGATTGCAGTGACTTTCCTTGTTTTCCTCCTTTGATTTCTACTTTTATATGTGGAAGAAAGAGATACTTTTTTTGTTTTTGTCTTTTCTTGCCAATAGCAGCTGTTATTTTGGTATTTATTTACTAGCCTTCATGTTTGCCATTTCCTACTTCTTAACATGGCTGTTTGATTAGGAAATAGTAAATAATAAGAATAATAATAATAATAATAATAATAATAATAATAATAATAATAATAATAATAATAATAATAATAATAATAATTATTATTATTATTATTATTATTATTATTATTATTATTATTATTATTATTAACATTTGTAACCCGCACCCATCTCACCACAAAGGGACTTGGGGCGGCGCACAGAGATTTAAAATAAATATACATAAATACAAAATATTACTAAATAATAACTAAAATCAATACCCTGCTTAAAGTAAATTTAAATTTAAAAACCCATAAATTAAAACTTTGATTTGTTATAAAACAGTAGGGTGCGGAATAGATCATGCTAGGCCGGCCAGATGAAAATAGTAAGTTTTTAAGTGCCAGCGGAACAGCCGGAGGTCTGAGATGGTACAGAGATCGGGAGGTAGGCCGTTCCATCCTGATACATGCTTTTATAGGTTGCTACATAGATTTAGTACTCACCAACAGCACATGACTGTTCAATCTGCTTATATTATACCACTTCAGACTGTGGATAAAAGTTCTCAAAATAGTATTACACATGAAACTAGCGAGGAGTAATCAGTCTTGAACTGTGAATCTCAGCCAAAATAATCCAGTTTAAAAACTGAATACAATTGTCTCTCTCTACAAGAAGTCTTCTACTTGTACTTTCTAAAGATTCTTTTAAGAAGTAGTGTGTAGATTTTCATTAGCTAACCAGTGATTGCTTCACTTACACAGTAACTTTGGTTGTACGTGGGAAATAGCATGTGAGACATCTGAAGAAATTGTATATTAGCTACTGCCTATGACGTGTGCATTGCTAGAATCTCCAATTCATTTTAGGTGGTTAATGTGTGCAGTAGAGAAACACCATCCCAGAAAAATCTCAAGTTCAATAGATGTGATTTAGATTTTGGGTTTCCCCAAAACCCAAGTTTTCATTCCATGTCAAGTGGTCTGATTTCAGAAAAGTGCCACGCTCAACCATCATGGATTTCGGTGAAATTTTGTGCGAACATGCACACATGTCCCCAATGAACATTGGTAAAGTGTTATGTCTGCCAATGCAATGCAGAGATATAGTCATTTGTTTGACTCCATACCACAGCTTTCTACAGTATGTCTCTGAGGTTCCAGCAACTTTGAAACATAATCTCTCTGGCAATATTTTGTTGAGAGAAACAAAACTTGGCCATCTTGTACATTTTTTTTTACTCTATTAAACAAAATAATAAAAATGTGAATGTTCAAACAAATTTTCATTGAAATCCGTGAAGGTCGAGCAGGGACCCCCAAACCACTTGATATGGATGACACATAAAATACAGGTAATCCTTGAATTACAACCAAACTTTCTGTTGTTAAAGTGAGACATTTTTTTCAGTGAGTTCAGCCCATTTTATGATCTGTATTGCCATAGTTGTTAAGTGAATCACTGCAGTTGATTAGTTAGTAACCTCGTTGTTAAGGGAATCTGGCCTCCCCATTGAATTTGCTTGTCAGAAGGTCACAAAAGGTGATGACATGATCCTTGGACACTGCAACCATCATAACTATAAACCAGTTGCCAAGCATCTGAAATTTTATCACATAATCATGGGTGTGCTGCAAAGATTGTAACTGTGAAAAACGTTAATATGTCACTTTTCCCCATTGCGTTGTAACTTTGAACAGTCACTAAAATGAACTGTTGTAAGTCAAGGGCTACCTTTACTACTCCTTCATATTTAATATTTTAAAAAGTTTAAAGGTTTTCAAAGATAATGTTCATAAATATGAAATGTACACGTTACCAAAAGATTAACTGTATATGTGGCAAAATGGGTAGGTCCAGTAATAAAACAGCTAATTCTCAGAAGAAAATGCAAAAAGAAAAATAATTTACTCCAAATCGTATGTACAAGTTGGAATCCAACTTTTAAAACCCAGTCATCGTTACTTCTGTCACTTCTAGATCTGTAACGTGTTATTTCCTTCCTTATTTAGCAGGATTCAAAATGAAATTACCAACCATCTCTTTATAAACACTGCTTAATGAGGTCAAGGAAATCTTGTAAACGTAGAAAAAAGGCATTGATTTGAAAGTTGGCACTTTATTTTGAAGCGTGCTAAATAAGGATTTACAATTAAAAAAAAAACATTAAAAATTACCATGTGAAAAGGTAGACTTTTGAGTATAAATCCAGCTAGAAAAAGATATGTTGATACCTGAGCATGATATTCAGCTGATTAATAGACGACATTAATTAGGAGGAGTAGGTAGAATGGCCATGTAGATGATTTGCTAGCAAAAAGCAAAATTTGGATATACTGTATCCAAAAAAGTATGCAACTTAAAATTTTATACAACCAGAAAGCATAAATGTGGATGTGATGTTGCTTGTAATTATAGATGTCCAGTAAATGTTGTGGAATGTGATATTTGTTTTCATTTTGGTTTTATTTATTTTTCTGTTATTGTTTTGTTCTTTAGCAAGTGCTTTACTTGTCAAGTGTGGAATTTTGAATTTATCACCAGCTTATTTTATTAACAAGACTATTTTCTGAAGCAAATAAGTTTTCTTCACCTTACAAATGTGAGTATTGTGCCACCCTTATTGCATCCGCAGATAACCGCCCTGCCGCCCTGTTTGGGGTGACCCGCTCCCTCCTCCACCAGAGGCTGCGGGAAGCCCCTTTACAGGGACGAGCAGAGGAATTTGGGATTTATCTGCAGGATAAAATCACTCGGATTCGGAATGAGTTACCCTCCATTGAGAGTGGTCCAGTCAGACTGTCCGAGACTGTTCTTGAGAGACCATTCTGGGAGGAGTTTGACTTTATTACTACCGAAGATATGGACAGGTTGTCAAAGAGGCTTAAGGCTACCACATGTTTATTGGACCCGTGTCCCTCCTGGCTTGTACTGGCATCCTGGGAGACGACACGAGGCTGGCTCCAGGGCATTGTCAACGCATCTTTGAGTGAGGGGTCCTTGCCTGCCATCTTGAAAGAGGCGGTAGTAAGGCCCCTCCTCAAGAAGCCACGGTCACAGCACCAAGACGGCATTGGTCGCGTTGGTTGATGATCTCTGGAGGGCACGGGATAGAGGACATTCCTCTATCCTAGTCCTATTAGACCTCTCAGCGGCTTTTGATACCATCGTATCCTATTGCACCGACTGGGGAGGTTGGGGCTGGGAGGCACCGTTTTACGGTGGTTCTCGTCCTAACTCTCTGGTCGGTCGCAATATGTGTTGACGGGGGCAGAGGTCGGCCTCGAGACCCCTCTTATGTGGGGTCCCTCAGGGGTCGGTCCTCTCGCCCCTCCTATTCAACACATATATGAAGCCGCTGGGTGAGATCATCCGTGGTTTTGGGGTGGGATATCATCTGTACGCTGATGATACTCAGCTGTACATTTCCACCCCAGACCACCCCAACGATATCATCGAGACGCTGTCCCGGTGTTTGGAGGCCGTACGGATCTGGATGGGTAGTAACAAACTCAAGCTCAACACCTCCAAGACCGAGTGGCTGTGGTTTCCGGCACCCCGGTTCAGCCAGATTACTCCAACTCTGGCCATTGGGGGCGAAACACTGGCCCCCGTGGAAAGGGCGCGCAATTTGGGTGTCCTCCTGGATTCCCGGCTGTCCATGTAGGACCATGTGGCGGCCGTGGCCAGGGGGGCGTTCCATCAGGTACGCCTGATGCGCCAATTGCGCCCCTTACTGGACCGGGCTGCCCTTCGCACAGTCACTCAAGCACTCGTGATGTCCTGACTCGACTACTGCAATGCTCTCTACATGGGGCTTCCCTTGAGGTGCACTCGAAAGCTACAGTTAGTTCAGAATGCAGCCGTGCATGTGATTACGGAGGCTTCGAGGCACTCCCATATAACACCATACCTGCGCGAGCTGCACTGGCTTCCTGTGGTCTTTTGGGTGCGCTTCAAGGTTTTGACGACCATCTTCAAAGCGCTCCATGGCTCGGGACCTAGTTATATGCGAGACCGTCTCCTGCCCCATACATCCCTTAGACCGATACGCTCCCACAGAGAGGGCCTTCTCAGAGTGCCGTCGGCCGGACAATACCGACTGGCGACACCCAGGGGAAGGGCCTTCTCTGTGGCGGGCCCTGCCCTGTGGAACGACCTACCCCCAGAACTTCGTACCATCACCGACCTCCGCCTCTTCCACCAGTGTTTAAAAACACACCTCTTTCACCAAGCCGGCCTAACATAATCTCTGCTGGGACTAGCCATAGATAGTTTTAATTTGGGGATTTTAATTGGTTTTAGCACAGGATGGGGATTTAATAGGTTTTTTAATTTTCTACTGTTGTTTTTTGTATGTATTTTAATTTCCTGTGCGCCGCCCTGGGTCCTTTTGGAGAAGGGCGGGATATAAATTTAATAAAATAATAAAATAAAAAATAAATTGTAAAAAGTTGGAATTATTTTATGATTGCAGCTTTTATCCTGAATAAAACCTTTCATTCTGCAGAGAACAAATGTAGGTATTTCATTATTCAATTCTTCTGTGATACAGTACATGCAATCAAGTGGTTGAAGAGCTGTAATGAGATGAATCTTCCTATGAATCTCATTGAATACATAGTTGAAATTTCATGTTCACTATTAAATATTTAAAAAGAGTACAAGCAAGGGTTGTATTTAATCCAAGTTTTTAATGAACATAAAAAATATTATTTCTTCGTTTGGAAAACTAGTTTGGGTAGGGGGTTAATAGAACCATATTTGCTGATTTAAATCTACCTGTAATCACTTTAGTTGTGCAGAGTTTTACATTCTCCCAGCCTAACAATCTGAAAGGAAACAATCTGTTGAAAAAAGTGGCATTTTATGAAATTTCTGAGACATAAATATGCAATATTAGAAAAAATCCATTTTGATTACTGATCTACAGTGATTTTAATGGGTTTTTTAAAGGTTCACTTTAAAAATTACCAAATTTGTTATATTTTGAACCCCCAATAATCAATTTATTTAAAAACATGCCAGTAAAAAAATAAAATAGGTATGAATATGTAAGAAAGCTAATGGTTCCAATGGTTCCTAAATTTTGTTTGAAAATAAAAATGTTCTCACTTGTATAGAAAAGTTTGTGATAAAGCTGCCCTTTCTTTTTAAGTCATTGTCAAATTAATCGCTACGTGTATGTCTGTCTGTTTGTCTCTCTGTGACAGAGTTCTTGCTTTTTTATTTATGGAAATCACAAAGTGGCTAATTTTATCATATTAACCTTTAAATAAAATATCTGTTTTATATTTAAGCTATATCAAAAACTACATATAGTTGTTCAGTCAACTATCTTTTGAAATGTTTATTTCCTGTTGTAAATGGAGAAAGGTGTGTGTGTGTGTGCGAGAGAGAGAGAGAGAGAGAGAGAGAGAGAGAGAGAGAATCAAAATGCTCACTGGCAGGCAGATAAAGAGCAAAAAAGCAGGTTTGGAAGTTATTTTTCTAAAGTTATTTCTCAGGTTTAAATTGAAGGCTAATAGAAGATTTATAAGACCAAAACTCAAAATTTATGTATAGGTTTTAAAATTAGAAAATATAAATCCACTAATGTATAAACTAGTACAGATCTGGTCAGTGAATGGATGGAGGGCTTCAGACAGTGAATATTACATTACCATTGCTTTTTTCTCTTATCCACCTCCATGCTTTCTTCCAGGACATTTCATTGGTGTTAGCATTTTGGATCATGCAGACAGATTCAAGCTGACCAATATATGCCGTTCTTTGGAAATTGGATAAAGTGGGTGTGGGGATGAATTTGCATTGCTCCACTCTCTGCTCAATTTTAAGTCTATAACATGTTCATAGAATTACTTACAGAAGGCCATATATACAACGCAGCTTGACATCATTTTTCCTTCCAACCCGGTGTTTCCTTTTAAAAAATATTGTAAGAATTGTTAACAGCTTATGTATTATTCTTAAATAAGAGTGTATCTGATCATGATTTTCAAGCAATTATGCTGAAAGTTATGCTATCCTTTCTAAATTCCCATCCATTGATGGGAATGAAAAACTGTTAGGCTGCTGCAGAACGGAGGACATTGTGCTACCACAATGAATGAAGATATCTGTGTGTCACTCAACGAGCCATGAGATTTCTGCATGCATTTCAGTGTTCCTTTTTGTAAGAGAGGGTTTCTGAGAAGACAGTTTGATCAGTCTTTTTTTTTACATTCTGGGAACTATGAGTGATTTTTGAACATTCAGACCAAACTTTGTATTTCTGGCTTGCAGCATTAGCAGTGGATTACTGTGCTGTATAATCAACATAGATTATGTTGAACATAGAATGTAAAAATATATTGTGAGCTTACAATACATGTACAATAGTAAACTACACTGCTGGATTCCTGTCCTCAGTATCAGGAAAACAGCCTGTTTTAAGAGCCTAATAATATTACAGTAGACCATTCAGTTTTTATTCTGTAGGAGTCAATATGAAGGAAACCTGTAAGACACTATAAATCACACTTTTTTAGCTATAGCACCTTCAAAAATTAACATAAGAACCCAAAACGACATTCATTTTGGAATTCATATAATCAGGATTATATTTTAAATGTTTTTTTTTCTTTTATGGCTTGAGATTGGTATGGTACCCACAACTGGCTGCATTAAACTCTTACATTTGTCTTTTGATTTCTACAAGTGGGTCTCATTTTCATCATTGATATGTAGTTAAAAGTAGATTCTAGCTATGAATCAGGATTTTTTTTAGTTAATACTGTGCTTTATCTTTTTTTACCCACATTTCTTCCTCTGTTTTAATTTGAAAGAAAGCAAATATCAACAGGGAAAAAGATTCTATGCTAGATTACATGTCACAGTAATAGTCTCTAATTCTGGTTTGTATCGTGTTTCCCCGAAAATAAGACAGGGTCTTATTTTATTTTGACCCCCGAAATAAGTGCTTGGCCTTGTTTTCAGGGAGGTCTTATTATTTTTGAGGTGCAGGGGCCTCATGGCTGCTACTGTGTTGCAATATTTTCGGGAAGGGCTTAAAAGCTCATTTGGGCTTATTATCCGGGGAGGTCTTATTTTCAGGAAAATAGAGTAGGGAGCATAAAAATTCAGAGATCAGTATAGGTACATAAATAAAAACATAAAAGGAAAGTGAATTAAGATTAGTGGGTTATTTTTGTTTGCTGGTTTTGAGCAGAGTGTTGGGAAGACATTAATTTGGGCTGCTGGAATATAAATCACAATTCTAAAATAATAAATAATGTATTTAGGAAATTTGTAATATGAGAAGTCATTTTATTCTTGCTGATTTAGGATATTTGACCCTATTGGCTTATAGAAAATTAAGAATATTTTCTACACTGGAAAATGTTTTTTACACTGGAAGTTTCCATATGGGGATTAGGAAACAACTTATTTTGGAAAAAATGCACACTTCCTAAAAGGCCAAATCTATAGTTTAATAGTTTTGATTATATCCAATCTTTGGTTATTAAGGTTGTAATAGGAGCAAAGAATGGATTTGCATACTTTTGTTTCAGGAGCTGTTCTGATTTAGTAACAATTATTCATGACCTATTTATGTTAAGAATATTGCAACATCCTCCAACTAGAGTTATTTTTAAGAATGCCAGGAAGCTTTGAGAAGTGTAAAATGACAAATTAGATTGTTAACTAATGTATTTTGTGGGAGTACAATCTGCACTCCTGAGGGGTTTTGTGAGAACTCTAGTCCCCACCTCAGTCTCTGCTGATTTATGTTAAATTTAGTAATTTTAAGACTGGATAAGGTGAGAGAAGATGGTTTGGTGAGAGAATCTGTTTAAGAAAAACAAGTCAAGTTTAAGGAAATCATGATTCTTATTTCTGTTTTGATTGCATCTGTTTTCCTCTTGTCTTAATCACATACATCTCCTGATACAGTCTATCAAACTGCTACTTAGTCTGAGAAAGGTTCAAGCTTTCAACAGTGTTGAAAGAAATGCATGGTTGCCAGTTGTTTTCTGGGCTCAGTTCAAGATACTTGTTTTGAGCTACAAGTCATAAACAACATGTATCCAAGCAATTGTCTGGCCTTCAACCAGTTTTCTGTAGGAGAATTATTTTTGAGGGCATACCCGTTCATAGAATAGTTTGCTTGTTGGGCTTATATGAAATAGGTTTTTGATGTAATGGGTTACTCTCAAAAGTGGAATTTATTCCAAGGTATTAAAATATGTCTTTTTAACTTTATTTTTTAAATTATTTTTGGAATGATTGCTCTTAATTTTAATGTTTCTATTATTTATATTTGTTTCATGTACTATTTCTATTTCTTATTTTATTGTATATTACCTTGGCATAGAAAAATACTGCAATAAAAAGAGCAAATTGGTTAAATAATAAAGTGTTCAGCTCACATTGATAAATTCACTTCATTATTCTTTTGTGTGACCCACATATGACGTCTAAGTTGTTTTGGAACATTTAATTCTGTTCTGCAACTTCCCTTTTTGGGATGAATTTGCAATATCCTTTGCAGGAACAGTTTCTTATTTGAATGTAGATTTTTTTAACCAATATTTTTAATGGTATCTTTAGGTAAGAATGAAGGCATAAAAATTAAATGCTGGGGAAACACAAGTTGCTTTTTTGCTCAACTTTAGGACTTCCTGGAAGATGACCCTCATTAACAGTTAAGAGATTTGTACTGCAGTCCAGCGGAGTGTTTGCACTCACTTGAATGTCATAATTTGCTGAATTGTGGAACTTCAGAAGGAAATGACTTTGCTTTGCATCCTGAATAATGAGAAGTAGATCAAGTTGTCCTGTCCTAGTATATACGGTAATTCAAATATATTTAAGCACTTTTAAAACGTAATACATGTGCAGAGATACTGCACAATAGAGAATTTTTCATCTTTGTAAGGATTTGGAAGAGAGGAAGGAAAAAGAAATATTCTGAAATCTTATTGATAGAAAACCATATTAAATATTTACAGTAATTTTCAAGTTCAAAACTGACTATAACACTGTTAACATTATTTAGTGGTAAAACAGTTATTTCTATTTAATTGAAAGCAAGAACAGAACTTGTTAGAAGAGCCAGACTGATCTGAAAAAGCTTAGCAGGATTGCATCAGTTAGTATTTAGTTAGGAGACAACCAGAAAATCCCAGAGCCGGGGGCTAGTGAAAAAAATATCCCAGAACAATGTAGTGTGGTAAGCCATACGTGTCCATAAAGCACCTACTCCAAGAATTGGTTATCTAAAGAGAATATTTGACTTTACCTTAAAAATAATTTATATAATTAGCAATGATATTTGTGGAATGCCAGACCCTGAGATATTAGGGACTTGATTTAGCAGAAGGTTACACAGTTCAGATTGAACAACCTATTCAGAGGCTATTAATTGAAGTGTAATAAACATTGTATTTGAAGCATTACACATACAGATATAAAAGTTAGGAAAATTTCCCAACCTTAATTCCATTCTGAAACTCTGTAGGGTCCCAATCCTCTACCATGGAATTTTCTGGCTTTGCTTATTATACTAGTGTTAGAAGAGGGTTTGTACATTTCCTAGAATGTGAAGCAAATTGGAAAAAAATATTTAGAAATGTAACTTCATAGCATTCCTCTCTGGATCACAGAAAGTGCTAGATATCTCTGACCCTTGAATCATTGTTTCAGAGATATTGCCTTACCAGATTCCTCAATGTCTTCAACAGTGGCAGAACTTCTAATATACTTGAAGAGTTCTTAAAAATTCAGGAGATATTCAGAGACCTATCTGCCTTGAAAGTAGCCCATACTGTATTGTATAGCAGCTTTCCCCATATTTCTGGTTTTGTGGCTCAAAGGGGTGGGGGTGGGGGTGGGGGTAAGGGGGTGATGTGCAGCTCCATTTGCACAAACCATAGACATGCTCCCTCACCGCTTCCACAGCCTGTGATTAGGGACCCCTGTTGTATAGCACAGTTCATACAGCATATAACACACCTAGCTCAGCATACAGCAGAAAGACCAAGAGCATTATGCCATAAAATGTTTTGTAATAATTTTATATCATAAAATGTTTTATAAAATTTGCCAAATTTCAGTTTCATGGGAGTCATGGGTCCTGCATTTGTGACACTTTCTGCAAGTTAACTCCTTTAAGGTAACTTGGTTCAAAGGTTTTCCCCTATGGTGCACCATTTCACACAGATTACAGATGAAAGAATTTTAGTAGTATATACTGTAGATGGAAATTACTTTATAAAATATTCTTTTGTTGCTTATGATTGCTGGGCAGTGCTTGTATTCAAGGGCAGATAAGTGCTTCAGAATGCATAGTGATGGAAATATAAACCATCTGCTAATCCTAAAGCCAAATTTGGGGTTTCCTTATTTGAGTTGCAGCCACAGAGGGTAGATTACACAATTCTGCAAAAAGCAATAGCTTCTTTAAGAAATTTCTCTCAAATATACCTTTTATATACCCACCCATTTCAAAATCTAAAAATAAACAATCTTACTGGTTGCCGCTGTAGAAACACAAATGTTTTGATGATCTTTTGGCTAGAGAATCTAAATTTACATTCACAAGAACCATCTTATACTGCACACATAATGCTAACCCAACACATATTTATAGATGCTGGGTATGAATCTTCAGCAGCATTTTTAGCTTATAAAAGTGGGGTCCTTTTGCACCACTGTGGCCCTTTCTTGCAATAATATTTTCATGTTATTGAGTGGGTGGTCCTGGTTGGAGGAAGCACATGAAAGTACATTATTTCGTAGTAACGATCAAAGCCTATATAACTTCTATTTTTCAACATCCATTACTTGATGAGAAGGTTCTCTTAGACACTTATTATGGAATCTAAACAGGGCACCAATAAAACAATAAGAATTATTGCTAGAATTGCAATAAGAAGTTTGCAAAAAGTTTAAATGCACAGTTGTTCTCTTCTGGTCAGGTTGAACTTTGAAGTGCAAAATGCAGAAGTACAAAGTCAAATTCCTAACATTTAGCTGACTCAATACAAAATTTAACTTTAGAATTGTTCCTGTAAAATTATTCTTGTTAAGCAATTTCAGGAAATCTTTCAGAAATTCATTAACCTCCTATAAATATTTTCTTAATTACTTTTTTGTCTTTGTTAAATGCACAACTGCTTTATCATGTTTCAGTTCTAACAGACACAAAAACTTACTTTGGATGTTTCTTTATAATAAAATAATTAATAAAATAAGCCCTTGACTTACAACCATTAACTTAGTGACTATTTGAAGTTACAACTTCATTGAAAAAAGTGACATGGCCATTTTTCACACTTACAACCATTTCAGCATCCCCATGGTCACTTGATCAAAATCCAGATGCTTGGCAACTGACTCATACTTATGACAGTTGCAGTGTCCTGTGGTCATGTGATTATCTTTTGTGACCTTCTGATAAGCAAAGTTAATTGGAAAGCTAGGTTCACTTTACAACTGTGCTAACTTAATGGCAATAGTTCACTTAATAACAGTAGCAAGAAAGGGCATAAAATGAAGTAAAAACAAATGTCTCACTTAACAACAGAAATTTTGGACTCAATTATGGTTGTAAGTCAAGGACTATTTATATTAAAGTTGTCAACTTTGGATTTCAACACATATTTTGTAGATATTTTCAGTATAAATCCATGCATTTTATAGATAGTACTTTAACTAATTTATTACTGTATACATGTTCGGAATGTTACCTCTTGTTTGGAATGGTGATAAGACTTCTATTTCAACCTTTTACAGATAAAAAAACAGCAGTGAAATTTTACAGAGTACTTTATTAATTTAGAGTGGGCTAGTTGCTACTAGGTGAAGTCTAGCTGCCATCATTTGAAGATTTTTAATGTTTTCTTTATTTAATTTTTGTATAGTGGAAGGATTAAGATTGTATATTCTTGCATAGTGAAGACAAATATAATAGGAGACATTTTAGAGTGAAGGGTCCAACCCTTTTGTTCAAATAAAGCAATGGCCTTTATTTTTTATCTTGGTATTAAAAACTTGTTTTAGCAGAGGCATCCTGGAACAACTTACAATTGGGCTGATTAAGTTTAACTTGAAAAAATTGTTTTGCTTTATAAAATATATTTATATCAGGTTTGGAAATTATAATTTATTTAAACCTTAGCAGGATTTTTTTTTCTTTATATCCTTTTTCTTTTCTAATACCAATTTCTCATCTTCTACCTATTAGCAATATATTTGGAAAAATAGAATAAACTGATATTGTTACAACATGAAATAATCTTCTCAAGCACTTTGCATTATATCTTTTTTCCCCTTGGAAAGTACAAGATTAAAGCTTTTGCTTTAAGATTTTGGATTTTTATGATGTCTATAAGAGGAGGTAGAATCTATCTGTACATAATCATCTTGTTGAACTAACAATTTGAAGTGGTACTGTAAATAAATATTTTATTTTGAAGAAGCAGCATTGATGGGGCAGCCTGCATTTCTATTCAGTATTACTTATTCAAATTATATCCTTTGACAGTGTTTCAAACAGTTGCCACAAGCCAGTATATGTGTAGTACTGGGCTTCACAGTTTACAAACATTTTTAGATGAATGGCTCAGTTGCAAAGAAGAACATTAAAGGTAAACAGGGTTATTGCTCTGGACTGATCACTTTTCATTAAAAATATGCATAATATGTTCATCTTGGCTGCATTCCCAGTATTTGGAATCAATCAAGACATAATTTTGGATTGCTCAATCCTGAGGGATTAGCTAAATGAATTATACAGCATTGGAAGGAGAAATCTACATCTGATTTGCATCAGTGGAGTAAGATTTTTAACCAACATTAATTTGTATTTATATTACTATACAAACTAGTAAGAATAAATACATATAACATTTTATTAATCAATTAAAATTAATCTTAGCAATTTAAAAAAAACCCACCTTGATTTCTTTTTAAGTTGCTTTGTTTACAGTATAATTTTCAGATCTTTTTCCTCCTGTTTTTATTAAACTTACCAATCTGGACATTATATCAGTTATAATTTACATGCAGTATTGTATACCTTTATGTTTCTTAGTTCAAAATAATTGAAAAGTGGCCAAAATAATATGTGCTGAGTAAGATTATTGTTTTTAAGTTCTCAGTATTTTATGTTTTTTGTTCTCAGTTACAACCATTGATTCATGATGATTCTAAGTTACAATCATAGTTTAAGGAGGACTCAAAATTACAGCTGCCTTGGTGAAAGTGACTTACAACCCATCGTCAAAGTTATGACCATTGCACCACCCCTGTGATCACATGATTGCAATTCAGGTGTTTGGCAACTGCCTTGCATTTGTGACAGTTGAAATGCTTTGTGATCACGTGATCATGATTTGCAACCTTCCTAATTGGTTTCTGACAAGTAAAGTTAATTGAGGAAACTATAGTCACTCAGCAACTTTGTGATTCACTTAAGGACCACATGATTCATTTAACAACGATGTTAAAATGGTCATAAAATTGGGTCTGGTCACATGATGACTCATTTAATCGCTGCATTGCTTAGTGAGCAAAATTCTGGTACCAATTGTGGTACTAAGTCAAAAACTACGTGTATATAGTTGTTTCCACAACACCCCGTTAGGCCCCAATTAAGGGAGGAAGCATATTGTTTCCTTTTCTGCCTTTCGGCTCATCACCAGAGACCATCTAGACAGAAAGCCATGAATTCCGTTGTGTAATTTTTTTATATGTGTGTTACATTTTTGAGCTGATCAATAAATAAGTCAGGGAGACTAGGATAGATCTATTTCGAACTTATTAGCTCTCATCAGCTAGCCATACCCGTACTGAGATTCGAACCAGGGCTGTATTACATGCCAGGCGAGAGCCTTGCCATTAAGCCAGCTAGGTTCTGTTCTTGTCAGTTGAGACAGGAGGATAGTTATATATAATTGTTTCTTAATTATTAAATCAGGTATGTTAAAAATCTAACACATACCTAAAAAACAGCAGCAATCTTAGTATGTATGTATGTATGTATGTATGTATGTATGTATGTATGTATGTATGTGTATATTAAATCAGCCCTTAAAAATCTAAACACATATCTAAAAAATTTCACACAGCAGCAATCTCATTGGGTCTCTGTCTGGATGATCTCTGGGTTGAGTCGAAAGGCAGAGAAGGAAGACAGCTTGTCTCCTCCCTTAAAATAGGGCCTCTTAACAAGAGCTGTGAAAATATTCTCTCATAATTATTCTCCTAATGGCTCCCTGGGACACACCATCTACCGGAAAAAAACACACACCAACCGCTACCTAAATGCACAATCCCATCACCACCCTGCACAGATAAACTCTGTAGCCAAAACCCTCATACACAGAACCAAACACATAGCTGACAAAGACCATCTGAAAACCGAAATACACTTCCTCACAAATACATTAATATCCAACGGATTCCGAAGAAAAACAATCACCAAACTAATCCAACAAGAGACACCCCCCCAAGAACCAAGACAAAGAACAGGAAAATGGCATTGCCCTCATTTATTTTATTTTATTTTATTTATTAAATTTATACCCCGCCCTTCTCCTTGTTAGGACACAGGACGGCGCACAGGGATGTTAAAATACATACAGAATATATAAAATATATGAAATTTAAAATACTTATTCTAATAAATAAACCCTGCGCTAAAAACCGAATTAAAATCCCAAGTTTAAAAACTATCTAATAGTCAGTATGGAGGTTACGCTAGGCCGGCTAGATGAAATAGGTGTGTCTTCAGACACTTGCGGAAGAGGCGGAGGTCGGAGATGGTGCGGAGTTCAGGGGGTAAGTCGTTCCAGAGGGCTGGGCCCGCCACAGAGAAGGCTCTCCCCCTGGGTGTCGCCAGTCGGCATTGTCCAGCCGATGGCACCCTGAGGAGGCCCTCTCTGTGGGAGCGTATCGGTCTGAGGGATGTATGGGGCAGGAGGCGGTCTCGCATATAACTAGGCCCCGAGCCATGGAGCGCTTTAAAGATGGTCGTCCCATACATTAAAGGTACCACATACAAAATCAGCAAAATTCTCCACAAGCACAACATCAAGACAGCCTTCAACACTGACCAAAAAATAACCAATATCCTAAGGAACCCGAAAGACAAGATCCAGCTAGAAAACCAAGGAGTCTACAAAATTCCATGTAAAAGCTGCCCTGCCACTTACATAGGACAAACCAACAGAAGGATTAGTGCACGTATTGCTGAACATAAAAATGCATTAAAAAATCATCTTAATACCTCATCTCTCTATCAACATTTCAAAACTACAGGACATGACATTGACTTTCAAGGAACTAAAATGATCTCCAAGGCGGAACAGCTCAACAGGAGAATAATCAGAGAAGCCATTGAAATAGAGAAACAATCTAACAGCATGAACAAACGTGATGATACCTCCCGCCTACCAGACATCTGGAAGCCAGCATTGACCAGCAGACGAGCCCCACCCTCCACCCAAGCCGTTGAAATTCAAAACAAGGAGAAACATACAAATGAGACCAATCAGCATCAATCTACCAGTCATGATGCAGCTGCACAGCCAATCAACCCACTCACAACAATAGTCAGCACTCCACCCCCCCACCAAGATTTAAAGAGGGGCGATGCCTCCGCAGTCACAGTCACAGACAGAAGCCTGCCTGATGATGACAAGTGAGATCTTGTCGAAACGTTGCAATAACATTTCTATGCCTTATACACGGGAAAATCCCCGAAGCCAGCTATGCCAGCATATATGTATGTATGTATGTATGTATGTATGTATGTATGTATGTATGTATGTATGTATGTATGTATGTATATATATATATATATATATATATATATATATATATATATATATATATATATATATATATATATATATATATATATATATATGTAGGTCTTTGGTTGTTCGGGTTTTCTCCCGCGTAGAATTGGAAGTATCTTCACGACGTTTCGATGAAGTCTCATTCATCATCTTCAGGCTGGTGCTTCTGGCTTGGTGCTTCCAGGAGCAACGTGAGATCTCAGCTGGTTCCTCTTTTTAACTGCCAGTGGGGGTGTGACCTGATTGGGTGGGAGCTTGGCTGCATTCTGATTGGGTGGAGGTGTGTTCTGATTGGTAGGGGGCTTGGCTGTGCTCTGATTGGATGGGAGTTTGGCTGTGCTCTGATTGGATGGGGTCGTGTTCTGTTTGGGTGGGGGCCTGGTTGTGCTCGTGTTAGTCAGAGTTGCAGGGGGATTTGAACTGGTGAGCTGCATTACTGTTGTTTGGCTTCGCGTTTGTGGTCGTGCCACGTCTCCGTGGTGGGCATCAGTTTGCTTCATGTGTGGATTGGAGGGGTTTAAAGTGGCTAATAATGCAGCTGTGGTCTGACTTCTGGTTTGTGGTCGGGCTTCTGGTTAGTAGTCATCATCGGTGTGGGTTTGGGCTTGCTTTTTGCGTGGCTGTGTGATAGTGACATCCTGTGTGGTTTTCGTGAGTGTGGGTCTGGTATCATTCTTTGTGTTAGGGACTCGTTTGTCTGTGAGGGCGGGTTTCCAAATGGCTGGTAGGCGGGAGGTGTCATCTCGTTTATTCATGCTGTGTGGCCGTTTTTCTATCTCAATAGCTTCTCTGATTATTCTGTTGTTAAAGTGTTCAATTTTGGCAATAGTTCTGGTCTTTTTAAAGTCTATATCATGTCCTGTGGCTTTGAGGTGTTGGACCAGGGAAGAAGTTGGTTCCTCCTTTTTGACTGAGTTTTTGTGTTCTTCAATGCGTGCCTTTATTCTTCTGTTGGTTTGTCCGATGTATGTGGTGGGGCAGGTGGGGCATGGGATTTCATATACTCCTTGATTTTCTAACTCTAGTATATGAAATCCCATGCCCCACCTGCCCCACCACATACATCGGAAGCACCAAGCCAGAAGCACCAGCCTGAAGATGATGAATGAGACTTCATCGAAACGTCATGAAGATACTTCCGATTCTACGCGGGAGAAAACCCGAACAACCAAAGACCTATACACACACACACACACACACACACACACACATATTCCTGCTGCTACCTTCAAAATATTTAGATATGAAGTCTAGTTTATTATAACCTTCTTTCATAAAATTGTCGTTCCCCCTGTTCTTGGAAAACATCTGCAGTACTTTGGTTTCTAAGACTTTCCACTCAGCTAGAACATAAGAGCTGGAGGAGTATAGTAGCTTAAATACTGATTTACACATCAAAATTCTGTCGCTTTCCCAGTTTGGTCCAGGCAAACTCTCAAAACAATGTAATCTGCAGTATGGAGTTCAAAATTAAAATATATTTAAAGCATTACTAATAAGCTTATAGTAATGTGTGTGAACTATTTTGGACATTTGAAAGATCAAAGATCAAATTGTTGCTAATGGTTGGTTAGTGTACTGGCACTTTCTTATACCTCAGAAGTCTAGCCTATGTTCTGTGTGATTAATTTACCTTAAGTTATTTTCCTGGCATAAATGTGCTAAGAAGTTGAAAATATTTTATACAAATGTATTATAAAATGATAAAGAGTGGACTTCATTCTTGGTTGTGTTCCAGTAGGTGATTTTGGTACTTTTATTCTGAAAAATATCCTGGAAAATGGAAAAAAAATAAATGTGTACAGTTTTCATTACTTGAAGAAAAATTGTTTTATATTTTCCTTTTATTTCATTCCCAAACATTTTACTGATTTCTATTCAAAATAGTGTTTGGGTGAAATCTGATCAACACATATTCTTAGCAAAACCACACTGACTTAAAACTAAAAACATTTAAGGAAATTATAATGGTGGCTGCATTCATATAGAGATAATTAACTTGTCCACATGTGGTAAGGCATTAAGATACTCTTTCTGTGATAATGATTATAGCATGAAAATTCTAACCACATCTCAAAGATCGGTAAACACTGTTTTGAAGAAATGGGGTGGTGCCTTAAATACAAATTTAATCTGATGATCTTTAATCTGATTTATGTGCTACTGCATTAAGATTAATTTTCTCTACTATCTATGCTAAACTGTTATATAGAATTAATACATAGTAACATTGGAATGAACAAAAACATTTTGTTCATAACTGATAACATGGAACACAGAAGCTTCTTGTCATTGAGTTTGGCTAGCTAGGAATGTAAAGATGCAGTTTATGAGAACAAGCATATTCTAGTAGCAGTGCAATGCACCTGACTTTAAGTAAAGTAGAGTTACTGATGGTGTGGGTGAATTATAATGTAATTCATCACATCATTACGTTACATCAAATATAACATAAGATACATAATATATCTGAAGCTGCAATCCTGAATATGTGTGCTGTTATGCAGCAAAATTCATCAGTTAGAGTAATATTCTATAAAAATATACAGGATTTTAATTTCCCACCATTAGTCATGCATTCCCCAAAGCTTTTGTTGAAGGTTGAAGATATCTCCAAAGTAAATTTGCATTGTACTAATGGAAGACGATGGGAAAACTCTTGCACAGGTTGAAGTCATCCTGTATAATATTTAAATAAAGTTAGTGAAAACATTATGTTGGGAAAGACCATTTTCTATTATCCACTCACAGTTTTTGTGATCAATTGTAATCATGAATAACTTTGTTGCCCCTTAAAATAATTTAGTAGTTCACGTACAGCAGATAGCTCCTGCTATCTGCTATACATGAAATGTATATATTATAGTAATTTAACAGGTGAAATATATATATACAGTATATGTATGTATGTATGTATGTATGTATGTATGTATGTATGTATGTATGTATGTGTACCATATTTTTCGGAGTATAAGACGCACCTCTTTTCTTCTAAAAAGAGGCTGAAAATCTGAGTGCTTCTTATACATCGAATACAGCATTTTTTGCCTCCCGAAACCCCACCCCCTTCACCAAAATGGCTGTGCCTAGCCTTATGGAGGCTTCCAGAGAGCTCCTGGGGGCTGGGGAGGGCAGAAAGTAGCCTAACTCGGGCCGTTTTTTGCCCCCCCCAGCAGCACTCTATAAGCCTCCATAGGGCTATGCATTCAATTTAATTGACATAAAAATGGCCCGTTTTCATGATAAATGTGCCTTTTTTTGCTCATTTTCCACCCCCCACCCCCCAGGAGCACTCTACAAGACCCCCCCAAGGCTAGTCATGCTTTTTATTTGAAGAAAAACGGCCTTGTTTTCGCAGAGAAATGAGCAGTTTTGGAGAGGTTTGTAGAGCGCAAAAGCACTTTCGGAAAGCTCTTTTGGAAGGCTCTTTAACTGTTTCTGTGCCAGGAGAAACACAGTCTTAAGGTTTGTCAGCGATTTCCTTCTCCAGGACATGGATAAATACACCTGGGAACATCAACCTACCTACTTTCTCTCTCTACCTACCTACCTACTGTATTTCCCTATTTCTCTCTCTCTATCCTTCTACCTACCTACCTACCTACCTACCTACCTACCCACACACTTTCTCTCCCTACCTACCCATTGTATTTCTCTTATCTCTCTATTTCTCTCTCTCTCTCTTCCTTTATCTACCTACCTACCTTCTCTTTCCCTATCTACTGCATTTCTCTCTCTCTCTCTATTCTCTCTCTCTCTATTCCTTTACCTATCTACCTACCTACACACACACACACACTCTCCCTCCCTACCTACTGTATTTCTCTCTTTCTATTTCTCTCTCTATCCTTCTACCTACCTACCTATCTACACACTCACTCTCTCCCTACATACCTACTGTATTTCTCTCTCCCCCCCTTTACCTACCTACCTACCTTCCTACCTACCTACACACACACTCTCTCTCCCTACCTACCTACTGTATTTCTCTCTTTCTATTTCTCTCTCTATCCTTCTACCTACCTACCTACCTACCTATGTACCTACACACACAATCTCTCTCTCCATACCTATGTACTGTATATCTCTCTCTCTATTTCTCTCTCTTTCTATCCCTTTATCTACCTACCTACCTACCTACTGTATTTCTCTTTCTTTCTCTCCCTCTCTATCCCTCTATCTACCTACCTACTTTTTTTTGTAATTTGCCTCTTCAAAACCTTGGTGCGTCTTCTACTCTGGTGCGTCTTATACTCCAAAAAATATGGTATGTATATGTATATATACATACATACATACATACAAACATACATACATACATATTCCACCTTTTAAATGTAATGGAAAGAGAAAGTTCTGTACTTAATATAATACTTATTTGCATGATTCTGAATGTGAGAAAAAAACATCTGACGTACTGTAATCTAAAAAGTAAATTTCTGTGTGGGATGAATGACAGCACTGTATAGACAATAGTCAAAATTGCTTTTATATTCAGTTGTTTATCATGGTAAATTCTATCCATGCCTGGATTTTATCATTAACATTTTGACTGTTGCTTTTACGTGGTTTTATTCTTTGAAGCAAACAGGTATTACCTATAACTGTACATACAGATAGTTAAAAATGAGGTATTGGGTGTGGTCTCAATTTTCCTTGTTATGTTGCATCCTCTAAGATCTTCACAAATACAAGGGTTATCATTCATTCATATTTTCCCAGGCATGTTCAATCCCTCTTATGGTTTTGTTCCACCTATCTGAGAGATCCTAAGATATATCCTGGTTTGGCTGGCAGTCTGGGAAAAATACACCTTTTTTTTTTCTTCCTTTGTTGCCAATAAGAGAAGAGTCATATCCAGCAAGCAAATATATTAAGATGTTGCTCACCAAAAGAAGAAAGGGTTGCTTCTCATTTGCCAGAAACATGAACAGATAAAGAGGTTTTATCCATATAAAGCATATTTTCATAATTTAGTTGACCATTCCTAAGGAATCAGAGGGGGTTGTTTTTTTTGTTTTTTAGTAAAAAGCATCCTTACAACTATTAATATATGCAATCATTGTTCATATCAGGAATACATGGTTTAGTGAAATTATAAAATCTGTTGTTTATTTGCCATATTTTTCGGAGTATAAAATGCACCTTAGTTTTTGGGGAGGAAAATAGGGAGAAAAAATTCTGCCTGCCAGGTATTTATCTGGCTAGTGTCCTTAGTCTGGTCAGATTCAGCACATAGATTTGCTGGTTTTGAGAGTGTGCGGGCTCATGCTTTTTATTCCCTGGCTGGGAATAAAAAATAGCTTCTAAAGCATAGCTGATCATCAGAGAGAGAAGCAATGAGAAAAGCCCGGAACATCGCTTCACTCGCTAGTGCCTCATTAAGGCTGAAAAAAAAGCTTCAAAAAAGCTACATTCAGAATATAAGATGTACCCAAATTTTCAGCCTCTTTTAGGAAAGGGAAGTGCATACTTCGAAAAATATGGTAGTCATGTTGGTGACTTTATAGACAAGTGCTCTCCATACTACCCTGTCAAGTACAGCTTTTTTCAATTGTTGCATGTTCAGTTTTGCATCAGATTTGATGTTATTCAGACAACTTAATTTAATTTAATTTAATTGATTTATACAGCCACCCATCTCAAGCAAGTGACTCTGGATAGTTTATAGGATTAAAATGCAAATTCACTAGACATACCCCTGCAGGATCTATGCCTAAACAGTGACCCCACTCACCATCAATAGTCACAAAGCTCATCTCCCCATTTAACCCAAATGCCTGGGAAAATATAAGAGCATTAAAATCATAGTGTAAAATTTAAGATTTATTTAGTCAATAAACTCAATTTATTTTATTTTTATTTTATTAAATTTATTTATTAAATAGTGTTGTGTCTGTTTATTGTTAAGCATTATTGCACCATGATCAAGTTACATATTGAAATCTAATGTCAAATCTGAAGACAAATATATCAAGCATATTTTAGTATATGATCAATTGTTTAATTTATTATCTGTAATAGAATACCTCAGTTTTTCTCCTAGTACAATTTTATAAATGGAATTATAATTCCTTATAATTCTTTTGATAGCATTATACTATGGGCAAAACTGAGACATTGTCATATTTGTTATGTTTCAACTGTCCATCTAAAAAAAAAAATGAATAAAACAAAATTGGACCGAGGTGGTTTGTAACAAGTTATATTACAAAGAAGTCATACCTTGGAGCCCAGCTTCCTCCCAATGTTAACATTTGGAGAGATAAGGGTTTTTTAAACCATTTAACGAGAAAAAATATCTTATAATATAAATAGGAAAGTATGAAATACAGGTCTATGAGGGTGTTATTGATAACATGAATGAATCATTTCCTGTGATTTTGTATTGTATTGACTTTTTCTCTGTCTGTGAAGAAATGTTGACCTGCCTTCGGCATGGGAAATGAATGAGTAAACCATATATTGAGTTTTTTTCAGAAAAAAGGAGTCCTGAAAAAGAGGAAATGTTAGAAACCCAAGATGGCTGTGCTTTGGCACAAGAAGGGATAGAGAAAAATCCTGTCAGGCTTTCAAGATTCTGTTACTATATTCAGTAACAATAAAAAGCAAGCCTACAGAACTTGTAGAGGGGGAAATGCTATATTTACCTTTAAAAAAAATCAATTAAAAATAATTGCAGGCTGCAAAGGAATACCTGGCATGTTGATCAGCTGTTCAGTAGCTACTACCTAGAAAGGCGGCGGCAGCAGCACCAGAACTAGCAATGGTGGGGAAGCCTGGAGGTGCTCAGCAGTGTTTATTTCAGGGTTGCAGCGAATTTATTGGGCTTTTTAAAAAGCCAGCAGGCCACCCAGCATAGCAGCATGCCTGATAACAGATTTTCATAGAATTGCTGCTATGCCTGCTTTTTAACCTTGCCTATCCCAAAAAATGGTTGACTTTAGGTGTACTCTTTGTATGATTTTGGAATTAGTTTTCTATTTTTTTCTGAGAACCATAAATCAATAGGAAAGGTCAAACTAAAGTAGTTGGGAAGGATTGTGCAGTTTGAAGGTGAGGATAAGAGCCTGGAAGTATCATAAATATTGTGAGCTCTGTAAAAATGTGAAGTGTGCAGACCCTTTGCTGTCTGTTTAAGCAGTAATTCCTGCATACACACTAATGATACTAGAAACAAAATGTTTTTAATATTCATATTAAATGTGGGAAAACTTTCATTAAAGACTTTGGTGTGCAAATGGAAGAGACTGCCCAAATGACTAAGAAAAGCAAAGCAAGTTATTTCTGCAGAATGAAGTTGGGGTTGAAAGAGAAAAAAAATGGAATAGTTTCTAGGAACAGAATAGAAACTCTTGAAAAATGAGGAAATAAACTGTACTGAAGCCTTGCCCAACCTGAGCAGCCTCTAGATATATGGACTGCCACTCCCAGTTCTCACAAGAATAGCCAAATTACCTTGGGATTCTGGGTGTTGAAGTATAGTCCACAGTGGGTGCTTAGGTGGTAGAAGGTTACTGTAGAATATTAAAGGAAGGTATGTTTTTTCATGTCAAGTGGAGTATATTAGAGCATCTGGTTGTAAAGAAAGATAATAAAAAGAGCCCTGTGTTGGAGGAAGTTTCAAAAACAAACTACAGAAATAAATAGGGTAACTAATATAGAATAATTATTTAATAGCCATGTCATAAGGTTATCTTCTTTCCTCTCTTCTATAATTTAGAAGGACCCTGGTATATTTAGTTAGGAATTTAAGAATCAACAGCAGAACATATTATTGAAAAGGCAAGCAAGTTGAATCACTATGCCTCATTCACTTCATGTGTTTTCATGCGAAGAAAAGTCATTTCAAATTTTTTGAAGCATGGCAGGAACTTGATATTACTTTCAAGAAAGATGCGTGAAGCTAAACAAATTTCTGATGTGGTACAGTTAACAGTTTGAAATATCAGGTTACCTTATAATATTTGTCATTTGGAAATAAAATTGGGAGAGGCATTAATTTACCTGCACAGGTATAAATGCCAAAGGTTAACACTATTATTTCTACATGTGTATTAATGAAAAAAATGAAGAAGGTTTTCAAGGTTGTTTGCCACTTACTACATATAATGAATAGAAATGCAGCATAACGAATCCCAGTAAGAGTATCACTAGCTGATGAGAGCGAAAAAGCTCGAAATAGATCTATCCTAGTCTTTCTGATTTATTTATTGATCAGCTCATAATACTAACACACACACACATATATATTTATATGTGTGTTATGTATTTATTGATCAGCTCAAAAATGTAACACACATATAAAAAAAATTACACAACAGAATTCATGGCTTTCTGTCTAGATGGTCTCTGGTGATGAGCCGAGAGGCAGAAAAGGAAACAGTATGCTTCCTCCCTTAATTGGGGCCCTAACAGGGTGTTGTGGAAACAATTATATATAACTATCCTCCTGTCTCAGCTGACAAGAAGAGAACCGAGCTGGCTTAATGGCAAGGCTCTCGCCTGGCATGTAATACAGCCCTGGTTTGAATCCCAGTAAGGGTATGGCTAGCTGATGAGAGCTAAAAAGCTCGAAATAGATCTATCCTAGTCTCCCTGACTTATTTATTGATCAGCTCAAAAATGTAACACACATATAAAAAAATTACACAGCGTAATTCATGGTTCTCTGTCTAGATGGTCTCTGGTGATGAGCGGGAAACAGTATGTCTCCTCCCTTAATGGGGCCCTAACAGGAAGTTGTGAAAACAATTATATATTTATAATTGTTTCCACAACACCCTGTTAGGGCCCCAATTAAAGGAGGAAGCATACTGCTTTTCCTTTTCTGCCTTTTGGCTTATCACCAGAGACCATCTAGACAGAAAGCCATGAGTTCCGTTGTGTAATTTTTTTTTTTTTATATGTGTGTTACGTTTTTGACCTGATCAATAAATAAGTCAGGGAGACTAGGATAGATCTTATTTATTGATCAGCTCAAAAATGTAACACACATATAAAAAAATTACACAACAGAGCTCATAGCTTTCTGTCTAGATGGTCTCTGGTGATGAGCCGAAAGGCAGAAAAGGAGAGCAGTATGCTTCCTTCCTTAATTGGGGCTTAACAGGGTGTTGTGACACAAGTATATATGTGTGTATGTGTGTGTGAGACGTGTTATCTTGTGGTGAACCCTCTGTATTCACTTTGGTGAAGTCTTCTCTTGATTGTTGACTTTGACACACATACACCTACCTCCTGGAGAGTGTCCTTGATCTGGCTAACTATTGTGAAAAGTGTTTTCTTCACCAGGAAAAGGATTCTTCGGTCATCCACCACAGTTGTTTTCCGTGGTCTCCCGGTCTTTTGGTGTTGCTGAGCTCACTGGTGTGTTCCTTTTTGAGAATGTTCCAAACAGTTGTTTTGGCCACGTCTAATGTTCTTGCTATCTCTCTGATGGGTTTGTTTTGTTTTTTCAGCCTGATGATGGCTTGCTTCACTGATAGTGACAGCTCTTTGGATCTCATCTTGAGAGTTGACAGCAACAGATTCCAAATGCAAATGGCACACTTGAAATGAACTCTGGGCCTTTTATCTGTACATTGTAATTGGGATTATGAGGGGATATCACACACCTGGCCATGGAACAGCTGAGAAGCCAATTGTCCCATTACTTTTGGTCCCTTAACAAGCGGGAGGCACATATGCCAACTGTTGTAATTCCTACAATGTTCACCTGAGTTGGATGTACATACCCTCACATTAAAGCTGACAGTCTGCAGTTAAAGCCACCTCCATTGTGGTGGTGTATAGAGCCAAAAATGTTAGAATTGTGTTGATGTCCCAATATTTCTGGACCTGACTGTATGTATGTATGTGTGTGTGTGTGTGTGTGTAGATAGATAGATAGAGAGAGAGAGAGAGAGAGAGAGAGAGAGAGAAATACAGTATATAGGTAGGTAGAGAGAGAGAGAGAGTAGTAGGTAGGTAGGTAGAAGTTTCCAGGTGTATTTACCCATGTGCTGGAGAAGGAAATCGCTGTAGCACCTAAGGCTTTGTTTCTGCAGGCACACCACTTGACCAACGTAATTCTCATCAGCCACTCTAACTAAACAGCTTTCCAAAAGGAAAAAAAACCCTTTTTGCACTCTGCAAATCTCCCCAAAATGTTTTTCTTTAAATAAAAAGCATGACTAGCCTTGGGGGGGAGTGCAGAGTGCTCCGGGGGGGGGGTGTACAAGCAAAAAACGGCCCATTTGTCGTGAAAATGGGCCGTTTTATGGTCAAACAAAATTGTATGCATAGCCTTATGGGGGCTTAAAAAGTGCTGCTGGGGGCTGGGGGGCAAAAACTGGCCAGTTAAGGCCCATTTCTGCCCTTCCCCGCCCCCAGGAGCTCTCTGGAAGCCTCTATAAGGCTCTGCAGGGCCATTTTGGTGAAGGGGGTGGGGTTTCAGTAGGCAAAAAAAATCTGTATTCGATGTATCAGACGCACCCAGATTTTCAGCCTTTTTTAGAGGAAAAAAGGTGCGTCTTATACTCCAAAAAATACGGTATGTATTTATGGCATTTCAAAGGGTTTAGTGCTCTTTCCTGTGGGAAAGATATTTGGGGTTTTTAGCTTAGAAAAATAGTGACTGGACACAAGAGTAGAATACCACCAAATAAGAGTTGCAGGGGATTAGGGTTGGGAAAAGAATATTTCTTTGTCTCATTCTTACAAGCATCCCTAAGGCATCTTTTTGACCAGTATGAGAAACAAGTAGACTGAACTAAGGCAGTCCTTAACGTAATCTAGCAGGGTTATTCTTAATTACTAATGATTCCATTTTCTTCATGATAATCTGTCCCTAAACTGTTCCTTCAGGTCTCTAATTATGGATATACCCAGTTAATTGAGTTTACTGGTTGTACATTACATGAAGTATGCTAACCACAGAAACTGGCTTCCACAACATAGTAAATTAGAATATAGTGAGTATTTTGTGATTGAGCATGTTGTATGAAAATAGTCTCCAATTTCTATTCCCCATGATAATGGCTTGTAACAGTCATATCTTCTGCTTATTAAAATAATTGTATGTCCAAATTGGAGGCTGCAAAATTTTAAATAAACTTTTCTTTAAATAGTTAGGGCAAAGGGCTGAATTGCACATATAATAGTCATCTGATGGCTTTTGGAGTATGAATAATGATTTTGGAAAGGACTTATTAAAAGTGAATTTGGAATTATGGATATATTCCATTTATTTTCATGTTCGTAATTTCCCTTCTTCTGAACTGACTTTTCATGCTAAAGAAAGAACTATCATTATACTTATGAATAAGTATAATATGAGTCATGGTGGCGCAGTGGTTAGAATGCAGTATTGCAGGCTAGCTGCCCAAGGTCAGGAGTTCAGTCTTGATCTGCTGAAAGTTGATTCAGCCTTCCATCTTTCCGTGGTCAGTAAAATGAACACTGTATTGAACAGCATATTGTGGGGTGCAATATGCTGACATTTGTAAACTACTCAGAGAGTAAAGCACTATGGGATGGTATGTAAGTCTAGGTGCTTTTGCTAAATTGTTTAACATATTAATTTAATACACTGCTTCTTGTGACATTCTTAACATCTGTGCAGAATATTATGCATGGGTGCTGTTCAGAAATGTTGGCCTGCAGCTGCCATAATTCCATATCCAGTTTAATTAACTGTATTAATTAAAGTCATGGACCTAGTGGTTTTAAAATGTTACAGGATATCATGTTAGTGAAATTTCCTGAAGAACATTTATGTATGGAATATTAAGAATGGATACTACATCTTAGTGTCAAAATTCCAAATAACTGCTAGATGGCAGGAAGTACAATTTCCTCTCTTTCTTTGTTCCCATCTAATGGTTGCATACTCTACTATTAAGCATATTTGGAATGTTTGAGTTGTATCCACTTTCAAATTTCACTGGTTTAAAGACATCATTTGTATACTTCACATAATCTGTGACAATGTATATTCACAAAATTATCAGCACCACCACCACCACCACCACCTGCTTGTTCCAAGTCCCTGGAAAGGACTCAATAGGTAGATAAAAATGTCAAATCCTGTCTGACTGACTGTACAATGAACTGTAATAATAAAACCTGTATGCTGCTTTCTGCTAAACGACTGGGTGACTCACAACAATCAAAACAAGGAAATCACAATAAAATCAATAAAACATAAAAGCTAACAATAAAAGATGTCACCCACAATGAAGCAAAGATTTATACTTTGTCTTGCCAAAGGCCTGGTTGATAGAATAATGATGGAATGTTACGATTAATAGCTGAACGAAGCCTTGTGTTAACTGCAAAGATGGAGCTGTGAAGCATGCAGAGAAACTCTTATGTCTAAATAATTATTTTCCTGGTGTAAATAATTAGGAGTCAATAGATAATTAGGAAGAGATTCCATGAAACCTGAAGTGTAATATGACTCATGTTGTCGCAGTGTTTATAATTGTCAGCTCTAATCCTGTTCCAAGTTTCTAATTACAGCCACCTTAGAACCTCTTTGTTAACATTTCTAATCCTGCCTCTTCCAGTGGTCCATAGATTTAGCTTCTGCTTTCTAATTCCACTGGTATATCTAGCATTTCATTCATGGCAACCAATTTGGATATTAACTTAATCAGAGGAAGAGTAAATGGGCAGGAAAAGCTCTCAGTGCGATCTTGGAATGATAAGATGTAAATGAAAAGGAAATCATTTTATCAAAGGGAAGTTTGCATGTAGCTAGAATCAAGTTCTTGGAAGGAAGTCTCACTTGGGTAATCTACATAATAATAATGATTGTTGAAGGCACTCCTGCTTGATAAGCCCTCACAGATTTTTTTTAGAAATTCTAATTTATCTACTGTTCTGAATAAAAGAATAAAACTTGCTTCAATGTATGTATTAAACTTAGGTAAAAGAAATCAACTCTTTTTAAAAAAAAAAATTCAGAACTCCTTTGTTCCTCTTCCATTTTCCAATTTCCAAAGGAATTTTTTATTTCTTACATATTGATGAGGAAATCCCACTGCAATAATTTATTTTATTTTATTAAATTTATACCCCGCCCTTCTCCTACAAAAGGACCCAGGGCGGTTCATAATATATGAACCTTGATTTCTAAAACAAATGTTGATCATTTGTGATTTGTAATTTTATACTATAATTATTTGCACTACAAAGGAAATGTTTTGAAATGATACAATTTGTGTAAAGTCTGTCAATTGCTTTCCAAGGGTGAGCTAAAAGCATGGAGGTTTTTAAAAAAAAACCAGGAAGCCAATCAGCATAACTTAGATTTTCTTGATGGAATTATTCTTCCTTGAAAACAGGAAGTTTATAGTCTAAGCATGCAGTTGGGTATTTAGGAGTTCAACTTTAGTTCATCTTGTCATAGTCACAAAGGTTTTAGTAATCCATTTTGATTGGATTGTATAATGAGATTTACACAGGACCATCTTTGAAGGTTCAGTTGCTATAAATACTGCTAGAATGTTCTCAAATGTGAGATTACTTAAAATAAAATAAATTAAGATTACTTAAAATAAAGTACAACCAGTTGATACCATCACTGGCCATTGGGGGCGAACATCTAGCCCCCGTGGATAGGGCACGCAACTTGGGCAGCGTCCTGGATACCAGGCTGTCATTAGAAGACCATTTGACGAACGCGCCGTTGGGAGCTGGAAATGTTTACAGATGTTTTGGAAGGTCGGTGTGACTTGTAAATTGCTTTTTCAAAGTGATTGAACAACCCGAACTGCTCGAATTTCAAAGTTTTGTTTCTCCGTGGAGCAGAGGGTTGGGCGAGCGGCCGAGGTAAGGGGGGTTACCCTTTGTCTTTGGCAAAGATCATTTGCATGCTTTTTGTCTCGCTACAAGGCTATAAACACAAGCTGAAGTTTAAGAAAGAAGGAAGTTGGTGATGGCATGTGGATTATAACTCCTTTGAACTTTCCAATTCTTTTAAAGTGGATTGTGTGAGCTGAATGTAGCGGACAAGCTTTTTGGATTACACTTAAAATGGAGGCTTAAAAGTTAAATAAACTGGGGAAGCTCTCCTAGGCTTTTTTTTTTGGCTCCTTTGGTGCATTATAAGCCGGCTTAGCCTTATCTGATTTGGGACACTGTTTGCCCTCATTCTTTATAAAAGACCCTCTTGGCAAAGAAATATAAATATTTTTTTTTTTTATTTTTTATTTTTAAAGATTTTATTACAATATATCACCCAGTGCTGTACAAAACAAAAGGAAGAGTTGGTTTCAAGTGTCGTCTATTATCTTTAGGATCTCCAAAATCCACGTTCCCTCGGTACAGGCGTCGAGACGTCCAAAGTTCCAAGTGCATAGTCCACAAATGGCTTCCAAGTCTTCCAAAAAATATCATTTTTATAAACCCCCTCTCTAAATTTAATATCACACGTCATTTTATCATTTAAGGCTAATTTCCACATTTCACAATACCATTCGTCTATTTTAATATTTACCTCTATTTTCCAATATCTTGCTATTACAATTCTACCCATTATAATCATAATTCTAATCAGTTCTTTCTCATGTTTTGTCAACTCTGGTTCATTAATTATCAATAACAATATAGTTTCTGGTCTCAATATTATTATTCTTTTCATCATTTCACACATTGTTCCTTCTAATTGCTGCCAAAACTTTTTAATTTTCACACATTTATACCACATATGCTCATAAGTTCCCAATTCCGTATTACATCTCCAACATTTATCATTCATTTTTTTATCTATCAGTGATAATCTTAGTGGGGTCCAGTACCATTTCCAAACAACCTTAAAATTATGTTCTTTAATCCTTATAGATAAAGTCCTCATAATCCGACTCTTCCAATTCTCATTCCAATCCAAATCCAATATTTTAATCTTTAGATCTTCCTCCCAATTCTTTTTCATTACCATTTGTGGATTTCTATCAAAGTTTATAATCCTATATATCTTACTGACGAGTCCTTTTAACCCGGTTTCATCTTTAATAATTTGAGATACTAAACTTTCAAACTTAGTTTTACTTCTATCTATATTACATATTCCCCTTACTTTCATATTCCATTTTTCTACCTGTATTTTTTCAAACCAATTTAACTCCAATTTTTGAATTACTTTTTTCTTCCTACTTTCAGTTCCTAAGGCTCTTAACCAATCTACTATATTTCCTATATTTTCATCTTCAATTACTTTGTTCCGACTTATATTGGTTTTAATCGGCCAACTTTCAGTTGTCTTTCCCAAAAACGTTATATCCGGAATCAATTTCTTAACAAATTTATTCCAAGTTTTACTCAACCCTTTTAACCAATAACTATTAATTGTCTTTTTTATTTTTGCTTTATCTAAAAACCATATAGACCCAAATCTCTTAATATCTTTTAACTCCAGATCTCCCCAATGACCATCTCCACCTTTAAGTATTTTTATCACAGTTCTAATATTATATGCCCGATAATAATTAAGTAGATTGGGAATTCCCAATCCACCCTCTTTTTGATTTTGATACCACAATTTCTTCATTAATCTTGGTCTTTTCCCACCATTACAAAATTTATCTAATTTCTTCTGATATTCTTCTATATCTTTCTCTGTCAAATTTAATGGTAGCATCTCAAATAAAAAGTTAAACTTTGGTAATAACATCATTTTACACATTGCAATTCTACCAAACCAAGACAACTTTATCTCTTTATATTTATCTATCTTTTTCTCTACTTCCTTCAGCATCACCTCATAATTAATTTTTTTTAAATCTCTAACTTTAAGTGAAAGTGTTATCCCCAAGTATTTCAATGTATTCTTAGCTCTTATCCCAAATTGTTCTTGCATACTCTCCCACTCCTTACCATCTTTATTCATTAGTAATTCAGATTTTGACCAATTTACCTTTAAACCTGTCATTTCTTCAAATTCTATCAAATGTTTATTTATCCTCTTTAAATCTCTCTCTATATCTTTCAAAGAAATATAAATATAAAGTTTGTCTTTGAACTGAAATGTCGACTCGACAGCCTTCAGAGCTGGAACGGATTTTTGGAGCTTTAAATACAATTGGCGAAAAGTTAACCGGACTGACGGATCATGTGGCGAATTTGACATTGGAAGTTCAAAAAGCTAAAGAACAGATAAGTGAATTGAATGTTAGTTTTGTAAAGCAAAACGCGGAGGTGAAATTTATTAAAGATGAAATTGAACAAATCCATGCACACGATGCACAAATTGATCGTAAGATGGAAGGAATTTTTTATAAAAACCAGCAACAAGATAAGAGAATTAGTCTTTTGGAGGAAGACGCTAGAAAATTCAATATTGTTATACGTAATATTCCAGAAAATAGATCGGATGATTTGAAGCAGAGGGTGTTAAAATGGTTGAATGATTTTGGATTTGAATATACAGCAGCAAATTTAGTAAGTGTTTTTAGAATTGGTTATAAGAGGCAAGGTGGAGCGATTAGAAATGTTTTAGTAAGATTTGCAAACCTTGGAGATAAACTAGAGGTCATGGCAAAAATAAGGGAACTGGAAGGTGTTCCTAAGTTTGAGGAGAAAGAAATCCAAGTATTTCCGGATATTTCCAGGGAAGACAGAGCTTGGAGATATCATTTGAAACCAGTTACAAAGCTCTTGAGAGACAATGATATTAAGTACAATTGGAGGCCACTACAGCAACTTAAATTTTTTTATAAAGGAAGGATGCATACTATTACTCCAGAAACAGATGTATTAAGATTAATTCGGGGGCTTGGGCTGATTGAGAAAGAGGAAGATTTGGTAGAAATTAAAGATTATATGCTTAAGACGGGTGGAGTACAAGAGGAATCCCCAATTTTGGAAGAAAGAGGTGCAATTGGCGGCCAGGATCCCAAGAGTTTAAAGAGAAAAGAAATTTCCCCGGCAGTTTCTGAGTATAAGAAAATTCGTGAAGATACTGAACGAACGCCAGACAAGATGGAGGATCTTAGTAAAAAGCAGGAAGCTGAGTCCGGGGCGAAGCCAGTCTTGTCTTCTTTTTTTGAAAGTGGAATTTAAAGAACAGCCCGAAGAGGTGATCCGACCATCGGCACGTCCCACTCCCCCACACTCTTTATATAGAGGCGATATCTGATTGAGGATGTGGGGGATGAAGATTGCTTGTTATTTGTTGTGGTTGTTGTGTCTGATATTTGAGTTTTATGTTTATGTTGTTTGTTATATATTGTTTGTGGAGTTTTATGTTTTTGTATGTCTTTTTTGTTTGGTGTTTGGTGTGCACATAAAGGAAGAGGAGGGGTCAGGATTAAAAAAGTTACCGCTTAAATGCGGTTTATAAAAATAATGACATGGAACGTGAAGGGTACAGGCAATCATATAAAAAGGAAAAGATTGGAACTTAAATTTAAAAGGGATTCTCCAGATATATTATTTTTGCAGGAAACTCATCAAAAATCTGAGGATTTTAATAGAATGAATATTAAAGGTATGCAAATTTATGAAAAATCTTTTGGGACTTCCAAAGCTAGAGGAGTTGCGATATTGATATCAAATAGGGTATACTTTGAGAAAAGACAAGTAATTAGAGATGAGGAAGGCAGATATTTAATAATTATAGGGAATATTAACGAGCAAAAAGTGACATTGGTTAATTTATATTTACCGAATGAAAAACAAAAGGGATTTTTGGATAAAATTACTAAGATTTTGGAAACAGAAAGTGAAGGGAAAGTAATTGTGGCGGGAGATTTCAACCTAATTAGGGATAGAACTGATAGTAATAATCCCACCCGCTTTAGACAAACAAATAAAGGGGAAATTTTAAATAAATGGATGTTTCAAAACAGTGTGGCAGATGTTTGGAGAGAGTTGAAAGGCTCTGAAAGGGTGTATACATTTTGTTCTAAGGTACATAATACTTATTCAAGGATTGATTATATTTTTGTTTCTAAAGATTTGCTGAATAAAGTAGATAGAATAGATGTGGGAATTTTTAAGGATTCTGATCATGCAGAAGTTATGATGGAAATAGATTTTAATTTTGAGAAAAAGGAAAGAGGTTGGAGATATGATGAAAAATTGTACAAAAGGGAGGAGGATAAAATATGGATATTCAAAAAATGGAAGGAAAGTTGGGAATTGAATGATAATGAAGAGGTTAAATTTGAAATTGTTTGGGATACCATGAAAGCCATATTTAGAGGAGAAAGTATTAAATTGTCAAGCAGGAAATATAGAGAATACAAAGCAAAAATTGATCAGGATACAAGACAAATTAAGATATTGGAGAACCAATTCTCACTTACGAAAGATAAAAAATGTTTGGAGGAATTGACCTTATTAAAAACTAAATTGATAGAAGAAGATATTGAATTGGTTAAAAAAAATTTAAGATATTTGAATAGGGATTTTTTTGAATTTAGTAATAAAAATTCTAGGTTATTGGCAAAGATGGCGAAAAATAAAACTCAAAAGAGAGAAATTGGTTCTCTGATAGATGAAAAAGGTACAAGGTGTTATAAGAGATTGGAGAAATGTGAAGTAGCTAGGAATTTTTTTCAAAAATTATACTTAAAGAAATCAATTGATTTAGAAAAATTGAAGAATCATCTTGGAAAATATGGTATGAAAATAGATCAAACATACAAAGATTTGATGGAAAGAGATATAACACAGGAGGAAATCAACGAAATAATACAAGAGTTAAAATTAGGGAAGACCCCAGGAGAAGATGGATTACCTGCTGAATTTTATAAAGATTTCAAGGAACTAATAGTACCAAAACTGCAAAAATTATTCAATGGAATTTTACATGGTGGAGAAGTCCCGATGTCATGGAATAAGACAGTAATATCTATAATTCCTAAACCGGATAAAGATCTTGAGAGGATCGAGTCCTATCGACCTATTTCTTTAATCAACCAAGATGCTAAAATATTTACAGCTATTATAAGTAATAGATTAAATAGTTTTATAGACAAATATATAAGTTATAACCAAGTAGGGTTTGTTAAAGGTAGATATATGAGTGATATAATTAGAAGAGTATTGAATATTATAGATGTAGCAGAGAATAATGGAGATGAATTAGGTATAATATCGTTAGATATTTTTAAAGCTTTTGATTCTGTACAATGGGATACTATAAAAGTAATTATCGAGGCATTAGGCTTTGGTAATAAATTTATACATGTTATTTCAAAACTGTATCAAAAAAGTAGTGCAAAGGTAAAGGTGAATGGAACAATGACGGAAGAGATTAAACTGGAAGCAGGCACGAGACAAGGATGTCCCTTGTCTCCAACATTATTTTTGTTAGTTATGGAGGTTTTGATTAAATTGATAGAAGCAGATGAAGAGTTGGAAGGTTACAAGGGATATAAGATAAATTTGTATGCGGATGACACTTTGATTATTTTGAAAGATATAGAGAGAGATTTAAAGAGGATAAATAAACATTTGATAGAATTTGAAGAAATGACAGGTTTAAAGGTAAATTGGTCAAAATCTGAATTATTAATGAATAAAGATGGTAAGGAGTGGGAGAGTATGCAAGAACAATTTGGGATAAGAGCTAAGAATACATTGAAATACTTGGGGATAACACTTTCACTTAAAGTTAGAGAATTAAAAAAAATTAATTATGAGGTGATGTTGAAGGAAGTAGAGAAAAAGATAGATAAATATAAAGAGATAAAGTTGTCTTGGTTTGGTAGAATTGCAATGTGTAAAATGATGTTATTACCAAAGTTTAACTTTTTATTTGAGATGCTACCATTAAATTTGACAGAGAAAGATATAGAAGAATATCAGAAGAAATTAGATAAATTTTGTAATGGTGGGAAAAGACCAAGATTAATGAAGAAATTGTGGTATCAAAACCAAAAAGAGGGTGGATTGGGAATTCCCAATCTACTTAATTATTATCGGGCGTATAATATTAGAACTGTGATAAAAATACTTAAAGGTGGAGATGGTCATTGGGGAGATCTGGAGTTAAAAGATATTAAGAGATTTGGGTCTATATGGTTTTTAGATAGAGCAAAAACAAAAAAGACAATTAATAGTTATTGGTTAAAGGGGTTGAGTAAAACTTGGAATAAATTTGTTAAAAAATTGATTCCGGATATAACGTTTTTGGGAAAGACAACTGAAAGTTGGCCGATTAAAACTAATATAAGTCGGAACAAAGTAATTGAGGATGAAAATATAGGAAATATAGTAGATTGGTTAAGAGCTTTAGGAACTGAAAGTAGGAAGAAAAAAGTAATTCAAAAATTGGAGTTAAATTGGTTTGAAAAAATACAGGTAGAAAAATGGACTATGAAAGTAAGGGGAATATGTAACATAGATAGAAGTAAAACTAAATTTGAAAGTTTAGTATCTCAAATTATTAAAGATGAAACTGGGTTAAAAGGACTCGTCAGTAAGATATACAAGATTATAAACTTTGATGGAAATTCACAAATGGTAATGAAAAGGAATTGGGAGGAAGATCTAAAGATTAAAATATTGGATTTGGATTGGAACGAGAATTGGAAGAGTCGGATTATGAGGACTTTATCTATAAGGATTAAAGAACATAATTTTAAGGTTGTTTGGAAATGGTACTGGACCCCACTAAGATTATCACTGATAGATAAAAAAATGAGTGATAAATGTTGGAGATGTAATACGGAATTGGGAACTTATGAGCATATGTGGTATAAATGTGTGAAAATTAAAAAGTTTTGGCAGCAATTAGAAAGAACGATGTGTGAAATGATGAAAAGAATAATAATATTGAGACCGGAAACTATATTGTTATTGATAATTAATGAACCAGAGTTAACAAAACATGAGAAAGAACTGATTAGAATTATGATTATAATGGGTAGAATTGTAATAGCAAGATATTGGAAAATAGAGGTAAATATTAAAATAGAAGAATGGTACTGTGAAATGTGGAAATTAGCCTTAAATGATAAAATGACGTGTGATATTAAATTTAGAGAGGGGGTTTATAAAAACGATATCTTTTGGAAGACTTGGAAGCCATTTGTGGACTATGCACTTGGAACTTTGGACGTCTCGACGCCTGTACCGAGGGAACGTGGATTTTGGAGATCCTAAAGATAATAGATGATACTTGAAACCAACTCTTCCTTTTGTTTTGTACAGCACTGGGTGATATATTGTAAAACAGTATAAAAATTTCAATAAAAAAAAAAAAAAAAAAAGAAGACCATTTGACGGCCGTGGCCAGGGGGGCGTTCTACCGGGTTCGCCTGGTTCATCAGTTGCGGCCCTTATTGGACCAGGACGCCCTTCACACAGTCACTCATGCGCTCATGACATCCCGGATAGACTACTGTAATGCTCTCTACATGGGGCTTCCCTTGAGGTGCACCCGAAGACTGCAGTTAGTCCAGAACGCAGCCGCGCGGGCAATTATGGGAGCCCCTAGATGCTCCCATGTAACACCGCTCTTGCGCGAGCTGCACTGGCTGCCTATGGTCTTTCGGGTGCGCTTCAAGGTATTGACTATCATCTTTAAAGCGCTCCATGGCACGGGACCTAGTTATCTTCGGGATCGCGTCCTGCCCTATACATCCCTTCGGCCGATTCGCTCCCACAGAGAGGGACTTCTCCGGGTGCCGTCCACAAGGCAATGCCAGCGGGCGACGCCCAGGGGAAGGGCCTTCTCTGTGGTGGGCCCAACTCTATGGAACGACTTACCCCCCGAACTGAGAACGACCATGGACCTCCGCTCCTTCCGTCAGAATCTGAAAACCTATTTTTTCCAACAGGCCGGCCTGGCCTAACTTACATCACTCAGCCTATAGTCTGCACTTAAATTGTTTTAAATTTGGTTTTTAGGGATATTGTTTTAATATATTTAAATTTTTAGCACAGGGTTAATTTAATCTGGTTTTATATTTTGTATTTTGTTATATTTATATATGTTTTAATTTGCCTGTGCACCGCCCCAAGTCCCTTCGGGGAAAGGGCACGGTATATAAATTTAATAAACTAAACTAAATAAAAAGCACATTTAAATTAATACTTCTTTATTATACCAGCTATGTTGACTACTGCTCAGTTTCTCAATATATATATTGAGAAATATATATTTCATCACCATATATCACCATATATCTATATCACCATATATCCATATGTATGTATGTATGTATGTATGTATGTATGTATGTATGTGTATATATATGTATGTGTATATATATGTATGTGTATATATATGTATGTGTATATATATGTATGTGTATATATATGTATGTGTATATATATGTATGTGTATATATATATATATATATATATATATATATATATATATATATATATATATATATATATATATATATATATATATATATATATATATATCGTGAAGATACTTCCAATTCTACGCGGGAGAAAACCCGAACAACCAAAGACCTATATATATATATAGTGTTGTGGAATAATTATAGATATTAACCCTCCTGTCTCAGCTGATGCAATTGGGAGAGCCAGGCAGGCTGAATGGTTAAAGGCTCCTGCCTGATATGCAATATAGCCCCGGTTTGAATCCCAGTAAGAGTATGACTAGCTGATGAGAGCTAAAAAGCTCGAAATACATCTATCCTAGTTTCTCTGATTCATTTATTGATCAGCTCATAAAAACTAACACACACACACACACTCCTTTAATTGGGACCCTAACAGGGTGTTGTGGAATAATTATAGATATATGTATGTATGTGTGTGTGTGTGTATATGTATATGTGTGTGTGTGTGTGTATGTGTGTGTGTGTGTGTGTATATATATATATATATATATATATATATATATATATATATATATATATATATGTATGTATGTTTTCGTAGATTTTCACGGGTGTAGGTATGCTGGCATAGCTGGCTTCGGGGATTTTCCCGTGTATAAGGCATAGAAAAGTTGTTGCAACGTTTCGACAAGATCTCACTTGTCATCATCAGACAGGCTTGTGTCTGTGAGTGATGATACTTTTCTATGCCTTATACACGGGAAAATCCCCGAAGCCAGCTATGCCAGCATATATATATCTCACTTGTCATCATCAGGCAGGCTTGTGTCTGTGAGTGTGACAGCGGAGGCATCGCCCCTCTTTAAATCTTGGTGGGGGGGGGGTGGAGTGCTGACTATTGTTGTGAGTGGGTTGATTGGCTGTGCAGTTGCATCGTGACTGGTAGATTGATGCTGATTGGTCTCATTTGTATGTTTCTCCTTGTTTTGAATTTCAACGGCTTGGCTGGAGGGTGGGGCTCGTCTGCTGGTCAATGCTGGCTTCCAGATATCTGGTAGGCGGGAGGTATCATCACGTCTGTTCATGCTGCTAGATTGTTTCTCTATTTCAATAGCTTCTCTGATTATTCTCCTGTTGAGCTGTTCCGCCTTGGAGATCATTTTAGTTCCTTGAAAGTCAATGTCATGTCCTGTAGTTTTGAAATGTTGATAGAGAGATGAGGTATTAAGATGATTTTTTAAAGCATTTTTATGTTCAGCAATACGTGCACTAATCCTTCTGTTGGTTTGTCCTATGTAAGTGGCAGGGCAGCTTTTACATGGAATTTTGTAGACTCCTTGGTTTTCTAGCTGGATCTTGTCTTTCGGGTTCCTTAAGATATTGGTTATTTTTTGGTCAGTGTTGAAGGCTGTCTTGATGTTGTGCTTGTGGAGAATTTTGCTGATTTTGTCTGTGGTACCTTTAATGTATGGGATGAGGGCAATGCCATTTTCCTGTTCTTTGTCTTGGTTCTTGGGGGGTGTCTCTTGTTGGATTAGTTTGGTGATTGTTTTTCTTCGGAATCCGTTGGATATTAATGTATTTGTGAGGAAGTGTATTTCGGTTTTCAGATGGTCTTTGTCAGCTAGGCGTTTGGTTCTGTGTATGAGGGTTTTGGCTACAGAGTTTATCTGTGCAGGGTGGTGATGGGATTGTGCATTTAGGTAGCGGTTGGTGTGTGTTACCACAGCCACTCAGTCTTGGATGGGTTGAGTAGAAGCCTGTTCCTCCCCATCCAAATATAGCTACATTGGTCACTTTGAGTCCTCACATTCTGGATATATGGTGATGAATTATATGTTTCCATGATTGTAAATCCTTATTAGTTAGTTACACTAATTCATTAGTTTCTTTACATTGATGTGTTTTTTTTCTCTCTTGACAATTTCTCCACAGATTTCAGAATATTCATCAGATGATGACAATTTTGAAGGAAGCAATGTAGAAACAGAAGCTACTAAAGTAGAGTTTCCTAAAAAGTTCCAGTTCTGTTTTGGAGTAGGGTTTGAAACAGACACAGGAAGATCAGCCACTGACTGGCTAAAATCTGCTCAGACCCTTCTACAAACTCCTAAGAAAAAAATAGAAAAAAGTTTGAAGACTCCAGAAGATTCTGCAAAAAAAAGAAAATTGCTGAGGTAAGCATCAGTGGTTTAAAGTAACTACATTAATTTTAGAGTTACCATATTTTTTTCATAAGACGCACCGGAGTATAAGATGCACCAAGATTTTGAAGAGGTGAATTTTTAAAAATGTTTTTGCCCTCCTCGGTCCCCAGAGCACTCCGCAGGCCTCCCAAACCCTCTGTAGACCCCATTTTTTGCAAAAAAACAAACAAACCAGGTCCTGCAGAGAGTTTGGCAGGCCTGCAGAGTGCTCCTGGGGGCTTGGGAGGGCAGAAACACCCCCATTTTTGTGAAACACAGGCCGTTTTCACTCTTTTTTGCCCCTCCCCAGCCCCGAAGAGCACTCTACGTGCCTCCCAAACCTTCTGCACGCCTTGTTTTTTGAAGAAAAAAAAAGGGCATATTTTTTGTTTGTTTTTCCCCTCCCCAGTCCCCAGGATTTAGATTTAGATTTATTCAGATTTATACCCCGCACTTTCTCCAAAAGGACCCAGGGCGGCGCACAGGAAATTTAAAACATAACAAATATAACAAAAGGTACAAAATTTTAAAAAACTATTAAATATTAAATATACCCTGTGCTAAAATTGTATAAAATTTTAGAGTTTGCAGGCCTCCCAAACCCTCTGCACATCCATTTTTGCAAAAAACAGGATGCTGGGTTTCAGGAGGCCAGAAATGCTGTATTCAGTGTATAAGACGCATACAGATTTTCACCCTCTTTTTTAGGGTGAAAAGGTGCATCTTACACTCCAAAAAATATAGTATATTTTTAAAACTGTAAAATTTAAAAATTTGAAAACCATTTCCATTACCATGGAAGATGGTAATTAACACCTTGAAGCGTACCTGGAAGACCACAGGCAGCCAATGCAGCTTGCGCAGGAGAGGTGTTACCCGGGAGAACCGTGAGGCTCCCAGAATCCCCCCGCGGCCGCATTCTGCACCAGCTGAAGTCTCCGGGTGCATCTCAAGGGAAGCCCCATGTAGAGAGCATTGCAGTAATCCAGGCGGGATATAACGAGGGCTTGAGTGACTGTGCATAGGGCGTCCCGATCTAGAAAGGGGCGCAACTGGCGCATCAGGTAAACCTGATAAAAAGTCCCGCTGGCCACGGCCGTCACATGGTCATCCAGGGACAGCCGCGAATGCAGGAGGACGCCCAAGTTGCGGGCCCCTTCCGAGGGGGCTAATGACTCGCCCCCGATAGCCAGAGATGGAACTAACTGGCTATATCGAGATGCCGGAAACCACAGCCACTCGGTCTTGGACGGGTTGAGTTGAAGCTTGTTCCTCCCCATCCAGACCCTACGGCCTCCAGACACTGGAACATCACTTCAACGGCATCGTTGGGGTGGTTAGGGGTAGAGATGTACAACTGAGTATCATCAGCGTACTGATGGTACTCTACCCCGAAACCACAGATGATCTCGCCCAGCGGCTTCATATAGGTGTTGAACAGGAGGGGTGAGAGAACCGACCCCTGAGGCACCCCACATGTGAGGGGCCTCGAAGTCGACCTTTGCCCTCCTGTCAACACAAATTGCGACCGGTCGGAGCGGTAGGAAGAGAACCACCGCAATACGGTGCCTCTCAATCCCAACCCCTCCAGCCGGTGCAATAAGATATCATGGTCGATGGTATCGAAAGCTGCTGAGAGGTCTAATAGGACCAGGATAGAGGAACAACCCCTATCCCTGGTCCTCCAGAGATCATCGACCAACGCGACCAATGCTGTCTCTGTGCTGTGCCCAGGCCGGAAGCCGGACTGGTGCGGGTCTAGATAGACGGTTTCCTCCAGGTGTCGGGGGAACTGTTGTGCTACCACATTCTCTACAACCTTAGAAAGAAAACTAAGGTTGGAGACCGGACGATAATTAATCAACAATGCTGGGTCCAGGGAAGGTCTCTTGAGGAGGGCTCTCACCACCGCCTCTTTCAAGACGGCCGGTAGAAACCCCTCACTCAAAGAGGCGTTCACTATTTCCTGGAGCTAGCCTCGTGTAACCTCCTGGGAGGCCAGTACCAGCCAGGAGGGACACGGGTCCAATAAACATGTGGTAGCCTTCAGCCGCCCCAGCAACCTGTCCATGTCATACTTAATCATAGAAATCAACAATCTCCTCTTCTTTTGTATTGGTAGTTAGAGCATAAACTTAAATCATTGTCTTAATAAAAATATGTATTACAGCACAAAAATACTCCAGAACTTATCATACAAGGTTTCACTTAAATATGACAATCAAGCAAAAACCTTTAATGTGGTTTCAATATAGATTTTTCTTCACAGAAGTAATTTAAAATAGGATCACAGCTGAAAATTGATGTTTAAGAAGTGAATTATTAATTATTAAATCATGCAACTGACTGAGAGCCAGCTTTGCCAAGAACAATTCATGTTCTTAGCTTCGAGAGTATTGAATATTATTTGCAAATAAGTAAGTTTCAGCATTGCTTTTAATAACATTGTTTTGAAGGTTGTTCCCTTTACAAATGCTGAACTTTTTCAGCTATGGACAATTTTCAGACTACAGAAAGTGCACACTTGACCTAGCGTATGAAATGAATCATGAGGTCAAGTATGCACAAAGAGTATTTTGGGACACATTCCTTACCAGTGGTCACTTGTCTTCCAGTAATATGCTGTAGGGCAATGGTCAAACGTACACTTGTGTTGACTGAAATTACACTCTTCAGGTGGAACATTATTCTAACCCAAAGTGTATTCTTGTATTCTTATTATTTTTATTCCAGGAATTTAAAGAACTGTATATTGAAACTGCCTATATTAAATGTAGGATTTATTACACACATTCTGTATGAATCTATTCACATACCTATTTTTGCAATAGTCTTCTATTGCTAAGAACTCTAGAAATTGTGTGTTGCATTTATTTAACAAAGCCTTGAGAAAATAAGTGAATTTTGAGAATTTGAAAAGTAATTTCTTCTGTATCTAGGGGAGGGCTAGCAGAAAGATTGAATACACTTCAAAATAGAAAGAGATCTTCAGTAAACTTTTGGAGGCATCAATGTACCTCTCACCATGATACAGTTTCAGGTAAGAAGTATAATATTTTACTATGATTTGGAGGAAGGTATAATTTTTAAACAATTTTTAATGATTATATTGATATGACTTTGTAATTGTATGATTTCAAGGCTTGAGGATCACAATATGCTTCCCATCCAGTCCTCTATGAGACACTTAAGAAGTTTGATATATAAATATTTTGTGTTACTTCTTGAAGGAAAAAACATGAAGATCTTATATTTATTTACACTCAGTGATGTCTTTTCAACATATATGTTTGGTGGCTTTTAAATGTTACTGTATTTTTTGGAGTATAAGATGCACCTTTTTCCCTCAAAAAAGAGGCTGAAAATCTGGGTGCGTCTTATACACTGAATGCAACATTTTTTGCCTCCCAAAACTCCGCCCCCTTCACCAGAATGTCCGTGTATACCTTTTAGAAGGCTTTCAGAGATTTCCTGGGGGCTAGGAAGGGCAGAAATTAGCAAAGGATGGCCTGTTTTTTGCCCCCCCCCCCCCATATCCCCCAGCAGCACTCTATAAGCTTCCTAAAGGAAGGACATGAACTGAAGTTTCAACAGTCCCTTGTCCAAAGTGGCACAGTCTCAGCTCATAGTGGGGTTTTTTTTTTCATCAGCCCCTTAAAACTGATATGTAGGGAGCATTGAAACATGCTAAAGTTAATATACTTTTCAGAATTTGAAAGGAGCTATGTGATGCAAATTATTTGCTGTTTTGTAAAAAAAAAAAAAAAGGTTTAACTGCTCAGAAAAATGTTTTTACGTAAAGCATACTGATCCTGATGGGCTTTCTGGGCTTTGATATGTTGTTTAAATGCTCTGAGTGCAAACTCTTGAGTTTATTATTCATCATTATAAATGCATTGGAAAAGCTGAGATGCTGAAGTTTTTGTGAAATTGTCCTGAACAATATTGGTTTGTAATTGTCCAAAATAAGGAAAGAACTAAGTCCTGTGGTTATGAACAATAATTTCAAACAATATGCTATGAATCGGATCCAGGCACCAATGATAGTCTTTCCTCCCTCCTCCCTCAATACTACATGTAGGAAGCAAGTGGCTACCCGAAATATATCCCTTAGGAATATAGAAATGGACACTTTCAAGAGCAATATGAAGTGTAAGGTCATAGCTGGGTACCAAAAAGTAGTAGTGCACAAGTCTTAGCTGAATATAACTTCTGGGATTTATTGGGTTCCTCTGGTGAAGTGAAAAAACTGAATAATGGCTGATATTTTGAAATAATGGAAAATATTTGTAGCTCGGTTTTAGATTTTGGCAGTGGTTTGCTCTCCAAGCTTGTTTCAATTTAGTTTCTGAACGTTTCGTTACCAGACTAGGTAATGTCATCAGCAGGATTGTCTTGTCCTATTCTCCTTAGCTTATAAATGTCTGATGTGCCAGTGTGTTTAGTTGGTCATTAGTTGGTTGTTCATTTGGAGCTATATTTAAATTCTGAGCAATGGATTGGTTCTTTTGTTGATTGGTTGTTCGAATGGTCTGGATCTGGGTCAATATGTTTGTTAATTTTGCTCCTTTGGTAAAATACCAGGCCTTGACAAATTAATCTGCATGGTGTGAAAATAAAGGCAAGATACCTTATTTCTCAAGTAAGTTCAGTATACTTGCTTGTGAAATCTCTTTATACTCTTCTTGAAGGGGATGGCAGCTTCAATACTCTTTACAAATCATTGTTGATACTCCCCGTGGCCTGCTGCTGGATAAAATGTGGAGCAAACCAAACAACCCTACTTGCTCCCAGCTTCCTCCCTCTACTAAAGAGGTAGCAGAAAAGAGATAATATTAACCTTTTGCCATAAGCGGTATATGAGTAAATAAAGACCTCAGTGTCAGCACCAATGTCCACCCCCCACCTCCCCGGCTGATGGCACTTATTGCAATAGTGAAATATCATAGATATCAAAAATTATCCTGATCTTCATGAGCCAGTTTTTCTCTTTGTTTTGTATTTAGAGTTGGATGCCACATAGTATTTTACTGACTATGGACAGCAGTTTTTTTCATTTGTAGCTGGCTTCTTTCCTAAAGATGGAGATTAGGATTGCTTGCTTTGTGAATGTGATATTGTCTCGTTTCCATGTGCTTGGTATTTGTTCTTAAGTACAGAACAACTGAATTAGGAAATGCAATTGTCCTAATAAAGAGTCATCTTGAAACTTCAGTGCTTCTGCTATGATCTCATCACATCCAACAGCTTTGTTTTACTTAAATAGTAGTATATCTGCTTTGATGTTCATAGTGTTTGGAAACTCCTCTGGAACTGGTTCATCAAGAAGATGTAAATTGTGGAGTGGTTCTACAGGTGGTATATCAGATTCTTTGTGATTATATAGCTTGTGGAAATGTTCTTTCTATCAATTCAAACTTCAGTAATGTAATGTAGAAAGGTTTCATGGACATTGTGAATGTCGCCACTGATATGCATACAATCCCAAAGATGTCACAACATCATATATATATTGTCCAGTGTTCCCATTGCTTGGTAACTTCTTGCTGTTCTACAACAGCATTAACACAGTACCTTATTTGTTCCAATTGCAAATGATGGCAGATGGCATGGTGGACTTCTTGGTATTATCAAATATATTACATATTTACATTTGATTAACAGAGAAGAAAAAAATATGGGAGGAAGGATGAGCCAGAAGATAGTCAATGGGCAAAAGAGTATAAGTTTCTCAGTTAGCTATCACATTTTTAAAAAAAATTCTGGATTTTCTTCTCCCTCTCAAAAAAGAGTAAAAATGTAGATTTACATCGCACCCCTATATTTATGATAGGATACAGGACCGATCTATAATTCCTTAAATCAGAGTTTTCTTCTTTCTGAAATTATCTGTACTTTATGAAGTTTCAGATAGTCGTGTGTCTTTGAGTTCTGTGAAGTTCTTTTTTATTTTTGAATCTGACATGTTTCACAGACCACCTTTGTATGACCAAGATCCAACTCTGAAATGTGCATGTTCTTTGTTTAAAAAAATACAAAAAGGACAATGCCATTTGGCTGCTTCTTTTGCATGAAAGCCTGCATTTTAGGGGTGCAATAATGCCCATACTCCATTTAGATTATTTTTATTGATAAGACTATTTAATTGCCTCCCTTCAGTATCTTAATAACATATTTTATAATTGCTGTCAATTTCAGTGAATGCTAGAAGTCAATATTTTAGTTTTCCAGTGAATTGCCGATTTCCCGTGTTCCTTTCGTAACCTCTGATCACCTCATTTTTGTTGCTGTTGAAAAAAAATTATACTTTGTCTCTTTCCGCGTAAGACACATACAAACACATTTGTTAATTAGAAGCCCTTACAATAGTCCAAGAGATTTGTTTAAAAGAAGCTATAAAATACGTATCAATATCTTTATCTTAAATCATAGACTTCCAAATAGGATTATATGCTGTAGTTTTTCTCACATTTGCCTATCTTATTTGAGGAAACTAAAGTGCTATTTAAGTAAAAGTAAACATTTTTCAAGTCTAAGCTTTTATGATTAGGCTTAAAGTAGCACTTACTTAAGTTTGTACAATGTGTGTACACTCCCTTTTTTTCTCTATGGATTGAGTCATTGGTTTTATGTTTAAAAAGCTTCTCCTGCCAGATGTCTTCTGGCTTAGTTGGTACACCTGTGCACAAGTATCTGTAACCTCCTTCAGCAGAAAATAAGAACAATGAAAGAATGTTGTTATATAATTGATAATAAGCTTTGCAGACTTAGCAGGATTATATTTTTGGAAAGAAACCATCCTAAATGTTCAGCATAGAAAAGTTCTCCTAAGGAACAATTTCTATAGGGAAGATTATTTAAGAAGTACCCACTTTTTTTTTTTTTTTGCTGCTGGGCTTTTCTTGGGACTTTCCCAATTACTGACCTTTTGGTCAGCTGGCTTTCCCAGAGGTTCCTTCATTCTCCCAGGGAAAGAAATGTGTGTAGAAGAACAGAAAGAATAAGAGAGACAATAACATTGTGACATTTAAAATCACATACTTTCACAAATGCAACATTCGTTGTTTCAATTTGATGCATATTTCTTTTTTGTGTTCTTGTGGAAATGGAATAATATCAAATCTAATGAAGTCTTTTTTAAAGGAAAAGAAAAACAACATCAAAAATGAAGGAGAAATCCATAGAGGTGAAGGGGGATAAAAATAATGAGTGAACAAGGAAACAAATCAGAAAATTGGAGAAAAACAAAACCACCAGATAAAGATTATATGAAAGCCTCACTGAAATAGACAGTCGTTTTGATGGAATCACTGTAAATGATATGGGACTGTCCTCTCTATTAATTTTAAAAATCTATTTCTTTGACTATGAGAAGGTGTTCAGTTATGTTAATCATTCAAGTTATAATGCTTTTAGAAAATAGGAATTCCAGAATAGCACATCCTCATATACATCTACCATTCTCTGAAACTCTAAATTATTTATTTCTAGCATTCATTGAATAAGTAATATCTATTTATCCATTGATCATGGGCAGTGAGAATTTCAATCATTGAAAATGGACATGGCTTTTTTTTTTTTTTTTTTTTTTTGCTAAGATCTAAATCTGCTCTGAAGAAGCCAACAGCACAATTAGTCATGTCAAGTCATGTTCATTGTCTCATATTGTATTGTCTGGAAGTGATTTCATGAATTTCATGTCTCTTTATAAAATTAGTTTTTAACACTATTATTTCTGTTTTGTTTGAATGATAGAATTTAACATAATGAAATTATTTCAAATGATAAGTGGCATTGCAGTTATTCATACTGTGTCATTTTTAGAGATATGACTTTGAGATTAAGTAACATGAGAAACAAAAGAATTATGCATTTGTTATATTGGGGAACAACATCCAATTGTTTAAAAGCAGATTGTATATTTTTGATTGGATTTTTTAATAATTGGCAGATAATTTGCTTTATTAAAAACTTGAAGTGAATGAATAAATGAACTGTAATTCAAACCAAAATATCCACACATAAATACATTTTGTCAGAATTCAGGTATGTAATCTGGCTGAGAGAATATCCATAATATAATATTTTGTAGGATAACTCTGGTTATACAGATAATCCTCAATTTACAACAGTTCATTAGTGACTGTTCAAAGTTACAATGACACTGAAAAAAAGTGACTTATGACCATTTTTCCCACTTACAACCATTGCGGCATTCTCCATGGTCACATGATCAAAATTCAGATGCTTGGCAAGTGAGTCATATTTATGATGGTTGCACTGTCTCTGGGGTCATGTGATCACTTTTGTAACCTTCTAGAAAGCAAAGTCAATGTAGAAGCTAAATTCACATAACAACCGAGTTACTAACTTAATAACTGCAATGATTCACTCAACAACTGTGACAAAAAGGTCGTAAAATGGGGTAAAACTCACAACAAATGTTTCACTTAGCAACAGAAATCTTGGGCTTCAGAAGAAAGGTTTCTAATGCTTCCTTTTTATGTATTTGGAGAAATTGAAGTTAAAATAAATTGAGCTTCTTTCCGAAGTGGAGCAGCAAATCGATGCCATATTCATCTAGTTTATGTTAAAGATCAATAATGATCCACTCTGAACCCAATATGGGCTCTCAATGTCATTTTCAGAGTGAAAGAAAGACCTCCAAAATGCTTGCCAAGATTAGAAGCCAAGAATTTGTCATCACTCAGATCATCTGATTGAATAATCACAACATGAGGAGCTAGAGGGTAAGCTGTTCCGAATCCTCAGTTGCTCTCTAGAACCTTTAGTTGCTAGAACAGGGAAACATCTGATAGTTTACATCAGTTGAATCTTCCTTCCTTCCCTTCCCTCCCCTCCCTTCCTCCCTCCTTCACCATCTTTTACATTGATTCTCACCTCAAAATCTAACAGAATCCAGGTCTACTAATTCAGCAGTATAACAGAGCTAGCTCTTAACTGTACAAATGGATCCAAAACAATATATGTATCTATAAAATATAGCTTATTGTAAGAGGAGAAAATTCCATCCATTTCTTTTCATTAGAAAGAGTAATGTCTTGTATTTCAGCTTAAATATCACTTTTCGCTAGAAAGGCAGCATTTCCTTATAAAACACCATCTATTAGTTAAGTTCTCTAGTTCCCAATTATGGAGGCTACTTTGCCTTTCTCAGTCATTTCTGTTGTGAATGCACATAGTTGTTTGATTGCAAGAAACCTGGCTCATAGTTATTAAAAAAAATACCAAGATGACAGTAGCTGGCCATCTTTTCTGGCTGCTTTTGATACCACAACAATTTCTCATTAGAGCATATGTCAACTTCTCAGAGGATATAATTTAGAAGTCCAGAATGTTATTGCTGCAGTTATTTGGCAATAGCATGTCCTTCCTCAGAGAAGCAAAGACAGATGCTCACTTCCTGCATTGGAAAGGGAAAAAAAATGCTATCACCATATGGATGATGTAAAACTAATAGTAAACATAGTAGAATGAGGGAGAAGAAGCAGAGTTAAGAGACCTATTTTGGATTCCTCTTTTACAGCAGATTGGTGAAATATGTAAGAGTTTCTAAGCCAAATAGGATCAAGTACAACAATGTTTCTGAATGGATCAGTTTCATACCAATTTGCTAATGGAAATGCCAATTTTAGTTAGCATTTCAAGGTTTCTCCATCGAAATTAGCTTTGTGTATATTTCTTCAATCTTTTGTCTGCTTGATATGGCTGCCACCATAGTACGTATAAGAACTCTTTGATGTGTTGATTGTGAGGTGCTGATTGGATGTTGTGCTGATTATAGTCATTTCTCTGTTTTTAATGCTGCTTTTTATTTTTATATGTTTGTTTGGATATTGTTTTAATTGCTGTGAGCTGCTAAGTGTCATTGACAGGAGATAAGCAGCTAACCAAAAATATGAATAAATTGAATAAATAAATGTAGCTAAATCGGATTATTTCATTTTCATTTTTTCATTTTATTAAATTTATATACCGCGCCACTCTCCCAGAAGGGACTCGGGGTGGTACACAGGGAAAATAAAAATACGCATATAAACAAGTACAAATAATAAATATATCATAAATACTCTAAAAACTTATTAAATTAACCCAAACATGTGCTAAAACCAATTTAAAACCCCATTGTTAAAACCTAATTCAGATTAAACCAGTCAGTAACATAGTCTCGGAAGTTAAGCCAGGCCAGCTAAATGAAAAAAGTGCGTTTTTTATTGTTGACGGAAGAGGCGGAGGTCTGTGATGTTCCTGAGATCGGAGGGTAGATCGTTCCAGAGGGCAGGGCCCGCCACAGAGAAGGCCCTTCCCCTAGGCGTCTCGAACCGGCATTGCCCGGCCGTAGGCACCCGGAGTAGACCCTCTCTGTGGGAGCGGATCGGTCGGAGGGATGTATGAGGTAGGAGGCGGTCTCGCAGTAACTAGGACCCGTACTGTACCTTGTCTGCATTCACCTTTTCATTACAATGTTTTCACCTGTTTTATAATCTGGATTTTGGGGATAAAACCCAAGTAAAGGGAATATATATAAAGAAGAGAATGTTAGAATGTCTAAATACAGCCTGAACCTGACATATATTCAAAATCAAGCAACTGCTGAGAGCGGACTTAATTTAGAATAGTCTGCCTTTGTATGTGCATATACACCCAAGCATACTTTTCCTGAAAACTCTAAGTCAATCAAGGTATGCCTTAAATGTAAACTGCCTCTGAAAGGTAGAAACTAACTTGCAACTGTCAGTAAAACTGAGTTTGAGGTATAATTAATGTGTGAATTTCTAAAAAAAAAAGTCTAGATGCTAAAAATTACTTGTCCCCAGTTTGCTATAATCTATTTTCCATAACTAATTAATTGTACCATTCAGTGCTATTCAACCACAAGAAGAGTAGAAGACTGGACTGGACCCCATTCTAGAAATGGAGAAAAATTACTTCAAATCTAGTCATACAAACTGCCCTGTTTATCTTTTACTAGATATTTGAAAGATTGCTGATTCTTGTTTCTTGGAATGTGTACAAACCACAGAATTAGTGTTATTTTCAACTCAAAACAAAAACAGGAAATTAGGTTGAACAGGAATCTTAAAACAGAAATCTTATGGGATATGTCAGGGAAGGCTGAATATGTCTTACCATCTCTCGCTTTGTCTTTCACATGGGCTGCAGGTTAACCTACCAAATAATCTCTGCAGAGCTCTTAAAAAAATGCCTTCAAGTCAGGTGGTTTGTTTTTTTAAACGTTGGCAACAAGTGTTTGCAGTTTCCCTGGCAGCATTTTCAGATTTGTCATTATCTCTTTCCTGGGACTGAGGTAGAGTGACTGACCCAAGGTCATCAGCTGGTTTCATGCCTAAAACAGGACTAGAATTCAGAGTCTCCCAGTTTCTAGCCTGATGCTTTATGATAACACAAAATGTTAATCTCCACTTACTTGCTGCAAATGGTCCTATCTTTTTTTTCAATCACTCCTGCTTGGAACATGTTTTATATCTATGCCTAGTTCAAATATGTGTGCTGACACAGGCCAGCTGAAATTGGCTGACTTTTGTGCATAATATTTTGAAGATCCTTGCTTATTTTTTATTTTTTTAAATATAAGTTTAGACTTATTTTCAAATATTTTTATCTAGTGCTAAAAACAGTGTAAGTGCTCAAATAAGCATATATGTATCCATGAAATGAACAGTATGCCAGTTATTTACATTCATTTTTCAAGTTAGTCATTCATACTTCGCTTACTTAACTTCTTTAAATCGAAATCAGTTGGGCTAATTGGAATTCTACCACTAATAAAATCAGTAATGAAAATAAAGATTTATATACATATGTATTTCCTTTATGTCTTACTTTTCATCCAAGAGCTCAAACATAAATGTTCTCAATTTCCTCATTTTCTCCTCATAGCAAATTTATAAAAGTGGTGGTGATATGTGTGTGTGTGTGAGAGAGAGAGAGGGAGAGAGGGAGAGAGGGGGAGAAACGAAGCAGTGTTTAATGCTCAATATTCAGATGAAACTCAAAAAATTAAAATATCGTGCAAAAGTTCATTTATTTCAGTAATGCAACTTAAAAGCTGAAACTAATACATGAGATAAGACTCAGTAAAACAAGGATTGTACATAGATCAATATCGGATCTCTGAAAAGTATAAGCATGCATATGTACTCAGTACTTGGTTGAATGCAGACTGGCTTTGATGAGCAAATGAGTTGCTCTGACCATTTTGAATTTTTTACAATACAAGTAAGATACAGCAATCAGATTAGAAATGAGTACATCAGGTGGATTTTTAAGTTTTAGATAGAACTTTCTTCTATTCCATAGTGATATATTTCTAGGTTTTACAACAAATTTCTCCCTCCACATTTGCCATGTAACCTTTTTTTAATTCTAGACAAGTATTTGAAAAGAATTGCCTTCCAGGCAAGAACTTAGCCTTGTGCGTTCCATGTAGAACCTAACTGATAGGGCAGCTGCAGTTTCAGGAACAGGTTTTCTTTGATGTTATGCTTTAAGCCCCTTCTTGGCTGTACTTTTTAGTTACTTAGAAATCCTGGTACACCATATTCAAACATCACAGAAGATCTTTTCCGATGCTTTAATATTTCAAAGTGTCAAATGGGATTTTTTGTTTTTTCTTTGTTGGACAGCTTTTTAAAATAAATATCTTCATTACGTTTCATACACAAATATTAAAATACAATCTAATATAAGGGGAGAAGGAAGGAGAATAACAGGATACAGCTTTTAAATAACAGCAAGCACATAAATTTTGCTGTCCACATAAACTGTAGTCTGTTCTTCATATGATCAAGCAACTCACTAAATTGGCATTTATACTGTTAAAAATGATTTTGCTATCATTCTTCAATAGTTCATGAAATATTCACAATGGATAAAGTTATAGTGACACACTAGCTTTCCCTTGCTTTGGGATTTTATTGCACGATTTATGCAGTATTTTCTTTATTAGAAAATTTTCTTTCTGCTAAGATGACTAAGGATAACTTCTTAGATGCTAACTTTTTTCGTAAGTGAGATTATGAGGCCTGCCGATTTAGTCTCAGTGTTTGAGGAGTCTTGTTTTGATAGAAATACAGGAAATTGCCTCATAACTGCAAAAACTACGAGCCTATGAAAGTCTTTAGCACATGTTTTTCATGCCATTTTTTAACAAGCCAAATAATTGGAAATGTTTGGATAGTATTGTCTTAAATATAATTCCATTTTGTTATGACATTATTTAATGTTTAAGTTAATTAAAAAGCACAAGAATAAACTGTTCTGTAACAGATACAAAGTTTTGTTTTACTGAAGAAACAAAGTGCAATTAAAAGAAGTCCATGCAAACTCATTTCTTATTTCTTATTTGTAGCTGAGAAGTTTTAGAAAATTTTCTTTTCACATGTTTTCATCAATTCTTAATTGTGTTTTATTGCTTAACTTCTAGGTGGCAAACCTGGTGTATTAATTGTGAAGATCTTAGAAATGCATGAAGAATGCACTCTTTGCATAGCTATCTGTCATCAATTGGGACAAATTTGTGCTGATGGTTCTGTCATAAAAGAAATTGTTGACATTCAGCCAAAACTTAAAGTTCTTTTTGCAAAGGAAACAACAGCTCATTTGAAGGCCATACCACAGGACGTCATATATATTCATCCTCCTTGGTAAGTACATAAAACATTCTCAACAACATACCCTCAACCAATCATATCATAGCCAGTTTGGTCTAGTGATTAAGGCTCCAGACTAGAAGGCAAGAGACTGAGTTCAAGTTCTGCCTTGCTCATGAAAGCCAACTGAGTGACCTTGGGCCAGTCATTCTGAGTGACCTTGGGCCAGGTCCTTCCATCTAAAACTAAAAACACATCTTTTCTGCTTGGCCGGCCTAGGGTAGTCTCTCTCTATGGGGTTTTAGTTGTTTTAACTGGGAATCTTAGTATGTTAATGGGGTATTTTAGCACAGGTATATGTTTAATTTGTTTTTAATGTGTTTATATATTTATTGTTTTAGTTTTCCCTGTGCACCGCTCCGAGTCCCTATGGGGAGAGGGAGCGGTCAACAAATTAAAATTATTATTATTATTATTATTATTATTATTATTATTATTATTATTATTATTATTATTATTATTATTATTATTATTATTATTATTATTATTATTATTCTCTCTTAGCCCAATTCACCTCACAGGGTTGTTGTTGTGAGAAAAATAGGAGGAGGAATATGTGTTGGGTATGTTCACCATGTTATTTGTAAAAAAATAAAAATACAGATGGGATATAAAATAAATAAAAATACCTAAGGTTCCTTTAGCAGTATCTCTCTTTTAGAGGAGACCCAAATTTAAGTTAGGTTTTATTTATTTTTTATTTTAGTAATAATGTGGTTGCCTTTGTTGTCTATTTCCTATGTTCCTGCATTTTGCTAAATGCTAAGATACAGAAATGATTCAACCATTCAACCAATGCACAGGTACAGTATAGATGGTACCTTGCTCAATAGTAATAACTGTGAGAGGGATCTGGGAGTCCTAGTGGACAACCATTTAAATATGAGCCAGCAGTGTGCAGCAGCTGCCAAAAAAGCCAACACAGTTCTAGACTACATAAACAGAGGGATAGAATCAAGATCACGTGAAGTGTTAATACCACTTTATAATGCCTTGGTAAGGCCACACTTGGAATACTGCATTCAGTTTTGGTTGCCACGATGTAGAAAAAATGTGGAGACTCTAGAAAGAGTGCAGAGAAGAGTAATGAAGATGATTAGGGGACTGGAGACTAAAACATATGAAGAACGGTTACAGGAACTGGGTATGTCTAGTTTAATGAAAAGAAGGACTAGGAGACATGATAGCAGTCTTCCAATATCTCAGGAGTTGCCACAAAGACATCTCCAAGGCACCTGAGTGTAGAACAAGAAGCAATGGATGGAAACTAATCAAGGAGAGAAGCAACTTAGAACTGAGGAGAAATTTCCTGACAGTTATAACAATTAATCAGTGGAACAGCTTGCCTCCAGAAGTTGTGAATGCCCCAACACTGGAAGTCTTTAAGAAGATGTTGGATAGCCATTGTCTGAAACGGTATAGGGTTTCCTGCCTAGACAGGGGGTTGGACTAGAAGACCTCCAAGGTCCCTTCCAACTCTGCTATTGTATTAACATGTTTAATTTGCATTTGATTAAATGCATTTAAGAGATTCTAGCAGGAAAAGAGCTTCACTATTATAGTGTTTTTGCTGATAATCATGTAGGATTAATGTTATATGCTAAAGACATTTATTCTTCATCTCATTTTACTCTGGCATGAGATGAACAGTACCTTGTTTTCCCCAATAAAAGAGAGGGGAAAGTTCCAAACAAAAGAAATCAAAGAAATTCTGTTATCATTGTTTTTATAGAGCCCCTTTGATATCATCTATGCGTTTTGAAAACTTATAGATATTTAAGCAGACAGTACAGATAAAAAATATAAACATCCAAATCCCTACCATCAAAAAGAAAGTTAAGTCCTTTTTACATTCCTGCTTTGAAGATTTTGTAGAAACAAAAAAAGTAAAAAGCTCTGATAAGGGAAAGACACTGAGCCACCCTACAATAAAATTCAACAAAATTCTAAGTCAGTTATGGCAGAAGCACTGCTGGAAAAAAAGATGTAATAGGACCATCTGTAGATGATTACCCCTTCAAAGAACTGGAGATAATAAACTATTTTATATAGGGAAAAATAGAACAGCTTGCTTAGCTTCTGCCTAATATCATCATTCAAAATAAGATTTGATGTCCAAAGGTCTTATTTTAAAGCAGTTGTTTTTCCTTTACTTGAATTGGGAGCAATAAGCAAATTAGTCTTTTATCAAATTATTTCATATTTATTGTAGTACTTGCTTGATAATCAAATCTTTAGTAATTTGGAGATTTAGACTTTTTATATGGATGCTACTCAGAAACAAAGTCATTTTTAAAGTTTTTTTTACCATAATATTGGTTTAAATGTTCATGTGACTTTATATATAGTATATGATTTGTGCTTCATACCCTTTTCAGTATGATTCAATCAATCAATCAGTCCATCAATCAATCAATCATAATAGTGCTGGAAAGGACCTTGGAGGTCTTCTAGTGACTAGTCCAACCCCCTGGTCAAGCAGGAGACCCTGCCTACACCATTTCAGATAGGTGGTTGTTCAGTCTTTCCTTAGAAATGATGAGGCATGTATAATTTTTGAAGGCAAGCTGTTCCACTGGATAATTGTCTTAACTGTTAGGAAGTTTCTCCTTAGTTCCAAATTGCTTCTCTCCTTGATTAGTTTTCATCCATTGTTTCTTGTCTTGCCTTCTGGTGCTTTGGAAAATAAATTGACCCCATCTTCTTTCTGGTAGCTCCTCAAATACAGAAACACTGCTATCATGCCATCCCTAGTTCTTCTATTCTCTAGCCTGGCCAAACCCCACATTTAATAATGAAGTAGTAGAGCTAAAATTTAGCCCTATTAAAATATAAAATAATAAACACTTTGAATTAATTTGGCTAAGGGTAAATGTATAAATTATTTTATTGGCTTTTAATTTCCCACAGCTATGAATAATTATCTTCTACCTGTAATAATTCTTCATTTAAAAAGGCAAGTTTACTATTCACAATGAATGTAATAATAAATAAAAACAGTTTTGGAATTAAATGGGTTTAGAATATTTATTTTTATTTATTTTATTAATTTATACCCCGCCCTTCTCCAAAAGGACCCAGGGCGGCGCACAGGAATTTAAAAATACATACAAAATCAAGTAAAAAATGTAAAAAACTTATTCAATAACCATCCTGCGCTAAAACCAAATTAAAATCCCCAAAATTTAAAAACTGTCTAAGATAGTCATTGTGGAGGTTACGCTAGATGCTAACTACAGAGAAAATAACACAACATTTTTATTAAAGGCAATATATTTTGGTACAAACTAGAAGAATCCCTCAGCGACTAGTTTGGGGCATTTGTTTTAAATTATCAATAAATTTGGGGAGGAAATAAGGAATTAGCTCAAAGTCTACAGTATGTTAAATGGAATATTATCTTAAATTGTAATAATAAATATTAATGCAATTATATACAGCAGTAAAACAAAAGTCATATATTTGTGACCTATAAAAATGAAGTTAAATTGCTGACTGGGAGCTGCCCAGAGCTTGACATAGATGGGGTCGCTATATAAATTTTAATAAATAAGACAGATTTAAAATTCTTGGATTAGGTAAGAATATTATTGGGGAAGTAGTCATATGCAAGGAACCAGAATTCCATGAATAGGTCAAAACAGTTACTTTATCACTGATCAATTATATTACAAGAATCTCCCTAAAGTTAGACTGTCTCCATTTCTTTGGAAACCAACAGATAAGATGCTTCCTTCTCCAGAGTGATTCCATCCTGGCACTCCTTTTGACTCCCATCTCCATTTAGCCTGTGATTCCACCACAGGAATGGAGGTTTTGTTGCTCTTATGCTGAGTGTACCAAAAGGCAGCCCTATTTATTATCAAAATAAATTAACTTTCATTTTCTTCTATAAGTATTCCTTAACATACAACCATAATTAGACCCAGAATCTTTGAGCAAAATAGTCATTAAGTGAGATTTCATATGACTGCTTTGCTTAACGATCATACACCCTTCTTATCTAATTGTGGTTGTTAAACAGTTGCACAGGTCATTAAGCAGAGTGTAGAGGTGCCTTGAGTTGGGAGAGGTCCTGGGAGGCCCAGGGCACAGCAGTATACAGAAATGTTCTTCAGGCTAGGAGGCATTGGCAGGCTTCAGAGCCTTCTGGCATGCACAAGGCTGCAGCAGCCCTGTTAGCTTTGGTCTACTTCCCACCTAGCTATGCCCAGATGCCCTCAATTAACTCCAGGTATACCAGTGCACCTGAATCCTCCATGGACCTAGAGGCCTTTAGTCCACTCCCCAGCCTGCTATATGTGGGAGCCCTTGGCCAGCTCCAGGGCCTACCACCTCAAAACTTAGTTTTCTGTAGCTTCTGATAGATGCACCCAAGCAAAGTAAGGCATGGCCTTTCTACAAACGCTGCCTTGTGTCAGTCTGCAAGTGAGGGCTCTTCTTGCTATCCTTAAGAAGGCTCCTTTTTAAGAATTACATAATTTTGGAGTGCTTGGCAACCAATTATAAATACAGAGAGGTTGCCAAGCACCCAAAATGCAGTAATTTGGCTGCAGGGGGAGTGGTGTGATATTTTAGACTGGTTGAAAATGTTTTGCAGGCCATAAAGCACACATTGTTGTAAGTACGAACAGTTGTTAAATGACCTGTTGTAAGTCAAAGATTATCTGTAAATGCTCCTTACCTAATTGACACAAGACCTTTGAACATTCTTAAATATAGTAACATTTTTTCTTAAAGAAAGTAATTAATAAAATATATTATGGTTGGCTTATGAGGCCTGATCTTTTTACATCTCATGTAAGACACAGTGGGATTTGACTTACATTTGGGATAATATATACCTATAGGAAGTCCAACATTTATTAACTAAAACCCTAATAAAATACTTTTTGCTTGATATATATATGAAAAATAATAAAAACAAGTGGAAACAATTGTATAAAATAATAAATTTATACACTTCAGTCAAGTTGATCTTCAATCAGTTTACTTTCCCAGTGTGTATCTATAATAAAATACTTGCATGAAAGTGGAATGATATAATGAAGGAATGATTTTATTTCTTGCCTTTGCCACCATCATAATACTAGATCAACCAATCCCCATTAACAGTCAATGGAAATGCTTGTGCACAAATCCCAACTGATCACTATGTTTATTTTACTTATCATCTTTCTATAGTAATTAAAAAAAACAATTATTTCTATGCATATGGAAAAACAATTGCATGTTCATAGGAATAAAGAATTATCTGAAGAATGTGTAAAACATATAATATCTGGATAAAAACAGTCCCTATAATGCTAGAAATAAAACAAAGTTATCAAATAAATTGAAACAAAACAAATGTTGAAGGTAAACTTTGCTAAACTGATTCCAACAATTTCTGTCTTTAACTTTTGAGTAGGCAAGGGATATTAGCACTAGAACATATAATAATAAAAAGGTTTGCAATTTGTTTGACAATACAATAAATTACAGCAACAAATTTAACATCAGAATCCTATTATACTCTAATGTTAGAAGTACACATCTGCTTTTATTTTAGGTTTTAAAATGTCCACTTACCAAACAAATTAGATTAAAGAAATCTGCAAATAAAATGGTTACTTATTTCAATAAAATGGTTGAATTTATTTCTTTGTTAACATTCTTTGGTAGAATTAATCTAATATTGGTTTAGTTTCTAATATAGAAATGTCTCCAAATTATTTTTAATCAATGGTGAAAAGTTTACATTGATAAAATATTTGCCTGCTTAGTAGCTACTTTCACATAAAATTTAGGTTTAAATATTTATTCATCTGAAATATTAACTTTGTACTAAACAACATATGGGAAGAACAATCATAACCTGGTAATAGGTACTATAGTTGTCTGTCTTCAGTAATCATTGAATGCACAAGGAAAAGAAATGTTTGGAGGAGAAATAAAGTGTGATGAAGATAGAGATGCAATTCTGTTGGAAATTCTGCATGGCACAGTGTACTCAATCTTTTCAGAGATTGGCAGTTACATTTTTGGGGGAAGGACTACAGGGGTTGGGCCATATCACCCATATGGGCTGGATCAAGACTTTTTTTAATCTAATGTTGTATTAGGAATTGTAATTAGCATATTTGCATAAGGATGCCTACTTGTTTCCCAGTAGATGGCTTTTGGAGGCAGCCACTCTACCATCAAGTAATAGTTATTGATCCCTGTGTCTTCCATATATTGGTGTAGGTCTGCTGGTAGCCTAGCTGGTAGTTAGCATCACATCTCTTAGTAGAACATTTCAAACTTTATTGTTTTGTCAAAAAAATCATTTTGTCTGATATATGTTTTGGGGACTCTGGCCATTCCTACTAGTTTCATCTTGTGCTCATCCTGTGCTTCACCAGAACATTGCTCCCCCCCCCAAAAAAACAAACAAACAAACTATTGCTCTATCAGGAGAGAGAAAGGCTTAGTCAGTTGGGATGAGGTTGACATTTAGATTAACAACCAATTCTTGCTTAATCCTGCTTCTTTCACATGTTCTACCAACTTATCTTTCTCATTGTCACGGAGATAGGATTTTTATATGATAACGTAACTCAAAACAAAGCCCCCAAGCAATCATTTTACAATGCACTAAAATGAGGTGTCTGGACTTTCTCTTAGCCCAACTCAAAATGCCTACAGAGCCTAACATTGATGGAGAAGAGGGTACCTGAATAATTAAGCGTTCAGTAGAAGTTGGTGTGATTGTATTTTTGCTAGGTTCATCACCAAGATATGACTGGTTATTTGTATGGTGAAACTAGTGTTGAAAGAAGAAGGGAAACATCTGTTTAATGGAGAAAAGCAGAACATGATTTCAGACTGCCATTGTAGCAGGCTAAAAATGAGATATAGGTGATATCTTTAAGAAATGTTCCATGAAAATGATTGTCCAGGAGTCTTCATGCCACAGAAAGTTGGAAGTGAGGATGAAATTTCAGTTTAGTAGGTGAAAAAGAAACAGATGCCCTGATATTTGTTAGGTATTTGAAAGGATTGAAATCCTGGCAGCACTTGACTGGGCTAAGAAATTAAAAAGGATGGATCCATAGTGGCTAATATGTGGATGGAAGAATATAAAGAAATAAGAGGACTGTAGACTAGAGTGGGAAGTCAAATACTTTGGAAGACTGCAATGGCAAGCTGCTGCAGTCATGAGCTGCATGTCGATGAACTAAGAATTGAATTTGGCTTGAACCTGTATGGTATATATTGGTCATGTTTAAAGTTGTGATTGCTCTTAAGACTAGCATTTCTTTCAATAGCTAAATGTGCAAGGCATGGCAGTGTATAAGAAACCAAGATATAACAAAAATACAATGTTTTGTGTGGAATTTGTTTCTATTCCCTTTTTTGTTCCATTTTGGACTTTCTAAGCTTTCTCTGTTAATCTCTGAAATATGTCTTTTTGTTTCTGAAGTTAAAATTGTGATGATCCATGTTGATAAATTATGTTTTCTTAATTTAAATATATTTATTTCAAGGAATCTGTGAGTTTGCAGTTGCATTCCAGAAGCTTCCATTAGTGATTTAAAAGGAATCAAATTTCTTACCGAATTTGGACCAGGGAATGTTGGATATGACTTCATGACCACAAATCTCTGAAAATGGGGCTTAGGAGGGTCATGGGATTTTGAGGCATATTTGAACAACTTTCTTTCCTTTAAAATACTCATGGAAAGCTTTGCTATGATAAATAGTTTAGCCTAACTACGCATTCCTTTCCAATTCTTTCTTCCTGCAAGCTGGCTTCTTTGGCTAGTAAAAATTGTTTTTCCCCCCCAATAACTGAAACTACTGTTAAAAACAGAATAGGAGGAATACTAATACAATCAATGCTTTTAAAATAACATAAAATGAAAGATGAAATCTACGTATGTTCCTTTTGTAATCCCAACTCACCCATACATATTAAGAAAAAAAAGCATGGCATGGAATAAACAGATTTTTTTTAAAGTTAAATCTGTGATTAATTATTTTTTTCTGGGAAACAAAAAAAATGAAAGGTTAATGGTGTTTGTTTCTTAGGAATTCAAAATAACTGAAAGGCACAATAACCCTTACATGTGCAGTTTATTATAAGAATGAGTATTTTATTATGTAAAACTCTACATACAATAAATAAATAGTTTAAAGATTATTCTAAATCAGAGTAAGGAATAATGTAGTCTAAGAAATATCAGCAATTGGTATAGGACAGTGATGGCTAGCCATTTTGGTACGGAATACTGAAAGTGCGCATGCACTCATAATGCAATGTGTCCTGACCCCCCCCCCCCTACATGTCTGCATGACCCCTGCATGTGCTCTGCCCCTGCACATGCACACATGACCCCCCCATGTGCTCCCACACACACACACACATGTCCTCTGCCCCTGCACATGCACGCACATCTCCCGCATGCGTGGTAGAGACCCGAAAACCAGCTAGCTGGTGGAAGGTGTGTGCACATGCATGGTGGTGACATTTGTTTAATGACTGTTTAAAGTTACAATGGCACTAAGAAATGGAACTTATGACTGTTTTTCATACTTAAAACTGTTGTAGCAACCTCATGGTCATGTGATCAAAATTCGGACACTTGGCATCTGGTTCATATTTATGACTAGGTGGTAATTATGATCAACGTTTGGTCACATAATAACCTTTTGCGACCTTGTGACAAACAAAGTCAATGGGGAAACCAGATTCATTTAACATCCATGTTAGTAACTTATCAACTGTTCTGATTCACTTAATAACTATGGAAAGAAAGGTCATAACACTGGGAAAAATTCAACAACTTTCTCAACTAGCAACATACATTTTGCGCTCAATTATGGTCATAAGTTGAGGACAGCCAGTATAGGCCTGAGCAGAGCCAGAAATTGGCATCTGCTTCATCATTTATCTCTCCACTCATGCATATGCACGTGAATTGGTAGCATTTCCCAGAAGAAACAATATGGAGGCAAATATGAGCCTGCACCATGTGGATAATGCTGGGAGGTATACAAAATTTACAGTTTAGATCCTGAATATATACGTGCATAAGAAAATATGCATGTGTACATATATACACATGCATACTGTACATTTGAAAGCCACATATGTGATAGGGATTGTGAATATTTCTTCAGGCTGTGGAATGCATGAATTCTAGATGCCTGCATTAAATATAGTCTGTTGTTTTCATCGCTCTAAGGAAGTGTGCCTTCTCTGTCACAGCCCCAAAACTAAACTGTAATAACAGTCTCCCCTCACCCAGTTAAGGGAAAGTGTTAAAGACTAAGTCCTAGAGTTCCAGAAATCTCTGAAAACCTGACTTCAATCCCAGGCTTAATGTTTGTTTAGGGTCCCTGTTTTGTTTGACTTTTGTTGTCTGAGGGATTGTATAAACCTTGAGATGTTCATTTGGTTAAATGTTTTTATTTGTTTTATGGCTTTTTTTCTATTTTTTATGCTGCTCAGACTTCATTAGAGGTGGGTAGCTTATACGTTGGAATAAACTAAATATATACATAAAATAAGCAAAGTAACAAGTTTCCACCAGTTTTAGATTCTGAATCTAACTGTAGATTATCTACATACATAATGATGATATTGCTGTGGCAACTTTCATACCATCAAACAATTATCTGCCTATCCCAGTTACTTAAAAAGGATTCATAGGTTGATAAATATGCCAGCTCAAATCTAAATATCTGGTTTGACTGTGTAACACACTATAATAAAAATAAATAATAATAATGCCCCATCCCCATGATATGGTACCGCCTCTAGGGCACTACCTTGATGTGGTTATGGGGCTTGTATGGGGCTTCAAGATGAAAGTCATGGTTTGACCATACTAGATAATCTCATTAGAGGAGCAGGATGAGGAGTATCTCTCCCATAAAAAGTATGGTAAGATGTAATTTACAGTAACACATACCAGATCAGTCATTGCCTTGGTCAACAACAGGAGTCCACACTAGGTGTTAGAGTTCTTGGACATCTGTGACAAATGGGCTAGAGAACTCAGGACTGTTGGCTGAGCACAACCAGGCCAAGCAGGTGTAGAAAAGTTGTTTACCTGTCACAAATACACAAAGAATAATCTATTATTACAAATTAAATCAAATGAAAAGCCATTATTTGAAAAGAATGCATCAGTTCTGGAAAGAGCAACATCCAGAATCAGAAATTACAGAATGGAGACTAGTGGATCAACACTGATTTACAATGCAAAATAAAATATTCACAGAAGCAGACTTGGAAGAACTGCAAAGGGCAGATAAATCAAAACATTGCCAGAAGTAGCTTAGACTGTAGAGGCAAACCAGGAGAAGTTTGCAATAAAGGAAGCCAGAATAGCTACTGAATTATTTCCATTCCCACATTGGGACTGCTCTCCTCTACCTTCTCAGAAGAACAAAGCCTTTCAATTTAAAAAAAAGAATTGAATTGAAACAAAGAATAACTTGCATATAAACCAACAGAAAAACAACAGAATAAGGTTGCCCGCTTTGAAGTTTGTTCCAATGAAACAGCTAGCACAAGCATTAAAAGATGTCAATACTATAATATCAATGAGCAGCAGCTCATTGCAAGACACAACCAATTAATGGTCAGCATGGCTGCAGTTATAACTGAATACCTTGGATATAAAAAGAAAAAAGCCAAACAGTGCACCACCAAAATGGAAGATCAGCCTGCTAAGCTCAGGTGAAAACAAGCTAGAACAAAAAATAGGTAAGGAACAAGAAAACCCAAAAATAATTGATCAAGAAATATCACCTAGAAATAAGGAACAATTAAGGAAGCACTTAAATAATAATAAAGCAGCAAATACCATATCTAGTGAAGATCAGCAGCATTGCACAATTATGGACAGAATCTCCAATTTCAGCTGGATCAGAAATGTTTCTACCAGTCCATCAAAAGAGACACTACATTGGTCACAACATGATAAAGACTTTAAAGACAGGACAGTTCTGGGCACAGCTACAACCCAAAGAAATACATCAAAAATGTAGCTTGGATAAAGGATGTGGACAAGAGTAAAAAAAACCCTATAATGAAAGAATTTAACAGCAGAAATGATGGAGAAAAGGGCAAGAAGATCATGAATAGATCAAGACCAGGTGAAGATGAACTGCATGGTTTTTTGTTTTTTTTTTAAATTAAATTTATACCCCGCCCTTCTCCAAACGGACCCAGGGCGGCGCACAGGGATGTTAAAACACATATAAAACATATAAAATTTTAAAAAACTTATTCTAATAAACCCTGTGCTAAAAACCGAATTTAAAAAACCCAAATTTAAAACTATCTAAGAGTCAGTAATGGGGGTTATGCTAGGCCGGCTAGATGGAATAGGTGTGTCTTCAGACACTTGCGGAAGAGGCGGAGGTCAGAGATGGTGCGGAGTTCAGGGGGTAGGTCGTTCCAAAGGGCAGGGCCCGCCACAGAGAAGGCTCTTCCCCTGGGTGTCGCCAGTCGGCATTGTCCAGCCGACGGCACCCTGAGGAGGCCCTCTCTGTGGGAGCGTATCGGTCTGAGGGATGTATGGGGCAGGAGGCGGTCTCGCATATAAGGTGTTTTGTTGAAACATCTGATAGGTTTATATCCACTTATTGTCAAGCAATTTAATAAGGAGGTGAAATTAAACATTGGTTAACATCTGGCAAGACCTACCTGAATGAAAGATCCAACAAAAAGGGCAGCACCAGGCAAGTACAGGCCAATTACCTGCTTACCAACAATTTTCAAATTGCTAAAGGTGTGGTAGTGATGCAGTCCAACATTGAAAACAAGCTCTTTCCACCTGAGCAGAAAGGAAACTGCCCAAGTAGCAGAGGAACAAAAGACCTCGGATCCTAATTGACAAGATGATTTTGAAAAACCACAGTTAAAGGAAGACCAACTTGAATGCAGTTTTGGATTCATTACAAGGAGGCATTCGATTCTCTATTACATGACTGGATAATCTAGTGCCTAAGCAAGAATCAGTAGAAATATGAGAAGCTTTATGCAAAAATCAATGGCATAATGGAAGACACAATTGCTGGTCAATGGTAATAGATTGGGACAAATTAATATTAAGAGAGAAATCTTTCAAGGAAATTGACTTTCGCTACTACTGTTTGTTATTGTTCTGATTCCTCTTTTAACAACATTGAACAAGTCAGGCCATGGTTATCAAACATCAAAATCATCTGCCAGGTTTTCACACCCCCTTTCCACACTCTGAAGCTGTATGGAAAATCAACCCCTGAAATAGAATTCCTGCTGAATACTGTCCACATATTCAGCCAAGATATTGCAGTGGAGTTTGGGTTGGCCAAATGTGCCACCCTTACCATCCAGAGAGGAAACATAGTGAAAACCGAAGGAATCAAAATGCCCTGTGGAAATAACATCAAGTGTCTGAATGAAGACAATCATTACAAATACCTGGGCATCCTTCAAACTGACAGTATTGAGCACACTGAGTTCAAGAAGGTTAGAAGTAAATGAATCATAAGAATAACGAACTCAAGGTCAAAACCCATGAGGGAAAAAAATACCATCAAGGCAATTAGTACCAGAGCAATTCCATCATTAGATATACAGCTGGAATAATGGGCTGGACTGAAGCAAAACTAAAAACCCTAGACAGGAAGCCCAAAAAAGAATGACACTGAATCATCCCCTTCTTCCATGCATGGAATATTGCAAGTACATCAAATGGTTGAAGAAAAAGAAAGGCACTGGAAGAATATCTGAAAGATGTGAAGAAGCAGCATTGTAGTATAGCATGAAGGCTTACTGAGTACTGGAGAGACCACATTGGCCTACAGGAAAGACCAACCAGCCCACCAGTACTTTGTAATGGTAATGAAGAAGAGAAAATAGAGATGAGAAGACAAAGTACTACATAGCCAATGGTATAGAGAGTAGCAACAATGGTGCATTGGAATATCTGCAAGAAATACCATTACCAAATATAGGTGGGACTACAAAATAGACAAATAGTAGAAAATGAAGAAAGTAAAGTGATCTGAGACTTTAGAATTTAAACACAAGTATCTGCCATATACACATCAGACTTAAATACTGTTGATAAGAAAGACAAAAAAAAACCTAGATATTGGATGCTGCAGAACCCCGAGAAGGCCGAAGAGAAGAGAAGGTACTGGAGAAAATGGCAAAAGAAAGCAAATATACTATCAATAGTCATAGTTGCCTTGAGTACAATCTCAAACAACTGTGGCACTACTTGAACACCATCAGCATTGACCAAATTACCATCAGTTAATTGAAAAAGGCAACTTTACTTTGAACAATGTATGTTCTGCGAAAATATCTTTAACACCATTAAAGTATATCTGTCTAGTCCAGATCCTTGGGAAGGACTTAATACAGTAGGTGGATAAAATATGTCAAATCCTGTCTAAATATCTGGCTTATGTGATCAACCACAATAAGAGCCATTATGGTTATTAGCAAGGCAAAAATGTACAATATAACATGTTCATAAACTGTAGTCTATGAATTTACGATGGTGAATACAATTTTTCACATCTATCAGAATATATAGGTAGTCCTCAGGTTACAACAGCAATTTGTACTAGGATTGTGTAAACAATCTGGTTGCAATAGCAGTAGCACTTAGATTTATATACCACTTCAAAGTGCGTTACAGTCCTCTGTAGGTGATTAACACAGTTAGCATACTGCCCCCAACAATCTGGGACCTTATTTTACTGACCTCAGAAGCTGAGTCAACCTTGAGCCAGTGAGATTCAAACTGCCAAACTGCTAGCAGTAGAAGTAGCTTGCAGTACTGCATTCTAACCACTGTGCCATCATGGTAATGCACAATATCATGGGACCACATTGTTTAGTGATGGCTATCCCAGCAATCCCAGTTGCTGTCACAATCTCAAGACATTCAGGTTGTTAAGCGTGAAGTGGCAGTTGTATCAGGTAAGGAGTGTGGAGGTGCTATTGGGGATATTTCTGAGGGGAATCCTAGGAAGGATGATGTGAGTCAAGACAAGTCAAGGGAGGATTTTGCAGACTCAACACAGACTGCAAATTTCAGAAGACTTAGGAGACCAGTAAAAAGCTGTGCATAGGTGTGGGGAAGTGATACAGGCAGGAGCTATTTACAGTAATGACTAGCAATCTTCCCTGCAACCTTCCCTTTGAAGTAAGTAATCATGAGCTGGCCATTCAAGCATCTAGCTTGAGATCACATGTCCATTGCAGTACTGTGATAGCTGGAATTTTGGGGGCTTGTTGTGTGTCCATTTTTTCAGCAGTACTGAAAACTTTGAAAAGTTGCAGAACACATACGTGTAGACTAAAGACTGCCTGTAATAAATTCCTTCTTGGGAGACATAGGATTACTTGTGGACATACTTCAATAATCACATTCTGTCTTATCTTTGTTTCATAGTCAACATTTACAAATGAAAGTAAGGATCCTATTAAGCTTTGATATATGATCAATTCCAAGACCAACAATCTTAATTTGAGATACTTTCTGGGAATATATTAATGATACTTGTGATTTAGACCATACTGATAATCACTAAATTCTAACTATGTCCTGCTGTCCTTTGGTCATGTGTATTTCTGTACTCAGAACTAATATAGTCTGGAAAAAATCATAACAGAATATACATATAGTTACCGAAAAACCTTTTTTTGTGGAAGGAAAAGAGAAATTTATATCCTGAAGTTTGAGCTGTGTAGAACTATGGATTACATAAAGCTGCTTGAGGAAGTCTGGCTGTCTTATCTATATAAATAAAAATGTAAAATAGTTTGTGCAAAGCCACTAATCTCAGAAAGTACTGGACCGATTGACCCCAAATTTTCACACAATGTTCCCAAGGACTTCCAATGATATAATACATACTGTTTTTGTGGCTGGCACACGTGTGTCATGTGCATGCTACACAAACGTAAAATGTACCCACTTGTGAAGTTTTCACCTCCCTGTAGCTCCTCCCACCAGGCTGCTGCGTCATGCACACGTCACATTTCTAACGGCTGAAACTGAACGGCCTTGAGGCGATGCGTTGCCAAGGGCAACACAGGAATTTGCGCATACGCCTCCCTGGGCGAGGCCAATGGCAGCAGCCACCTGGCAGCTTCATGGGACGCTGCGTCGGGCTTCTCCTGGGGAGGCGCTGTAGCCTCTCTCCTGCCCCCCCCACCCCCAGGATCAGAAGGCAGCAGCGAGGAGAGAGGTGAGGTTGTCGGAGGAGGGTGAGGCGCTGTCTGTGCAGCCGCTCTCCTCCCACCCACCCACCCAGGATCAGAAACCAGCAGCAAGGAGGTCAGAGGGATCTCCTCTCCCCTCCCCTCCCCAGGATCAGAAGGCAGCGGCGAGGAGAGAGGCGAGGAGGTCGGAGGGCGAGGCGCCATCCCTGCAGCTGCTCTCCTCCCATCCACAACCTACCCCCAAGATCAGAAACCAGCGGCGAGGAGAGAGGCGAGGAGGCCAGTAAAAAAAAGAGAGAGAGGCAGAAGTGCTCGCTTTTCAAGTATATGTGCTTTTCAAGCACGTCTCTCCTGGGGTTTCTAGCCAAGGCTTTCACAAGTGGCACTTCGCATGCGCGAAAAAGGGAGCTTGGCTTCTGGCCATGCCACTCCCAGGCAGTGTATAGTGCGCCTGGGCAATAAACATGTTTCTCCCATAGCAAAATGTTTGAAAAATATTAATTAAAAGTTAAGCGATTTTGCAACCCAACTCCTGCCTTCCTTCACTTCCTCAATGAGGTAGGTAGGTAGGGAGAGGGATAGAGAGAAATACAGTAGGTTGTAGGGAGAGGGATAGAAAAATGGAGAAATACAGTAGGTAGGTAGGAAGGTAGGTAGAGGGATATATATAGAGAGAGAGGAAGAAGTAGGTATGTAGGTATGTAGGGAGAGGAGCAATACAGTAGGTCAATAGAGGGATATAGAGAGGGAGGAATACAATAGGTAGGTAGGTTAGAGGGATAGAGAGAGAGGGAGAAATACAGTAGGTAGGTAGGTAGATGGATAGAGGGGAGGGGAAATACAGTAGGTAGGTAGAGGGATAGAGAGATAAAGCAAGAAATACAGTAGGTAGGGAGGTACGTAGAGGGATAGAGAGAGGGGGGAAATACAGTAGGTACGTAGGTAGAGGGATAGAGAGCGAGAGGGAGAAATACAGTAGGTAGGTAGGGAGAGGGAGAAGTTCGAAATACAGTAGGTAGGTAAGTACACAAAAATTGGTTGGCCACTTCACCACACTGGGCCACAGCAATGCGTGGCTGGGTACAGCTAGTTTATAAATATTTTTCTTCCTTGCCTTTCTATTCCTCTTATAAAGAAGGAATAGAAATGAAATGTATAGAGCTCTTTCAGGTATATATTTAATTTTGTTGCTTTGTTTGCTTTGTTAACTAGAGCAGTTGCTTAAGTTAATTATAAAATTAAATACAACAATACTTGCGAAAATAATAGTTGTACTTATGGTGTTTGTTATTTCCATGAAAAAAAAAATCATCAGGCTTATGGTTGTTTGGGGCAGCTTGCATGAAGCAGATTAATATGATTCAGTACAGGCTACAGCTGCTATCGCATTCAATTAGTTCTTCTGGAGACTGGAATTTCCAGACAGTTCTGAACATTGGGAGGGGAAAAGCTCTGCTGACGTCAGGGACTGCTCCTGGGAATGTTTTGCATTCTTCTTCCTGGCAGTGGTCAGGTGGCTTCCAGCAAGAAGGAAGGAACAACCTCTTCCACAAAGGAGGGAAATATTGGAAGAGGGGGAGGCGGAGAACAGCTTATAATACAAGTATTGTGGAGGAGTTACTTTTATTGTAAGCCAGAATTGAAATTAGAACCAGATGCCTTGCATTTAAAAGCTGCATACATGTTAAATGCATCTATTAATGACTATAATGTTTGGAGTATTTGGCTGTCTGCCACTTTTTAATCTTATTGATCTGTAGATAGAATTTTAAAAAGTTCAGAAAAACAGGTTTGTTACAGATCTTTTCTTTTTAGAGCACAATTGAAAAAAAAAGCTACTTAGTGCAGAAGTTGAATATAATATTAAACATCCAGCATGAGTGATTCTGTTTCCCTATAAAAGCACATATACCCAAACATAATATTTATTTCTGTTAAATAATATATTTATGATGCCCTAAAAAAATATACACGTGCCTGTGCAGCTGAAATGGTAGGTATTCATAGTATTATAGCTCTATTTATTTGCAAAGTTGCAAAGCAGAAAAGTGAGAAATAAATAGAATAATAAATACTATCTGTAATCCATCCAGTGAAACAGCATGAATGGTTAAGACTACATTAGCTGTCAGCAGTGCTGCTTATTATAGAACAAATATTGAATGTTCACTACAGAGAACTCTTTTTAAGAGTCTTCCCATTTCTCATAGAGTTGCTGTAAAGTTTATTGGGCAGGTGAAGGCTATGAATCTGTCTCTATAGCATATAGAATGCAAGATCTACACATTCTATTTGGGTGGAGATTATGTATCCCATTGTTGGTTTTCTCTTGTTTTGATCTAAAGAGGTATGTTGATGGCATCAGCACTGTTTTCTTCCAAATTAGAGATACTACTATCTTCTTTCTCATTATGTGATCATGTTGCTATGTGTAGCGAATAAGGATCTCAAGCTAAGGGTCTTTTAAATGACACCAATATTGTTACTTAAAATTATTATTATTATTATTATTATTATTATTATTATTATTATTATTATTATTATTATTATTATTATTATTATTTATCATTATAATTATCATTATCATTATTATCATCATTATTATTATTATTATTATTATTATTATTATTATTATTATTATTATTATATTTATAGATCGCACCCTCTCCCCGAAGGGACTCGGGGCGGTGCACAGGACTTTAAAAGCATATTTATAAATACAACAATACAATATTTAAAATCGAATTAAATAATTTACCCTGCGCTAAAATTTTAAAATCTTAAAACCTTTAAAACCCTTAATACTATTTCCCTACAATCCCTATTAAAACAATTTTAATTTATACTACAGCCTAGGATAGGATAGATTAGGCCAGGCCGGCCTAATGCATTAAGCATGGTTACAATCCATGTTTAACAGTAACACAGAAAGTATTCTATTTAAGCACTTGGATTGAAAATGTTAGCATAAACTGAATGTTGAAATACGAAGAGAGTTTGAATTTTGGAAACAATATATTTGAATATCTGTTCATTTATGGCAGTTAAGGTTTAGTTTTGTATTATACATTGATTTATATTTACATTATGAAAAATGGCAAAGAGACCATTTTTATGCAAAATGACTAGAAAGGATTGAGCATCATGTAGACGTTGCTTTTTGATTCCATCATATTATATTGTAGGATAATTCTGTTTTCTGTGCCTTTTGCTATTGAGATTGTCCAAATGATGTGTTAGTTCCGTGACTTGGGAACATCCTATGGAAATTTATTTATTTATTTTTTATTTTATTAAATTTATACCCCGCCCTTCTCCTTATTAGGACCCAGGGTGGCGCACAGGCATTAGTAAAACCACAAAATACAATAAATATCAATTAAAATATATTAAATTAGTTAACCCGTGCTAAAACCCATGTTAAAAACCTTCCCAAATTATAATTTATTTTTAAAAAGTCAGAAACGGGGGGCTATCCTAGGCCGGCTTGCTGAAATAAATACGTCTTAAGACATTGGCGGAAGAGGCGGAGGTCCGAGATAGTGCGAAGGTCGGGGGGGTAGGTCGTTCCAGAGGGCCGGGCCCGCCACAGAGAAGGCCCTTCCCCTGGGTGTCGCCAACCAGCATTGCCCCGCCGACGGCACCCGGAGAAGGCCCTCTCTGTGGGAGCGGATCGGACGAAGGGATGTATGGGGCAGGAGGCGGTCTCGTATACAGCTAGGCCCCGAGCCATGGAGCGATTTAAAGATGGTGGTCAACACCTTGAAGCGCACTCGAAAGGCCACAGGCAGCCAGTGCAGCTCGCGCAGGAGAGGTGTTACGTGGGTTTGCCTTGAGGCACCCATAATCACCCGCGCGGCCGCATTCTGTACTAACTGTAGCTTTCGAGTGCACCTCAAGGGGAGCCCCATGTAGAGAGCGTTGCAGTAATCCAGCCGGGATGTCACAAGAGCTTGAGTGATTGTGCGAAGGGCATTGTGCAGGTTACCTGTGTTAATAGTACTACACTGTTCAGTATTGTGAAATAATAGCCAATAAACCGAGAAGCAATCCAGACATAGGAAACTATTTGTAGGAAGATGGTGTCTTTGGAGGATTTTGTACTCTTCTCAAAATAACAGTTTTATAAACTGGGTAGATACTTTGACGAAGTATTATTGTTTTATTGGACACAGATGGTCTTGTTATTTAAATTGCCTTATCAGCTTAGATAAAGCAAAGATCTACTGCCAGGTGGCCAAGTGGAGGCAGTCTGCTATAATTGCTGCTCCTTGGTCATCTTGGTTTATTTCAGTTGTCTCCATCCAAGTACTGGGAATTCTGTCGTCTCCTGACTTTGGCATTTCGTTTTCCTGTTTGTTCCAGCCATCAGTGATACTCCTTTTGTATATTTCTAGACTTTCTAAGAAAGTCTTAGTAGAAGATGTTCTGCTGAGTTGCCATTCAACTGCAGCTGTCTTCTGCTACTAGTACCTGGCGTCTTCACCTGTTCCAGCATCAATCTTTGAGACTGTCAGAGCTGCCTTCAGTTGCTGTCACTTGCTTCCAGCAGGCTCTTAATGTGGAGAAAGGGCTGCCTTTTTCTCTCTGTCTCTCTTTTCTTACCTTACAGAAGACTAAAATGTGCTACACTACTATATCATCCCTGCTTCCCGCTTCATTTCAGTCTCTCTTCTGGTTATTGGTGTTGCCTTCTAATGCTGCTGCTTTTCTAGGTTCCTTTCAGTTGTCCTAAAGCTTTTCATCCTTGTTCCACTTTTCCGCAGTTAGCAGACAACACTCTGGTGACAAGCTTCTCCTCTACAACAAATGAGTCTCTTCTTTACCAAAGTAATTGATCACTTTATGGCAATTGAGCTTTTGATTTGGCCTGTTTCTCAGTAGTATTCAGGTGGAACTCTTAATAAACATAGTGGGAAGAACGAATATATAATTTTGCATGATTGCAATGGTTCTATTGAGAGAATTCATTTTAATGCTTATTGCTTATTTAGGGCAAGTTTGGTGTAGAGGTTAATACAATACAATACAATAGCAGAGTTGGAAGGGACCTTGTAGGTCTTCTAGTCCAACCCCCTGCATGGGCAGGAATCTTATACCATTTCAGACAAATGGCTGTCTAACATCTTTTTAAAGACTTCCAGGGTTGGGGCATTCACAACTGCTGGAGGCAAGCTGTTCCAGAGGTTAATTGTTCTTACTGTTAGGAAATTTCTCCTTAGTTCTAAGTTGCTTCTCTCCTTGGTTAGTTTCCACCCATTGCTCCTTGTCCTGCCCCCAGGTGTCTTGGAGAAAAGTTTGACTCCCTCTTCTTTGTGGCACCCTCTGAGATATCGGAACACTGCTATCATGTCTCCCCTGGTCCTTCTCTTCATCAAACTAGACATACCCAGTTCCTGCAGCCGTTCTTCATATGTCTTAGTCTCCAGTCCTCTAATCATCTTGGTTGCTCTTCTTTGCACTCTTTCCAGAGTCTCCACGTCTTTTCTACATCGTGGCGACCAAAACTGTATGCAGTATTCCAAGTGTGGCCTTACCAAGGCACTATACAGTGGCATTAACACTTCACGCGATCTAGATTCTATCCCTCTGTTGATGCAGCCTAGAACTGTGTTGGCTTTTTTGGCAGCTGCTGCACACTGCTGGCTCATATTTAAATGGTTGTCCACTAGGATTCCGAGATCCCTCTCACAGTTGCTACTATTGAGCAAGGTACCACCTATACTGTACTTGTGCATTTGGTTTTTCTTGCCTATATGTAGGACCTTACTTTTTTCACAATTGAATTTCATTTTATTAGACAGTGCCCAATGTTCAAGTTTGTCTAGATCCTTCTGTATCTTAAGCCTATCTTCTGGAGTGTTGGCTATTCCTGCCAGCTTGGTGTCGTCTGCGAATTTGATGAGTTCCCCATTTATCCCCTCATCCAAATCGTTGATGAAGATGTTAAAGAGTACTGGGCCTAAAACAGAGCCTTGGGGGACTCCACTGCATACTTCCTTCCATGTAGATGCAGTTCCATTGAGGACTACACGTTGAGTGCGGTTGGTCAGCCAGTTACGAATCCATTTGGTGGTGGTGCTGTCTAACCCACAATTTTCTACTTTATCTAATAGTAGGTTATGGTCTACTTTATCAAATGCCTTACTGAAGTCCAGGTAAATTATATCAACAGCATTCCTCTGGTCCACTGATTTTGTTACTTTGTCAAAGAATGCAATTAGATTTGTCTGGCATGATCTGTTTTTGACAAACCCATGTTGGCTTTTGGCTATTACTTTGTTTGCTTCTAGGTGTTCACTTATTTGTTGTTTAATTATCTTTTCCAGAATCTTTCCTGGTATTGAGGTCAGGCTGATGGGTCTATAGTTTCCTGGATCTGTTTTTTTTCCTTTTTTGAAAATGGGAACCACATCTGCTCTTTTCCAGTCTTCTGGCAGTTCCCCGGTGCTCCAGGATCTCTGAAAGATATAGTTCAGTGGTTCTGAGATCTCGTCTGCCAATTCCTTCAGAACCCTGGGGTGTAATCCATCCGGTCCTGGTGATTTGAACTCGTCCAGGGCAGACAGGTGCTCACTTACCATTTTCTTCTCTATTTCAACTTGTGTTCCTAATCTGATATTTGTGGTGCTGTTTTTGATTGATTGGACTGTTTTATCCCTTTGTGTAAAGACAGATGCAAAGAAAGAGTTAAATAGTTCTGCTTTCTCCCTGTTGCTTATCATCTTCTTGCCATTTTCTCCCAGCAGTGGACCAATTGTTTCCTTAACTTTTTTTTCTTATTTTTAACATGTTGGAAGAAGCTTTTTTTGTTATTTTTTACTTTTTTGGCAAGCCTTTCTTCGTTGTGAGCCTTAGCTTTCCTCACTTCATCTTTACAGGCTCGGGCTATTTGCTGATATTTTGCCTTGGTTATGTCCCCCTTTTTCCACTTTTTATATTTATCCTTTTTGTCTTTCAATTTGTCAGAGAGTTCTTTATGCAGCCATGCTGGTTTCTTTTGGGAACTGTTATTTAAGATGTTAGTTAAGATGTTCTTGTGCTAGTTCTCAGTAAAGCATGAAACCTGGCTAGGTAACTTTGGGTCAACTACTTTTTCTTAGCCTAGCCCTCCTAATAGGATTGCTGTTATGGGTAAAATGGGATAAGAGAACATTATGTGCACTGCCTTGGGTTGTACAAAATAGAGGCAGGATGTAAACTGAATAATAAATAGAATAAATTGCTTGGGGCAGATTACCTTTTCTCATATTCATCTATTGCGCCATAGTCATCAACCATTTTCTTCCGAAATCCTCCTCAAATCTGATGCTACAAAAGGAAGATCATTTGAGAGCCTCTTATCTCTTTTATAGAATAAGCTCTTCAGACAACCTTGCTTAGGTTCTATATTACGCTTTGTTGGTGCTGGATGAAAACTTTTTTTTATTTGAGAGTTTAAGAACAGTTTTGTGTTCTTGTGGATATTTCACTTTTAGTGGTTTTACCTTGGTTTTACTTACAGTGCCCTGTGTTTGTCCATTTTACCTTACTTTAATTATAATTCACGTTTAACTTATTTATCCATGTGGTTATTCTGAATATGAAATAGTTAATGTAGAAACTGTTTCCAGTCAATATATTTCTTAGGAATTGACTGTATCATATTTAATCGTTAACCATATATATTAGATTTAAGAATATCTGTCAGAATTCTAATTGTTCTATAATCTGATACTGTTCTAAGCAGCATTTAGTGATGAACTGAAGGCATTCCTGTTATTTTTCTTTCTTCACTGTAGCATTGCATTTCTGCACAAAAGAGAATGGCTGAAAACTGTGTGGTTGGTAGCTTTCCAAAAACTAAATTGAATGCTTATGTGACTCCAGTAAAAAGTGCATAACTGTATGTATTTCCTGGTATATGCTGAGTTGAATCTGCAGTTTCCTGCTATATGGGAGGAGTTTACACTGAGGAATTTCCAGAAATGTTGAGAAGTGCTGACTCATAGTACACAAGCAAGTGATCCAACTGAGGTTAGTTTCAGGGAGGTTTTGGAGTTCTTGGCTGAAGCAAGTGAAAAGTATTGCAATACATACAGTTTTATTTTTAGCAAGGTAGTGGGGAGGCTATGTTTCTTAGCATAAAATGATTGCTGACCAACATTTCACAGTTTGTGAGATATTTTCTTTATCTATTTTTAGCGTTTGGAAAGCAAGCTGTTATTGGTCTTTCTTGTTTTTCCTGAGGCATGTTCTAAGGCTCTGTCAATGATGCTTTGACTATTAACCCTATTTAACAGTGGCTTTAAACAAGCAGTTATCGATATCCCATTAAAATTACATGGAATTGTATTATCTATTTGTTTGTGGTTTATACATTTCAAAAACTGGCTTGTTCTTTTAAAAAAAAGTATGCTACTGTAAAATAGTATCCTGTACTATATTTTATATAATGTGTGGTGAGGAATTAGTATTTTATTACTCAGTATTTCAAAAAGCATAAAATTCTAAAGTAGAAAAAGTTGTCAATAACAAGGGTTGCGTGCAATCCTATTCAGACCTAATCTGAAGTATGCCACACTGAAAATAATGGGACTTTTAACTCCCAAGGACAGATGAATAAAGCCTCAGCCTTTGGATTTTTTTTAAGTCAGAGGGTTTTTAATAGTTTGTTCTTCTACTGGAGTGTTTACCCAGGCATACTTTGCAAACTCACACATAAAACGCATGAACATATATTTAGGAGTCCCTATCTAATGTTTGGTTTGAATTTCATCTTGTGTATTGTTCCAAAGCCCACTCTGATATGTTCAGTGATAATTTCAAATGAGCACAAATATTTGGCCACTATTGCTGAAAGAAAAGAAATGTTGCTTTATTGAGTAGAAACTGAGCTTTCATGAGGGATTCCATTTTTAAGAAGAGGCCTGATCTCCATTATTAGATTGTTGGTTACAGTTTTTAAAATATGTAGTTAAAATTACACATGTAATTATAGAATGGATTATTGAATATTATCAATCTATATAATATACAATTATATAATAATATAGTTTATAATTGTTATGAAACAGAATATAATTACTTGTTCACATTCTCATTCACACATAAAGCAGAAAGCAAACAGAAAAGATGGACCAAATGTTCAGAAAGCATATTCTTTTTAAAATGGTTTAAAGGTGGTTTAAAAAAAATCAATGAGACTGAAGTTAATTGTTGTTAAATTAAATCTATTTGATTTTAATGAATTATTTTTATTCTTGGATCCAGTTCATTGCCTGCTGAAAACTGGTCTGCTAACTGCAATGGCCTAATAATTCCTAGGCCCACTGGAGGAAAACAAAGAATGAATCTGACTGAACACAAATTGTGATTAAGCCCTACATTGTGTCAGTAGGAGCAGCAAAACATCAATTTTTCTGCACAATTATTGCATTCAAAGAGTGCTCTTGACAGCCTTGTTGAAGGTCATCCAGTCCATCCATGAAAAGAAGAGCTCAGATGATCATCCTCAGGGCCATGCAGTTGAGTTTGTGCAAAACTAGATAAAATTGGGCAGAGTCTCTCTCAGTTTGAGTCATAAGCATTACGTAAGTCCATTAGATATGCCTGGGAAATAGATCCTGTTACCTGGGAGCAATTGAATCTTGTTAGACCTGAGGAAGTAGACAGGATCTTTAGAGTTGTCAGCACAATTACTTGCTGCTTAGATCCTTGTCCCTTATGATTATTGAAAGCTTCCAGGATGGTGACTTCTGGGTGGGTGCATGCAGTGATTAATACATCACTGCAAGAGAGGACTTTCCCAACACTCTTTAACGAGGCCAGGGTCTTTCCCCTACATATGAATCCATCATTAGACCCCACTTTACTGGGCAATCTTTGTCCAGTTTCCCACCTTACCATCTAGGGATGGGGGTAATGCATTTATCCTTGCTCTCCTTGACCTCTTGGCAGCTTTCACTACCATCAACCATGGAGTAGCTGTGGCATTTGGGAGTGGGCGGTGCAGTGTTGTGCTGGTTGTTTATGTTTATGTTTGTTTATGTTTATTCGATTTATATACCACCCTATTTCACCTAAAAGGGACTCAGGGCGGTGCACAGAAAGATAAAAACCCAGCAATACGTACAAAATATAAAGAACAATTAAATTATTAAATCTGTGCTAAAATTTAAATAAATAAATTTAAAACCAATAAATATCAAAATTTAAAATTATTCCCTTAGTCTATGTCAGGCCGGCTAGATGAAAGAAATGTGTTTTTAACATCCGACGGAAGAGTCGTAGGTCCGTGATGGTACGGATATTGGAGGGCAGGTCGTTCCAGAGTGCTGGACCCGCCACAGAGAAGGCTCTTCCTCTGGGAGCCGCCAGCCGGCATTGACCGGCTGACGGCACCCTGAGAAGGCCCACTCTGTGGGAGCGGACAGGTCGAAGGGAGGTATGTGGTAGGAGGCGGTCTCTCAAGTAACCAGGACCCGTGCCATGGAGCGCTTTGAAGATGGTAACTAGCACCTTGAAGCGCACCCGGAAGACCACAGGCAGCCAGTGCAGCTCGCGCAGGAGTGATGTTACATGGGAGTAACGAGACACTCCCAGGATCCCCCGCCCGGCCGCATTCTGCACTAGCTGGAGTCTCCGGGTGCACCTCAAGGGGAGCCCCGTGTAGAGGGCGTTACAGTAGTCCAGGCGGGAAATAACGAGGGCTTGAGTGGTTGTGCTTTCTCTACGGCTATTTTCAATCAGTTTTGAGAGTGTGCAAGAGGTCCAGTCTACTGCAGCTACTTTATAGAGTATCTCAGGGCTCAGTGTTATCTGGGCTCCTTTTTAACAGCTATATGAAATACCATTGGTGAGATCATCTGACACCATGGGATGAGATACCATCAATATGCTACTGATACTCAGCTTTACATCTCCATCCCTTGTGACCCTAGTGATGCTATTGTTACCCTTTTGTGGTGCCTGGAGACCAAGGGGACCTGGATGAGGGGCAGGAGGATTCAAATGAATCCTGGTGAGATGGACTGTGGGTATGCAGAGCCTTGGGAACCAGAGGTTTATCTTCCTTAGTTCTTGATGATGTTACATTACCCCAGACAGACCCGTTATGCAACTAGATTCATGATTCCTGCTTAAAGAGCACGTGGCACTCATGGCTAGGAAAGCCTTTGTACAACTTCATGTTGTGCACCAACTGCACACTTTTCTGAATTTTTAGGCCCTTCCTGCCTCACTGATTATCTCTTGTTTGGATTATTGCAATACACTCTACATGGAGCTACCATTGACGAGTATTCAGAAGCTACAATTGGTCGATAATGCACCAATGCAAATAGTTTTGGAGGCCTTACGATGTCATATGTAACACCAGTTATGTGAGCTGCACTCAGGTTGGTTACCACTTTTAAAGCCTTCTGTGGCATGGGTCCAGGATATTTGCAGAATCTTATTTCCCCAGGGCAATTGCCCTGCCCCACTAATGCTGTCACAAGGGATCCCATCCCTATTGTGGATCTCATCACAAATTCCCTAAGGAATTTCAGCTGGTGGGATCCAGAAGAGCCTTTTCTGCCATGCCCTTGGGATGTCTTATTAGAGAGGAAATGGAAGTGAGATCTGTTCCCTCTCCTTTAGCCTTCAGAAAAGCCTTGAAACTTAGCAGATTTGCTTTTTCTAAAATTAAAATGTTTCTTGGACTTCACAGAAGAGTTGCTAAGTAGAAACTGATAATATTTGTGAATCTGTTAAAAGGAGAAAATGTTCCTTCACTAGGACTATACAGAAATCTTAATATTGTATATCAGGTTATTACATAAATAGTAAGAATAGCAGTCATTCAAAGGTATACAGATGTAGTCTGTATTTATATAGTTAGCTTCTATATAAAGCTTTTGGTTCAAAGGATTTTTTGCTTTGGCACTCTGCATTCTTTGCAAGAGAATGCAATATGTTGAATGTAGAAAGAACATGATGTTTTGTCAGTGTTTGTGTAGAGCTTGGAATTTGTTCAGAGAGGAGGAGCAAAATTCATAAACCAAATGTCAAAAATCATGTTTAAATATTTCAACTTTCTGTAATGGGTACAGTCTGTAGTTAAAGAACATCCAAGATTGAATTTTAAAATAAAGGCCAAATAACTGATTCTTAATTGAGGTAGTGAATAGTCACAATATAGTCATAAAATAATCTAGGCTTTGCTGAGACTCAAAGTTTAGAAATGTAACACATTCCAGTTGTACTTAGAAGAGAAAAGCCAGGATGAGCAGGAACATTCCAATGTTGGTAAGTCTAGCAGGTGTTTGCCCTGTATCATATTTAGTTTGCAAAAAATCTCAAGTAATATGTTCCAGTTAGTTTCTTTAACTACGAAGACTTGCTAATTTATATTATAGTCATGAACTATAGACTATCTCCATTTTTTGCTTTTCTATCATACATTACAGTTCAACTTTGAGTGATCTCCCCCTTTCTAATTATATTTTAATTTAAAGCATTTTCTATCCAGTTGTTTTCCTCCTTCAATCCTATTATTTGTAGGAGAAAAAACTATTGTTTCTACTTCCTCTCTTTCTACATTTTCCAGCTTTAAGATGATGATGATGAAGATGATATTTTGATTAGCCATGAAGCTATGTCAGAATGCAAATACAAGGCAATAATAAGACCATATAAAAAAAGAATAGAAGAATAAACTAAAATAAAATAGAAATAGTATTTCTGTATCATTCCTCCAATGCATTAGAGTCAGAGCTACATATACAGTTCTCATTTGTTCTATTTTATTCAAGTAAAAGGCCATACAATATGTCATATTTGCATTCTGTTCACATGTAAAATCCATTGTTCTAAATGTGAATACCAATTGGGTGTTGTTTAATGTATGAACCAAGACGATTTCTTTTTAGGATACAATTTATATTAAAAAAATATGCAATATGTGCTAGGTCCCCTATCTGTTGTGTCCCACAAACACAAATCTGTTCACCTTAAGGAATTTGGTTAAACCTTCCATACTGAACCATTGAATGAACTTGATTCTTTTAATTTAATCCTTGAATTTATTCCCAAGCAAGTTCCATCCTTTTGTCTATATAACTTTTCACTCACTTCTTTTTGTTACATGTTTTACATCAAATAGTAAAATTCTTATGAAATAGGAATTATTTCATATTTAAAGTGCATGCTAATTTCTTTTAATGTTTTTAAAATGTTAAAAGACATGGAGTTCTTCCAGATGTTCCCACTTTCAAGCACATTATTTTTGATCATGGGAAAATACTTAATAATGGAAAGTTGAAATTTCATTTAACAGTTTTATTTGAACTGTGGTAGTTTCATAGCATCCATTGTCGATAAATTTCAGCAGGATATCTTATATGGACTTGGAAGTCTATTTTTTGGTCAACCCCCCCCCCCCTCCCGACACTTTTCTTCTTCTGATATAAACTTGCTCCTTGAATAAGTATAGTTCATGTTTTTTCCTGATAAAGAGTTTTATTTATTTATTTATAACATTTTTATGACTGCTCAACTAACATTGTGACTAGGTAACATACATAGCTGTTAGTTAAAAATACAAAAGAATAAAAACAGTAAAAGGTAAAGGTTTCCCTGTCAGCCATGTCTAATTTTAGGGCACAGTGCTCATCTAGGTTTCTTGTCTGAAGACAATTTCTGTGGTCATCTGGTCATGTGGCCAGCATGACTATATGCCAGAGGTGCATGGAACAAATCACTAAAATAACATATAACAATTAAATGGTGATTGGAATAAAACTGTTGTATCCCACCTGATAGATCCTAGTCTTAAATATCTTTCTAAAATCCTGCAGGGTGGGTGGGGAGGGGCTTACTTTAGGTAGACAAATGTGCCACCCTCGCTGTCATCAAAGAAAAAAGTTTGAAAACTAAAGGAAACAATATCAAAAGTCTGGATGAAGATGATTACTATAGATACCTGGGCATCCTTCAAGATGACAGCATCAAGCACACTGACGTAAAGAACACTAGAAAGTGAATACATCATGAAAGTGAAGATCTTACAGACCAAACTCGGTGGAGGAAATGCCATCAAGGCAATTATCACCTAGGCATTTCCAGTCATAGATACACAGGTGGAATAGTAGACAGGACTCAAGCAGAACTAAAAAGCCTTGATAAGAAGAGCAGAAGAAGCTGAAGCGCTTTTGGACTGTAGAATTCACATAGACAAGTATCTGCTGCACAACCCCTAAATTTAACAGTGGTTAATACAAAAAAATCTGAATAATAGACATTACAATATCTGGAAACAACACAGTCAAACAAACAGACAAACAAACAAACAAAACCTGGAGAACATCACAAAACCTGCAACTATAAGTAGAACAACTGTGAAAAAAGAAAGCAAAGATTGTACCAATTGTAATGGGTGCCTTGAGTACAATTCCAAAATATCTGGAGCATCAATTGAAGGCAACTTTATGTTGAATAGCTTACATCCTATGATGGTATGTTTAATATTGTTAAATAACTGCCTACCCCAGATCCTTAAAAGATCTAAACAATATGTGAAATCCAGTCTAAAAATCCTGCTGTGCAACCAACCATTAAAAATACAGAAGATGTCTCCGTTGCTTTGTTTTCGTCTTTTCTACTGAAGGTAGTTAAGTCCAGAGAAGTAACAAACTAAGAAATGTTGACGAGATTCTTCCATATCTCAAGTTCTAAACAGAACGTATTGCTTTCAGTATTGCTTTCCCCAGTTCTTTAGTCTGAATGTTCCACTTGAGGCTCATTCAGAATTGTCATAGTATAAGTCAACATGAGATCATCTTACTTATTTTTTCTAGAGATCCTTCCAATTAAATCTGATTCATACTCCCATATTTTATCCTTATAGGATTTTGGAACTTTTCCACTGAGGGATGTTGCTCTTGATATATTTCAGGAGGATGGGGAAATTTTTCAAGGAAATTTAAGTTCAAGAAACTGAAATGAAACTTTTAAAACTCTCAGAACAGGAATCCTTCACAGAGATATGTCATTTAGATTGAATCTAAGTGTACTTTTCCTCTGGGCATTGTTTATTGTATGTACTACCCCCCCCCCCAGCAGGTTTGATAAGGTGTTTATGAAAAGAGTTCCTGGTCTGAAAATAAGATGGGGGAATGGGAGAATATTAATATATATGGAAGAAGCGTATGCATAATTGAAGCTTACTTCAATTATGCATGTTTAGTTTGATTAAAATAGGGCTAAGATGGGTTATATCTTGCCCAATATTATTGACCTAAAGCTTATATCATTAAAGATTCCCTTGTTGCTACCATAAATACATTTATCTGCAATACTTGAAAAGGGGTTGTCATGTATTATTTCCAGGTCATTAAATGTACTCCCTATAATAGCTATTATAAGAAAATAGTTTAAAAATAGTCTATTTTTCAAGTTTTTAACTGTAAATTAAAATTGTTACTTGTTCACTATAGCATGGGTGGCAAATAAATTCAATAATTAAATAATGCTAATGATATTAATTGTGATTTTTACATGTTGACTTTATTCTTATTTTATATATATTTAAATTAATGTGAAACGCCTTGTGTGGTTATAGAAAAAAAAGAAAGTAGTTTAACAAACACAAAAGACTTCCTTTTAAAGTTCAGCAAAACTAGTGATTTTTATACTACCTTTTAATTTTTGGATAAAGAGTGGAAGCCCAACCACTTTGTTTTCATCTATTTAGACTAAGACGTCTCTTGGTTCTAGTCTTCTCTAGTTCCAGTACTTGATTTTATTCCTGTAGCCTTCTTTAGTAATGACTTCGACTTACCCCATTTCTTACTTCTCATATTTTGTAGGTTTGCTGCACCCATTTATTGTGAGATAAGTGTTGGTATTTTGTTGACAGGTTGGCCTTAGTTCCTCAATAATTAGTAGATTTGCTGGTAAGGAACAATATTTCTGTTTTAAAGCCTTCTTTTATAAAGCAAGTTTCAAATTACAGTTGTGATGAAAAGAGTTCCTCTCACATGAAATTGAATGCTTTTTTTGTGTATTTTCTTAAATACTCATGTACTCATTGTGTTTACTATTTGGCCACTTGCCTGCTTCAGAGTATTGTAACTGGCTAAATGAGAAGAATTCCTTGTGAGCATGGTATCCTGGAAGAGATTAGGTAAGAGAGAGGGAAATCCCCCAAAGATGAATCAGTTCATTTACATTTCATGCAAGTATATGGCTCTTAGTTCACCATACTATGTCCCCTTAATTTCAACTGTTCTTCCTAAACCTATTGAGAATGTCAACTTATTTAAGTAACTTTTTAAAGTGCTGTTTTGCAGTTTCCAGATTAGTTTGACATGCTAAATTAAATCTTGTATTAGAAACATACATAAAACCTTCAAAATTCAACAAGATAACAACAACAGTCACAAGATTAGTGTCAGCAAGTATAATTTTTCAAATTGTAGACTATCCTTCTTCCCCCAAATCTGACTCCTGTTATTTGGGGAATAGATTGGTGTGGACAAATGTTCACTTTAAGCTAATATGAATTCTCTATAGGCAGATCCTAGAAAAATTGGAAAAGTAGAAGAAAATAATTGTCAGATAACAATATATACAAAGATTGTTTACATTTTCTTTGCAAAAGCAGTATGATTTCTGCTGGATTGTGTGTTGCATCCATTTATGTGTGCCACTATAACGAATTGCTACGGGCAGAACTTTGTGAATATTTATATGAACATCAGTAATACAGATTAGTGGTTGTCAAATATCTGGCACAGTAGATATTAGAATTTGTTCCAACTCTCATGTGGCCTTTCATACAACTTTGAAGACCTGGTTATGCCAGAGGACACGGGTTGTGGAATATGTTACAGAGCCTCTAGAATGTGAATTGATGATTCAGATGTTTTTGACTTTTGCTACCAATTGTACAGTCACAACCCAAGGACTATCTGTACAGAGAGGAAGTTCTACCTTCAGAACCCATTCAGCACGGGGGTGGGGGTGGGGATGAGAGGGGGTAATTATGCTATATTTAGCTACATTTCTTGAATAACATGACTTATACATAAATCATAAATCTCTGAAAGATTAAACTTTCCAATATTTTTATTATCTTATTATAATATCATATTTTTTTATTTTGAGCTTCTAATAATTCTGTAGTGTAGTGATTAAAGTAGGGCATGAAATGTTGTCTTTGTAAAAGACTGATGGAGCAACTTATAGCTGGGAAGTAACATCTCCCCCCCTTTTTCTTTTCTTGATTTCTTTTTTAAAATAAGTATTATTGAATTATCTGAAATATATATTCAATTTTATAAAATTGAACAGAAATTTCAACTTTTCAATATTACAATTCATTACAATTTTTTTGTGCTATGAAGCAGGCAGTGATCATGATGCTTTGAATAAAAGGGGCATTATTCAAGGCTGTGGGGTTACGTAAGGACAGTTGCAGAGTTTCCTCTTTACTTTTTGTGTTGTGGAATTCAACAAGACTTGAGAATAACTTCATCTTAATTGTTAATCTTCCTGAATCCATTTAAATGAATAACTACTTTATTCAAAATCTCTCCCCAAATCACAATTGTTTTATTTTATTGGTTTTTTAAAATTTAGGTATGTTATTCTACATTGTTTTATATAATTAGATAAATCACAGGATCATAAAAAAAATACCCTTATATGTATGAAGAATGGTTGCAGAAATTGGGTATGTCTAGTTTAATGAAAAGAAGGTCTAGGGGTGACATGATATCAATCTTCCAATATTTGAGGGGCTGCCACAAGGAAGAAAGAGATCAAAGCACCTGAAGGCAGAACAAGAAGCAATGGATGGAAACTAATCAAGGAGAGAACCAACCTAGAACTAAGGAGAAATTTCTTGACAGAACAATTAATCAGTGGAATGACTTGCCTTCAGAAGTTGTCAGTATTTCATCACTGGAGGTTTTTAAGAAGAAATTGGGCAGCAATTTGTCTGAAAGTTTATAGGGCTTCCTGCCTGAGCAGGGGGTTGAACTAGAAGACCCCTGAGGTCCCTATCAACTCTGTTATTCTGTTACTCTATTGCAGTGATGGTGGCACGTGGAACCATTTCTTAGGGCACGCGAGGCATTGCCCTGTCAGCTCCAGCGCACTTGTGTGTGTTGGCCAGTTGATTTAGGCCTTCTTTTGAGGACGTTTTTGCCCTCTGGAGGTGGGGGGAGGCTGTTTTCACCCTCCCCAGGCTCCTAGAAAGCCTCTAGAGTCTGGGGAGGGCGAAAAAAGCATGCCAAACGCAGGGGGTCACGCACATAGCATTATGGGTGCGGCACGCCCACGCACAACCCCCCTGCGCTTCCCCTGCTATTGGCACGCGAGCCAAAAAAGGTTCGCCATCACTGCTCTATTGCATCAGTCAAGGCACTTTAAATCCAGGAAAACTCCAAAATATGCAGGCAGCTCTTATTGCTTTGAGGGAAATTATTTTCTAGGAAAATTGATGTTTTTGTTAGTGTAAAAACTATAGGCCTTCATATATTTGGATGATATCTGCCTTCTACCCGTTATGCTCTAATTTTAGGATATGGAGTATAACCCACATAATTTAAGAAAATGGTAAATTAATCTTTTTTAACTGATCTTGTGAAAAATAGATTTTAGGCTGGATTTTAAAATTTTCTTAAATGTTTTTGTAAAAATATTTTTGTAAAAATATTTTTAAAAAAATAATATATATCTATTTTTAATGAAGCTATCATACTCATCAACTAGTACTTATTTCTTAAACTTATATGTTTTTATGTTCTAAAGAATCCTGGACAGTACCTTGGTATATAATAATAAATGTAATTGTAAGAATACAGATAGTCCTTGACTTACAACTACAATTGAGCCCAAAATTTCTGTTGTTAAGTGAGACATTTATTAAGTGAGTTTTTTCCCATTTTACAACTTTTAATGCTACAATTGTTAAGAGAATCACTGGAGTTGATAAGTTAGTAACCCAGTTGTTAAGTGAATCTGGCTCCCCCATTGACTTTTATTAGGTCGCAAAAAGCTGATCATGTGACTTTGGGACACAGCAACAGTCATAAATATGAACCAGTTGCCAAGCATCTGAATTTTGATCATATGATCATGGGGTTGATGCAAAGGTTGTAACTGAAAATGGTCATAAATCACATTTTTCAGTGCTGTTGTAATTTTGAACGGTCACTAAACCAACTATTGTAAGTTGATAACATAATGATAGAATCTATTCATGCGCCTTACTGGTTTCCATTTCTCAGTATTGTACTTTTGGGAGAAGAGGCAATGGCCTCTTCATCTGCCAGTTTGAAAATATGCAACTCTCCAACCGTAGCAAAAACCTACGATTCTCTGATAAGAGATGCCAAAATGTTTTGTGACTCATCAATTTTTATTTAACTTTCACTAATGGCTGTATATGAGTAATAAAATGGACTCATGTAAACTGTATATATTACTGATTTTAAGATTTTACACACTTACTTTGCTATATATTGTACATTGTCATTTTGTTGTTTTTACCATCCCAAATGGTTCTCTCTCTATTTGTTTATGCAGCTGTTGAGCTGGGGCCTTGAATAGAGGCAGAGGTCTCTCTCTCTCTCTCTCTCTCTCTCTCTCTCTCTCTCTCTCTCTCTCTCTCTCTCTCTCTCTCTCTCTCTCTCTCTCTCTCTCAGTGTTTCCTTTCTTTTACTTGTAAAACAAGATTAAAAATCCTGGTCAAGTGTAAGCGGAGAACAAAAATAAAATTAAATATAATTTTAATTTGCTTTCTTTGCTACTGTCACCCTATTAAAAAAGTTTGAATATAGAATATTAAACATAGGAAAAATTTGTGTCATGCTATTTAGAGTACAATAACCATTCTATTCTATTTTCATAACTCAAGTTGCTTATAATTGGCTTTAACAATCCAGGTTTATTCACAAATGTTGTATAATCATATTTCATTAAATTATTTGTGCGCATTCTTTTTACAATACTGAATTCCATACAGGGGTGGGTTCCTCGCAAAAGCTGGATCGTAAAATTTAGCGATCCGGGGCGATCCAGTTTGACCGGTGGACCCGGAAGTAACTTCTGGAATGTGTGGCTCGCTCAGTCCATTGCATCTCCCGCCTCTCCCTCCGCCCGCGTGTGAAAGGCCCTGGCAGCTTCATAGACGGGCCCTTTAAATTTCGCGCGGGTCCATGAAGCTGCCGGTGCCTTTCACTCTTGGCGTGGCTGTGGGGAGTTGGGGAGGCTTCGGGCAGCTAGCGGTGTCTCCCGCCGCCGCTAGCGGTGTTGAGAAAGGCCCCAGCAGCTTCAAATTTAAAAGGCCCAGGCCTTGAAGCTGCCGGGGCCTTTCGCTCTTGGCGCGGATGCGGAGGCTTCGGGGGGGGGTGTTTTGCGCAGCTAGCCCTAGGTGCGCAAAGCCATCCCAACCCCCTGCAGCCGCGCCGGCAGCTTCAAGGCTCGGGCCTTTTAAATTTGAAGCTTCCCGGGCCTTTCGCTCTTTGCGCAGCTGCAGGGGGGGGCTTCGCGTAGCTAAGTCCTAGGTGCGCAACGCCGTCCCAACCACCTGCAGCCACGCCGGCAGCTTCAAGGCCCGAGCGTTTTAAATTTGAGGCTTCCCGGGCCTTTCGCTTTGTGCGTGGCTGCAGGGGGGTGGGGGGGCTTCACGCAGCTAGCCCTAGGTGTGCGAAGCCCCCCCCCCCGCAGCTGCGCAAAGAGCAAAAGGCCCGGGAAGCCTCAAAATTAAAACATGCCGCTAACATGTTGAGAAAGGGGCCGGCAGCTTCATAGACGGGCCCTTTAAATTTCACGCGCCGGCATCCTCCCCCCCTCAGGGGCGCGAAATTTAAAGGGCCCTGCTGTATATAATATATAGTGTTATTCTACCCTTAACATGGTTATATTTTAAATTATTACAAGGAATATCTTTAAATGGTTTCAGTATACATTATTGTTGGTAGAATTGTAGTTGGTAGAATTGTGTCATTTTGTGGAATGCTTAACAATGGTTTTTAAGGATTTATTTATTTGTAAAGTATCTTTTTAAATTATTTTAGGGAATTTTTATTTTGTAATTGTTTATAAAAAAATTTTTTTTCAAGAAATGTTATTCCTTTTTACAAATGTTTTCTTTGAGATTCAATATGTTGCTTTTAAGTGGTTTATGTGTCTCAAAATGGCTGCTTTTCTATGGGCTGCCAGGTTGGTGCAAGGCAGCTTTGCCAGAAAGAGTGTGTTTCACCCTGGTTGTCTAGATAATTCTTAGGTGGTTGCTGGTTCTGTGAGCTTGTGTGTCCTTTATAATTTTCCGCAATGCCTTGATGGTTTTTATTCCAGTGGCTTTGTCTCTCCTGTTCCTAAGGTTAGGGGAAAAAAATTGGTTTCATTTTCAGTCTTTTGTAGGAGGGATTCTATTTTTTGGTGTTTTCCTGGCACTGTCATAATTTGTGTGGGTGTATTATGTCCTGCAGCAGTTGTACACATTAATAATGATCAAGTACTACTAATATTTCCTTATACATTTTAGTGACCTTTCCTTACATAATTGGTGTTGTCTTTCATACTTTTGGATTTCTATTTTCTGTTTCTGTTACTTAGCAATTACTAAAACAAATCCCACATGAAAAAATATTCAAAGCCTTCTTGATTTTAATTGTCACTTTATTTATTCCTGCACATTGTAGTATTTATTCATTTTCATAACTGTTTTTCCACTGTTGTGCAAACATAATTCCAGCAGCTACTAACATTCCCACCTGGTCACATGGCCGGCAAGCCACTCCCACCCGGTCACATGGTCGGCAAGCCACTCCCACCCGGTCACATGGTCGGCAAGCCACTCCCACAAAGCAGGCCACACCCACAGAATAGATTCCAAAAATGTTGAAACCCACCACTGATTCCATATATATAGAATTAAGTACAAATAAAACCTCTGTTATGACTCTTAGCATTTGGACTAAGTTTATGATTTTCAGTGCTTTTTTAAGGAAGCAAGGAAATCTTAGGATACAAATTTGAAATATGTTGAAGCGCAGTTATCTTTTACCTGGTGCTGTTTGATTAATATTTTATGTCTTTGGATAGCTAAACTAGCTCATTATTAATTGTTTTTTAGGCTAATTAATTAAATTAAAATATTATTTTAATACCTTCATATTGTTAAAACAAATAAATAATTTTCATTCATTGTGTTTATTGCAGGAAAGCAATTGATACATAAAACTGAAGTACATCATTATTCAAAGTAATTTGAAAGCTAACAAAATGTATCCATTTTTTCAGGCAAAAACTCTTTCTGCAGAATGAAAATATTCCGGTTATCCTGAATACATATTTTAGTCAAAAGGTCACTCTTAAAGAATCAACAGATATATCTACTGATATGGACAAGCCACTTTTGCAAGAGCCAATGCTTACTAAAAGGAATGTATCTTTAGCCTGGGTATTTAATTTATCTGATATAAAGGACAATTGCTCTTTAACAGCTGCAGTGAATCAGGTAAGATTTATTTTGTGATTTAATGCTTTATAATAAATCGATGAATAAATCTTTGAAAATAATGAACACAAGAATAAGATATGTTTCCATTTGAGCAAACAAGAATGTTTGATAGGGAACAAATATACTTTTTACAAGCATTTTTCTCCTGCAGTCTCTAGTACAAGTGGGCTTCATTTAATGATCACTTGTTCAGCAGCTGTTCAAACTCAGGAGAGGGAGGGGAGAAGGCTGAAAGAATTGTACTTGTGATTGGTTCTCATAGCTCTGGCCATTCACTTGCCTGAAGTCATGTGGTTGCCCTTTGTGACTTTATGTATTTTATTTGTTATTTTTTATCCCATCTTCATTACTTTATTAGTAACTCAAGGTTGCAAAAATATCTAATACTCCTTCCTCCTGTTTTCCTCACAACTACAACCCTGTGAGGTGGGTTTGCCTCACAGTGACTGACCTACAATTACCCAGCTGGTTTTCATTCCTAAGGTGGGAGTAAACACAATCTTCACAGTTTCTAGGCGAGCACTTTGCCAACAGTGAAAAATTGTTGTTTGAAAAACAAACTGAAATCTTTTAGGGGCAAAAATAACAATAAAAAACAATAATGTGGTTGCATAAGTGTGCACACCTTCTTATAAGTAGCAATGTCTCTATGTTCAGAATTAATTAGTCACATTCAAACTAATGTTAGATAGTAGTCAGTACATACCTGCCATCAATTAAGGTGACTCTGATCAAGCTCATATTAAGTTCAGCTAATCTAGTAGGATTTGGTTTTTTACATATATAGGTAGTTCTCGACTTACAACAGTTTATTTAGTGGCAATTCAAAGTTACAGTGGCACTGAAAAAAGTAACTTTTGTCATTTTTCACACTGACAACCATTGCAGCATCCCCATGGTCACATGATCAAAATTCAGACACTTGGCAACCACCAGGTATTTTTGAAGGTTGCAGTGTCCCAGGGTCATGTGAGCACCTTTTGGGGCTCTTTGACAAGCAAAGTCATTGGGGAAGCCAGATTCACTTATCAACCACAGTGATTCACTTAACAAATGTGACAAGAAAGGTCGTAAAATGCGGCAAAGTTTACTTAACAAATGTCTCACTTAACAACAAAAATTTGGGACTCAGTTAGTATAAGTGGAGGACTACCTGCATTCATTTGCCTCTGACAGCAAAAGACCTGTCTCTTTGTAGACAGGTCTACAAAGGGCTTACGAAGCATAAAATAGATCTCCTTCTTGGAAGATAACCAGTCAGGAGAAGGGTATAAAATATGTTCCAAGGCACTGGATATACTGTTGGATATAAACACAATGAGGACAGTCATTAACAAGTGGAGAAAATATGATACAACAGTGACATTACCAAGAATTGGATATCCTTCAAACCTGATTTAAAAAGAAGAAAACTGGCCTGAAAAGCTGTCAAGAGGCTATAGTAACATTAGAGGAGCTGCAGGAATATCTGGCAAGTATTGGTTGTATACTACATGTGACAACAATTTCCATAATCTTCATATGTTTGGCCTGTAGAGTAGGGTGGCAAGACCAATTCAAGTGTGGCTACAGTTTGCAAAAATCTTGCAAAGTATTTTTGGAGTATAAGACGCACCTTCCCCCCGCCCCCCCCAAAAAGGGTGAAAATCTGGGTGCGCCTTATACATTGAATACAGCATTTTTGGCGTCCCGAAACCCTGCTCCTTTGCAAAAATGGCCATGCATAGCCTTTAGGAGGCTTCCAGAAGAGTCGTGGGGACTGGGGAGGGCAAAAATGAGCGAAAAATGGGCCATTTTTTGCTTGTTTTTGTTCCCCCAGACCCCAGGAGAACTCTATAAGCCTCCTAATCAAATCCAACAAAAGGATGAGGGAAAATGTGTTATGGTCTTATGATACTAAGTTGACGTTTATGGCCACAATTCCAAAAGGTATGTTTGGAATGAAAACAATTGCACATCACCAAAATTACCCTATACTCACAGTGAAACTTGGTGGTGGCAGCATTATTCTTTGGGGCTGTTTTTCTTCAGCTGGAACTGAGACTTAAGTCAAAATGGAGGGAATCATGAACAGTTCCAAATAGCAATCAGTTTTGGTGCAAAATATTCAGGTCTCTGCTAAAATGTTGAAGATGAATAGGAATTTCACCTTTCAGTAAGACAATGACAAGCATATCTCCAAATAAACAAAAGAATGGATTCCCCAGAAGAAGATCAAAGTTTTGGAGTGGCACAGACAGAGTCTGGGCCTGAATCCAATTGAAAATTTGGAGCACTTTTTCAAGGAAGACTGGGTAAAGATCCCCAGGACAAGATATGCTATGCTGATATGCTGTTATCCCAAGAGACTAAATGCTGTCATAAAATCCAAAGGTGCTTCAACAAATATTAGTTTTAGGATGTGGACTCTTATACAACCACATTGTTATAAGTTTTTATTGTTATTTCCCCCCTAAAATATTTCAGTTTTTCAGTTGAATTACATAGTTTATGTGTTATATTAAAAATGGAAAAAATATGAAATGATTTATCTTGATCAGATTTTTTTACATCTTAGAAACCTAGGATTTTGATAGGGGTGTGTGGAGTTTTTATATTCACTGTAGGTTGCAATAAAATGCATGTGATCTGGAAAAAGTTTTCTTACTCTTCTCCAAAATTGTATCATTTTCTGATATATTTTAAAGAAATCTTAGCATGTATTTTGTTTATTACTGGTAATCAGTTTGGAAAAATTAAATATAAATATAAATGCATTTTGTAGGAGAAAGATACAAAGTAAATTGGGAAGCTTTAAATATATAATTCCCAAAGTATAGTTTCTTTACCAGGAATTAGCACTTCCTGATTCAAATAAATATTTATTGATCTCTTCATTTGAAGGAATCCCCTGCCTTCTCAAAACCGTTCACATTTTTAAAAACATACACAATTTTACAGAGATTTAGAGCTGTGTTTGCAATCTTGTTTTTTTTCTCTTGCAGACTTTTTTCTCTTTCTTCTAGATAGAAAATGTGTTGGGGTAATAAGTAGCCAGAATAATTTACTACAGAAGTTAATTAGTCTAAAGTAGTACTGGCAGATCTTTGTGTGGCTCAAAGAGACCTGGACAACAAACCTGTTCCTTTCTTAAAACCCTACCTATGTGGGAGGACTTAGAAAGCAAATCATCATATCACTGAAAGAATCTCTTGATTTCTGCAGAAAGACATAGAAGCTACTGATTCCATGCATTTTCCTACATAAAGACACTTCATCTGGAAGGGATAGAGAGTTAGCTTTTCTTACTTTTCCTGAATAAGTGAGGTTTTTTTGTATAGAATAAAATGAAAAAGCCTGTCTTTTTTTGAGAGGACAGACTGCCTACAAAATGGCCATCACCTGTACTACTGTTGTCCTGTCCCTTTAAGCCCTGGTCCCTAGCATACACAGCAATTGTTGGTTGTAAAAGCAGAGCAGCAAGGTAGTTAGGGATCTTGGTATTTGTGAGTGTTTGTAAAGTAGCCTGAAGAAACCCAAAGTGCAGATAGAAAGAGATACTGTTCTCTAGCAGTAGAACTCATATGTTGATGTTGTTGTTGTTGTTAGTTGTGAAGCCGTGTCCGACCCATTACGACCCCATGGACTTGGGTATATGTAAAAGTGCCCATGGCACAGACGAAAGGGAATCTAAATGGAGGAAATATTAAGGAAGATGAAATTTGGCTGAAGGCCCATCATGGTTTAGATTTTACTCTGCTTTAAATAATCTTAAATCATTTTAATAAATCATTATTATCTTAATCATCTTCCATTGGTTTCATATTTCTCTTATGCTAAGCTTGAACCAAGTGCTTTGGCCTTCATTGGTCTTCCTCTTAAACCTTCTTAAAGTTTTTTCCCCAATAGAATAATGTTCTATTGTTTGTTTTTGTTCTTTGATATTTCACTTTGCTTAGAACATAGTTTATAAATATATGGTGGTATTTCATAAAAATAAATGTGTTTAGGTCTGATACTACTTTTACACTGAAGCTAACTTCTCTATTTTTAGAAATGGATGTAGCCTAATTTTTGTTCAGTGTTCCCCAAAACACCAATTGATTTGGTATAAAGATGATATCCAACTAGTTCTGGAATACATTCTGAAAAACACAGTTAAAGGCAGCAAGAGGGAAGCATTGCATGTCTTTCACTTCTGAATAAATTGAGTATGGCCCCAGTTTTATAGCCCTGCGTTTTGAGGCTATTGCTGCCATATTCATCACTGATGGTGGAAACTGTTTCACCAACTTTGGTAAACCAGGAAGAACTAACCTGGATAGTTTGGTCTTTGGGCTTCTAAAAAAATATGATAATTAATTTCCCAATAATTTGTGCAGTAATTTGAGGATTTTTTAAATAGATTTCCTGTTCGAATATGAAGACTTCTAACAATACAGAGAGTTGTTTCAATATTGACTCTAAAATATCGGTTATTTCCTTGAATGAGTCTCTTCTTGATGTTGTGGAGATGCAAGGGACAACTGAAAGCACTGCAATCCAAGTCCAAGTAGTTATTCAGAGAGTTTATTATTTGGTTGTTGAAGATGGTTTCGGATGTCATCCTCATGGAAGTAATCTTCCCCAGAACATGGCCCCATTTATAAAATCAGACCTTCAGAATTTAAGGTAAGTAAAAGAATGTGGATTTGTAATACTGAAGAAAACTTAAAAGGAAGTTGAAAAAGAAGCTATCATAAATTTGTTTTCAAGCAGAATCAAAAATCTTGGTTTTTACTGAAGTTGTGCACAAATACTATAGAACCTTTCTTTGAAACAAGCATTAAAGTTGGTTTAAATCCTTTGACTTGCTCAAAACACAATGCAACACAGTGCTACTTCAAATATTTCTTATTTAAAGTACTGTCCATTTCAAATCTTTTCTGAGTTTGGAAGGGCACATCATTTGCTCATTCAGATCCATTCATATTGTGAAATATACAATTAGGACCTAGACATGGAATCAGACATAGCTTAGTAGATTCATTAAACCTACTTTCTGCACAAAATGAAAGTAGGTTCCAGGATTTCAGACAATGGTATTTTATTGAATCTATGTCAAAATCCCAGAGACTGATGTTGGAATAGTCTACACAATGTGTAAGGTTATAAAATTATGTTTTAGTGATAAGATTGTAATAATAAAGCATAAATGGTGACACTGGCCTAATCATTGTTTAAAAGCAAAGATTTTTTAAGGCTGAATATATTGTCATCCAGGTTTACCGTTCAGAGATTGCTGCTGATGTTATTCCTAAACTGGCATTCTGGCATTATTACCTTATTGTCTTATTTTTCCCTTCATATTGTGTGTGTGTGTGTGTGTGTGTATCTTTCAATAAATAGCTACTGAGAGAACAAACTCTCAAACTCTAAATCCTTTCTATGGCTCATTATTTACAAAAGCAATGTGATGCATAATATCAGCAATACCTTTTCTTGCTCTTACCTCTTTTTGTTGTCAGATAGCAATGGACTTAATTCCTGCTTACCAAAAAGGGTATTCACATAATATATTTTTAAATGTATAATATTATTCAGTTCTCTATGAAGTAGCCAAATGTTTTATGGTAATATTGATAAAGCAATATTAGAAATTACATCCATTTTGATTGCACAGTTTTATTGATAACAGAATAACAGAGTTGCAAGAGACCTTGGAGATCTTCTAGTCCAACCTCCTGCTCAAGCAGGAGACCTATAACATTTCAGACAAATGTTTTGTCCAATCTCTTCTTAAAAACCTCCAATACTGGAGTACTAAAAATTTCTCGAGGCAAATCATTTTACTGATTAATTATTCTGTCAAGAAATTTCTCCTTAGTTTTAGGTCGGTTCTCTTCTTGAGTTTTTCATTTAAGCATTTAATCACCTCTTGTATTAAGTGATTTGTTTATATTTTCTTTAGTATGAATCCAGCTTCTGTGGTTTGCAAATCATAGTTTATGAGCTTGGATTATATGTCAGCTAGACCTATAGCTGTTTGTTGTATAAACCATATGTAAAACCATCAGTTGCTTAATGCAGCGTGTGGCTCTTTGTAGCTATTGCATGAATGGATAGATTGCTGTTGCTAAAATACAACTCTGTCTCAACTCTATTTCTATAAAAATTCTTATCAGACAAATTTATAGGAACATGTGGGTCGACTTTTATTTTCTGCAGCAACCCCCCCCCCTTAGTTTTCTACTGCTAAAAATAAAGGTTGGCGATCACATCCAACTATATAGATCCTATATAGTATGCTATATAGATCCTTCATCTTTGCCTCAAAAGTTGTCCCAGAAACCCAGTATTTCTTTATAGGCCACTTTATTAAAAGACTAAGTTATATCTGCCCTGGTTTACCATGTGCATAAATTTTGAATAATTTAGTTATTTAGGAATAATAACCTACAGCCTGATTTAAAACCCACATTATATGTTTTTGATGATTTGTGCCTATTAGTGACAAGTAACCTAGTTTGAAATATTTAGCAAATTATATGAGATCTGGAAAGTATAGGTAATGAGGAATATATACATTTTAAAAAATCAATAATTTTAGAAGGAATGATTAATAAGTCTTATACAATTTTCATTTATGCAATTATAAATGGGCTATCTGATTCAATCTAAATTATTCATAAACTCCTTTATAATTTTTAATTTATGTGTTAAAAGTTTATATGTCAACTTACATTTATCTGAAGTCAAACATCATTAAATTTATTGCCAGATCTCCATCTGAGTAAAGATAGTATTTCCAATGCTATTGTCAGTGTTTCAAGGTAGGTAAATTAGAATTGAGGTAATTTGTAGTGTTTGCCCTAAGGAAAGTCAAATTTTGAGTTACACAAGACTCATTTTAAATTGGTATTTGCTGAGACTCAAGAGGGATGAGAGGGAAAGGATTTTTCTGAGTTAACAAATGTTAGCTGTCTTTTCATTTTTTGTGTGTGGGCAATTCCCATTGTGTTTACAGCCTCCCATTCTTTTTTTTCTAGCTAAATGTTTCTAAACAAAATGTTTCATGAAAGTATGATTTTAAAGAACATTGTTAATTCTTCTGGGATGCATATTTTTCAGTGCAAGATAAACTGGAAGCAGACAATTTAAATGTTGCTCTCTAAGCACCATTTGATACCTAATGGAAGTGTCTTCTAAATGAAATGTTTTTAATTGTCCCTGAGCTGTTTTAAGTATTACTCAGACTGCTTTATTATTTTTGTCTGAATGTATCAATTACAGATAGAAAAACAATCAGATTCTGCTTTGTAGTTTAAGGAACAATTGTGATTCGTACCGAATATAGTACTGCTTCTATATTTCTGTGATAATCTACCCTTTGGAATTTGTGGCATTGTAAAATATCACATGCTACACATGAACACATTCAATTCTATAACTTATTTTTTATATTTTTGAAGTCCCCAGTAAAGTATTTTCTGTACAAGTTACATTCAGTTACATTAATGATATATACTAGCAATTTTATTCTGACCAAAGGACAAATGAATGTTTTTACATGTCACAGTTAATAATATAATCAATTTTGACAATTTATGTATTGCATGATAATATATATTAATAGATAAAAGTGCCTTACAAAGCTAGAATAAACCCATCCTCCGACATTCTAGAAGGAAGATCAAGATGGCAGAGATTGATCCAAATCCCCACTGAGTAGGTGAATTAAATGAGATTTAGAGATTACCTATACACGTCACATATCCCTGTGAAGAATAAAATATAGAAGGAGAAACAATATCCAGCTCTGGAATTTGCAGTTATATGCCTATAACAGAGGAAGCAACATGTAAATAGATGGTTTGTCAGCTTGAAAAATTAGTGGAAATAGTATAGCAGCTTCCTTTAGCAGTAAGTTGTAGATTGAGGGAGTCTAGCAAATTAAAACTTTGTAGCAAACCTGGGAACTGGACTGTCTCATAGGGATTGCTAGAACTAGGAAGTATGGTATAAGTGTGTTTCTGTATTGTCCCAATATGTCTGCATTTCATTCTTCCAGCCAATGGGCAATTGGTGCATTGACTCACAGTGTGCCATTTGAATATACTCAAGTATTATCTAAAAGAAGACATCCTAAAACGATCAAGTTAAAATTTAGCCACTGAAGAATAGAATGTGATTTTAACGTTTCATTACTTGGTAATTGTTTTGATATCTGTTGGTATTGTGTGACATATACTTCTATTAAAAATAGAATCATATGAGCAAGTCAGGGCATTTCTTAAACAACAAGTCTTGGACTGGAATCACAAAATTAGTTGAATTAGTTCCTTACAGTTGTAAACACTGGAATTTAAATCTGAAAGTCCACAATCGGCCAAATGTCTCTTTACTTTGGAACTGCCTAAACATTGCAGTGCCTTCTTGCATGCTCAATTTAACATTTTCCATCTGCTTTGCTGGAAGGCAGATAATAGGACCCCACTAAAAGGAGTGTACTTTGCATCCCAGGAGTTGGACAAAACAATTTATCTTATTATATTGTGAATATGTTAGGGATGTGCACAGTAAATTTATTCTGTCCTTGTAGCAAACATGACTGCCTCTTTCTCTCCCATGCTCTCCTTGTTATTTTTAGTCAGGCAGTTTGCTACACGGTATAAGGTAAAGGAATCTTGTTACAGCATATAGGGTAAGGCAATCAGTTACAAGCCGAACAGGTAATCCAGGTCTCCAAAGCTATAGCAAAGAATCACACTTTACTGATGGGTGTTTTTATTTTCTTTATTATGCTAATATCATTTATTAATGAAATAAACATCTTTATTACAGTGTTTGACCAGCCTTTAAAATGGAAAAGAAAGAGAGTTTGACACAGCTATTCATTACTGGGAAAAAAAAAGGGGGGGGGAATCAAGACAATAAAATGATATATCTACTTAAAAGTTTATGCAGTTGTATAACGGTGAATATATTTGGCCACCTGATATGTCAGTGTGGGATTAGCATTCCTTGAAAATAGTAAACAGAAAATTTATCAAAGTGGTCATTGTATGTCAAATGATTACAGTAATCAGATCACCTTTTGTGACATCATAAAAAAAAACACTGTATGAGAACATGAGTGAGAGACACTATCTTGCTGGATTCACAAGGGCAAAGTCATTGCAAATAAGGAGCCCCATAAAATCTTCCCACCAATGATACTGATGGGAGGGTATCAAAGTGGATTCTGGAAAAATCTCATCTCTATTTGCTTAGGGTTAGATTGTACTGTATAGGTGGCCAGAAGTAGAGGGGTGTGGCTATCTGACATTTGGCGATAGAATTCAAAGGTACTGGAGATATCATTTTAATGATCAATGTCCCTGAATCTCATTTACTATTGATTTCACTGTTCCAGGGTTAATTGGCCTAAATATTAGGAGGGGAGGTCAAGACTGCAAAATTCTGCTCTGTAGCTGTGGTGCCAATGAGATTAGCAATAGCCTAACAACAGCAAAGGCATCAGGCCTGTAGGGTCAAATTCACCGCCCCGAGTCCCTTTGTGGTGAGATGGGTGCGGGTTATAAATGTGAAAAATAAATAAATAAATAAATAAACATAATTCTAAATCCTGAGATTAGAATCCTAGTCCAGGGCTGAGTCTTAATATTGACCTGTTGGGTTCAAGCCTCAACACTACATTGGGAGTGTATTTTGGGGTACTGGGCAAAGAGGTCAGCAGAAAAAAGGAGGTCTTAATCCTGCTACATAGGGCTTTAGTCAGAGCAAGCAAAATGGTGCAAAGTTTGAAAGACAAAACTGGAAGAAATGAATATGTACAGCCTGAAGGATAGAAGTGAAGGTTGGCACATGATTAAAACCTTTAAATATATAAAGGATGTCAATAAGGTTTTAGAAGGCAGTATTTTGAATATTAATCAAAAATAAAGAACACAGGCATAAACTTAAACTGACAGCATAAATCCTACACTTGTTCTTCTTTTACCTTCAGTAGCAAAAGACTTGGAAATTTTATCAAGGCAGTGAAATCAGGGAATGAATGTAACTTTCTAGGAATCCAAAAGGTGCATTTTCAAGAGGCAACTGGACTTTCTTGGGTGTTTTTTTTGAAGATGTTTCGCTTCTCATCCAAGAGTAAGTCCAGTTGTCTCTTGAAAAAGCAGCTTTGGAGCAACTATGATCTGGATGATTGAGAATGTTCCTAAGAACTTTCTAGGAAATTGAAGCTTCCCTTTGAAAGTCTGTTTACAGTCTGTAGACATATTATCTAACATAGTTCACTCTTGGCTTCTACAATTCAGTGACATCTGGAGAGCTAGAGATTATAAATTAAAATATAGTTATTAACATTAAAATAATTTGAAATTTTTTAAATACTGCAATGTTCAAGCTTATAGTGCTTGTATGACACTTTTGACAGTGTGAATGTGAAACCTTGCTTGAAATATGATTCTTTTTGAAGGCTGATTCTAGACCTTGCTATATATAGACTGAAGGCTGATTCTAGACCTTGCTATCTGTAGTTTGAAGGCTGATTCTAGACCTTGCTATCTGTAGTGTGATTATGTCAACTTATAGTACAGCCGTATCGAGATTAGAACATACTTCTAGTTCTCTAAATGATTCTATATCACTTCTGCTATTCTTTGAGCATTACACTCATTCTCTAATTACCTTTCCACGGTAAGTTCAAAATGCAGTTATGTCTTTGAATTATCTAGTAAATAATTTATGGGGGCGTATTATAACAGAATAGAGACTGTTATAATAAAAGAAATGTAATAATATTAATCAGTAATTTCAACAAGGCATAGCAATTCCCTAATATCTGTTCAAGTATAACCTATATACACTTCTTGAGAGTAACAATTTGAAACATACTTTTAAATGTTGTGCTGAATACAACAACTAGATATGCAAAAAGTTTGACTTCTGGCCTGGAATAGCAAGTTCTGATACAAATCTATTTATTGCTTATTTACTTATTGCTGATATTACTTATTGCTGAGAAGCTTTATTTTCCTCTATTCCAGTTTCTTTTTTTTAACTCAGTGGTTTTTTTTACAAAGGAAATAAAACTGTCTCAATCATAGATTCCATATTGAATATAGATATGAGTCATTCTTAATTTACTTTTTATCAACTGAAGTTTTTAGTCTGCAAAATAAAGTCTGTGTCAGTTAGCATGCTAGCAACAAATAGTTTATATCCTGTTAATAACATGATCCATAGAATTTTAACTTTCAACATGTTCAAGAATTACTTGATTATGAAATTGACAAACACCTCTATATACTATGTATAGCATACAGCAGGCATTCTAGATACAACGAAAACACTGTGTTCCTGTTGCCTTCATTAAGCAATATATGACAATTCAAGCATTGTATCCTTCACTTTGAAGAATAAAATGATCAGAAATAGCAGTAGGGCTCCTACAATTTTGGATCATCTGTAATGTTTCTTTCTACAATAAAAAATTAAGTTTGCAAAAGAAGTTTTAAAAATTATGTTAGTTTCTTGCTTCACATAATTACCATGTTGCTAAAAGTTAAAGCTGCTTATATATTTTTTCTACCCAGTTCTAGAAACTTCAGTATAGAAGAACCACGTAAATTGTACAAATAACCTTAATGTTTCCCAGTATATCACTATATACAAAGAACTGATAAACATTTCCATGTGAACATTTCCATATTACCTCAGAACATGACATGCCGTAGAATATTCCTGAAGCAACATGGAGGGAAACTTATAACTTTCTAAGTCTTAAAAGTGTGATCAACTCCCAAAACATAGAAATAGGTTCTGCTTCATAAACTTAAATAAATCTAGGCACTATTTGATGCTCTAGAACTGTGTAACTAAAGAACAATGGTATAAGATCAGAAAGAATGTGCTCAGACTTCAACCTTATCAAAGTAAAGGGTGTGTAATGAATGGCAAACCACCCATAGGCTGGCAAAAAATTGGCTGAAGCTTCCTGGAAAATTCAACATGGCAAAGCTAGTAAAAAATCTGAAGCTACTTCAATCAGAATTGCTTCCAATTATTAGCCTGCTGATCTTTCTTATATACCCTTTCGAATTTAAGCCCAGCACCATTTCTTCCCATTCTTTCCAAGGTTTTACAGAAGTACTGCTTTATGTTTCTCACACCCAATGCTAAATGGTATTTACTGACATTTCAGGATTTCTGCTCTGAGAAAGTCTATCTCCCAACATAGTGTCTGACTTGCACAGACACAGTACAGATTTGTTATATTTGGCAGCATGCCTTAAAATTACGAACTCTTAATTTCCTAGTTGCAAGAAATTTATGTACAGGTGTAAACTGTTGTCTGAAATAATTACCAATTACTAGTAACCACCTTTAAAGTGCTCCATGGCAAGGGACCTGGTTATCTTCAAGACCGCCTCCTGCTACCAAATACCTCCCACCGACCAGTTCGCTCCCACAGAGAGGGCCTCCTCAGGGTGCCATTGGCTAAACAATGTCGACTGGCGACCCCCAGGGGGAGAGCCTTCTCTGTGGCAGCCCCTGCCCTCTGGAATGACCTACCCCCTGACCTACGGACGATCACCGACCTACACCTTTTCCGTCGGGCCCTGAAGACCCATTTATTTCGTGCTGCCAGCCTGTCGTAGTTTTTAAATTGATTTTAGTAGGGTTTTTTTAATTTGGCAGGCCAATTTATTTAATTATATCTTAACATTTGATCTTAACTTTTATATTACTCATTTTTACCGCCCTGAGTCCCGAAAGGGAGATAGGGCGGTATATAAATGCAATAAATCTTAATCTTAAATGTACATCTTTCCTGATCGCCATCCCTCCTTTCCATAGTTAATTCCAGCTAGTGACAACAGAGATAGAATTTGATGTTATGAGCTAATATTTCCCTAAATGGGTAAAAGAAATTACAAACAAAGGCAATCATGGCCTCCTAGAACCCTTGAAATAATATGGAAGGAATCATTTCATATGCAATGCATGTAGTACTATGATTTATTACATATTGTTTGAACTTTTTACTAATTCCTACAACTTACTATAATTCAGATGTTTTTATAAATTTATAATGTTATAAATAAGAGTCATTTGCCAAGCATCTGAATTTTAATTACATGACCATGGAGAGGCTTCAACAGTTGTAAGTGTGAAAAACAGTCATAAGTTCCTTTTTTAGTGCTGTTATAACTTTGAATGGTCGCTAAATGAACTGTTGTAAGTTGAAGACTACCTGTATTCTTTAGCCAGAAGTGTTTGCATCTCAATAAAGAGAAATGTCTCTTCTAGCAAATGTTGCCATGGTCATTGTAAATATCTATGGCAGGGTTGTCAAACTCACATCGTCACGGTGGTGTTACATGTCGTATTGGAACTTTTCTCCCTTTACTAAACTGGGCGTGGCCGTGGCCAGTGACTGACGCATCCGGCCTGCAGGCCCGGAGTTTGACAGCCCTGGTTTATGTAGATTCTCAGTCCTCCAGGTCATTGTTGTCCCAAAGATGTTTTTCAAAAGGCTTCAGAGCTGAAGAAGCTTCTTAGATGAGAAGCAAAACATCTTCAAAGAAAAACCAGAAAGTCCAGTTGCCTTTGGAGCATGGTCATTGTATCATTCAAAATTAGTGTTTTGTTCTGGGAGCAAAAAGTTGCAGTTTATAAGTTTTAAAAATACAAAATAATTTGAGTATATCTAAATGTCATGATATGTCATGATATAACAGACAAAGTAAATGCTTCATCATTGCAGGAGAGCAAGGAAATACAAATAATAATCTGTACTTCTAAAATTAAAGGCATTAAGCCTTTAATTTCCACATTCACTGAAATATCATATTTGGTGATATTTGAAACTAGTACAGACTGAATCACTTTTGTCTTCAGATTAGTTTTTCCCAAACCTCCCTATTAACCTCCCTCCCCTTTCACCAAAGCACACTTTTATTTCCTGGTCTTATTTGCTATAGAAAAGCACATTTCTCTCAGTAATATCCATTGCCTGAGCCAAGGGATCATGTGATTTCTCTTTCCCCGTTTTCCCCCCTGATCAGTGTGCGTCTCTGCACATGCTGTTCAGTAAACAAACTTCAAGGAACCAGACCAAGCTAGTTCAGAGCAGGGAGTTCATTCACATAGAACACTTAGAAAGTGATGCCTTTGCACAGCCTTGACGTAGGGCTAAGGGGGTGAAGGGTGGGGGTAGCAAAAGCTAGTATTTGTGTTTTCATTAATCTTTTTATAGTTGGGAACCAGCTGTAGCTGGTTAACATTTGCCTGTGACATCTATTAGCGTGCAGACATCTTACGTAGGATTAAAGGCTTCTGATGGAAACAGAATTGTTAGTCATCATATCACTAGTTTACAAGAAGGCTCTTTGACTTGTCGCAGTCTATATATTAGAACAGTACACATCTGTTGTAAATTTAAGGGTTTGGTTCTGCATTCAAGAAGACACTTCTTACAGCACAGATACTAAATGTAATATTGTATTTTTAATTAGATTAAGTTTTGAGGAAACACAATTGCAAGACAAGGCAAGTTAGCAAAATAATAGTTCAATATAAAATAACTATTTGAGCAGCTGGGAAGTTTACTAAATCACTTGCCTAAACTTACTTGTCCATTTTTTTAAATATTGGAAATGGCTGCAATTCAGTGGTACTGCAAGTACTTTATGACCTGGGTCATACCCTGGGTCCGTTCCGACGGAGAAGGCGCGGTATATAAATCGAATTAAATAAATAAATAAATAAATAAATAATGAACAGCAGGGAGCAGGTTCAGTATGTGCTGACAGGAGCTGCCAGTCAATCAGTGTAGACAGTCCTTCTTTAATGACCAAAGTTAAGACTGTGATGAAAATGTAACTTTACGACCAGTCCTCACATTTATGACTTGAAAGCAAAGGAAAGAAGAAATGAGATGCTAAGCACAGTCAGATTCACTTAGCGACCACTTCACTTAACAACCAAGTTGTTGGTCCCTATTGGGATAGCTAAACAAGGACTACTTATACCATATTAAAGGTGAATTTAAGTCTTTATTTAATTAGTCTCCAATTAGTACTTTGAAAGATTTCAGTGGCAATTGAACATATATACCATTTTAGTTCATCTTCCCATTGGGACTTTAATATACTGTATTAACCATTCTCCATAGTTGGTGGCGATAGCGTCCAGGAATGGGTTCATCTGTTATCCAATTGGACTGAGTCTGCAATCTTTAATATCACACCTCCTCTGGTAGCTTCACCAAGCTTTTAGACCAGTCTATCTTAGGCCTCCAACAACAACGGCCACCATTTTGTTTTTCCCCAAGGGTGATGGGCACCATTTGGAAAAGGCATGAAGACAAAATGGGCATAGAATAGAATAAATCTTTATTACGGTCAAAGACCAGCAATACACGTTACATTTAACCATATATTAAAAAGTACTAACTTTAAGATATAATTTTAAAAATGTCAGCATTATAAGTGGAAAGTAGCATACATGTTCTCACTTTGTTCAGGTCATTTGCTGGTTTACCTAGGTGCAAAAGCGTTAAGTATGTATGTAAAAACCATGGTCCAGAAATTGTTAGAGATATGTCCAAATGATTGGTACAAGATCACAACTATCCTTCTATAACCAATTTTTTTCTTATGGACATTGCGGAAGCACAGAATTTTGCCACTGCATGCGTAGTAGCCGGGTTCGTGTCCTGGAGGAGGAGGTCCAGATAAAAATTGTCTGTCCTCCCTGGTAATCTCTCGAATAAGGGGAGAATATATGCAGACCTGCAAGCTCTGTATAGCTCACAGCATAGTAGAACGTGTGAGATATCTTCCACTTCTCTTTTACCACATATACAAACCCGTTCTGCTATAGGTGTTCTCTTATACCTGCCCTGGAGAAGTGCTGAAGGTAGAATGTTAAATCTGGCTCTGAAGAAAGCTATTCTTTGTTTTGGGAAGATGAGGTCATTTAAATATCTTGCTGATTCCCACACACCCTGTTTGATTCTGTTCCTATTGTGAAAAGGCAATCTATTTAGTTCTTCTTGGAACTCCATGTCCTTCATTCTATTAATTACTACTTGCTTCGCTTGATCAAAGTCCAGGGACATTAAGAGTACCGGTGAGAGCCCATAAGTGCCCAGCTTGTGCTCAATTGCCTGATTCCAGGGGGAGGGGAAGTTGTCAATCAACACTAGTGGGGAGAGCCCCTCTGGAAAGAATTGCATTTTAAGCCAATGGATGATCATCATCTTCCAGGCTCTTACCTGAATTTGAGGCATACCTGCCTCAATTCTTAACTGGGCATTTGGAGTTCCATTGGGTGCAGCTAAGATTGCTCGCAGGAATTTGGATTGTATGGTTTCTATCAAGTCTTTCTTTATGAGGATTCCTGTTTGTGCCCCATATAGTATTTGTGCCAATGTTTTGACCTCAAAAAGTTTTAGGGCAGCGGGTACTAACTGGCTGCCACCTGTGTAAAAGAAATGTTTAATTGCGTTTGAGGACCTAGTGGCTACTTGAAAAATATTATCCAGGTGTGCCTTCCACGTCCCTTGTGCATGGAAAACCACCCCCAGGTACCTAAATGTTCTAACCTGTTCCAGACTATGTCCTATTTTCCAGGGGTATTGGCTAGGTCTTTTAGCAAAAACTAGAATTTTTGATTTCTCAAAGTTCAGGACCAGCTTGTTTTGCCTGCAATAGTTAAGTGTTGCCCTGATGGCTCTCTTCTGTCCTACGGGGGTTTGTGAGATAATAGCGGCAGCAGCAGCATATAAGAGAATTGGAACTTTGCGTTGTGCTAGGCTAGGGGGATGGAAGTCAGGGTTCTGTAGGAGATCAACCATAGAATTGATATAGAAGTTAAAGAGGGAGGGGGACAGGATGCATCCCTGCCGTACCCCTTTTTGTACCCTTACAGGGCCGGTTAAAATCCCTTGGGGGTTGCATCTCACTCTCAAAGTGGAATTGGCATACAATTTTTGTATGAGGAAAAGGAGGCGTTTGTCGATGGTGGTGCCTTTTAATTTATCCCAGAGGGTAACCCTGAATCAAAGGCCTGCTTAAAATCAAGGAAGGCCACAAAAAGAGAGGATTTTTTTTTACATGTGTATTTTTGTACTAAGTGGTGGAGTACCAAGATGTGATCCACCGTTGATCTTCCTTCTCTAAATCCGGCCTGTTCATCTTTGATTATCCCCCCTGAAATTAGCCAGTCCTGAAGTTTATTGTTTAGGTGTTTGGCATACAATTTACTAATAATGCTCAGGAGACTAATGGGTCTATAATTGCCTGGGTCATGTCTATTACCTTTTTTATGTATTGGTATGATAATTGCTACTCCCCAGTCTCTTGGCATATGGCCTGTTTTATCTATAAATGTAAACAATGAAGCTAAAAGTGGGGCCCACCAACTGGCATTCTTTTTGATTATTTCTGGCAGGACATTATCAGCCCCAGGTGCCTTATTGGCCTTTAGGGCTCCGATCAACCGGGATATTTCTTCTGGTGTGACAGGGGGCATCATTTTGAGGTACAGAGCAACATCGGCAGCCATTTCACCATGGCACGGAGCCAGGTAATAGTTGAAGCCGCGTGGCCCCTTTATAGCAGGCTGCTCAGCTGCCCTCCTCTCCCTTAGGGTCTTAGGTGACCTAAGGGTCACAGTCCCTTTTAGAGAAGGGTAGCAGGAGCATTCTTAGGAGGAAGACCTTGCCACAAGGCGTCCTGACTATGGTGGATGCTATTTTAGGGAATTTGGCCACAGCAACCAAAGCCCCCCCATCTCCCCTCTCAGAAAGGGGATGTCACAGGAACCTCGTTATTGAGACCTCAAAGGAAGCAGACCTCAGTCATGGTCCAGAGGGCATTCTAAAAAGACTTCTAAGGTCATGGAAAAGTCGGAAAGTCGGCACCAGAGAATCTTAGAATGAGAATTTGCCAAAGCCCAGAGGAAAGCAGCCAGAAGATCTTTAGACCAGCACTCCATGGGGTGAGGGGTCATCTCTCACCCCTTTGCAGATCTTCCCCTCATTTGCGACAACCTTCAGCAGGCCGAGATGTCACCAGATTGAGGAGGATCTTCCCCTATTACACCCTGAGGAAAGTGGGAATTTATTTGGTTGTCCAACCACCAGGGATTTAACATCCAGGCACAATAGCCCCATTCTGGAGGCCACCTTTACTCCAACTGCAGCAGGCCTCTGCCCCCAACAGCCTACAGAGGCTAAATCTGGGCTGATGTTATAGAGGCATATAGGCCTGCAGTAATCCCCTATCTGATGGCCTCCATAATAAAGGCCACCATGTTTGGCGTACAGCCTCTGTAGCGGAGGGCTTCTCCGCCCAGAGGGCAAGAGATCTGAACAGATCTTGGTCAAAAGCTACCAGGTCACTGCCTGGGCAGTAAGAGCTTCCACAGTGTCCTCCTTCTTTAACAGAGCTTCTCTGCTCTGGTTAAAGAAATTGCAGGGTAGGATTTCCCCTAGTGACGCAAGGTCCCACTAGGACATTAATAAATTTAAGGTTGCAATGGAATTTTCTGCAGATGCATCCCTGAACACTGCTCGGTTTTCATCAAAATCCATTGCCTACTCGGTGGTGACTAGGTGTCTTCTCTGGCTCAGACAGTGGCAAGCAGATGCCAGAAATAAGTGGAGGCTGGCTTCCATCCCTTTCTCGGGGGATCAACTATTTGGAGCTCCCTTAGAACTCCCTCCTTGTTGAATCTAGGGATAAGCACAAGGTATTGCCATCCCTTTAACAACGGTCTGAGCCCTGTGCTTCTTATTATTGATGCTTGCCCTTTTGAGGGTCGGACACGGCATTCAACCTCCCCTGCCCGCAAAGACCTCCAGACAGGGTCAGCAGCAGGACAGGGCAGGCAGAAGCAGCCAGCGCTTCCCATGCAAAAGATCCTACAGGAGTAAGGTAGGTCGCCACTTCCAGCGTCAAGGGTGACTGCCTGGAGAACCTTCCCATCGGAAGCCGGCTAGTTTTCTTTGCCAACCAATGGGAGGAGATAACTATGGACGCCTGGGTTAGGGAGTGGTGAAATTCGGCCTCTCCTTAGGGTTTCTCTTCTACCCCAGTGGTTTTTCATCAGGTGTCCCATATCTCGGGATTGGGGAAGGAGGCTCCTCGTGGAACAAGCCATCCAGCACCTTCTGGAGATCCAAGCAATCCAGTCCAGAGGAGCAACAGTGTCAGGGATTTTACTCCCTCCAGTTCATCATCTCAAAGACCTCTGGGGGCAGGCGAGCAATTCTTGATCTCAAACGCCTGAACCGCCACATTGTCTACCGGTGGTTTACTATGCACTTACACCTGGCCATCCTGGTTGGTGTCTAGAGGGGTGATTTCCTCACATTGGTGGATCTCACAGAGGCATACTACATGTACCCAACCTTCCCACCTTCTGTTATGTTCTAGGGCAGGGGTGTCAAACTAGTATGTGTAGATAGATAAGTAGGTAGAGGGATAGACAGAGAGAAAGAGAGAGAGAGAAATACAGTAGATAGGTGGGAGAGAGAGTAGGTAGATAGGTAGAGGGGAGAGAGAGAAATACAGTAGGTACATAGGGAGAGAGAGAGTGTAGAAAGGTAGGTAGGTAGGTAGAGGGATAGAGAGAGAAAAATAGAGAGAGAAATATAGTAGATAGGTAGGGAGGGAGAGAGAGAGAGAGTAGGTAGGTAGATGTTTCCAGGTGTATTTACCCATGTGCTGGAGAAGGAAATCACTGACCACCTTTGGAACAAATCTTTGTTTCTGCAGGCACAGTACTTGACCAACGTAATTCTCATCAATCACTCTAACTAACTAAACAGCTTTCCAAAAGGGGGGGGGGAACCCTTTTTGCACTATGCAAACCTCCCCCAAACGGCCCGTTTTTCGTGAAAATGGGTCCATTTTTTTTCCAAATAAAAGGCATGAATAGCCTTGGGAGGGCTAGCAGAGTGCTCCGGGGGAAGGGGGCAAAACGAGGAAAAATGGCCCATTTTTTTCGTGAAAATGGCCCATTTTTTGGTGAAAAAATAGCATGCGTATCCTTATGGAGGCTTATAGAGTGCTGCTGGGGGCTGGGGGGGGGGGTAAAAACGCCCTGTTTTTTGCTCATTTCTGCCCTCCCCAGGCCCCAGGAGCTCTCTGGAAGCCTCCATAAGGGTATGCACGTGGCCATTTTGGTGAAGGGGCGGGGTTTCAGAAGGCAAAAAAAATTGCTGTATTCGATGTATAAGACGCACCCAGATTTTCATCCTCTTTTTAGAGGAAAAAAGGTGCGTCTTATACTCCGAAAAATACGGTATTTTTCAATTTAATACTTAAAGGCTCATAAATTATATAAATATGTATGCATTATTACTGATTACAGAATGTTCCATGAGAAGTTCAATGGTTACATTCCGGGTTTGGAATTTAGCAATCCCACGTTTGAGACCCAAGTGCTGCTATGTGGCGAGGTGAGCTACCGTCACTTGGTCCAGCTAGGAGCCCCTATGGGTGTCCCCCAGGCAATGTCACCGGCTAATCCTTTGAATCCAGAAGCACTTTAAATAGGGCCTCCTACACAAACAGTATGGGAACATGTTCCATGTTTGGATGTGTCTGCCAAACACCTCTTACTTCCTTTCCCACTTTATTTATTTATTTATCTATTTGCTTGCTTGCTTGCGTATTTATTTATTTATTGTATAGTATATCATATGATCTGAAGACACCTGGACTACTGCAATGCTCTAGACGCCTGGACTACTGCAATGCTCTCTACATGGGGCTGCCCTTGAGGTCCACCCGGAGGCTCCAGTTAGTACAGAATGCGGCCGCGCGGGGGATTCTGGGAGCCTCAGGGTGCTCCCACGTGACACCTCTCCTGCGCGAGCTGCACTGGCTACCTGTGGCTTTCCGGGTGTGCTTCAAGGTACTTGTAACCATCTTCAAAGCGCTCCATGGCATGGGGCTTGGTTACTTGCAAGACCGCCTCCTGCTACCAAATACCTCCCACTGACCAGTTCGCTCCCACAGATTAGGCCTCCTCAGGGTGCCGTCTGCCAAACAATGCCGCCTGGCAACCCCCAGGGGGAGAGCCTTCTCTGTGGCAGCCCCTGCCCTCTGGAACGACCTACCCCCGACCTATGTACGATCACCGACCTGCGCCTCTTCCGTTGGGCTCTGAAAACGCACTTATTCTGTGTGGCCGGCCTGGTTTAGTATCTTTTAATTGATTATTTTAAATTGGTTTTATTTAAGAATGGGCCCTAATTAATTTAATATTATTTTAAAGTATGTTATTTATTGATGTTCTTATATGTTTTTATTGATGCCTGTTCACCGCCCTGAGTCCTGCAAGGGAGAAGGGCTGTATACAAATTTAATAAACCAATAAACCATAAACCATAAGAAGACTGAATCAAATTGGAAAAAAGTTGTGGTTCATCATAATAAAGATGATATTTCAATATTTTGAATATTTTACAATTGGCTGTTTTAATTCAGAATGTCTGTTCATATCCATAAAAATTGTTTGTAAGAAAACAGAATTTATTTCTATAGCAAAGACATTCAGCAAATAGGAGGCAGATTAATTGTTTGGGTCTGGTTTTATTCTTCATAATAAAAGTGTTGATGTAAAAGGGAGGGCAAGGGGGTTTCATGTTAAACAACAGCATATTTCTATAAAGTAATTTATTTCTATAAGGTAATTGATTTTTTATTTTGTAGCAATCTAAAAGAATTCTAGAAAGAAGGGGAGTCAGAAGCTTAAAAATGGCTGCATATACATTTAAGTAGAAGGTGGTTTTATATTCCTGGTTCTCTAACCATATAATGTCTGAATCATAAATTCTGAAAAGCTGGAGAAAAATTGGTAAACATGCCATAATATATTAGGTTTGTGCAAAATATTCCAAAGAGGTAAACTGAAGAAGATGCATTAGGAGAAACAAAACTCCTCTTTAAAGGGTTAAGAATTAGTGCTTAGCTAGTGTCCCAGCATGCTGTACTACTATTGCTGCTCTGTATGTACTAGAAGGAGTACTCTCATCCAAGTAAGGGATAATCCAAGTCTTAACTACTTGTTCAGAATTACTCATGCAGTTGGATATGAGTAAACTGATGATGTTAACATAATGCCCTTGTCCAGGTCTAATTGTGTGTTACCTTCAGCCTCCCTACGTAGCTTAGATTAGATAGGCATTCTTTGCTTTGTGTTAAGCCTTTGGCTAGTAGTAAATAGGCCTGTTTTTCAATGCTGATAAAGAAAATCTTATCCCTTTCAGGGAAATACTGATTATGTGGCTGAAGCAGAAAAGTAGGATAGATACCCATCTTGAAGATAGTTTGTCCCTTTGAGGTCTTTTGTGATGAAAAGCCATATGGAAGTGTGAGATGTTGTTGATTAACTTGATTATCATTCCTCAGTTTGCTTATTGCAGATTAGCTGACATCTGTTGCTCCTGGTTTTTTTTTTAATTAAATGCATAAAAAATAGAAACAATAGTTGCTCCATCGAATTTTACAAAGATAAATGTTACTGTACTTTAACATTTAAATTTTAAAAGAAGCGCAGTAATGTTTTTTTTGAATCAATCTACATGTCATGTAATAGAGCATATTATCTTCTTGGATTTTATCCAGTTATATATATATTATTTAGTCCATCATTAAAAGGATTTTATTCAGAACCCTCAGTATCTTTGAACAAGATATACTAACACATGTGAAAGGAATACAAGCCCGTCCTGGTTTCAGAATCAGAATAGAGCTGGAAGGGACTTTGGAGGTGTTCTAGTCCAGCCCCCTGATCAAGCAGGAGAACCTATACAATTTCAGACAAGTGACTGAAACCTCCAGTGATGAAGCACCCACAGTCTCTGAGGCAAACTGGTTAATTGTCCTCACTGTTAGGAAGTTTTTCCTTAATTCCAGGTTACTTCTCTCCTTGATTAATTGCCATCCATTGTTTCTTGTCCTGCTCTCTGAAGCTTTGGAAAATAAATTGACTGTCCCCTCTGTGGCAGCCTCTCAAATACTGGAATACTGCTATCATGCCCCTTCAGTCCTTTTTTCTAGATTAGCCAAACCCAAATCCTGCAGTCATTCTTCATATGTTTTAGTCTCTAGACTTAGTTGCTCTTCTTTGCACTTTTTCCAAAGTCTGAACATCTTTTTTGCAATGTGGTGACCAAAACTGGATGCAGTAGTCCAGGTGTGGTCTTACTAAGGATTAATAAAGTGTACTAATCCTTCTCGTGATTTTGATTCTATTCCTCTGTTTATACAACCAAGGATTATTAGTTTTTTTGGTTACTGGTGCACAACACTGCTGACTTACGTTTAAGTGATTGTCCACTACCGTGTTTCCCCTAAAATAAGACAGGGTTTTATTTTCTTTTGACCACCAAAATAAACGCTTGGCCTTATTTTCAGGGAGGTCTTATTATTTTGGGGGTGGAGGAAATGGCAAGCGTGGTTGCCTCATGGTTGCTGCTGAATTGCAATATTTTCGGGGAGGGCTTATTTTCAGGGCAGGGCTTATTTTAGTGCATGCGCTCAAAAGCCCGATTGGGCTTATTATCCGGGGAGGTCTTATTTTAGGGGAAACAAGGTAGGACTCCAAGGTTCCTCTCACAGTTACTGTTTTGGAGCCTGGTTTCGCCTAATCTGTACTTGCACCTTTGGTTTTTCCTGCCCAGGTGTAAAAACTTGCTTTTCTCCACATTAAATTTCATTTTGTTGGATAGGGCCCATTGTTCAAGTCTGTCAAGATCTTTTCATTCAACATGTCCCAACCTCCATTGCTGATAGGCTGAGAAGTCAGGACTGTCTGAACAGGGCCTCTCAATACATATAGAATCATATTTTAATCAACAACACTAATTATTGGGATTTCTAATTTTGCACAGGTTCTATTTCAAATTAATATAAATGAGGGTTCTCAACATTGAGTCAACATAAGGGTTACATATAATTCATTAAACCAAGTACTGCAACCCTGAAGGATTTTCATACAAAAGTCTCTTTTGAGATATAAAATAAATTAAAAATATTACAGCATGCCACTTACACAGATTTTTCACATACTCTCATACTGATGAAACAAACTACTTTTTCCCCCCAATAGTGACTTATCTGGCAGTCTTTTTGTTAGCTAGGCCTCAGTTCTGGGTTCCCTAATGTAAAAAAGCATCTTTGTAGTTGAGGGACCAGTTCTGGCAGATATTGGCCATCAAATTTCCTTATTTATATTTTGGGGATTGGTATATCCACTTGGAACAAACACCTGATTGGGATTTTTGCCTGATATCCTACAATAAACATGAAGTAGCAATGCAATTTTGGCTTTTATATATATATATACCAAGTTAAATTTCTAATATAAAAGGCAGGTACTATACTATCGTTTGCTCTCTTAGCAAGAGAAAACAATATAGAAAAAACATGTAATGCTTTATTCCTGATAAGGTCATTCATTCACTTAGATGGTACTCAACTTTTGCTTTGTTTTAAGACATCATCTCTATGATTCAGTGCTATTTTAAAATTTAGCAGAAGAGTAAAGTTTAATCTCTTCATCGTTCAGAAAGTTTTTACACACACACACACACACAAACACACACACACACACACACACACACACACAGCCACCTGAAAAGTCATTTACTGTTAAGCAAACAAAGCTTAAGCCTTTAACAATGAGTTTAACTTCTGAGAAGTGTTATGCAGCTTAATCCTAGAGTTTAATGCCAAAATTATTAATATTGATTCCTGATTCCCAATTTTAGAGTGATATATTTTGCAAAGTAAAAAAAAAAGCTAAAAGGTGATTTCTTATTCCTTTTCGTGTTTTGTGGTTTGGGGAAGTCGGAGAGAAGGAAGGTGAATACTACGTATCTCTGTATCATACATCTGCAGCTCCCGGCCCATAGGATGCGAGGTAGAAAGTTTTAAATCCCTCCTCCTGATCCTGTCTAGGTCTACATACTTTAGTTCTGTCTCCTCCGGTTTTAAAGTATAAAATCTCAAATCAGATGAAACGAATCATCTTCTTTGCAACTTGTGACATTATATTTTACTCATCCCTCCCCCCCTTAGTATACAAATGTAGACACATACTTTTGCTATTGTTTGTATCACCAGTATCATCTGGAAACTAAAAGCATTCATTTTTATAACATAAATTCTTTCCAATAATTATAATTATAATTTGTAACTACATTACCTCACTGGTATGACACATCTGTGGATTTATCACCAGCACAAATGTGTGACAAAATAAAGGATTTGTATAGTATTTAATACAAAAAAATCTTTAATATAATTGATATAATAATTTATGTGGGTTAGAATGCATTTTTGTAAAGATTAAATCCTAAAACAACTGGTTTGGATTTTATTTAAAACTAGCTATACCCGACCACGCCTTGCTATGGCCCAGTCTGGTTAAATGGCCAACCAATCTGTGTGTAGATGTACACCTGCACACATACACACAACCACTATATAACCCCCAACCTACCTACCTACTGTATTTCTCCCTCTCTATCTATCCCTCTACCTACCTACCTACCTACTGTATTTCTTCCTTTCTCCCTCTATCTACCTACCTACCTACTGTATTTCTCCCTCTCTATCCCTCTACCTACCTACTGTATTTCTCCCTCTGTCTCTATTCCTCTACCTACCTACTGTATTTCTCCCTATCTATCTATACACCTACCTACCTACCTACCTACGGTATTTCTCCCTCTCTGTCTATCCCTCTACTTACCTACCTACTGTATTTCTTCCTTTCTCCCTCTACCTACCTACCTACCTACCTACTGTATTTCTCCCTCTCTATCTATCCCCCTACCTACCTACCTACCTACCTACCTACCTACCTACTGTATTTCTTCCTTTCTCCCTCTACCTACCTACCTACCTACTGTATTTCTCCCTCTATATCTATCACCCTAACTACGTACTACCTACCTACCTACCTACCTACCTACCGTGTTTCTCCCTATCTATCTATCCACCTACCTACCTACCTACCTTATTTCTCCCTCTCTATCTATCCCTCTATATACCTACCTACCTACTGTATTTCTCCCTCTCTATCTATTCTCCTATCTACCTACCTACTGTAATACAATAATACAATAGCAGAGTTGGAAGGGACCTTGGAGGTCATCTAGTCCAACTCCCTGCCTAGGCAGGAAGCCCTATACCATTTCAGGCAAATGGCTATCCAACATCTTCTTAAAGACTTGCAGTGTTGGGGCATTCACAACTTCTGGAGGCAAGTTGTTCCACTGGTTAATTGTTCTAACTGTCAGGAAATTTCTCCTCAGTTCTAAGTTGCTTCTCTCCTTGATTAGTTTCCACCCATTGCTTCTTGTTCTGCCATCAGGTGCCTTGGTGAATAGCTTGACTCCCTCTTCTTTGGGGCAACCCCTGAGATATTGGAAGGCTGCTATCATGTCTCCCCTAGTTCCTCTTTTATTAAACTGTATTCCTCCCTCCCTCTCTCTCTCTATGGGCCACCGGGGAGTTTGCTATCTCAGTGCCTTCTTTTGGCCCAAAGAGGCCTCCATATGAGGCCTCTTCCAACAATGACAGTTGAAAAGCAGCCTGATGGGCGAGGCTACAGGGAGGTGAAAACATGATCAGTGGGTACATTTTACATTTGTGTACCTTGCACATGACACACGTGTTCTAGGCACAAAATGAGTAGGTATTCTATTATTGGAAGTCCTTGGGAACATTGTGTTAAAATTTGAGGTAAATCGGTCCAGTAGTTTTTGGGATTAGTGGATTCGTACAAACTATTTTACATTTTTATTTATATAGATTATCTGATTAATTTTCAGTTCAACATTCCTGGTTTTTTAAAAGCTAGAATGAGAATTAAAGAGGGGCCATTAACAATAATAAAGAAGTTACAATACAATACAATACAATAGCAGAGTTGGAAGGGACCTTGTAGGTCTTCTAGTCCAACCCCCTGCATGGGCAGGAATCTTATACCATTTCAGACAAATGGCTGTCTAACATCTTTTTAAAGACTTCCAGGGTTGGGGCATTCACAACTGCTGGAGGCAAGCTGTTCCAGAGGTTAATTGTTCTTACTGTTAGGAAATTTCTCCTTAGTTCTAAGTTGCTTCTCTCCTTGGTTAGTTTCCACCCATTGCTCCTTGTCCTGCCCCCAGGTGTCTTGGAGAAAAGTTTGACTCCCTCTTCTTTGTGGCACCCTCTGAGATATCGGAACACTGCTATCATGTCTCCCCTGGTCCTTCTCTTCATCAAACTAGACATACCCAGTTCCTGCAGCCGTTCTTCATATGTCTTAGTCTCCAGTCCTCTAATCATCTTGGTTGCTCTTCTTTGCACTCTTTCCAGAGTCTCCACGTCTTTTCTACATCGTGGCGACCAAAACTGTATGCAGTATTCCAAGTGTGGCCTTACCAAGGCACTATACAGTGGCATTAACACTTCACGCGATCTAGATTCTATCCCTCTGTTGATGCAGCCTAGAACTGTGTTGGCTTTTTTGGCAGCTGCTGCACACTGCTGGCTCATATTTAAATGGTTGTCCACTAGGATTCCGAGATCCCTCTCACAGTTGCTACTATTGAGCAAGGTACCACCTATACTGTACTTGTGCATTTGGTTTTTCTTGCCTATATGTAGGACCTTACTTTTTTCACAATTGAATTTCATTTTATTAGACAGTGCCCAATGTTCAAGTTTGTCTAGATCCTTCTGTATCTTAAGCCTATCTTCTGGAGTGTTGGCTATTCCTGCCAGCTTGGTGTCGTCTGTGAATTTGATGAGTTCCCCATTTATCCCCTCATCCAAATCGTTGATGAAGATGTTAAAGAGTACTGGGCCTAAAACAGAGCCTTGGGGGACTCCACTGCATACTTCCTTCCATGTAGATGCAGTTCCATTGAGGACTACATGTTGAGTGCGGTTGGTCAGCCAGTTACGAATCCATTTGGTGGTGGTGCTGTCTAACCCACAATTTTCTACTTTATCTAATAGTAGGTTATGGTCTACTTTATCAAGTGCCTTACTGAAGTCCAGGTAAATTATATCAACAGCATTCCTCTGGTCCACTGATTTTGTTACTTTGTCGCATTCCTCTGGTCCACTGATTTTGTTACTAAGTTGAAAATAGGTGCATTGTAGGACAAAAACCCCTCTTCTTTTGTAACTATAACCAGCTTTTTGTTTGATTGTGGCCTCAGGTATTGTGGACTGCAGTATCTTGTGTGGCAAATAATGAGAATGATATGACTTCCATCTGATTCTTTGACAAAGTGACAAAATTAGTGGACCAGAGGAATGCTGTCGATATAATTTACTTGGACTTCAGTAAGGCATTTGATAAAGTAGACCATAACCTACTATTAGATAAAGTAGAAAAATGTGGGTTAGACAGCATCACCAACTGGCTGACCAACCGCATTCAACGTGTAGTCCTCAATGGAACTGCATCTACATGGAAGGAAGTATGCAGTGGAGTACCCCAAGGCTCTGTTTTAGGCCCAGTACTCTTCAACATCTTCATCAATGATTTGGATGAGGGGATAAATGGGGAACTCATCAAATTTGCAGACGACACCAAGCTGGCAGGAATAGCCAACACTCCAGAAGACAGGCTTAAGATACAGAAGGATCTTGACAAACTTGAACATTGGGCACTATCTAACAAAATGAAATTCAATTGTGAAAAAAGTAAGGTTCTACATTTAGGCAAGAAAAGCAAAACGCACAGGTACAGTATAGGTGGTACCTTGCTCAATAGTAGCAACTGTGAGAGGGATCTTGGAATCCTAGTGGACAACCATTTAAATATGAGCCAACAGTGTGCAGCAGCTGCCAAAAAAGCCAACACAGTTCTAGGCTGCATAAACAGAGGGATAGAATCTAGATCACGTGAAGTGTTAATGCCACTGTATAGTGCCTTGGTAAGGCCACACTTGGAATACTGCATACAGTTTTGGTCGCCACGATGTAGAAAAGACGTGGAGACTCTGGAAAGAGTGCAGAGAAGAGCAACCAAGATGATTAGGGGACTGGAGGCTAAAACATATGAAGAATGGTTGCAGGAACTGGGTATGTCTAGTTTGATGAAGAGAAGGACCAGGGGAGACATGATAGCAGTGTTCCGATATCTCAGAGGGTGCCCCAAAGAAGAGGGAGTCAAACTATTCTCCAAGGCACCTGGGGGCAGGACAAGAAGCAATGGGTGGAAACTAATCAAGGAGAGAAGCAACTTAGAACTAAGGAGAAATTTCCTGACAGAACAATTAACCAGTGGAACAGCTTGCCTCCAGAAGTTGTGAATGCCCCAACCCTGGAAGTCTTTAAGAAGATATTAGATAGCCATTTGTCTGAAATGGTATAAAGTTCCTGCCCACGCAGGCGGTTGGATTAGAAGACCTACAAGGTCCCTTCCAACTCTGCTATTGTCTCTTGTATCTTGATATCTGGAGGTTATCATCCATAGGTATATGGCAGAAGGAAAGCATTTTCAACACTCTAGAAACTGCATTACAAACTCACCATATTGATTTCTGCATGTTAGGTGAAACTTCTGAAAATCATAATTCAACACAATGTGGAGCCAATAAGTTCCTTTCTTATATTTTATACCTTAAATGTATCAATATTATAATCAATGTATTTTACTTTCTCTCTTTATATAATTACATGTGAAAGTAGCCTAAGATATGTCCCAATCTTTGCTAAAAGGTCTGCATTTTTCCTACAGATGTTTTACATAAAGTATTGGGCTATCTCTGATGTTTGACAGTTTATCTCTACTGCCACTTTATTAATTACAGATTTATATTCTATCGCTGATTTCCAAGGAGGAAAATCTTGAACTTATTTCAACGCTTATTTGCCTGAAAAACATTTTGTTTTGACACCGTGTATAAAACAAAACAAATTTCCGCAGTGTTTTCAAATTATAGAAGATTTACACATTGGACTGATTTGTGGAAGGATGCTGCTGAGATATTCTTTAAAAAAAATCTGCAAGAAAAAAAAGCTCATATGCAGACTAGATTGTTCAGCTAACCACTCAACAAATAAAAAAGTAAACAAGATTAACTGTTTACTTGAAGTGAGCCGAAGTCTGGATGTTTTTCTGAAGAAGAACACAATGTACTGTTGTATCTTGTTTCCAGAGGGGTGTTTATCATAATTCCTTGTGCTGTGGTTGGTAGAGTGCTGGGAAAGCACTCCGCCCACTCATGGCTCATTCGTATGCATTCCCTCTCTCCCTCTATCCCCCCCCCCTTTCCTTTCCTCCTTCCCCTTCTTCTCTTTCCTTCCCATTGAGGCCTCGCTGTGGATTGAAAGGCTGACCGAGCTGTCCTGTGTCAGCTTTGCTGCCTGTCATGAGTCGACACTGACCTAGAATAAAATAACAGAGGCCGTTTCCTGGAATTCTCGGAGCTGCTCTGAAGTCTAGCATAACTTTTGTAAACAGCCTACTCACAGAAAACACACAGCTCACACTTTGGCGTGCATTTATGAAGCAGAGCCAGCAAAAGTACTGGGAGGCAAAAACAGTTGAAGTTTATATGTAGGGAAGGAAGAAGAACTGATTCTTAACAGTTTGAAAAAAGTGCTTTAAAAAAAATAAATTGCCAAATGAAAATCCCCAGCAGATCCTTCCTTCCTTCCTTCCTTCCTTCCTTCCTTCCTTCCTTCCTTCCTTCCTTCCTTCCTTCCTTCCTTCCTCTCTCTCTCTCTTTCTCTCTCTCTCTCTCTCTCTCTCTTTCTTTCTTTTCCCCACCCCCACTTTGTTTTTCATCTTAGCTCATTTTCCTGAAACAGTAGAACATATTTTGGTTTAGTTTCAGCAAGATAGTGTTAAGTTAAACGGTAGGGGGGGGAAAAACCCAGGATCCCAAATATATGCACTTCATACCTTTTTGCTTCTGCTTTTACAGTGAAACAATATAATAATTAAATCTGCTTCATGTAACAGATAATCTATTGAGCTGTTTCCCCCGTCCCCACTTTTCAAAATAAATGGATTCTAATTTTTGTTCATGTGGAACTCAATGTAAAGTATATTGATTTTTTCACTATTCTATGTTTACTAAAGTTAAATGATATAACAAATGAATATTTATCTCTCCCTATATGTTGCTTTTGTTTACTCAAAGTTGAAATATCATACTGTGGATAGAAAATTACTGTAACTATTTCCCAGTATACTTATATTAACATATTGAAATACCCACTAGAATAAATAGAAATGAACATGTTTATTTATTGCCAGTATTATATGCCTCTTTGACTGACTCTAGACCAGGGGTGTCAAACTGGGTTTCTTTGTGGACCGGATCAACATTGCTGTTCTCCAATACGGGCTGGCTGAGGTGGGGGGAGATGGGATGGACGCCTCCTGCAGCACCCTGCCAGCCAAAATTGGGCATGGGGGGTGCATGAGACCCCCCCCATGCCCCTGAGGCAGTCCAGACTGAAAATGAGGCGTGGGGGCACTGCATGTGACCGCTCTGTGCCCCATTTTGGCTGCCAGAGGCACTGTGGGCTGCTTCTTTGCTATTTCCAGGCTGGACCTGGCCCATGGACCTTGCATTTGACACTCCTGCTCTAGATGGTTTATAATATATAATATAAAAATACCTCTTTTTTGGGTCCCATTTGGCCTCTTTTTTTCATTCCCAAGATGGTATATTATTTTTAATGTTTACTAATTAAAATGAGATTTATTAGTATGTTTTTTTTTGTTCACTTCTGTTTTCAATTTCAACCAATTTCATTGTAATTTTTACAACGACAATAAAGATTATTATTATTATTTCTTCCATTCAATTGTGTCCAATTCTCAGAGACTGTCTTGACAAGCCTCTGCAGTTTTTGTGGCAAGATTTCATCCTGGCAGTAATATAACATCCTTTCTAGTGTTGAGAGAATGTGACTGGCCCATGTGACTTTCATGCCTAAAGTGGGAATTAGAACTCACAGTCTCCCATTTCAGACCTGATGCCTTAAACCAGCTCTGCTGGCTGGAGAATTCTGGGAGTTGAAGTCCACAAGTCTTCAAGTTGCCAAGTTTGGGAACCCTGCCTTAAACACTATACCAAACTACATCGCTAAAAACCATAAAAACCAATAATAAATAAATTGGCAAATTTTAACATTTTATTTTAATTTGATTCATTAACAATAAAATAATCTGAATTGCTCAGGTCTTCCAAATCATTAGTCTTGCTTTATTTATACCCGATTTGTAGTTGCAATAAATAAATGTTAAAATGCACAAAAATGAGTGACTAATACATTATTATTTTTAATTATTTCTAAATCTTAAAACAAGATTGCTCCAAACTGAGCTTCAGAAATACAGAAAAGAACGAATTTGATAGCAATCTTATAGGAATTCCAAATTCCTCAATTTCCATCCACATTCTATTCCGAATTTTAATTCATGTTTATACAGTTCTTCAGTAATGAAGAAGAAAAAGTTGGAGCTCTAGGAAATGAGGAAATTTTTCTTGTTTATTGTGGATGTGGAATTGTGATTCCCTTAGGTTGTGAATAATTTTGTGCATAATATTCCCATTATTTTTTTCCCTTCATGCATACCACACAGAACTATATGAACTGCTGTTCATATGTCTACTTTACAAGATACTACTGTGTTTAACAAAATAACAGAAGAAAATTAAACCATATATAAAAATAATCATCTTGATATGTCTCCAAATATTTTTTTTTAAAATAATTATTCAGATATCTAATTTTTACTCCCTACTATTGAAACATAGAGCTTGCTGTACCATCCATATGTTCTTCATTATATATGCTATGTCCAGTAAATTATGGGCATGTATACCTTATATACTTTGAAGTGCCTTTCCTACCAAATCAATTGTTCATGTGACTTTCATTTCCCAAACATAGAAGTATTTTTAAAAACTGAAGAAAAATGCTATTAAGAACTTTGTCCACACGTGTTGTTAAATGCATATTTTTCGAATTATAAGATGCACCGGAGTATAAGACGCACCATGATTTTGAAGAGATAAATTAAAAAAAAAATTTTTTTGCACTCTGCAGGCCTCCCAAACCCTCTTCACACCTAGTTTTTGGCAATAAAATAAAATAAAAAGAAGAAAAGAAAAAGTGCATGCAGAGCTTTGGGAGGCTTGTAGAGTGCTCCTGGGGGCTGGGGGGGGGGAAACGAACATGGCTCATTTTTTGCTCGTTTTTGCCCTCCCCAGCCCCCAGGAGCAAGCATCCCAAACCCTCTGCATGTCCATTTTTGCAAAGCGGGCAGGGTTTCAGGAGGCCAAAAAATGCTGCATTCAGTGTATAAGATGCACCCAGATTTTCACCCTCTTTGGGGGGAAAAAGGTGTTTCTTATACTCCAAAAATATGGTAATTTGTGTTTTATATGTGAAAATATAATGCCACAATTAAATCCACATGATTCCCTATAAGTCAGTTTCATTAGCTATACTTTTGATTACTAATCCACAATTTATGTGGATTTCCTTAATTTGCCCAAAATCACGCTTTTAAGATAAGAAAGTTTCTGACTTTCTTCTGCTATTTAAGCATGCTGAACAGTCCTATTTGTACAGGTGAATACAGTGCTAATTTTGGAAGTCCTTGAAACTGCCTTGCAATATCAGTCTGTGGAACTTGCCCCATAAATCATCAGGGTCATTTGAGTGACTCAGAGTAGAAGCAAGTTTCAGAGTAGAAGTCCTCCAGGTTCCATTGTTTCATGAATTAGTACTTCAAGGTGTGTATGTGATGTATGTTTTCTTAAACCTTTGTCCAGAATCTCAGAGCAAATATATCAGATTACAAGATGGAAATGTGAATTAATGTTTCGGCTATGCTACACTTTGCACATACAACCAACTTTCTCAAGTTTTAGAGCTGAATCCTAAATAACACATTATTTGGGCTTATAAAATTTATCTTTGGACTATGTTTTGTCTTTGTTGCCTTTTGTTTGTTTTTGCTGCTTTAAGCTTTCTGTTTCCCCCACCCACCCACCCACCCACCCAGTACCTCTCTGGAGTTAACCTTATGCATAGATCTATAAATTTTGCTTATGAGGCATGCTCCTCATCTTGCTAGTTTACAATCACATGGATGGCATTTAGAGTGAAGAAATTCAAGATTTCTAACCCTTTATGATTCTGGATGGGAAAAGGGTAGTATTTAAGGATAATGTGCTATTTTCTCTTAATTTTGGTGGATTTAAAATTGTCAAGATAAAGAAACCATATTTCCTTTATATGTGCCATGCGTGCTTAATTTGCAGGGTGAATTTGGGTGTCTACCATTGTGAATTAAGAGGCATGCACTAATAATTTGTTGAGTTAAACATAGAATAAAATAAGGACTAGAGAACACAAAACACATTATAGTTCTAATTATAGGTAATCCTCAACGTACGATCGCAATTGGGAGCAGCATGCTGGTTCTAAGCATCCAAATTCTGATTATGTGTCTATGGGGATAATATAGAGCTGGGCTGTCAAACTCCTGGCCCATGAGCCATATGCGTCACATGGTGGCTACGGCCATGCCCATTTTAGCAAAGGGGGAGAGCACGCAATACATTATGTGATGCCACATGACGACGTGAGTTTGACACCCGTGCTATAGAGTATATAGAAGGCTGCAGTTCTGAGGAAATTAGTTAACATTAATTAATTTCAATGGCTTGATTTTGAATAAGCCAACTTTGGATGAAATTATTAATGAAGACTATAGATAAGTATCTGAATATTTCATAATACAGTGTTAATTTAAGTAATATGCTATTGCTTCTTGACCAAGTAATTGTGACTGTGAATTAACAGAACTATTTTTCCTTTCAATATTCACCAAGCCCTATCAGAACAGTACATAAATAAATCCTACTATATTGATAGGAATATCTGTTGAATTATAGGAAAGCAGGAATACAACTTAGTTTTATTGCCTGCAAAAATAACCAACAGGCTGAGAATAACAGAGTTGGAAGGGATCTTAAGGCTCTTCTAGTGAACCATACTGGGGGGGGTGGGGGTGTAATTAAGACCACCTTTGTGAATTAAACTCAATTATAGCTAGCAACCTGCACTGTCAATAAAGCTATGTGTTACCCAAGCTAAGGTTTCTCCGGTTATATATGGCTGTGAAGGATAGACTATCAGAAAGACAAAAAAAATCATGTCTCTGAATTGTGATGCTGAAGAAAATTGTTGAAACTACTTTGGACTGCAGGAAGAAATAATTCAATTCTAAATGAAATAAAACCAGACTGTTCATTGAAAGCAACGAGGTCAAGTGTAACTGATTTGGATACATAATGCGAAGATATGAGTTATTGGAGAAAGCCCTGATGCTTAGAAAATTTGCAGACAGTTGAAAAAGACAAGATACTGAGATACTTTTATTGTTGACAATCAGTAACTTACAGAAATTCAAAGAAGCAACTACTAACAGATGATCCTAATGTAATGATGCCCACTGGGTCACAAAGAGTTGGAAATGGCTGAACTACTGAATAACAGTCAGCAGCCAAATATCTCATTTTTTGTAGCTTTTGTTTTCAGCTTTTCCATTCCACAGCTAAAAATTAATTGCAATTGTGATTTTTTAGACACAACTACATTGTGATGACTTATAAGAATTGCTTTATAAGAAATTCAAAAGATGAATATGACTGCTGGGATGTGTCATGTTGCAAAAAATAAAGAATGGAAGTGCAGGTGAATTATGTAATAGTCCAGGGGTCTGCAAAGTCGGCTCTTTTAAGACTGGTGGACTTCAACTCCCAGAATTCCCCAGCCACCTATGCTGGCTGGGGAATTCTGGGAGTTGAAGTCCACCAGTCTTAAAAGAGCCAACTTTGCAGACCCCTGCAATAGTCCATGTAGAAAGGCCTAAAAAAGAAGGATCATCACCATTTTAAACTCTACTTCATTAAGTTTGCATATCCTTTATGTAATTTAGATAAATTTGTATATGATAATCTGAAACAGAAAGCAATATTTTGAAGAAAATTCACTTAATTGATTAGTTAAACATGCATTAACCATATTTCTGTTTTTCTCATGGAAAAGCCCTTCAAACTCCACTGATTAACAGTGGTCCTAGACAGGAGTTGTTATGTGAAACTGAGCTAACTGGAAAGACATTGAAAAGGAACATAAAGTTTCAGAAGTTGTGATTTCTTGATAGATTTTGCACCCTATAAAATTCATTTCTGTATATACTTTGATGTAAGCCTCATAGAATTCAGAGGGACTTTAATTTAGTTGTGCATTTAGGAATGCATAATAAAAATGGTGCTGATTTCAGCAAAACAAAACAAAAAAAATTCGCAACACATGTTTTCAAAACACCAGCTGCTTGGTAAATTCTAGCTTGGATTTTAGTGCTTATTCCTTCAAATCTGATACAATTCCCTCAAAATGGGATTTTGCCTTTATTCCCAGAAATACAAATAATTAAATTTCTTGCCTGTCATAAAGTATGTTGCTTTCCTTTAGATGAGAAAACTTCTCTGTAACAAATATATTTTCAAGTTGGTTGTAATTCTGACTAATATTATTCAGGTTTTAGTTAATATGGCTTGCTGTTACATGTGTTTATTCTTATCAAAATAAATTATGAAAGAACACACAACAGCCAAAACATTACTCTATGGAGGTGTGAGAATATTCTAGAACTGATAAGAAATATATTAGAACTAATATGAAGTTTCTTTGCAGAAGAATTACTTTTAGAATTCTAGTATTACAGGCTAGAAAAGAAAGGGCTTCTTTATTTTTATTTTTCAGTGCCTGCATATCTGATTGCCTGATTCTGATTGCACTCTAGATAACGAGTGCCGTTGGTGGAGGGCTTTTGTTTGTATTAGAAAAGTTCAGATAAATTAAATCCACATTGGGTGGAGCCTTGAGGGTTGCTGTTTGATTCTAAGCCACACCAGTAGAAGCTGCTTGAGCTCCACCTCAAGACTTGACCAGACAAGTTGTTAGATTGTAACTCTGTGGGCAACCTTGTGCTTGTTTTGATTAAAGGAGTGGAACACTGAGGTCTTGTTAAGAGTGCATGTGTCTCCTCATGCCTTGTCCCTTGCTAGGATGCACCTAGAGATACGTCTTCCTTCAGGGGGCAAGCATAATTGCCAGGCATAATTCCAAGATCACTGCATTTTGGGAGAGCAAATGTTTTCATTGATTGCAGGCAATATGGACTGTATTCTTATTTTCCCACCAACTTCCGCTTTTCTTTTTACCCCTTCTCTATACTTTTCATTAACTCAGAAAGTTAACAGAAGACTGAACAGTTATTTCCTTTCCGTTTATTAAATGTTTTTACTTGTTCTGTATTTTTGCTTTTACAATACCTACCTGCAAATATCAGATCTTACTTTTCCCCCCTTTGGGTCTATCTGTTACACTGATGTCTTCAGAAAAAAACATTTTAAAAAAATCTGTTTATTTTATGGAATGCATTTCAGCCTTAATCCTTTGGAACAGTGAAAATCATAAAAAAAAAACCACCAACCTCATTTCCAAGTTTCAGGGCATATGTGTATAATTACTGATGAAAAAAGTAATTTTCTATCTTTCCCAAGAAAGATGACTAATTAGGAGGGGATATGATGGCATGATACCATTTCCATATAAACAGTGGGAAATGAATAAATAAAAGCATCACAATCTTAAAAAAATAGTGAAAAGTAATTGGCCTCACCTTCTCGCTCCCCTGCCTCCAGCTCTTTTAGGGAATTAACAGAATATTCCCAAGCTTTGAAATGGATTTTTATTGTTTGCTCTGAACTACTTCTCACTGAGCTTGATACGCTTGCATCTACTTACTTCTGATGCTTCAGGAACATCTACATGTTACAAATAGCCTTCAATATCAAAACAAAACAGTCCTATTGCAAACATAAGAAATGTTAAGAAGAGATCTAGTCTAGCATGCCAGATATGAAAGGGTTTATTTATTGTTTTATTCAAGCATTCACTTGTACAATTTCCTCCAATAGGCACATAGAATCGGGTCGGGGGAGAGGGGTATTCTAATCTGCCATTTTTCTTATCTCAGACAGCCTCTGCTTCTTCGCTCCTCCCAGTGAATCATGTGTCTTGAGTATCTTGTTTACCTGTCTTTTCTCACACCCTCAGTTTTATGTACTCTCCATAACTACACACCTAAGTCTTTGTGTTTGGGCATCTGCATATGGTTTTGAAGTAGTAATTGTGGAGAAGATCAGTTTTACCCCTTGACAATTTCCCACCTGTTTTTATGTTCAGCTATAAGCAAATAGCTTTTTCACAAATGAAGGAAGATATACTTGTCCCAGGATAATGTTTCAATATCCAATCTGGTTACTATGACCAGAGGTTTAGTCTTCTCATTTTTTGGATTGGTGCTGGAGCCCATCCTTGGGGAATTGAGAAAAAGAATAGTTCCTTAGAATTAATGAATTGATTCTGTACAACAGGTTTTTGTATTTATTCAAATTTCTTTCTTTTGGGGCGTTGAGGTGAAATCTGTAGGATTGCGTAGGAGGGAATTCTGACAAAGTCCCAACGTATGTAGAGGTCATATGGAGAAACTGATATATGACAGTTTAAGTAGTAGTAATTATTGTAAATAAGTAGTAATTATTGTAAATAAGAATTATGTATGAGAGATCAAGTATCTCCACTACAAGAGCTCACAGAAAAAGAAGAAATTAAAAATGATTATTAATGAATTATAAACACTAAAACTATTTAAAAAGCAATAGGTGAAGAGCACTTAAGTCAATTCTTAGTTAAAATTGGCAGATAAAAGTAGTTTCTGTTGTTTATCAGTACAGTTGTAAGTCAAATCATCACATGACCAGACCCAATTTTACAGCGATTTTTTCTGTGGTCATAAAGCAAATCATTGCAGTTAGTGGTAATACAATAATACAATAGCAGAGTTGGAAGGGACCTTGTAGGTCTTCTAGTCCAACCCCCTGCGTAGGCAGGAACCTTATACCATTTCAGACAAAGGGCTATCCAACATCTTCTTAAAGACTTCCAGGGTTGGGGCATTCACAACTTCTAGTGGCAAGCTGTTCCACTGGTTAATTGTTCTAACTGTCAGGAAATTTCTGCTTAGTTCTAAGTTGCTTTTCTCCTTGATTAGTTTCTACTCATTGCTTCTTGTTCTACCCTCTGGTGCCTTGGAGAATAGTTTGACTCCCTCTTCTTTATGGCACCCTCTGAGATATCGGAACACTGCTATCATGTCTCCCCTGATCCTTCTTTTCATTAAACTAGATATATCCAGTTCCTGCAACCATTCTTCATATGTTTTAGCCTCCAGTCCCCTAATCATCTTGGTTGCTCTTCTCTGCACTCTTTCCAGAGTCTCCATGTCTTTTCTACATCGCAGCGACCAAAACTGTATGCAGTATTCCAAGTGTGGCCTTACCAAGGCACTATACAGTGGCATTAACACTTCACGTGATCTAGATTCTATTCCTCTGTTTATGCAGCCTAGAACTGTGTTGGCTTTTTTGGCAGCTGCTGCACACTGTTGGCTCATATTTAAATGGTTGTCCACTAGGATTCCAAGATCCCTCTCACAGTTGCTACTATTGAGCAAGGTACCACCTATACTGTACCTGTGCATTTTGCTTTTCTTGCCTAAATGTAGAACCTTACTTTTTTCACAATTGAATTTCATTTTGTTAGATAGTGCCCAATGTTCAAGTTTGTCAAGATCCTTCTGTATCTTAAGCCTATCTTCAGTTTGGCCTAATCGACGCTTCTTGCCCCAGTCTGTTTTTTGCAAATTATCTATTTGGTTTTAATGGGTTATAATTTTAATGTTTTAAATTCTTGTACAGGGTAATTTAATTCGTTTTTAACTTTGTATGTCTTGTATGTTTTTAGATAGTTTTTTAATTTTCCTGTACACCGCCCCGAGTCCCTTCGGGGAGAGGGGGCGGTTTATAAATGTAATTAATAATAATAATAACAATAACAATAACAGCAATAATGATAATTATAATTATTATAATTATTATTATAATTATTATAATTATTATAATTATTATGATTATTATTATAATAATAATTATAATAATAATAATAATAATAATAATAATAATAATAATAATAATTATTATTATTATTATTATTATTATTATTATTATTATTATTATTATTATTATTATTATTATTATTATTATTATTATTATTATTATTATTATTATTATTATTATTATTATGGAGTGTTGCTATTCCTGCCAGCTTGGTGTCTAAAACCACTGGGCCTAAAACAGAGCCTTGGGGTACTCCACTGCATACTTCCTTCCATGTAGATGCAGTTCCATTGAGGACTACACGTTGAGTGCGGTTGGTCAGCCAGTTGCGAATCCATCTGGTGGTGATGCTGTCTAACCCACATTTTTCTACTTTATCTAATAGTAGGTTATGGTCTACTTTATCAAATGCCTTACTGAAGTCCAAGTAAATTATATCGACAGCATTCCTCTGATCCACTAATTTTGTCACTTTGTCAAAGAATGCAATTAGATTAGTCTGGCATGATCTGTTCTTGACAAACTCATGTTGACTTTTGGCTATTACTTTGTTTGCTTCTAGGTATTCGCTTATTTGTTGCTTAATTATCTTTTCCAGAATCTTCCCTGGTATTGAGGTCAGGCTGATAGGTCTATAGTTTCCTGGATCTATTTTTTTCCCTTTTTTGAAGATGGGAACCACATCAGCTCTTTTCCAGTCTTCTGGCAGTTCCCCGGTGCTCCAGGATCTCTGAAACATATAGTTCAGTGGTTCTGAGATCTTGTCTGCCAGTTCCTTCAGAACCCTGGGGTGTTATCCATCCGGTCCTGGTGATTTGAACTTGTCCAGAGCAGGCAGATGCTCGCTTACCATTTTCTTCCCTATTTGAACTTGTGTTCCTAATCTGATTTTTGTGGTGCTGTTTTTGATTGGTTGGACTGTTTTATCCCTTTGTGTAAAGACAGATACAAAAAATGAGTTAAATAGTTCTGCTTTCTCCCTGTTGTTTGTCACCTTCTTGCCATTTTCTCCCAGCAGTGGACCAATTGTTTCCTTAACAATTTTCTTGTTTTTAACAAGTTGTAAGAAGTTTTTTTTGTTATTTTTTACTTTTTTGGCAAGCCTTTCTTCATTGCGAGCCTTAGCTTTCCTCACTTCATCTTTACAGGCTCGGGCTATTTGCTGATATTTTGCCTTAGTTATGTCTCCCTCTTTCCACTTTTTATATTTATCCTTTTTGTCTTTCAACTTGTCAGAGAGTTCTTTATGCAGCCATGCTGGTTTCTTTTGGGAACTGTTATTTTTCTTCTTCATTGGTATTGCGCTAGACTGGGCTTTTGTAATCTCATTTTTCAAAATTTCCCAAGCTTCTTGAGTTGTTTTCCCCTTGAGGATTCTCATCCATGGAATCCTTCCCAAGCTCTCTCTAAGTTTATTGAAATTAGCTCTCTTAAAGTCCAAGACTCTAGTTTGACTTTGTTCTACTACTTTTGTTTGCATAATGTTGAATTCCAGTATTTCATGATTGCTTGCCCCCAAAGTTTCTGTAGCTTCTACACCTTCTATCATTTCCTCTCTGTTAGTGAGAATTAAGTCCAATATGGCTGATCCCCTTGTTCCCTTCTCTACCTTTTGGGAAACAAAGTTGTCTGCTAGGTTTGCTAGGAACCTGTTGGATCTTCCACTTGGTGCAGAGTTTGTTTCCCAGTTTATGTCAGGGTAGTTAAAATCCCCCATTACTATTGTAGTGTGCTTCCTACATACCTTAGTTAGCTGGTTAGCAAAAAGTTCATCCACTTCCTCTGCTTGGTTGGGTGGCCTGTAGTATAGACCTATGGCAATGTCATTTCCCCCCCAACCTTTAATATTGACCCAAATACATTCAAGATAGTTCTCATCATTGTTGTGCTCTATTTCTGTCGAGATGTAATTATTTCTTATATATAGTGCAACTCCACCTCCTCTTTTATTTGGTCTATTTCTTTTAAATAATTTAAATCCTTCTAGCTGTATGTTCCATTTGTGGGTTTCATCCCACCAAGTTTCTGTAATGGCAACAATATCATATCTGCTCTCATTTACTTGAATTTCTAATTCACCCTGTTTATTCCTCATACTCTGTGCATTGGTGTATAGACATTTGAGTCCATTTTGATTGACCCTGTGTTTACTGTCTACATAACTTGTGTTATGCCTGACTATGGTTCTCTTTGCCCCTATTTCTTTGCCACTTGTATGGTTCATGCACATGGTATGGCACTCACTGTTAAATGTTTGGTTTTGCTTGACAGCAGTGGTGATAATATTACCCGCACAAACATCTATGTTGCATGCATTGATAACCCTATGAATTTTAGTTTGCTGGGGACAGAAATGTTCTTTATCTATTAATTCTCTGTCCCCACTATTCAGTTTAAATGTTTATCCAGAAAATCTGTGAATTTAATGCCAAGTAACTCAGTCCCTTTCTTGGATGGGTGCAAACTATCTCTTTTGTACAGTTTTTCATTGAACCAGCTGCAGGCATCATGACTAATAAAACCAAAGCCTTCCTTTTTGCACCACTCCTTTAGCCACACATTAAACTCTGCTATGTGCTGGCCCTTCCCCTTTTGTTCCTTGTATACTGGTATAACCTCTGAGAAGATAAGCCTACAACCTATACTACTAAGTTTGTACCCCAAACTCTGGAAATCATTCTGCACAGAAAGTACATCTTTTTGGGACAGATCATTTGTGCCAAGATGTATAATAGTGTCAACTTCACAGTCCTTACTTGCATTCTTGACTATCTTAAGAATACGCCTCTTGTCTCTGCTGACTGTAGCACCAGGCAGACACCTGACATCTTTCAGAACCTCCATATCCTTTCCTAAGTTTACATCCCTTACGATTGAGTCACCGACCAGAAGGTGACTTCTCTTTTTGGATACCTTGCTCTTCTTGTGTGGCTGATGCGTGATACCTGATTCACACTTTTGCATTTCTGAAGTAAGTTCTTCACTTTGGACCACAATCCCCTGCTTATTTGAGTCGTCATTATTACAGCTACCTTGACCTGTCACTTTAGTGTCCCCAATTTAGTAAGCAAATTGTAGTCAGTAAGCAAATCCAGTTTCTCCATTTGATGTTTTCCTCCCATCTGGAAAGGTCCTAAATTGTGATCATGTGACTGCAGAACATTGCAGCTGGAAGCCCGTTGCCAAGCCCAAATTGCAATCTTGTGAATATGCAGGTGGTATGACAGAATTGTGAAGACATCACTTTTTTTGAAGTCATTGTAACCTTGAACCATTATTAAGCAGATGGACATCATTAAGCCGTGAAGGACTTACCTGTATATGTGCAGCCATTTCATTTCATCCATTTAGATGCCTGAGTACCAATATATTAAATCTTTAAAAGGTTAAAAAATAACAGCCTGTTAAAATTTTAATATAAATAAAATAGTTGAAAGATTTCAATCCATAAAAATTTGATCAGCACATTTAGTTTCTGCCAATCAACTTGATAATTGCACTTTGCACCTAATTATTTTTTTAAGTATATTTCAAAGTAAGATGCATTTCTAACATGAGGCCATCTCAGTCTGAAGTAGTCTAGACTCTGCTCTAAGTTGTATTGATAACAGAGCAGAATAACAGAAGGGAATGATCTTGAAGGTCTTCTAATCCAGTGGTCACCAACTGGTGGTCTGTGGACCACTGGTGGTCCACGAGAAAAGTTCCGCAGAAAAATTATTTGCATTTTTTATGTTGCACTAAATCAGGGGTCCTCAAACTATGCCCCCTGGGATGGTTACATGCAATGAACATTTGTGTTGCTACAGAGAGTCTCGCCCTTTGGGATCTTTTTGTGTGGGTCCAAGGGAGGCAGAAATTCTGACTTGGGGTCTGTTTTGGTCTCCTAGTGTGGGGCTTTGGGCAAAGACTGGAGGGAAGTGCCGCTGGTGGCAAAGAGCCAGAGGACTTTGTTCCCATGGGACTGCATCATGGCCTGGAACTGGCTGACCATCTCAGCCTGCTGAGCCTCCAGGCGCCATTATCTGGCCTTGCACTCCTGCAGGTCTTCCCTCTGCTTGGAAAGCCTATGCTTGTAGTCCTCAGTGAGGTGCTTCCACTGAGCCCCCTTCTTGGTCCGATCCAATTTGAACTGAGCTGTTTTGCCAACTCTTGTGGTGGCTGCTTAGCTCCAACAACTGCATCTTGTTGGGGCCCTAGGAAGAGGTGAGTGGCTGGGAGGGGGGCGAGCAGAGGCTGGCGAGGCACCCCTCGACATGAGTGACATTGAGTTGGCCAGTCACATGACCACCTAGTCACGTCTACCCAGCTGGTCATTAGGAAGATCATATTAGTGGTCTGCGGGATTTAAAATTATGAATTTAGTGGTCTCTGAGGTCCCAAAGGTTTGTGACCCATGTTCTAGTCCAACCCCCTGCTCAGGCAGGAAATTCTATATCATTTCAGACAAATGGTTGTCCAATCTCTTCTTAAACATTTCCAGTGTTGGAGCATCCACAATTTCTGGAGGCAAGTTGTTCCACTGATTAATTGTTCTAACTGTCGGGAAATTTCTCCTTAGTTCTAGGTTGGTTCTCACCTTCATCATTCGTTTCCATCCATTGGTGGAATCCATTAGTGATAAATGGGATCTAGGGGAAAGGCATTTATTGTGGCAACCAAATTTAATATTATGTTTTTGAAAAATGCAGAGCAAACATAGCCAGATGAGCTACTTACTGATAATATTAACTATATTTGTATTGCCCTTAAGCTTCACCTGACTTACATGCAATATAAGTAACACTTACATATTACCTGCTTATTCGTGACATTGCAGATAACCTTAGCTAAGTATCTTAAATTATTTTGGTGGCTATAATGTAAATGTTAAAAAGAAATTGGTAGTAGAACATAAACCTACAACATAAGTTATGAGAAGACACTGTTGAATAGGGGACTGATCTGTCTAGTGTATTATGTCCAATCTAACGGAATTTTCAGGGTAAGAATTTCTCTATTACTCTGTTTTTGCTGCTTAAACTTGACACCCACGGAAAGGCAATTAGGCAGGTGACATTGTGTTGTATTTTACAATTTCCCAAATCTTTTGTCATTGGCCATAATAGCTGAGATTCATGTAAATTATTGCTGAAAATATCTTAGTGTACTTGGTTGTCTTTTTAAAAACTGAAATACTTAATAAAGCTGTTGATTACCAGTTGCTAAGTATTCCAAAAACATTAGAATTTAGGAAGTCAAAATAAAAGCAAAAATTCTCTCCTAGAATTTTTTTTTAAAACCTGAGATGATCGAGGTATAGAAATAGTGTGCTGCTAATGAGATGACATTTACATACTCTTTGTAGGTTATGTCTGTTGGTTCAGGACATCTATGGAATATTTAGTGAAATACAGCTTCCAGTTCTATGTTCCTCTTCACAACTGATAGAACAATACAGAAAAAAATGGGAAGGAAAATGCTGTTGTGTTTCTAGACTGAAAATTTTGCGAAGAGTCACCAGGGGAAGGTAAGAAAAGTCACAGTAGTTCTTTGTATCTTAAGGTGAAGAAGCACCAGAAAACCCAACAATTCTTGAATATTCCTACTAGCATAGCTCAATTAATTTGAATAACATTGTACTCAATTGTTATAAAAAAATTACTATGCTCTTAAGTTGAAAAGTTTTATTACCATGGAACATATTACTTGGCCCTTACTGTTGTTCTACACATCATTTTTATTCTGCTGTTTTTGAGAATGGATGATTAGAATTCCATACAGTCATTGCTAAAGCAACTGGATTAATTCTATGTAAGGCAGTATCTTTGTTTCCTGACATCCTTTTGTGTTATTGTGCTGATTCATTCATGATTACCTTTCTTCCCAAAGTTAACCTGAATACTTTACAGCTGTTTAACAGAAGATGACTAATGAGAGATTATGATAAAAGAACGAAAAGTGTGCTTAATTTTATTATGTAAAATGTTCTGTGTTGTTTTGTGCTGTACATGTCATTTTGTATAGGAAAAGAACTAAAAACACAATAATTTAAATAAAAATGATTCTACTGCCAGTAGATGTTATAATTGCACTGAAATTAGCATATTTGGTTTCAATGTGCACTGTAGAAAATAAAAGCCATATATAAAAACTAATCTTTACTTCGACATCTTACCCAAAATATTAAACGTATCATTAACTTGTTATATTGGATTTTCTGTAAAACTTTTTTCAGATTGGCTTTCCACCTTCCACTGCTTCCTTTACAACTTATTTACATCATTTCTGTTTTTCATAATTAAATTACAGGTTTAGTCATTGTATTTTAATTCTACTTGTTTTGGATTCTCATAGACACATACCATTTCATCTAGAATGGCTTCCATATCAATGCATCGTGAAATTTCTTTTACCAGTGGTAGTAGTAGTACAAGATTCCATTGTAATTCAAAATAATTAAAATACAGATGTAGTGTCAGCAAAAACAACAAAAAATATTTTGATAGTATGTTTCTAATGATTACACTTTTATTGTACATACATAGATTTTATCATATTTATGCTTTGCTTACTTGTTTTGGCAGAACTCTAGGGCTTTTTAGTCTGATTGACAGTCTATGGCCACCATTATCACCTCTTCAAGTTCCAGGCAAGAGACAAGGAAATAAAGCAGTAAGATACTTTTAGACTTGTTTTTTTTCAAAATAACCGTATAAATAAGATTTCCTTAATAAATTATTTCCTCAATTCCCTCATTACACTTTAAACATTGTATTTTCCTCCCTTAATATAATATCACCAACAATTACTGATCCAAGTTATTTGGTAATGTGCAACAGAAAATATTATAATCTTTGTTATTTAAATTTTGAAGCAATGAGTTCTAAAAATTGAGATTCCTGAAAGAAATTAAAAATGAAATTTCTACATGAAATTCCAAATTATTTTGATTTAACCTAAGTTCATTTTAAAATCTTCAAAGAGTAGTATCTTCATCTGCAAATACTCTAGTTTCTTCAATCAACCATCATTATTCAACCACAATCTTATATATAATCAGAGTTAGAACCATATATGAAGATAAACTTCTATAATAGAATAGCTTATGCATGCTAAAATAGTGCTATTAGCTGTGAAGATGAGAAAATATGAAGTAAATAAAATGTATACAAAGCTGTTTGCAGTAATTAAGATACCATAGTTTGTTGTTTAAAATTCGATAATAATTTAATGAGATTTTGAGCTTTCGTTGTACTACAATACAATACAATAGCAGAGTTGGAAGGGACCTTGTAGGTCTTCTAGTCCAACCCCCTGCGTGGGCAGGAACCTTATTTATAACTATTGCAGTTTGGGAGAGAAAGATAGCTAAGGTATATTCTACCATGGAAGATTTGAATTTGAATTTGAATTTATTTATATTTATATCCCGCCCTTCTCCACAGAGGACCCAGGACGGTGCACAGTAATTTAAAAACATACAAAAATACAAAAATAAATACATAATTTAAAATATATTAATCTATTCTAATCCTATGCTAAAACCAAATTTTAAAATACCCAATTTAAAACTTTCTAAAAAGTCCCTGTGGGAGGTTAGGCTGAAGATGTTTTTCCTGCTACAAAAACATGTTCAAAATGTTTATAAGGCAAACTAGAATATTCTTGTAGTTAACACTGAAATAAATTTTTCTCAAATACATAGAATTATCCATATTTTAACTGATACTTAAGTCTTCTCTACTTAAGTAGATAAGATCAATGTTGCATAGATTTTGCATATTCAATATGCAAGCAGATTGTTCTGTGCTTCTTAAGGAATAATTTCAATCCCACTCTCTCTCCCCCACTCTCCCTCTCCCTCTATCCTCTCCCTATAACTAACCTCTTCCCCTCTCTCTATCCTCTCCACTACTCTTAATCTAATGAGTGGGAAATCTGTTTACTTGACACCTCTTATCTCACAAAAATAAAATATTATTTAAGGTTCCTATTTAATTATAACTTCAGTCTGGGAGGGACTCCACAGAATATTAAACCCTAGATTAAAGTATGTTGATGTTTATGCTCTTTGTGTAAAATTTAAAGTAGGAATCATGCAGGACTTGAATAATGGAATAGGTGGAGTTATGGTTAGGGCGGGAGTTATAGTCTGCTTTTCCTTGTATTTTAATTCCTTTATAAATAAATAATATTCTCAAAATGGAGGAAGAGTTTGGTGCAATGGTTTAAGTACCAGGCTTAATGAGGGGTTGTCCTCCTCCTCTCTTAGCAGTGGAAGACTTATGCTTTTAAGCGGTTCCATCCTACCCCTGTGAGACTGAGTGGCTGTGGTTTCCGGCACCCCGGTTCAGCCAGATTACTCCAACTCTGGCCATTGGGGGCGAAACACTGGCCCCCGTGGAGAGGGCGCGCAATTTGGGTGTCCTCCTGGATTCCCGGCTGTCCTTGGAGGACCATGTGACGGCCGTGGCCAGGGGGGCGTTTCATCAGGTACGCCTGATGCGCCAATTGCGCCCCTTACTGGACCGGGCTGCCCTTTGCACAGTCACTCAAGCTCTCGTGACGTCCCGTCTCGACTACTGTAATGCTCTCTACATGGGGCTTCCCTTGAGGTGCACTCGAAAGCTACAGCTAGTCCAAAACGCAGCCGCGCGGGTAATTACGGGAGCCACCAGAAGCTCCCATATAACACCAATCCTGCGCGAGCTGCATTGGCTTCCTGTGGTCTTTCGGGTGCGCTTCAAGGTTCTGACGACCATCTTTAAAGCGCTCCATGGCTCGGGGCCTAGTTATATGCGAGACCGTCTCCTGCCCCATACATCCCTTAGACCGATCCGCTCCCACAGAGAGGGCCTTCTCAGGGTGCCGTCGGCCGGACAATGCCGACTGGCGACACCCAGGGGAAGAGCCTTCTCTGTGGCGGGCCCTGCCCTTTGGAACGACCTACCCCCTGAACTCCGGACCATCACCGACCTCCGCCTCTTCCGCAAATGTTTAAAGACATATTTTTTCCATCAAGCCGGCCTAGCCTAACCTCCCATGGGGACTTTTAGAAAAGTTTTAAATTGGGTTTTTAATAATTGGTTTTTAGCACAGGATTGGGGATTATTTAATATATATTTTAAATTATTTGTCTATCTTCTATTGTGTATGTTTTTTAAATTTCCTGTGCGCCGCCCTGGGTCCTCTGTGGAGAAGGGCGGGATATAAATGTAATAAAATGAAATGAAATGAAATGGATGTATTCCTTCCAAAATTGTCCTTCTGTCTTTGCTATACTTCCCTTCCTATTATTAATTCTATGCTAGCCGTGTTCTGAACAGCATGGGAGAAACCCAGAAATGTTCCTTCACCAGCATAAAATTCTCACTGGGTTACTGCTGTGGGGAATTCACCACCAAAGCTGATTTAGAGTAAAACCCTTTTCTGGCCCTTTTGTGAATTTACTAAGTGCTTCATAAATCAATCTTTCTTTGAAAGCTCTTTCCAATCTTTCCACCCATCTGCACGACACCTATTTCTGCAGCCTGTAAGGAATCATGCTTTGTCCAACATAAAAAGCACAAACATTGATACAAGGGGCACTTGTGTGTTATGTCTTCTAGTGAAAGAATGTACTTAAAAATATATTCACTTTTATGCTTTGCTGTGTGTTGTGTTAATTCACATAGGAAATTCTGTGGAGGTATATTCAGTGATTGACTTGCACTTATCTCTTAGTTAATTTGGATAAAGCAATGATGGTTGAAGGTGGGGTTTGTGAATTTCAGATTTGCATGCATATTGACAAAATACGGTGAAGCACTTGAGTTCCTTTAGTCAGGATGTTAAATAAGTACATGCTGTTTTGGAACATGAATCACAGTTTTAATGTTGTGATATTTCAGAAACTCCATGTGCACAAATGAATACAAAGATGAGGCTGTTTTCATTATTGCCATTTCTTTGTAATTGGAATAATTATCAAGAAATAACTCTCAGTATTTATTCACCCTTAAATTAATAATTAGCACTATATTGTTTTATGCAATCTTCAAATAAATAAAATGGATTTGATCTCATAGCAGCCACTGCTAAAGAGAACTTTATGTTACATTCTACTATTCATGTCCCCAATTATCCTCTTGCTGTTAGAGATTCAGTTTGGCAGCCTTCTTGCTTCTCAGTAACATAGCTTAAAGTATTTATTGTTGGTTTCACCCTCATGTTTAATATTCTAAGTGACAGAGAAAGTATGTGAAGAAATGAAAATATTAGAACCCCATTTGGCCAGTATTATCATAGCAAAAGCAATTTCCATGATTTGTTGCTTTGTACTTAGCTATATTCTTTTGTGTCATAGATCTCTGGGTGCATACTAAGAAGAAAGTGTAGATGAAATATTATTTCTGATTTTGCACAGACAATTGATGTTTGGAGAAGTTGTTGTCTGCTAACTGTCTCTTGTCACTTATTTAGAAGAACGTCCTAGTCTTTACCAAATAAATTAATTCAGTATGGAGCATCTGTTTATTAAATGACTATACCTGTTTTTATTATTTTCAGCATGTTACTGCTAACCAGCTTCCTCCAAGTTTCTGTTACATTCTTGCTACTTCTGCTGATTACATTGATGCAGATGAAAGAGAACAATTGTCAAATTTATATTTCCCCCCAGCTGTTCATAGTCTTGAGCAAATTTACCAGGTATTTTTTTTCCTAAATTTTTTTACAATCAGTAAAGTAATCAATCAGTAATAGTTTGATTACAATCAGTAATTCTAAATTTTAATTTTTTTCAGATGGGTGATTTACCTCAGCGTTGCAGTTTTTGGGCATATGTTATATATCTAAGACTGCAGGTATTTTTTTTTTAATGTAAATAATCTTCCTTTATATATCAACAAGTGATTTTTAATTATTATTGCATTTACGTTCTGGGTTTAAGAGCTCTGTGTGCAAATAAGAGTCTCCCTTTATTTTATTTGCACAAAACCTTGTGAGATAGGCTGAACTAAAATGAAATGATTAGATCAAAATCACTCACTTTGGTCAAACGGATTCCTGAACCTAATTCTTGTTATCTCAATCCAAAACTAAACTGCTGAATATGCTGTCAGTCTAAATCAGAATCCTTTTATGTGCTAGAAGATACTTTGGGTTTGGTAATAGGAGAATTTCTTCTCTAAAAATATAGGAGCCATTTTCTACATTGAAATTGTTCTTTAGTTTTGAAGTAGTAAATGAATTATATGTGTCTTCTATTCATTGCCATGTAAAGCTCTTTCTTTGTGAAGTGTATAAACGCAAGTTATTTGCTATTGCTATCATAAGCAAATATGTTCATTGGTTCTATTCAGTAACAGTTCAGTTCTCCTTATCACAGTTAGTTTGTAAAAAGATTGTTGGCATGTTCTCATAATTCCAAATATGCTCAACAGTTCAAAAAGGGGGCCAACACAATTTCTTAAATGAGGGGTCCTTGGTGCTTTCTGAGCTTGGTTGCTTTTTTGTAGATGTTCATTACCCAAACTAGCACTGCTAACACTGTTGTTACCTAGTTTGGGTAATGAAATCTGTAAGAAATTAACCAAGCTCAGAGAGCACTAAGCATTCCTGATTTCAACTCTGAGCTACAAATACTCTACTTTATTGGTACAATTCCTTAAAACCTGATGCCGTCTTAAGAGTTTCATTAGTGGATTTCCATGTTTATAGTTGTTTGATTGTCATTCTGTCTTTCCTCTAAAAACTGAAGGTTTATATGGAGATTTCCTTGCCTTTTATCCCAGGAGCAACAATCTCATGAAGTGGGCTCAGGTAAAATAACTGGCCCAAAGTCACCCAGTTGGTTCCCATGAATAAGGGCAAATGTGAACTTGAGTGCTTCCAGTCCTACTTCATGTTGGCTGTCCAATTATGAAATCAATTACTAGATTATATAATGTCAATAGATTTATATTAAAATTAAAAATCATTTTAGAAAAGTTATTTACAATAAAATGAAAGAATAAAGTAAAAACAGTATTATGACACTAAAGAAGTAATGTGCTATACCTAAAATAATCTTATTCATTTAGACAGTGCATAATATAAAAAGCTCCACTTACAAAAAGTTTTGTGTATATAGTACCAGAAAGAAGATTTTGATTGACGTGGAACTATTGCATTCACCAGAAACTACTCTGAAAGATACAAAGATGACGCCATGTGCATATTTGTATGTTGAAAATATGACATAATTAGATGAGAGATGACTAAGTGTGTAAATCTAGAAACTGCAGTAAAAACTGAATATATCTGAGTAAATTTCATTTGCCACGCCCTCTGCCCTTTATAATGCAGGTTGTTAATTCTTTATTTTTGCTGCCTTCTTTCCAAGCTATCTTCCTAAGATTTCTAACATTTTCTTTCACTAAACATTTTATATGGGCTTGTGGACAGCTGCTGGAGTTTGCTTGTCAGCACAGTTCTACAAATTACTCCAACAAAACATATATGACATACCTGGTTGAATTACATTCTAGAGCTTTTAACTGGCTATATCCCATTAAAATGAAACATGAAACCTTCCCTAAAACTATACATGGGAGATACTAAGAGTTAAAAGTCTTGTAAAATTTTGTTTGTTTTATTTACTACAATCTAATACTATTATCTGGCATGAAAAGACAACTTAAACATTAAGTTGCTTTTAAGCAATAAAGTATATTTTTCTTTGTGAGTTAAATAATGGTTGATTTAGCTGTTACGAATCTGTGATAGTTGAGTGAGCTCTTTTAACAGAAAGAAAGAAAATTGCCTTCTGAAAGCATTGCTCAGGACATTTTGGGTTCTCGCATAATTTGTATGCCTCCTGGTTACATCTGCTTCATGTTTGGAAGCCTTTAATACAAGACACCAGCAAGCTGTGTTGAAATTAGCTGTACATCTGGAAAATCCTCAGTCCCCGCAGCTAAGCATGTTCATGATGGCTATTTTATCCCTAAACTTCAGATTTGCCAATAGGATATTATACCTAGGAAAAGGAAAAATAGGCTGTTCAGTGACTTCTCTACATTTACATTATTGTAAACTGGAGGGAGTTTAAACAAACATTTTTAAAAAAAATTAAGGCAATGTTTAAGACAATTTATATGTCATCCCCAGTGTTTTTCATTTCCTGTAACCATCTCTCTTCCTCTTACTTTAAAAGATACTGTCCCATGAACAGCAGGGTGTACATATAAACTCCTTCTTTTAGGATTGTGCTCCAATTATGTGTTAAACTATTATAATACACAGAAGTTTGTGTGATGATAAATTAGTTTACATTGGCTTGAAGAACTGCTGGAAGAGACCAACAGTGCATCTTTAAAAGTATGACCCTTTCACAACAACCAATCAGATTCTTTTGCGAAGTCCATAATCCGGGCAAGAAAGCATTAGTCCTTTCGTGAAGATATTAAGCGGCTTTGAATTTGGACGTTCTGGTGCATCAAATGTTATAATAGATCTGTATCCTTTTTGAGATATAGTAACCAAAATTATATATTATATTCTAAATGTGATCATAAAATCCAGAGGGGTGTAGTCTATTTCTATAAGTGACTCACCATGAACTGTCCATAGAAGAGTAGTTGGGCAGCATCCAAAATATACAGTTACTTCCAATTTTGGATAATCCACTTCCAGAATTACATTCGCCACCCAGGAATATTCAAATTTTTCTGTTTGAGTGGAACAGAGGAAAAAATGATACCTGTTGGGGGAAAATAAAAGTTCCACAGCTCTATCACAGAATTTTGCACACCTCCATTATATTCTCCTATTCCAAATCTTTTATAACCATAATCCCAATCCTTAAATCAGATCTTCATGAGTAATCCATCTATAAATATATGTTTGTATTCTTTCTCAGAATTTCTGGGATGATTGGGCACAAATAAAACATGCATGCTTCTGTCGGATAATTTCATTTCAGAATGAAATAGATAGATAGATAGATAGATAGATAGATAGATAGATAGATAGATAGATAGATAGGGTTAACCCCATTTTTATAGACATTAATAGTCAATAACAGATAAAATCTGTCAAGAATAACTAGTGCAAGAGACTAAGAAAATAATTGATTTTAATTCAATAAGGCAATTAACGAATTTTTACAATTAAAAGTAAGTTAATTGTGTCCAAACATGGCTACATATCAGTCTTGGTTAGTTATAATACCTGCTGTGTCCCAGTATAATGGACCAAACAGTTGGTGGACACCACTAGTTTGTAAGTAGTAGAGCTCCCTATTAAGATTTTTTTTTCACCATCTCGGGTGGCCATGCACAAAGTTGCCATAGGCTTAGAGGAAGACTAGAATTGTATAATAACACTGTTGATTTGTAGTATAGCTTTTCAAATTTATGGTCCTTCTTAAGCTTCTTTGATCCTACATTCTCAGTTTCCACAAATTAAAAGCATAGCCTTTGTACTAGAAACATCCCAAGTGATTTTGTTTCACATGTGCATCAATTTTGTTTTAATTAATACAAAAAATTTAAAAAGTCATTCAGAATTCTGCAACTGACTGGCAAAGTTAGTTCAAATATTTAATTGTAGGTAGTATTTTATAGAAGTCACTTAATTCTACTTTATCAGCATCTTCAAAATAGAAAAAAGATACACCATTATTGGGAACAAAGTCCAGAAATTAGGAAAATGTGAACAAGCTCACCTAGGTTAACTGTTCCAGAAATAAAATGTCAGGGCTGGAACTTGTTTACTAGTTCAATCTCTGCCAGCAAGGATGTGTCCTTCATACAAGTCTACTATATCATAAAATATGAAGGAAAGACCTTGGTTCAGTTTTAAATTCTTTTGCAGACTAATTCATACCAGGAAAAATAATCTTTTCCGACTACATTTTGTGTTTAAGAGTCAAATCTCCTTTTGTCTTTTAAAAAAAAATTCAGAACTCCTCCAGAGAGCTAGTGGAACTAAAATTCCTCACTTGAATTGGGAAATGGAAATATTGTCTTTTTATTATTACTATTCAGAATAAGTATTATGGTACGAAAGGAAAATGAGGAAATATATTCCATCTGGGCTTGGGGAACTGTACTGTCACATATAACTCAATCCTGCTGCTGTTTGTCTGTTCTGTCCTTTTTGTTCAGAACAAATTGACACACATACAGGAAGATGATGGTTTTAAAATGACTTATTGTTATTTGCTTTCTGGCTGACAGTCTTGTTGGTCAGAATCTAAAGGTTACCAATTCAGTGTTCCAGGGTTTCTGCTTTATGTCTTTAAAAAGTATAATTAAAATTCAATTAACAATTAACAATTGAAATGAGAACAGCAGTAAAACAAGATTGAAGAAATTACATATTGCAGTTTTTAACCCTTTTTGTCACTCATATTTTCCACTGGGGTTTTTTTTTGAGACCATAAATAAAATTAATGTACAATTATTTGAAAAATAAAATGCAAATATCAGATTAAAGCTCTAATATTCTTGATTCTGAAGAGATATGGTATCTATAGAAATCTGTTAATAGAAAGTGTTACTGTGATATTTTAAGACTAATTGATAATGTTACTATAAGTGGAAGTATCTGTAGAGTTGGGTGTATGCCAATAGAACTCTGAATAGCAAGCTCTTAGCTCTTGGAAAGGGCCATTTGGTTCTGTGGAAATGGGTGAATTATGGCAGAAGTACTGAGAAGAAAAAGGAGATCGTGATCCTGCTCACTTGTTTTTATTTTAAATTCAACTGCATCGCTATTTCAATTTAAACACTTTTAAATGTATAGATATTTTATAACACCTTTTGGTACATCACAAAGCCTTTAATAATATAATCTATACATGTTTCTTTGATTTCTGAGAGGTCTTACTTTCAGGAAAGTGTGCTTAAGTATTTTGTATCAAAATCTTGAAGAATGACAAAAATGTCAAAGGGTAAAAGTTGAACGAAATTTTAATCTGAAGTAATTCTGTAGCATCTTCAAGAATTACTACCTTTCAGTATTTATATTCACTATTTAATAGTGAATTTCTTATTACAAAGCTGAAACCCTTTGGGTATAGGAGGAGGTACAAACGGTAAGCAATTTCATTATTATATCATCTATTTTGATGACCTTTATCTTTTGTTGAATGTATTTATCTTCCTGTCCCAAATAGGATATTTATGTTGCTAGAATAGATGTTTTTGTTTCTCCTGTTACCTTTTATGAATCATTTAGTTTGTATGCATCCTTGAAAAATGTTGAAATGTACCCAGGAAGAAAACTTCCATGTTTATATCTGTAGAGTTTCTACCAAGAAAATGGAGCACATTACACAGTATAGGAATAATGCTTCTGGTATTTTCCTTATTCAAAGAAAAATACACACATAATAATTGTTTAAAATTTCAAAATAATATTAGTCAAAGGCATCACATCATACAGCATGTTTGAATTGCTCAATAATTATGAAATTCTCAAAGTGACTTATTTGAAAAGCAATGCATATAAGGAAACATTTATATTTAAATCTTAATTAAGGGTGAACTATTCATAGTTGGAGGCAGGACTTAATGCTTTTTAGTGGCCAGAAACTTCTCTGCGTGGAAAAATTGGATAAGCTCAGAATTTTTCTTAGGGAATTGGAATAAATCTGTGAGATTAATGTTCAAATCTATCTTCAGCCATTGAATTTGACTGGATGACTACCATTCATGATTCAGCCTAACCTACTTTAAAGAATTGTTATTCAGATAAAATTGGAAAAAAGAGTACCATGTATGCTGCATTGCATTGTTGGAGGAAAAGCAAAATATAAAACTAACAAAAAAAGGGAAATTTAGAACTTACAGGTATTATTGGCATTTTTCACTTCAAAATTTTACTTACAGTACTTTCAACCCATGTAGTAGAGTTGATTCTGGAAATTGCAAAAGGGGACTCACAGAGCTGCAAATCATACCTGCAGTATAGGAACTTTCACTTTGACCAGTAAGATGGGTTGTAATGGTTTGTGCTGCGTCGAATTGCTACAGGTAAACATCACTTAACAACTGCCCTCTTTAGCAACTATTCAAAGGTATACTTAAAAAATGACTTTATGACCAGTCCTTGCATTTATGACTATTGCACTACCCCTACAGTCACACATGATCAAAATTCAGATGTTTTACAACCAGCAGGTATTTACAATGATCATAATGTTTCGTGGTCATGCGATTGTCGTTTGCACACTTTACAGCTGTCTTTCAACAAGCAGAGTCAACTGAAAGCCTGGCAGTAAAATTGCAGTTAACAGAAAAACAGCGTTGAAAGGGACCTTGGAGGTCTTCTAGTCTAACAAGCAGGAAACCCTGTAATATTTCAAATGATTCTCAAATCTCTTCTTAAAAACCTGTGATGTTGTGCTTAATGACTGAGAGAGATTCTCTTAATGATTACGGCAGAAGTGAGATTGCAAATCCCTCACAGTCATTTGATATCTCACTTAATGACTACATGCCATAGTGACAAGAGTAGTCCCAGTTGTGGTTGTTAAATGAAAATGTTTAGCAACTTTGAATATGGTACAGCACCTATCCTTTTACTTCCTAAGTTTCAAATCTAGTTATATCACATAGTTGATTTATTACAACCAATAGGCAGCAATGTTGATTATTGATCGTATCTCAGCATATATACAGGACCTGGATGTCTTTCTGTTTATACTGTAGCTGGAGTACAATCATAATCGCCTCCTGATTTTCTTAAGATTTACAAAAGATCTAGTGATTCTATATGTCTATATGAAACAATATAAATGTTAGCCAATATGCTTGGGTGGTGGCGATTAAGGGTAAGATATGGGAAGAAGAGAAACGATGTGCAGCCATTATCTTAAAATCACTCTAAATAGAATAAAATTGTGCCATAAAAATTTGGCAATTTTTTTTTCTCTGAACTTCAGTAGTCTGCATGTGCTGTATGATCTATTGATTGTTGTACTCTGATTAAAATGCTGCTAGCTAAATTAAAGTTTTCATCTGATTCTTTATTCTTTCATCTGTCTTTAATTTTATACTGGTTAGAAAATATTTTTCTTGAACTTTAACATTTTATTTATTTATTTTTTCCTTTCAACCTTAGGAAATGGGCAGCGTTTCTCCAGACCAAAGACAATTTTGGCTATTTGTCACTGATTTCTCATTGCAAAGAGAGTCTGAGATCAATTCTGGAACCCCCAAAACACTACCTGTCTCAGTTGCTTCATCATGTGTGATTGATGTGGAAGTAATGGAAGCACTCAAAAGCTCATCCCCTTGTATTGTTTTCTTCAAGGATGCTATGTGTGGGAATGGTAAGAGTTAGTATTTCATAACAAAATAGAAATAAATGCAAACTAACAGAAATTAAAAGAATTCATACAAACGTGTTATAATGCATATAACTACACAGGCTAGCTTTTAAACATATCATTAAATCTTGAGCACCTAAAATAATATTTATCAGTTTTTCCATTTATATAGAAAAGAGTCTCTGCACCATCTGAAAGCAAACAGAAATCTGAAATCCAAGATTATAAATTTATACACTACCCAGAGCTGCTTTGGATTGTAAAATGGGAAATAAATAAATAAATAAATAAATAAATATAAATATAAATATAAATATAAATATAAATATAAATATAAATATAAATATAAATATAAATATAAATAATCTGGTCTCACATAATTTTTCCAACTTCTAAGAATAATTTGTTGATTAGAGATAGATCTAGCAAACAGAGAGCTAGTAAACCCAAATAATGAGGCAATCTGAATTGGATATCATATGCAATATGAGAATATAATATGTCCCCTTATCCCTTTTATACTTGCAATAGCCAGTCATTCTTTTTTTTTATTGAAAAAGTTTTATACAAACAAGTTTTTCCCCCTTCCCCCCCCAACATATAATATAAATCACATACAAATACTGTACCCCCTCTCCTTCCCGTCTTAAAATAAATTTCTCATTCAAATATTGTACCCCCTCTCCTCCCAACAATCATAATATAAATTTCTCTTAAAATAACAATATCCCATTAACCCCATCTTCTAAATTAATTAAACATATATAAATCATAATATAAATTTATCTTAAAGTAACAGTATCCCATTAATCCCATCTTCTAAATTAATTATACATATATGTTTCCCCACCCTCCACCCTAACCCTCCCCCACCTCCCATTCAAACCCACCCCCCTGACTATAAGTTAGTCATTCTTAAACATTCTCTGGTTATCCAATAAACATAAAAATTGATATGTTGTTGATTTTTTAAGATCTTGTATTTAATGTTTAAAACCTTATTCATTGAAGTGTTAAAACAGGATAAATGAATAAAATCCATATCAGTTTAGTGTTCATTTTCATCTCCCCACCAAGAAGATGTGGACAATGTCTTCCAAAAGCAAATCACAGAGCTTTCAAAGACCATGGAGAAATAGTGATAGGAAACTTAATTACCCTGATATCTGTTGGGAGAGAAATTCTGCCAAGCATGGTACTTGCAGGAAATTCCTGGCTCATCTTAACTAACAACTTTCTCAGTTTGATGTATCTAACTTTCTCCTTCAAAGGATATAGCGCAAGAAGATAAGGTATATTTGACCAATTATCAACAAATACAGAAGGCTTTGTTGATGAAATTGAAACATGAGAACTCTGAGAGAAAGTGAGCTAGCATTTTTTTTGTTTTAAGGAAAACAAAACATGATACTGAGATAGAATCTCAAATACTAAAAGTCAGAATGCCCTGAGGTTAATAAAGGATGCTAAGGAGGGAAAAGGCTTGTTTATATATCTTCAAAATAAAAACAAAAAATGAATTACTTTACACTTCCTCATTTACTACAACAAAATTTGTACAACAAGTAACAAAAAAGAGCCTGTGAACTCTTATTTGGATCATTTTTTAAATAAAAAGTTTATCCCCTAGCAGTAAATTATGCAAAGCAGAATTTAGAGCAGAATGTAATTTGGAATTAATGAAACCATGATTAGAAAATATTATTTTACTCTTAATGAATTTAAATCTCTAGAGTTGGATGATTTGCCTTACAGTTTCACCATATTATTTTTGAGACATCCTGGACAATGTATAAAATACGAGATGCTTGTAGAGAAAATGTCTCTATGTTCAAAAGGGTAAAAGAGGACCCAGAAAACTACAGATGTCAGTCTGAGATACATAGAGAAGATCATAAACAAGTAGATCTGTAAGGACCCTGAAAGGAATGTAGTAATTACCAAGTAACAGCATTAGTTAAAAAATAATAATTTTTCATTGGGAAAATTTCTTAATAGATAGTGGGATCTATCATAATACATAATACATCTTGATTTCAGTAAAGCACTTGATAAAATATCCTAACATACAATCACTTCAGAGATCACAAGAACTCCACAGTAATATTTTGCCTTTATTTTATTTTGTGTCAAATAGTATGCCAGTTGTAGGCATCACACTTAAAAAGCATTCAGAGAAACTGAAATAGGTAGAAAGAAGGGTAGTGAAGATGATCAAAGAATTGGAAACTAAGTTTTCTGAAGACAGTGAAGAAACTGGGAATGTTTAACCTTGAAAAGAGAAGACTGCGTGAAATTAAAATAGTATACTTCAAATACTTGAAAGAATGTCAGACAAGATGATTTTGACTTGAATTCAGAGTCACAGGAAGGCAGATTCCAGCTGAATGACAGGGGGGGAAATCCTAACACTAAGAAATGTTTGATGTGGGAACCAATTTGTAGGTGGACTCCAATTCACGTAATGTTTTCAAACAAGTTTAGACCAAAATATAAGGCTACTTTCAAATGTTGCCAAGAAAACTGCAGGGACTTGTCACCAGGAGTCAAGACTGATTTGAAAATACAAAATGCATTTATTGTAAAATAAATGCATCTATATATCTTCTAAATACTGAAAAATTGGAAGTTAAATGCAGTTTCTGAGGTGAAACAACAAAGGGGAATACCCTCATTCAGATATTTGAAAGATGGGCCTCTAACGTATATTAATAATTGGACAGTTTTATCTTAAATGATAATCGCTTAGGCATTGAGATATTACATTACATTACAATATATTACATTATGTTATTAAATATATTGTCAATATATGTCCAGTCAATAATTGTCAGCAGTGATGCAGTGCAAGCATGACATCCCTGCTTAAACTGCTTCTCCAGTTTAAACCAGTAGCAACTTTCAAATGCATATTAAAGATAATTCTATGAAGAATCTGTTGTAACAGTTGGGATAAATAAGGTGTGAATAAGCATTGTTAAATCTAACATGATCATAATAGTATCCTAAAGTTCATAATAAAAGTTCATAGTAGTATCCTAAGCTTAATTGTGCAAATGTTTTCTTTGTGAACGAAGAAGACAAACGGTTGCCAAGATTTTGTCCTTGTGACATGCTCCAACATTGGAGCCCAAGTTGAGACGAATCTGATCAATTTTGTTCATAAAGGAGGATGCACATTTTTTTTATGGCAAGCCACTAGATGTTCCTTTCTTCTTTGTTCTTGATGAAGATGCTGCAGCTGTTTTATGAAGATACAGTAAAGGCATAAAAGAAAGCTTCTATGCTGCCTTTTCCCGCATGCAGTAGAATAGCAATCCAAAGAGTAGGTCCTACTCAGATAGGTCCTACTCAATTTGATTTGTCCTGACTTTGTTCTCCAGCAAATATCCCATCCAGTTCATCACTTTCAGCTCACTAGAAAAGTAAGGGCTGATAGTTTCTGCAAGAGGTGAGAGAGAAAGACAAAAAGAAGATTGTCAATAAGTAGTTTTGTATCCCATTGATCAACCAGGGTATTGATGGTATTGTTAACAGATGAGGTAGAAAATTCCCTAAGTGGATTGAGGAAACTATCCAGTTTTATACGGTTTCTGGGTCAGGCCATCTTGCCAGGTGCTCATTTTACATACCAGGTCTGTACTTTCATACATAATTAAATGCTGGATAATATGTTTAACCAGTAGCTAGCCTAGCAATCAACAGCAGGATTTATGATTATAAGACTCAACATCTCTTACTTTGAAATTTTTGGTTAGGCAGCAAACTGAAAAAGATGTGAGAAATCAATCTGCCTTTTCTTTTTAATGGTCAAACTGCCCTGTCCTGCATCATCACCCGATAATTACTTTTTCATACTTTTCATTACCATCCAGATTGTTCTCCAGATCTCTCTTAATACAAACATAAACATTGCACAATAAAAGGGAGTTTCTTCAACCTCTAGACTCATTCTTTAGCCCCAAATTAAAAAGATATATCTGACAGTTGGACATTACAATATATTAAGAATAGAGTGCCAAATCTTATTTTCTGTGATTTTTGCTGTGTTTGTTAATTAAAGTGTACCCACTCTTTCTTTACAAATGGAAAAGCTTTGAAAGCAACTTATTTGCTAAATAAGATGACTTTAGGCCATCCTTACAACAGAAAATAGATGATGACTCAAAAGGAAGAAGGGACTAAATAATAAGAAAATATAGAAGATATATTTAAGAATTAACAGAGTTTTATAATGACAATGAAATGGAAACCAGTGGAACTGTATTATTAACTAAGTTGAAGAAACAATCCTCCTTTTCATGCTTTCCACTGCTTAATCTTTATTGAATTGATAACATACCAGCATACTTCTAGTTGTTGCTGAGAACATTTGATATGTAATAATTTATTTAATGTGCACCAGTAAAACCATTTTGCTGTGTGTTGCATATCCAGTCCAGTGGCATCAAATGGGAAGGAAATGTAGGGAATTATGCACCAGAATAAGTGTTATTGTCTATATTATAGCTGCTTATCTCACTTCTGGAATGTTTGTTGTTGTTAAAACTATTCCATCTTATAATCTAAATTGTTTCTCTAAATATAATGACCCAAGCCTAACTTTTATTTTAAATAATAAATCATGCTTGTAGGTATTTCAGTGAAGCGCTACTGGTCAGGCTAAAAATCAGGAGACTGCAAGTTTTACTCCCACCTTTGGCACAAAGCCAACTGGGCGACCTTGGGCTACTCACTTTCTCTCAGCACTAGGAAAAAGGTAGTGGCAAAGCACTTCTGAAAAACCCTCCCAAGAAAACTGCAGAGACTTGTCCAGGTAGTTTCCAAGAATCGGACACCATTGAATGGAAGGCAAAAAAAGTATCTGGATAGAGTTTCCATCATAGTACTAGTATCAATGCCATTACTGTAGCTAACACTACTTGAGAAGAATAAAATTAAATTATAATCATGTTCAGTATAAGCTAATCAGTACATATTTGGTCATTGTTGGCTATCTGATTTAAACTTCTGGCCTATTTGCACAAACCTCTTACCATGCTTCCAGAACTGAATCATCCAGGTGACACTCCTCTGGGCAAAGATTTGACTACCTCGTTTTGGGGAGCAAAGTGCAGCATGTGAATAACTTTGGAATAACTCCCAATCCACCATTAAAAGATAAAAGAAAATTCAATGTGCAGCCAATTTCCTTTCTAAATAAAACCAGGTTAGTGGATGCTGGCAGACTATTAACAAGAATAGAGTGCTCATTTGAATAACTCAGACTAAAACAAGCTTACTGAAATGCTTGCAGGAATTTGTCTTTATTGGCTTAGATAATTAACATGGCCATTTTTTTCCTTTGTTACTGTAACTTATCAAAATGTCTTTGTTGGCAGGTAAGATTATTTGCATTGAACGTACCGTACTCTTGCTACAAAAGCCCCTTTTGTGTAGGGCTGCTGGTGCTGACATCACTGAACTGACTGGTCCTGTCAAACTAGATTATCTGGATTCTACTACTCAAATCAATTCTATTTGTACTGTAAGAGGTTTGTAACTATATTTTTTGTTATTTGAAATCTTAATACTAACTGTTCTTTTGCCTGTTTTCCAAGAGTGTATGACAAATCTTTTTTCTTGTTTCTTGTTACTTTAATTAATAATTTCCATTTGAAAAAGTTATAGTTGACACGTCTAATGCAGTAGCAGATTATTAAAATGGCAATGATAGTTTTTGTAATAGTTGTTCTGTTGGCATTTTATGGGTGTCATTATATTGGATAGTGACCTCACAAATGATCCCACTCTGCAGAGGCTTGGGTAACTCCATTTATATAATGGGATGGTTGCAAGGATAAATTGGGAGGTGCTTACATGTATCACCTTGAGAACCTGGGAAGAAAATGTGGATATAAGCCCTGCTTTGGCTTACATTTCTTATTTGTCTGGTCTTTCATCATGATTGAAGGTGTTTTTTAAAGGTGTTTTAAGATGTTTTTTTCATTGTAAAGCCTAAACTGTACATAAAACAAAATATATACACATTGCTTTTCTCACAACCCTGAATTAATTAAATTACATATTCCTGCACTGATGTCTAGTACAGGTAGTCTTCAACTTACAACTAATCATTTAGTGATGGTTCAAAGTTATAACCGCACTGAAAAAGTGACTTATATTTATTTTCATACGTACAAGCATTGTTTTTCACACAATTGCAGCATCTCCATGGCGACATGATCAAAATTCAGATGTTCGGTGACTGACTCCTTTTCCTAAATTCTGACAAGCAAAGTCAATGGGGAAGTGAGATTCACTTAACAATTGTGTTATTGACTTAACTGCAGTGATTCATTTAACAACTGTAGCAAGAAACGTTCTGAAGTGGGTCAAAATTCATTAAACAAATGTCTTACTTAGGAACAGAATTTTTGGTCAATTGTGGTTGTAAGTCAAGGACTACCTGTGTATAGGATTGTTGCCAGTCGTGATTTTCCTAATAATTTCATTTATCAAAAGACAAGCGTGTTACACAACCCTTCAGGGCTTTCTGGGCAATTTGCCATTGACACTGTAGGATTGACAATTGTAATCCATTTATTTGCAGGTGTTTTAAGATTACTCATTTATATGTTTAGTTTGCAAACATTAATGTTTATTGCTTGGCTCAGCAAACTGCTATTGTTCTAAATCTTTTTAGTAGCCTTCCCATAAAATACCCATCTTGCTTGATTTATAACACTAAACAACAATGCTTACTAGTGATCCAAATATCTGACTGACCTTCAATTCTTTAATGTTTCTAGTCACGTATATGACTTGGGAGAACATACTTGAATCTCAGTTACCTGGATATAAATAAAGAATAATTCCTGGTGTTAAACCAGAGTAAATGCTTTTTAAAATCTCTGACATGTCTGGGTTTGCTTCAGATTAAAGTAATAGCAATCTTTAGGCAAGTGTATCAGAACTTCATAAAATGAGACATGAAGATCCTTTTGTTCAAATGACTTCTCTGTAGGATGGGACAAATAGCAATAGAAATTATATACTGCTTCGTAGTGCTTTACAGCCCTCTCTAAGCAGTTTACAGAGTCAGCATATTGCCCGCAACAATCTGGGTCCTCATTTTACTGACCTTGGAAGGATGGAAAGCTGAGTCAACCATGAGCCAGTGAGAATTGAACTGCTGGCAGATGGCAGGATTAGCCAGCAATACTGTATTCTCTAATCACTGTGCCATCACAGCTCATCAATTTATGGAATAAATTTAGAAAATAATCCATGAACTATAATGCCCCTTTTTATCCATATCAGAAAACTGTTTAATAGCTCTAGACAAACCAGGATATTTAATCATCATTTAAATTTGACTTCATGCCCTTTATTTTCTGGTTGAAAGAAGGTCTGGTTTTACCATGAAGGCAGAAACTAAGGGAGGCAGCATTTGCCGGGCAAAAAATATTAATTATTACTTTATTAAATTGGCTATATAATCACACAAACATTGTGTTTGAAAACATTTCTTCTTTGATATGAAAAGAGAGAAATTAGAAAAATAAAAAACATAGGTTACAGCTTTTTTAATATTCAGGAGAGCAAATAGGATTGGATTACAATTCTGAAATCAATGGAAATCTAAATATTGCTAATTATATTTATAAAAAGAAGAAAGGGTATTTCCAAACAGACTTGATTGTTAAAGGTGTTCAAAGGCAAAGTACACTAAATTTTGCAAATTATTTTACCTTTTTTTCAGGTACTGTAGGTGGTGTTAATGAGAAAACTGCTTTCTCTTGGCCTATATGTAATAGATGTGGCAATGAAAAATTAGATCAGCATCCACAAGACAAGTAAGAATATGTTAGATTAACTAGCATATTGATAATCCAGTAGGTCAGGGGTGTCAAGCTCACGTTGTCGTCACATGACATATTGCAATTTTTTCCCCTTTGCTAAAATGGAGGTGGGGGTGGTCAGCACATGATGCATCCGGCCCGCAGATTTGACATCCTGCAATAAGTATTCACATACAAAGTCTTACTTCAGACCAAAAATAGATAGAGGCACAGGATACAAATTGCCCAAGATAACACTGAAGATTTTTTATTTCATAACTATTCCATCTCTGTATACCTTTCGGTGATGAACCTCAACACCGAAAGGTATACAGAGATGGAATAGTTATGGAATAAAAATTTTTCAATGTTATCTTGGGCAATTTGTATCCTGTGCCTCTATCTATTTTTGGTCCAGATTTTATAGCAACATTGTCTAATTTCATCTAGAGGTAGAAACGTATTATCAACAAAAAAAATTAAATGACATATTTCATACATCAAACAATCTCTGATTTCTTTCTTCTATTTCCTTTGACTTTATACCAGTAGTAGCATAACATATCAATACAGGAAGGGAAAAACTGTGATTCTCAAAAAGAACAAATCTTTGGAAATCATGTAAATTGGCAAAGTTCAAGTTTTATAGCCCTGGATAAACCTATCACCCAGGAATTTATCCAACTCCTTAAATCCATGCATGGTAGTTGTCATCATCTTGTCTTATATTAGTGATTTGAGAAGTAGGAGAACGTCATGCCATGCATACTCAACCATGTCCCTTTCATTTGTCTTTTTCCTAAGCTAAAGGGTCCATTTTTTTCTAGTTTTTTTTGTCATAAGAAAAGCGTTGGAGCCTTCTGTTCATTTACTTTGTCCTCTTCCAAATCTTTTCCGGTTCTATCTTTTTCCATATATGGCAACCAGGATCGTGTATGGTGTTTGAGATGTATTATAGATTTATATATGAATGTTATGTAGGTACTTGTATTTCTAGTCTTTGTTAATGAACCTAGCATGGAATTTTGTCTTTTTCCCAGCTGCCATACACTGAGCTGAAATCTGCATTAAATTACAGATGACCCAATATCTTTTTTCCTAGTTGGGTATACAGGCAGTTCAAATCTCATTAGTATTTATATAAAATGGAGAAGGTGTATGTGTTCCAGAAGGTATCCATTTACACACATTTAAATTGAACTGCAGTTGCTATTTGTTTGATCATTTTCCAGTTTAAAGAAATTTAATTGTAAAAAAAGGTTAAAGAGAACCAGTTTGATGTAGCAATTAGAGTGCTGTCCTAAGAAATCAGGAGACTGTGAATGCTAGTTTTACCTCAGGTATGAAAGTTGGCTGGGTGACTGTGATCCAGTCAGTCTATCTCAGCCCAACTTCTCTCACAGGGTAGTTATTTGGGGAAAATAGGAGTATTATGTATATTCCACACTTTAACTTATGTATAAAGTAATAAAAGTGGCAAAAAAACCTTAAAAATGAAAAAATAAAAATCATCCTTGAGCACTTCACAGTTATTTTGAACAGTTTGGTATCATCCACAAACTTGATCAGATCACTGCTTACTTATCCCTAAATCAACATCATTTATCAACAAGTTGGAAAAAACCTAATTATCAGTTCTTGAGGGATGCCAATTCCTACTTCTTCCATTGAGAAAATAGTGCCTTTATTTCAGCTCTTAGTTTTCTGTTTTGTTTAACCATTTAGCAATTCATTAAAATACTCCTCTATTCCATTACACTTCCTTAAGATCCTTTGATGAGGAGCCTTGTATTCTTTAGTTTCAAACAGATTGACAATGTCAGCAGGTCACCTCTATCCTCATGCCTGTTGACACTCTGAAAACCTCTAGAAAGATTGGTGAAAAAAGATATACTTTTTTTACTGCAAAAAACATACTTATTTTATTTCAGCAAAGCTTGTTCCTCAATGCTCTTAATATGGAATGAGAGCAACTCTATTTATCACTCACCAGTTTGATAAGAGGGAGTGACTGACAGACACAGAGAGAGACAGAAGGGGAGGGAGGGAAAGACAGAGAGACAGACAGAGACAGAGAGAAAGAGAGGGAGGGAGAGAGATGGAGAGAGACACAGATAGAGAATGACACCGGGAGGGATTGAATCGGAGACAGATGGGGAAAGAGGGAGAGACAGACATACAGAGAGAGGGAGGGAGGGAGAGAATCAGAGAGAGTGACACACACAGAGACAGGGAGAGACAGAGAGAGGGAGGGAGAGACAGATAGATAGAGACTGATTAAGTGAGTGAGAGACAGACACACACACACACACACAGAGTGACAGAGAGAAAGAGAGAAAGAGAAAGAAAGAAAGAGAAAGAGTAAGAGAGAGAGAGAGAAAGAAAGAGAAAGAGAAAGAAAGAGAGAGAAATGGAAAGAGAGAGAGAGGAAGAAAGAGAGAGAAATGGAGAGAGAGAGAGAGGAAGAAAGAGAGACAGAAAGAAAGAGAAAAAGAGAGAGAGAAAGAGCGAGAGAAATGGAGAGAGAGAGAGGAAGAAAGAGAGAGAGAAAGAGGTAGGTAAGTTTTTTTAAAATTTATTTTCAATACATTGTGAAAACTCAACTGTCAGTTGATCTTAATGTTATGAAATGAAAAGTATGTCATTTGCAATTAACTTGGCATAAAATAATGTATTTGCATTTAATTGTAATAGTTCAAAGAATGTTCGGAAAAATGTTCGGCCCTCCACCATGTTCACTTCATCCAATCTGGCCCTCTTTGAAAAAAGTTTGGACACCACTGGTCTAAAGTGTGCACGCGTGCCCCAATCCCCAAAATGCAATGCGAGTTCCCCCTGTGCATGCGCCCCTCCCCCCTCCTCGTTTTGGCTTCCAGGTTGGTACAGGAGGCTTTTCAGGGCCAAAACGGGGCACGGGGGTGGCCTTGCACATCCTGTTTTCACTTCCATGTTGCTGCAGGCAGCAGAAATGGAATAGAAAGTTAGGGCATGCTGGGGAAGGGGACCTGTGGAGATCAGGGAAAGCACAGGTGGCAAAAGGTAGAGTGCGCTGGGGGGGAACCTACAGAGATTGGGAAAGGCCCTGCCCTTCCGTGCATGCATGGCAGAGACCTGAAGACCAGCTGGCCAGTGGGAGGTGCATGTGCATGTGTGGTGGAGGTGGGCTGGGGCAATGGCTAGTGTGCCCACAGAGAAGGCTCTGTGTACCACCTGTGGCACACGTGCCATAGGTTCGCCATCCCAGGACTATAGCATAGTGCATCAATTGTCCAACGATACATTATATATTGACTTTTAAGTAATTTTTGATTTAGCAGCTAAGAGTAAATAGTACAATAAGTACTCTTTTTAAATTTAGAGTTAGCACCCTAAAAGTATTCAATATATGTAAACCTAATTTTGATGTGTTATCTATGTTTTTAGTTATTATTCTGACTTCTTCAAATACTTCCTTTCTAGAATATCTTAATTTATTACCTTAATTTGTTTATATTATTCTGATTTCTCCCAGAAAAGTAAAAAACTATCCAGTATCTGTTCTTCATCTAGATATTGGCATCTGCCCTATTCTAAATTTGATTGTAGGCTTTTCCTCAGACGTAAATGTAAAAGTTGCCGTGCATCTTTTTTGAAGTCATGTAACAATTCCTCTTTCATTCAGATTTAGCTTGTCCTAAAAATTTGCCTGATAACCAGTAAATCTAAATATCTTGCACAAGCTTGACCAAATATGGGGACCACTGTGCTCTGTCTTTGTAGTTGATTTTCTGTGTGGAAGAAATAGCATTTCTCACAATACTATCTTGGCAGTCCTGGACTTTAGTCATCTACCTAGCAGCTTAAATTAGTTCCAGGGTGGTTTACTTAGTTTTTTAATGTTGTTAATGCTAATGTAGACTGTGGCTACTACTTTTACCGCAATATTATCCACATGTGCATGACAAACCCAATTCATCTCATCCACAATCAAAAGTCATCTTCTTATTATCATAGATAATAATTGGGCTCATTGCCTACAGAAAATATATTATGCCATCCTTAACTCTTGTTCTCCCTGACCATAAGGGAGCTGTCATTCTGGGAGTAGGACAAAGTTGTCATACCCCAGGAAGTTTCATCCACATACTTTCATGGCTGTCTAATATCTGCAGTGGTTTCAAGAAAACAGATTAGCTTCATGAGAGCCAGGAATGCAGGGATGAATCATGACTTGTACTTAGCTGGCTGGTACTTATACATTTAACTCTCTATGGAGTAAACTGTAAAATATCTTCCCCATTGGCTTTCTATCTTCACCCTACTTACTGTTAATAACTTGGATTCCTTTTTCTTTTAACAACTGTTTTATCCTTTGTTACACTTTTACAGAGTCTGTAAGCCTGTTTTCCTCATGTTATTTCTAAATTCATCTTGCTACTTAGCTTTGAAAGTGGGAGGTCAGTATGTGCTTCATCCCCCTTTTAATTTTGTCATAAAATTCTCCAATTCCTATTAATTTGTTCTGCTTCCAAGCTTCCAAGTATTTCTCCTCTTTGGAAAGACTCCTGGCTGGCACTTCTGATTGGCTAAGGAATGCTACAAAGCCAATAGCTAATCTCTTGATCAGTGACTTAGCTGTAATCCCCTCCTCTCAGTCCATGTGCTCAGAGTGCAAGTAAACACATACCCAGCCAGCAAGGGGGAGTGGGGGATCAATCTTACTAAAGACCCTTTCTTACAAATAGTTGATTAGCTCTCCATTTCACTAGCTTCCTTACAAAACTGTTTCTGTCTTGGTGATGAACTGCCAACTGGAAGGGTTATAAACTCATAAAGAGTGCAAAGAAAGTAAATATAAATTATATTATTTCCCCTCCAGCATTTATTTTTTCTTAGTCATTCAATAAAGTTGATTATTATTAAAGTAGTAGTAGTTACAATAGTAGCAACATTCTTATTTCCTGGACACTTATATAGAACATAGTACACATGTGTGAGTGTTTGTGCCAATATCATGAGCTACACCTGATAAGAATAGTTCTAACTTCATTAAGTTTTGCAAAAAAGAAGTCTTTTAAGGGAAAACAAAAATTTCTACTTTATGAAACTATAGTTTGTTGTCACAGAATGTCTTTTTAAAAATTAAATGATTTAGGGAATAGGTTTTGTGAATGGTTCTTGACAGTCACAGAATAGAGATTCAGACTTAAATCTTACTGAAAACACAATGTCTCATCATAATTTTGGGGGTTCAGTCTATTCTCCTTGGCACCTTAATGAAAGCGATGGAGATAGATTCTAAGAGACCAACTGCACTAGAGTCCTTTTGTCTTTCAACGGTTCTCTTTCAATTGGTCAATACTAGAATTACTATGTAATTATGATTATGTACTATTACGTCAGGTCTGACTCTTAGTAACTTCACAGTTTTCCCCCCAAAAAAAGCCTTCCCTAACCCTGGTCCTTCTGATTTTCCAGCATAGCACCCACTACTGCTCCAATTGAATCCATCCACCTTGTTTCTGTTCATCCAATTTTCTCTTCTACCTTCCCAGTATTATGGACTTCTATAAATGTTTGCATAACATACCCAAATATAATAATTATAGCTAGAAAATCCTGTATAAAGGTTCAAGATCACACCATGGAAACTTTCTTCTTCTGCACTTAGCTTGATTTGGATCTTGCATGCAGTTATGAGCAGATCATGTTTTATTTCACGGTTAGCTCCTGGCCATATCTTTGTTCTTATAACTAAGCAATTCCATCACCTTGTAAGAATAATACAGTCAAATTGATTTCTCTGTATTTCATCTAAGTTATGTCCATTATAGATAGATATTATAGAAATCACTGGATTGACTGAAATTGTTAAATTATTCTGTTTTTATTTCTTAGGGCCTAAAATTCAATTATGTTTTCCTCAATATTTCCAACATGCCAATCTCCAACCACAAACAGCTTGCTTAAATATTCTGTTAATTTCAAATTGAACTTGACCATAAACCGTATCAATCTCTTCCTCTTCTGCAGGAGTGCTTAAAATATAACATGGATAACTATCATATTAAAAAAAAATCTCTTCACAATGTCTAATAGCATTATTGCAAAATTGATTGTATTCTATCCAAGTAGTATCTTTGCGATAGCCTTCATGACAATGAAAGCAATGCTGTTCTTTCCTTGGTTTTGATGTCCTGAGTTACAGTAAAAAAAATATTGTATATCTTGTAAGAATATGATGTATCAGTTTGGTTTTCTTCTCCTAATCCCTTTTTCCTTTTCCTTTTTGCCTCTTAATTCAGAAATCATCAGTTTTCACAAGGAAAGGCACATTATACAAATGTAATAAATAAATTAGCTCCTAAAGAAAGAAGAGTCTTACAAGATTTTGGCATTTTCATTGAGGTCTTGTAATAATTATGAGATTCTCATTTTCACTAACTTTTAAAATTTCACTTGAATTTTAATGCCAGGATATTATGGACACTGCTGATACTGTAGACTTGTGTATAGTAAAGGTTTATTGTATCATATAGAAACTATAGATCATATAGAAACTGTACTGGGAATTTTTTTTAGCCAAAAAATAGGATAGCGTTTTAAAAATAAGCTAGTACAAACTTTCTAAATGTATAGTTGATTGTTAATAAGCAGGGGATTAGCAGAGCAGGATCGGTAATATTATGTATTTTACTGTTTTCACATCCTTTAATTCTGCCAGATGTACATTATATGCTCCTTTCCAAGCCAGTTTTTTTAAACAAAATCTCCTTGCAATCTTTTGAAGAGTTTTCAGAAATGGTTAAATGGTCGTTTTATCAAAACAACTGATAAGTTGTAAAAGGTTAAGATCTTCACTTACTTGTTTTTCCTAGTATTGACACTGGACCATAAAGTTGAGACTCTCGTGCTCTTCATTATCTTATATCTCATCTCTTACAGGATTGTTGCACATTAAATCAAGGAAGTTGGGAATATTTGAACAATGTATGTTGTAGCTTACAATGCAAAATGAAGAAGTCTAGGAGCACACTTTGACATGGAAATTTGGGGATAGATATAAATGGCTTGCTCTCATGTATTTCAGAGGGTTACCCTACTGCAGCCATTGCTGTGAAGTTGTAGCTTCACCAGTTTTCAAGATGCATCTGGAAGTCTTTTTGAATTGCCAGTCCCAATCAAAATCCACAGTAAAAATCAAGGTATTACAAGTACAATATTGTTCTCATTCAGTATTTTATTATCCACTCTAGGTGAAGAAAGATATCTATTTTTATACTTCCACCTACCTGTGTTTGATACCACAGTTATGTTTCCCAGAGCACAGAGACCAGGTGTAAAGCAAGCAAGCAAATAGGCAAACAAATATTCTAGATAATTTGTGGTAGAATTAAATACAGATTACTATGTGTAAGGTCTTGACCAAGAACTTTTTTTCTATGAAATTAGATAACAGCTACTAATAAAATACTTAGATCTTAGGGATACAAACTTAGTACATTATTGTTTTCATAATTATAATACTTTATTCTTTCTCTGTTACAACAGCTATTACAGAAGTCTATTTCTTCACTTCTAGAATCAGCAACCATGGATGATGGGGTATGTGCACTTAAAATAATTCAAGTTCTTATGACAGTTGTCAAGTTCTTATCTCCCTTCCCAACTTGGTGCCTTTTAGATATTAGTCCTCAACCTCCACCATTTTCAGCTAGAGTTCATAAAGATGCAGATTCTGGATAACCTGTTCCACATGTAATGTTTTGGCTATATTGGCAAATGAATGTTTATGTTTATTTAATTTATATACTGCCCTTCTCCCTCTTGGGACTCAGGGCGGTGAACAGCCACAATAAAAAGAAGAGATACAAAAGTTAAAACAGCAGATTAATAAATATTAAATAGTTTGGCCTCTTAATTATAACACCCAATACTAAAAACCCAATTAAAAGACTATGATTATGAATAAAAATATAATTATCAAGTGGGTGATCTCTTGATCTAATGCTCTATTGAAATTACTGGAATACTTTTGTAGAAAATTTGGCTTTCAGTTAAGTGGTTCAGGGAAATTTTTATTTGAATTTCTTTAATAAAATTATTTCCCATAACTGTGTGGATTACATGGGTTTGGAGCAGTAAAAAAGCAAATAAGGAAAAAAAGCCCTTAAGAATTTTCTTTACTGAAGAGTGTTCAGCGGTATGTTGGCTAGGACAAAATGTACAAGATTATTTGTTTCAATGACTGTGCTTTATCATTGCAGAGTTATGAAGTAACGAGTGTACTGAGGAAAGAGGTGGGGTTTTTGAATTGTTATGTCCAATCTATAACCAGCCACCCTTCTAGTTGTATTGGATTGGAAGAAATTGTTCTCTTGGAGGCCTGAAAGAACTGAAGGGAATATTGTCAGCTTCTGTCTATGGTTTTTGTAACATATTTGTAACTCTACTGTTCTATGCTGCTTTTGAAACAAAACTCTAGTACCTTTTTTTAAAACACATGAACCATGGACAAATCTCAATTCAAGTGCAATTGTCATTTCAATGAGGAGTTAAATGCATATTCCTAAATCTTTTCTCATGAAATTAATGGAATTCACACACACACAGATGCCTGGTCCTCATATCATAGCACTCAAAGGAAGCCTATTTTTTCCCCAGCAGTTTTGTTTTGTTTGTTCTGGAGTTCAGGGTTTGAAATATTTTTTGACTAAATGTTAAATGTGAATATTTGAAAGGTTTTGAAATTAACTTCCAAGTTGTTAATTTAGAGATACATTTTCTTAATTGACTCACATATAAATACTATTCAGGAATTCATGTAGGATAAGTGTTCAGATACAGTATGTCCAATCTGACGTACCATGTATTTATCATTACAATTAACTATTATGAAAGAAGAGTACATGTGAACACAGGCATTTGCACATCAATAATCATTATTTAAATAAGGAATTATTTATAACTTGTATTTTTAAACCTTTCTATAAAATAGATTAATTCATTGTAATTAAAATACCTTCTACTTATACATTTTGATTTGTGGATGAAATTATTTGATACTGAAACACTGCAATCATTTCGTATCGGATTCAAATTTCCTGTAATTTCTTTTAGACAGAACTTGGCATGTGTGGGATTTCCTGTTATTTGCATAAAATATTCCCATACTTAGCAGCTGGATCTGGATTTTTGTGTTTAGATGTAGTTGTGAGGACAGATGTGGGGAAGGGACATAGAGGGATCTGGAATCCTATATTGTAGACTTTCTAATATATATATTACATGTATATATTCACGCTGTTAATTTCTCAAAATAATGGCTCCATTGATTCTAGCTAATTGTATTTGTGGGTGACTAGGTGACAGTTAGCCAAGGGAAATAAATTTAGGTGCTGTAGAGAACAAAATGTTTTCTGTTGAGGACACCCTAATAGACAGAAAGATAGAGAATGAAGTTTAAATCAATCATGGTGCTGTGAGCTTAAAATTTTTGTTGCTAAGTGAGGCAGTTAAGTGAATTTTGTCCTATTTTACAACTTTTCTTCCCATTAAGAATCACTGTAGTTATTCACTGTAGTTAATCACTGTAGTTATTAAGTGAATCTGGCTTCCCCATTGACTTTACTTGCAGGGTCGCAAAAGGTGATCATTTGACTGGGATACACTCACAAATATGAGTCAGTTGTCAAGTACACAAATTTTAATCACATGACCATGGGGATGCTGCAAGTTTTAAATGTGAAAAATGGCCGTAAGTCACTTTTCAGTGCTGTTGTAACTTCAAAGTCACTAAACAAATGGTTGCAAGTTGAGGACTACCTGAAGTGTGTACAGATAGTCCTCCACTTACAACCATTCACTTAGTGACCTTTCAAAGTTATAACAGCATTGAAAAAAAGTGACTTATGGCTATTTTCATATGTACAAACCCTGCAGCATAAATTCAGGGACTTGAAAACTGGCATGTATTTTTAACAGTTGTGCTGTTCTGGAGCCAGATTCGCTTAATGACTGCATGATTCACTTAACTGCAATGATTTGCTTAACTGAGACAAAAAGGTCATAAAATGGAGCAGAAGTCACTTAACTACCTTGTTTAGCAACAGAAATATTGGCTTCAGTTGTGGTCTTGGGTCAAGGACTACCTGTATTTTGAACTTTGTAGGCAGCTTTGGAAGCCATGGCTGTTATGCCTTCTCTTTGTATCTTGCTGCAGAAGAAAATACACGTGATATACTATATGCAAAGTTTCATGTAATCTTACAAAGGATTTCTAAAACCTTTTCTTAAGCGTGTAAATCAGACCAGTGGAATTATCTTGTAACATCACCGTTCCAAATCTAGTCCTTTTCTCATGCACTTTTTTTTAGAAATAGACCAACGCGTTTTGCAAATAAGGCAAAGTAACCTTTGTTTTTTCCTGTGGAAAAAATCCTTAGGATAATTTTTGAAGCTTTGTTCTCACAGTTGATCTTTTTCTACCAGTTGGAATAATTTTCCAGTGCTAATTACTTACTCTATTTAGATTTTTTTCTCAGCCTGTTAATTTCTTGCCTAAACCCAATTTATTATTGCATTGCAATTTCACAATACTGTGCATTAACCTAACTATGGCATTTGGCTCAAAATATTTTGTGTAAATACTATGTCCTTTTACAGGTAAATTTCTTATTACCTGATGATTTTTATGAATATGAATGGAATTTTTACTTATGGAAGTAGAGGTCTTCTTAACAGTCTGAAGTAACACATTCACTGAGGTGTGTGGGACCCTCCTTTAGGTGGTTGAATCCTATATGAAGCTAACTATGACCAGGAGTGAATCATACATTTTTTACTAACTATTCAATCACAGCACCTATGTATCTTCTGCTTGGATATGTATTTTTAAAAGCATTCAATAACTATGTAATCTACATTTAAATGCCCTTGAGGAAATACTAACTGTGGCACTTTATCATTCCTCTGGATGGTACACTACTTTTTGCTGCATTCCCTCAGTACATGTTCACATCACAACAAATACGAAGTCAGGTACATTTCAATGGATTTTTATTTTTAGAAATGCTGTAAAAATTTTATATAAAAGTTTGAGCATGCTCAGTCTACTTTTTCCTCATACTATTTGTAATAAAAAGTGTTTGAAAAGTCTGAAAAATCATTGTTTCTTACAAAGTACCATAGCTGCATCAACAATAGGAGAGGGGAAAGGGAGGATGATCATTATAAAAATAATTTAGGAGGAAAGACATTTAGCTTCTCTTTCGCTTTAAAAAACAACTTTTTGGCAAGTTTTGTGGTTAAAAAGACCCAAGCTTAGCTCATTCAAAAAAAAAAAAAAAAGCCAAAACACACGCACGCACACAGGTTATCCCCCCCACTCCGGTGTAGTTCAGTCCGGCCTTCCAGGCTAGGTTTCTTGCTGGAGGGAAGAGGCGAGGCGAGGAGCGCCTTCCCCCTCCCCCCGCGCACCTTTGGCACAGTCCCCGGGGCAGCCCGAGTCTTCTAGCCTGGCCCTCCCTCCCCCTCCCCCCGCAGCCCCCGCTGCAGTTTGTGCGACTCGCGCTGAGGTATTCATGAAGAAGTTCAAAGTCTCTCGCCTGCGGGCGGCCGTGGTGGCGTTGCCTGCAGCCCGTTACCGGCAGTCCGTGGCCGAGGAGGGCTGCAGGAAAGAGGCGTTGGGCAACTGCTTGAAGAAGTGTCGGAGGCTGGTTAAGTCCCGGCTGAGTTGCTCAATCTTCTTGTGCAGCCTGTCGTTCTCGGCGGAGAGCTCGACCAGTTTCTGCTGCATCTCTTGGTTGCGGCGCTTGGCTTTGTCGCGGCTCTTGCGCACCGCAATGTTGTTGCGCTCCCGCCGCTGCCGGTACTCCGGGCTGAACCTGTCCACGCCCTTTTTGCCCGACCGCTCTTTGCACCCCGACGACGACGAAGCCGAAGAGCGGCTGCTGTAACTGGACGGCGAGGCGCTGCCCGGGGGCTCGGGGGAGGTGGGCGGCGTGGGCTGCCCGCTCAAGTTGACAATTGTTTGGGCACAAGTAGCAATCTGGGAGGGCAACAGAGAGCCCGGTGCCTCCTCGCCCCACTCTGGCTCTTGCTTGACGGCGCCCCGGAGCGGGCCGGGGAGGACGCTGGCGTGCAGCAGGCTGGCCAAGGCGCTCCCTCCGGACGCTGGCGGGGGCGGCGGCGCCTGGGGCGGCGGCAGGTAATCCCCGTAGCCCCCGCTGCGCTCGCCGCCCTTGTGGTTGTTGTTGAAGAGGTCGGCGAAGAGCTCGTCGTTGCACAGCTCCAAGTTGGGCACGGCCGCCATGGAGTCAATGTAGGAGCTGAAGTCGATGGCGCTCTCGTCCTCGTACATGGCCGGCGCGGCGGCACTCAGCTCCGCCAGGTCGCGGCTGCCGCTGCTCGGAGCCGAGCACATCCCGCCGGACTCCTCGCTCGCCTGGGCGACGCTCACGGCGCTCGCCTTGCAAGAAGGACTCAGACCGCCGCTGCCTTCGCCCGCCTTAGCGTCGTAGAAATTGGCGGTATCCAGAGACCAGGTTCTGTAGCACGAAAGCGGGTCCAAGGGGTCCAAGGTGGCGGCGCTCATTGCAAACTCTCGGGTCGGCGAGGTAAGCGAGAGAATTCAGGGGGAAGGTGAGAAGCTCAAATGACCGTCGGTGCGGCTCGTTCCTTGACCTGCGGCCTCCCCGGACGTTCCTGGTCCCCCCGGTGCTTCTCGGGCTTTGGCGCCTTCGGACTTGCACGCTGCGCTCCCGACGCTGGAGAGCCCGAGACCGCACACGTGCGTTTGAACAGGAAAACCTGGCGGTGAGGTGTCGCCGCGGCCCTTTATATCGACAGCGCTTCTCGGACCCCACCTCCTTGCCCTTTCTGACGCGGAGGGTGTGGCTGGAGAAGTCCCGGGAGGTGGAGGCAGCGGCTTTGGCTCCGGGCGCCTTTCGGCCTCGCTGCCAACTGGGGGGCGGTTGGAGGAAAGGCAGCTGCTGGGATTGGCTCGCAAAACCCGGACCTCCCCTGCGGCTTTGCCACCTTTGATCAGGACCGGGAAGCCAACCTAGGAGGGGCCTTTAACCCCCACCCCCTCCCATTTCGGGAGATGAAGGTCCTTCTAGTAGCCCGGACGGCGGATCTTCTCAGATAGAAGCCGCCTGCCTTGGCTGAAGCCATGGGAGCGAAAGGGCAGCTCTCTGGCCCATCACTCTCCGCTGGTTCCGGACTTAAAAGGGGTTTCTGGGCTGAGGCAGCGAAGCAACCGGGAAAGGAAGCCCGTCCTAAGAATAACCCGGGCCACTCAGTATAATTTGGAGATAGATCCTTGGCCTTCCGCCCGATGATACTTGGGTTGGCAATACCCCACTCAATTCAGCCCATAAACAAGGAGCCTTTCGTCCACCTAATAATCCGTCCGTGTAGGGGGATGGGGAGGAGGTTGGGGTGTGAGAAATGGAGCGGACGCCGTGAAAAGCCCGATCTTTAACTGTGGCTGCTCTGGGAGGGGGTGGGCGACAGAGGGTGGGGTCGCTTTCTGATAGCCATCCTGCCTGTTTGCTTTTGGATTACAGATAGTCCAGCTCTTGACCTCAGGGAGAAGATTCCCGGCAGCCTTTCTGAGAAGGTGGGGAAAGAGGTTGAGTGCTAGTTTTGCCTGCCCCGTGCTGTGCAAACAGTCCCGTTTTGGTCTTGCTAACGCCCTGCATGTATGGTTTTCTAAGATCTCTGAAATGACCGAGTTGGTCTCCGCTCAAAAGGGCTATCTGAATCTACAGGCTCTACAATTGAACTCCCAGCCAGCATGGAAATACACTAATCAGGACTACATATTTTATTGCTTTGGTGGAATCCATAAACCCACTGATATACATATGTGATCGTTCTAAAACACATCAAACATAGAGCAAGACATGCAACTTGATTTTGAGTGAATTCAAACTCACTTTAAAAGTTAAACGCTTGCCAAATCTTTAGAAAACTAGTTTCTACCATTTTATCAGAAATTGCTAGCTAAGTATGCAAGGGCTGGTTTGACAGAGCATAGCCATGGGATTTTGTTTTGGGATTCCAATGTTTTCTCTACTACTGCTTTTATGTATACTTTTATTTATACTTGCCATAGAAAATATCAATTGGTTATATCTTCATTGTATATTCTCATTTAAATATTGCCCTCTAGTGGCTAAATATTGCCCATACTGTTGTGATCCAGAATACTTTCTCTTGCTTGGATGAGTTTTGCAGAACCATAGGAAATGCTATTGCCATCTCGAGGCAATTTAAAAAATACAAAAAGGGTCTTCCTGTTTTCTCAGTCCTAATCATCAGTTTCATTCTAGTTGTTTGTAAATACAAATATTTGTGCCTATAAATCAGTACTGATTCCTAGCAGCTCTCATGCACACAATAATTAAAATATGAATATTTTTGTTATTTCTTCAAAAAGGGAATTGTTGATTCAATATGATTTAAATACCATTAAGTTAAAAAACAGAAGCCCCAATTCTATTGGTCCATTACAAAAAGTATCAAAATACCAAAGGGTGTGATACTTTTATCAGAATCAATCAAATTAAAGAAAAAGTATGCCCAAAGTGTCTGAAGAAATCAGAGGGTTATCAATAATACATTAGTACAAATTTTTAAACAAAACAGTAAAAGCACTATCTTCCAAACTTCACAACATTTAAATATTTAAAAGCTGATTTTGTAGAAGGCGTGTGTGTATGTGTGATATATGACTATGCTTTCGGATTATGTTATGACAAAAAGTATTAATGTAGTTACTCTTAAAGTCTAGCAGACCGTAAGGAAGAATCTTACAGTGTGAGTGGAACAGATTATTGGGAGCAAAAAACAACAGTATTTACTGCTTAAACACATTGATGTAGAAATTAGTACCTGTCTGCCTAGAGAACCTCTTTGGTTGTTTCTGGACCACGTAGTGTTTCCTTAATTATGCAAGTAAAACCAATTTATAGTCCTAGTTAAGGGTAAGCATGATCTGTATGGGAAAACTAATAATGCTGACGAGAGGATTTTGTATTGCAGCTAATTCTCAGCACTGTCATCAGCCTTATAATTCTTATTGCACTTTCCTTAGTATAAAATATGACCGTACACACTGACTTACAAAGAAGTCTTTTAATCTTTATATTCCTACCCATTCATAAGAGTAGTTTTAAAAAGAACTATAATCTTTTTACTATTCTCATAAAATTAAAATATATAAATAATTATGCAGTTGCAGTGGTATGAGCAAGGCTGGAAAGTGGATCAACAGATAAACAGAATTCATTGGTCCCTTTCCAACAGGAGCTGATTTGTATTAGAAACTGGTTTCTAAATTCTTTTCACCATATGTGCAAGGAAAAGGAGTAACTTCTGTGCCCAGCAGCTGTATTTGTTCTTCTCTTTGCAGCTGCAGGAATTCTCCCAGAATGGGAATTTAAAATTCTCAAGTCTGGATAGCTATTTGAATTATCTTGCTATCATTTACTTGGCACATCCTGAGAACTAATATGATCAGGATTTTTGATGGGTATTGCTGTCACTCTTTTATATTTCTGCTCATTATTCTTTGGTTATCTAGTGCTGATAATTCATTTTTCACTTTATTTAATAAGTTTAAGGTCTGTTCCACTTTCAAACTACACATGGAATTTTGTTTTAGCTTTTATTACTGAATATCCTGAAACCTTTGCTCTGTATGAAGATTTGAAAGCCACTTGATTTTAATGACTGGATATCCCAGAGTAAAGGCAATAAATGCTTGTCATAGTGCAGTGATTAGCTTGATGATTAACCATTCTCTCTGGGTAGAAAATGTACTGTACTGTCAGATGTTGGCTTGATATATACTGTGTTAGGTTTCCCCTCATGCTAATTATTAGCTTATCATTGGCTTTTTATTCCCATTTGATTGCCCAGAAAATTTGATCCTGACATACTAATTTTTATGTAATTTTATATAAAAACATAAAAAGAAATTGAAATTATTTGGATAAACTAACCATGTTTAAAAAAATAAATCCAGGACCAATTGTAATATGGATTACATTATAGTAAAAATTGTAAGGGATCAATTTTTACCAGACTAAATTGATCCTTTATCTGTTATATGTTGCAAACAGGCAATACCAATATATAGAATCTAGATAGGGTAGAATCTAGATCACGTGAGGATAGAATCTAGATCACGTGAAGTGTTAATGCCACTGTATGGTGCCTTGGTAAGGCCACACTTGGAATACTGCATACAGTTTTGGTCGCCACGATGTAGAAAAGACGTGGAGACTCTGGAAAGAGTGCAGAGAAGGGCAACCAAGATGATTAGGGGACTGGAGACTAAGACATATGAAGAACGGCTGCAGGAGCTGGGTATGTCTAGCTTGATGAAGAGAAGGACCAGGGGAGACATGATAGCAGTGTTCCGATATCTCAGAGGGTGCCACAAAGAAGAAGGAATCAAACTATTCTCCAAGGCACCTGGGGGCAGGACAAGAAGCAACGGGTGGAAACTAATCAAGGAGAGAAGCAACTTAGAACTAAGGAGAAATTTCCTGACAGTAAGAACAATTAACCTCTGGAACAGCTTGCCTCCAGAAGTTGTGAATGCCCCAATCCTGGAAGTCTTTAAAAAGATGTTAGATAGCCATTTGTCTGAAATGGTATAAGGTTCCTGCCCACGCAGGGGGTTGGACTAGAAGACCTACAAGGTCCCTTCCAACTCTGCTATTGTATTGTATTGTATATTTTAATCATTTGCTAGAACAACCAACATCTTAAGCATTTCTGAAGCTTGAACTAGACGTTTCTCTGTATATTCACAATTCATCAGTTTGGCACAGCAAGCACATCTATGATAAACTATATTATTAGCAAATTTTGTGAAGAGTTGGGGTGGGGTGATCAATCCTAGATAACTCTTAAACTGATCAGGCAGAAATTACTTCCCCACCAAATCTGGTCATCAGTGGGGATTAGTGTTCTAACACTTCCGTTCATTTAGACCACTGGTAGAAACCTATAGAGCCCAGAAGCCCCAGTCAGCATGGCCAGCATGACAACCTGTCCATCATCAACTTTTGATAACTACAAATTTTCCACCTGAAAGTATTTATATCTCACTTTATGACCTGAATGTTGGTGGTAAATGGAAACCAGGATGTCAAAGAACATAGATGGCTGGACACCATTAAAGCTGACACCAGCCAGAGCATAGAAAAAAATAATAGTAGTGCAAGATTGGAAGTTGTGGAGGGATGGATAACATCATCATTATGGCCTGAAAGACTTTAATAGCAAATGATAGAATCTACCAAAGATAACAATGGGGGGGGGGGGGGGGATTATCAAAATTGATTAAAGCAAACAAAACAAATTCCATGTAGTCTAGGAGGATTTATTTTATAACAATGGAGGCATCACCATACAGAAAAAAACACATGCAATACAGGGCTTAATGTCAATTTTTTCCCCTGTAGCTGCAACTACGATGACATAATATTTAAAGAAAACTAAATTCTCCTTTTGAAAGATTACCAGTACTGATCAGACTTTGGAAAAATGATCTTTAATATACAATACATCTGTCTGACTTTTGGAATATGAACCTATAACAAGAAGCAATTGCCACAGGAATGCTTTACTATGCATGCATTATGATTAAGAACTTGGTTAAATTATAAGCTTAGAACTTTGCCCTTTAAGCCTACAGGTCAAAGTGCTCAGTAACTGAAACACTGGGCAGAAGTACAAATTAATGCCTCCTTTTAAGGCAAGCACCTGAAATACCAAAGCTGCAGCTTTAATTGAGCTTTACCTTATTTATTTTCTTCACAGTGCAATTGCTTTAAAAGTAGAACATATTTATTGATATAAATATAAAAAGAGAAGATTCGTCTCCATGAGAAAACAATTTTAAAAATTCATTATACTTACCAAACAATGCAACCAGGTAGAGAAGGAGATCTGAAGGTAGAGGAACTGCCTTATTCCAAGGACTTACAAAAAGCAGAAAAAGAGGGAGAACTGGATGTATTTTTCCAATATATTTTTATCAGATATGGAAGGGAAAACTACTGGCCAATATTTCTATTAGTCATAAATATGGAGGCTGCATAACTAGATTATATTTTAATGCCCATACACCATTGATTATATGACCTGCTTACATTGGCTTGGAAGATGAGGTTTCACTCTATCCTAAAAGGATGATGGTGTTATCCATTCAGTTGTATCCAACTCTTGACGATTCTATGTTCCAGGTCTCTCCACATCTTCCAATCTTAACCCTAATAAGATCGAATCCAAATAACACCAAAAATGGGGGGAGCGCCTGTCATGCATGCATGCATGCACACTGGGGGGCACCCATTGAATTATGGGTGCAGCACACTGGCGCACTCCCCCCCTGCACTCCCCCCCCCCCTTATGGCAGATGAGCCTAAAAAGGTTCGCCATCGCTGGTATAGGTGGTACCTTGCTCAGTAGTAGAAATTGTGAGAGGGCTCTTGGAGTCCTAGTGGACAACCGTTTAAATATGAGCCAGCAGTGTGCAGCAGCTGCCAAAAAAGCCAACTCTGTTTATGCAGTTCTAGGCTGCATAAACAGAGGGATAGAATCAAGATCCTGTGAAGTGTTAATACCACTTTATAATGCCTTGGTAAGGCCACTTGGAATATTACATTCAGTTTTGGTTGTCATGATGTAGAAAAGATGTGGAGACTCTAAAAAGAGTGCAGAGAAGAGCAACCAAGATGATTAGGGGACTGGAGGCTAAGACATATGAAGAATGGTTGAAGGAACTGGGTATGTCTAATGAAAAGAAGGACTAGGGGAGACATGATAGCAATGTTCCAATATCTCAGGGGTTGCCACAAAGAAGAGGGAGTCAAACTATTCTCCAAGGCACCTGAGGGTGGAACAAGAAGCAATGGGTGGAAACTTAGAACTGAGGAGAAATTTCCTGACAGTTAGAACAATTAACCAGTGGAACAGCTTGCCTCCAGAAGTTGTGAATGCCCCAACATTGGAAGTCTTTAAGATAATACTGGATAGCCATTTGTTTGAAACGGTATAGCGTACCCTGCCTAGGCAGGGGGTTGGACTAGAAGACCTCCAAGGTCCCTTCCAACTCTGCTATTGTATTGTATTGTAATGTTGCTAATAATCATTAATATGTGTGTCAAGGAATGACAGAACTCAGAGTATTCTTTAAATGTATTCAAAGTTTTCTGTACACATTACTGCTTGCTTATAATTATTGAAATGTGACTATACTATATTGTGTCTGACACATCATAATTTAAAACTATTTTTTCTGTTCATGGGAGAAATTTTAAAGAAATTACTCACTTTAGCTACCATATTTATACCCATTGACAGGAAACATGACACTCGTAAAATCAATTCAGTGTATCACAGATTTTATTTAATATCCATTGTTAATATAATAGCTAATTCTTACTAGATTGTTCTAACTTTTTGAGTAATAATTTTGGGTATCCTTTCATTAAGATCAGCAATTTAATGTATACTTTTAAAACGTGTATAATTCAAGGTTTCCTACATTACTTAATTTGAAAATCAGTTTACAGAAATGCCAAGAAATATAAAAAATTCTATTGCTACATTACACTTTGAAATGTATGCTTTAATACTTTTTGGTTATAAAAATAATATCCAGTCCTTTTAGCTTTCATCTCCAGGTCAATTAAACACTGATAAGCCACAACTTTGTCCTTTACATCCAGGGTTCCCATCCTTCCCAAGTTCTGCCAAGGATATTTGGGTCAGTAGCTTGATCAATAAGGCATTTCACTTGTATTTCTTCTGCAAGTCCATCCTGTGGTTCTCTGGCACGGATGTTGGACTGTTTGCTTCCTTGTGCTACAGACATATATTCCTTGAAGGCCTCAGATTTCTCATGGCCAAGACGTAATTCATCACTTTAAAAAAATGTATATAGTACTTAATTGACAAACCACATTTCCCCAATTATATCTTCCTGTTCCACCATCTCTGCTAGACCTGGCATGCAGCTGGCTCAGTCACTTAGGGACTTGCATTTGGCGCACCTGCTTGATTGTGGCACCTGCATTGCATAATATCCTCCCCTCCCTGAGGTTGGGTTGGCACAATGACTCTTGACTTTCTGAAGACCTCCCCTAAGACCTGTTTGTGCCATTGGGCCTCGGGACCTCCAGTAACAGGCAATCTACTAAGATGGCTCCGTTATTATTAACATCCCATAGCCAATTATTTGTTTCAGCTGTATTTTTAATGTTTTAATATTAATATCTGTTATTTGCAAATTTAAATTTTTTTTAATTTGGTTTTACACCACCCAGAGACATTAGTTTTGGAACTGGCTGGCACAGTACACATACTTTATTATATACAGCACCATGGGCTTCACTTAGTCTTATATGTCACTCAGTAATATCTGAAGAGCCTAAGGAATGTAAACAGTTATGAGGCAACGTATGTGTTGAAAACTCGTATTGCTTCACATATTTAAAATACTTAAAGTGAAAGTATGTTCAGTGATGTTTGATTTATGAGAACCCTTACACACAGCTCACAATGCAAACTTCAAGAAACAAGCATTAATGTGTGCACCTTACAAGTGTACAAAACAGCTAAAGGGGTCCTTCCTGGCCTCTGAAAAAGCATATTGTTCTGCTCCATCTTCAGAATAGGTGAGACTAACTATAATTTGATGTTATATAATGGCTCATTTCAAATTTAGAACATTTTTTATAAAGTCAGAAAATTTTCCAAACATTCTATGTACTTTAAATAAATTCATCTTAAAATAGAACATTATATTAAAATTCCTATTTTTCAGGAAACCATTCTTCTATTTGCATTTTTTAATTATAAGTCTATCCAAAAGAGGGCCATTCCATCAAGACTGTGTGTGGGAGGGGCAGGTATGGTGAGAGCCGAGGGCCACATCATGTAAAGGGAGGGCGCACCCGCTGTTTGTGAGCAGTGGCGTGCTCCGGCCCTCATGGCTCCTCTTGTGATCCAGGGGGTTCGGGATCTCAGGGCCTGGGCCTTTGGCTGATGTTGTGCAACGCCAGGTCCGTGGTTAACAAAGCCCCCCTCATTCATGATCTGGTTTTGGAGGGGGGTGCAGACCTGGCGGGTATTATGGAGACCTGGTTGGGCCAAGAGGGGGGGCGGTGCCCCTCGTTGAAATGTGCCCACTGGGTTACCGCGCATTTCACCAGCCACGAGCTCAGGGTTGGGGTGGAGGCTGTTATAAAGGAGGGTCTCGATCACTGTGCCGCAGACAGCCGGCTGTGAGTCTCTATGTGTGAAATGGGGTCATGGGAGGCAGTTGGGCCTGCTGATTGTGTACCTGGCTCCCCCTACGTATCAGCAGCCCTACCCGAGCTTCTCAATGTGATAGCACCCCCAGGCTGTTAATCATGATAACACCCCCAGGCTGTTAATCATGGGGAATTTCAACCTGCCATCGATAGGCGAGACATCTGAGATGGCACGGGAGTTCATGGCCTCCATGACAGCCATGGACCTGACCCAGTTAGTTCATGACCCCACCCACACTGGAGGACACACGCTGGACTTAGTTTTTGTCTCTGGCCAGTGGTTGAGTGATCTTAGTTTAGGGGAAATAGCTGTCGAAACCCTGTCATGGTCAGATCACTCTCTCCTTCGGCTTGGCTTTCCAACCGCTGTACCCCACCGTGGGGAGGCGGAACCGGAAGCAGTGAGATGGTTCTGCCCCAGGCGCCTGATGGATCCTGAGAGGTTCCAGATGGAGCTTGGGCCAATACCTGAGACCCTAACCCACGACTCAACTGAGGACCTAGTGGCCACTTGGAATAGTGCGGCCCCGGGGACCCTGGACCGGGTCGTGCCTTTGCAGCCTCTCACCCAGCGCCGAACCACCTTGGCTCCTTGGTTTTCCGAGGAGCTGAGGGTGATGAAGCATCGGAAGAGATGCCTAGAGAGCGGTTGGAGGGCCACCCGCTCTGAGTCTGACCGGACACTGGTAAGGTCGTATTTAAAGACCTACCTAGTGGTGATAAGAGCGGTGAAAGGTAACTATTTCTCCACTCTTATCGCATCTGCAGATAACCCTCATCTGAGGGTGCAGGATGCCCCCTTGCAAGGTCGTGCGGAGGAATTTGGGTGTTATCTGCAAGATAAAATCGATCAGATTTGGGACGGGTTGGCCTCCGATTGGACTAGTTCAGATAGGCTGACCGAGGCAGGTCTTGAGAATACTATCTGGGAAGAGTTCGATCCTGTGACTCCTGAGGACATGGATAGGATGCTGGGGCGACTGAACGCCACCACGTTTATTGGACCCGTGCCTCTCCTGGTTGGTACTGACCTCCTGGGAGGTTACACGAGGCTGGCTCCAGGGAATTGTCAACGCTTCTTTGAGTGAGGGGTTCTTGCCGGCCGCCTTGAAAGAGGCGGTGGTGAGGCCCCTCCTCAAGAAGCCTTCCCTGGACCTGGCTGTGTTGGCTAACTACCGTCCTGTCTCCAACCTTCGATTTCTTGCGAAGGTTGTTGAGAGTGTGGTGGCGCGGCAGCTCCCTCAGCACCTGGGTGAAGCTGTCTATCTGGACCCGTGCCAGTCCAGCTTCCGGCCTAGGTACAGCACAGAGACGGCATTGGTCACGTTGGTGGATGATCTCTGGAGGGCCCGGGATAGGGGTTGTTCCTCTATCCTGGTCCTGTTAGATCTCTCAGCGGCTTTTGATACCATCGACCATGGTATCATGCTGCGCCGGCTGGAGGGGCTGGGAGTGGGGGGCACCGTCTTACGGTGGTTCTCCTCCTACCTCTCCGACTGGTCGCAATTTGTGTTGGTAGGAGGGCAGAGGTCGACGCCGAGGTACCTCACTTGTGGGGTCCCACAGGGGTCGGTCCCCTCGCCCCTCCTGTTCAACATCTATATGAAGCTGTTGGGCAAGATCATCCATGGTTTCGGGGTAGAGTTCCATCAGTACGCTGACGACACTCAGTTGTACAGCTCTACCCTGGACCACCCGAACGATGCCATGGAAGTGATGTCCCGGTGTCTGGAGGCCGTGCGAGTCTGGATGGGGAGAAACAGGCTCCGACTCAACCCGTCCAAGACTGAGTGGCTGTGGCTTCCAGCATCACGGTATAGCTAGTTGGTGGCATCTATGGCTATTGGGGGTGAGTCATTGGCCCCTACAGAGAGGGCTCGCAACCTGGGCGTCCTCCTGGACTCTCGGCTGTCTCTGGAAGATCATATGACGGCCGTGGCCAGGGGGGCTTTTTATCAGGTTCGCCTGATACGGCAGTTGCGCCCCTTTCTGGATTGTGACACTTTACGCACGGTCACTCAAACCCTCGTCATCTCCCGCCTGGACTATTGCAATGCGCTCTACATGGGGCTTCCCTTGAGGTGCACTTGGAGGCTCCAGTTGGTTCAGAATGCAGCCGCGCGGGGGATTTTGGGAGCATCTAGGCGCTCCCATGTGACACCTCTCCTGCATGAGCTGCACTGGCTGCCTGTGGCTTTCCAGGTGCTCTTCAAGATATTAGTGACCATCTTCAAAGCGCTCCATGGCAAGGGACCTGGCTATTTGCAAGACCGCCTCCTGCTGCCAAACACCTCCCACTGACCATTGCGCTCCCACAGAGAGGGCCTCCTCAGGGTGCCGTCGGCCAGGCAATGTCGGCTGGCGACCTCCATAGGGAGGGCCTTCTCTGTGGCAGCCCCTGCCCTCTGGAATGACCTACCCCTGACCTACGGACGACCACGGACCTACGCCTCTTCCGTCGGGCCTTGAAGACCTATTTATTTCGTGCGGCTGGCCTGTCGTAGTTTTAAACTATTTTAGTAGGGGTTTTTAGCAGGGGTTTTAAGGGCAGGCTAATTATGTAATATATTTTAATATATTTTATGTTTTGTATTGTTGTTTTTTATCGCTGCCTGTACACCGCCCTGAGTCCTGAAAAGGGAGAAGGTGCGGTATACAAATCTAATAAATACTAAATACTAAAATACTAATTCAGACCCGCACATTTAAAATGTGAAACTCATACCAGGTAATGACAGCTGGATTAGCCCCTGCCAACTTTCTTCTTGCAAACTTTACTTTTTGTAGAGGATACCAATTCACTTCGCCTGTATTTATTTCCTTAGTCCAAGTACCTCCTTTTCTCAACTGTTTCAGTTCAAAATTCTAAGGAGAAAAAAAGTCAATCCATGAAACCAATATTGTATAATACAGTGAATATTATTAATGGCAGTTATCAATCAAAATTTAAATTTCTACCTCATTTATGTGTGTATGTACTTAATCTTAGGGTACACATACATCTATTTTAAAATTCAGTGTTCGCTTGTTGACTAATATTTCATATAATAACTTTTTATGTTTTTTCAGGTGTGCCAAAATTAAGCCATTAAGTCAATAGCTTACTTTCCAATCCAAAGAAGGTTCCTTTACAAATATATCCATTGTATTAATGAGAACATCTTGATTTATACGATAGGCCCTTAAGGAATGTACCATCACACTGTATATAAGACCAGATTCTTTCATTGGCAGCATCAAATTAACAAATTGTCGAGTTAAGCGGAAAGGCATCAATTCTGGAACTCGCAGAAACTACAAACAAAAAATAAAAATTATGAAAAAATACCTGTACAAGAAAACTTTTTACTCAAAGCAGAAGAGCCTGTGATTTATGAATAGCAGAAGCAAAAACATGATAAAGGAACATGGCTTCTAGTTATAAATGCATGAATTAGTACATTATGCTAGACTGTCTCTGACTTTTAAGGCACTCAAAGAAAATATTAAATTACTAAAGGTGCAAAATAAGGGGGACTGGCAAGTACTTTCCCTTTAAATTTCAAATCCATTCTCCTGGCAGGAAATGTCTCCTATTGTAGAAGTGTGTGAAGTAAGCACCAACCCAGAAGGCCATTACATTTTGGTCCTCTTTGCTTCTGGAATTGTGATACCAGAAAGGGGGGTGGGGAGAAGGATGCTCTGAATGGCTTCTTTTGACCCAGCAAGGAGCAAGAATTCAAGGGTTATTCTTTCTGTGATCAGGAAACAAAAGCCTCTTAAAGTCCCATGGTTCCTCAAAAGCACTGCTGAGGCTGTCAGATATTTTCTACCCTGGCTTCATTCAACGTAGCTAAATGTGCTTGCTGCAAACATTAGAATAAGGGCAAGAGGAGAATACCTGTGTTGCTGAACCAAACGCATGTCCAAAGTCTATTCCCACTAAGCCTCCAGTCTCGGTACTGATCATGAAATTTGATAAGTGTCGATCACCAATGCCAAGAATCCAGTGGCTGATGCACAGCAGTGCATGGGTGCTGGCAAAATGAGATCTCAGAGACAGCAAAGCTTCTGGAGTTGTACTCATTTTAACAAAGGCTTTCCTTTAGAAAAATGAAAAGATTTTATATTACCTGAAGTACCTTGCAGATAATTCCTGGAAATTACAACATTAGAAACTCAGAAAAATGGGTTTTCTCATCTTTTCAGACATGTAATAAAAAGTGAAATAAAACAACAAAATTGGGCTGCTCTGCAAAAAACTCAGAGAAAGTTTTTATTTCGAAAGTATGACACTACAGGTTAAAATAAGCAGAGGTCAAGGGAAGGTGAAGAAGGAATAGCTCCTAACAATGCATTTTGTACTTCATCATTAGACTTTTTAAATCTATTTACTCAATCTGGTCCTGAATTTAGGACCATAATTAAGCCCAATATTTTTCTTGTTTAGTGAGACAGCTGTTAAATTAATTTTGCCCCATTTTACGACCTTTCTTGCAACCGTTGTTAAAGGAATCACTTCAGTTATTAAGTTAGAAACACGGTTGTTAAGTGAATCTGGCTTCCCCATTGACTTTGTTGGTCAGAAGGTTGCAAAAGGTGATCACATGACCTCGGACCCTGCAATAGTCATAAATATGAGCCAGTTACCAAGCATCTGAATTTTGATCACGTAATCATGGGGATGTTGCAACAGTCATAAGTGTGAAAATGGTCATAAGTCACTTTTTATAGTGCCATTGTAACTTTGAACAATCACTAATGACACTCTTGTAAATCCAGGATTACCTATATTGTAAAACCTTAGTGCTCTTACCAACAACTTTAATAGTAAATGTTACTATTTGCTTCTCTTGTTTCAAAGCCAAGAGCTTTGAAAAAACACCCTTATCTTACCTTAGCAAATCTTCAGGAACACGGTTTTCTCGAAGCTTGAAGGACCTCACTGTTTCTGTCCGGCTAGCTCTTCTGAAAATTAGACCAAACAGTGAGAATTATAATCAGGCAAATATGTGAATTGCAATAAAGGATTATATAGCAACATTTATTTTTAATCTCTGCTTATCCTGAATCTCTTATTTTTTGCTCTGTCAGTCTGTAAACTACAAACTCTGTTAGGATGTGAAGCACCAATAACAGTGAAAGTACAGCACAGAGAATTCTATTCTAAAACAATTCTTTTTTGGAATTTTAATACCAATGTTTTATAATGTATAAATGCTTGTACAAAACACCAAAATATCTGCATGAAAGATAGAAAGGCACAAATAAACAAATTAATTGTGTTATGTTGTATACATCTGTGGGGATATTTTAAATGCTACAATGTATGTAATGATATACTGAATGTAATTAAACTACGTTTTTTCTTAATTCCAAAGATATTCTTTTTACCTGCCTGCAGATTGAACTAAGAACACAATCATAGTTTTGCAACCATTCCTTAATTAACATTATTCTGTGTCTCTGTAATATATTTTAGTTGTTGCCTTTTGTTTTAACTGTACTTTATGTATGCTAACAGAATTTAGTCCTGCCTCATAAATGTACTTCAAGCCTGTAACAATTGCTATACTCCTCAAATTAAGTGCAATAATTCAACAAGCTATTACAAACCTTTCTGTTTGGGCCTCTGCAATACAAAAATACAAGGAAAATAATCATTTATAAAATGAGCACAAAAACTTATCACATGGAACAATTTAAGTAAATTTTACATAGTGGAAGAGGACAGATTATGATTATAGAGTCCATATGAAAGTAATTAAAATAAGGTTTACATCTGATCACTCTATTTGATGTCTTTCCTGGAGACCTTACTTCCAGGAATTGCTTCTCACTGTATCACAGTGCTTTCAGCGCTGTGATATGATATGATATATGATATAGTATATAGTACATCTGTTTCCAAGTCTTCTAAACTAGTTCAAGCATAAGGTTAACTCAGCCTTCCATCCTTCAGACATTGGTAAAATGAGGACCCAGATAGTTGGGGGCAATAGGCTGACTCTGTAAACTGCTTAGAGAGGTTAAAGGACTGTGAAGCGGTATATAAGTGATATTGATATTTTTGTAAGTATGTGGTTTGCAGAGAAATTGAGGCAGAGGCAAGAAGGGGAGCAGGTGTGGATGATTAGTCACTGCAGAACTGCTGTATCTTCAGAAGCAGCTCTAAATGCAGTATTTACTATTACTGAAACAGCAGACAGGACTATCCTGCTGACAATTTATGTGTGTGGTGGAGGAAGGGGAACCAAAGTATCTGATGGAGAATAAGCATTTCCAAGACTTACTTGAACATAGTCATATAACGTTCAATTCCATCTCTTTCCCCCATCTTGCGCAGCCAATCATTATAGTCGGCACAAGGACCTTCGGGGCTTTACAGAGGGAAGAATACAAACTTAATCTACATGTAGGCATTATAAATCATTCAAACTAGTAAAGTGCTTATTTTCTGGTTTGATTTTAGCATTGATAAATTATAAGAGGAATAAATGTCCAAATGTGCAGTCCTTAGTCTTCTAAGTGTGGTTGTTTTTTTGCAGATACTTCATTACCAAACTAGCTAACATTATCAGTGCACTGATGATATTACCTACTTTGGTAATGAAGTATCTGCAAAAAACCAATCACTTTCAGGGAACACCAAGGACTGTACAATTCAATCCCAAACTATAAATATTATCTGCTATTGGTAATGTACTATTTTACCAATATTCTAGAATAATATGAAGAGTAACTATTTGCTGATGACAGTTACATCTGTTAATAAAACATAACCAAAAAGAATGTGAACCATTGATTGTTATCAATGCTGTATTCAATCAAGTCAGTTCAATCTGTTAGAAGAACCCCCACAACTAAACTAAAAAATACTTTGTTACATAAAATCTGTTCACCGAAAAATGCCAAGCACCTGGTGTGAACCAAAAGACAGAAGGTTAGTGGGGCTGAATAAATATGCAACTGAATTTGTACATTCAAACTCAAATGAAGCTATCAAACAAATTATGTCACAAAACATCACAAAGTTTTGTTAAAGGCCAATAAGTAAAGACAAGCTTTGAAAAGTTGGCAAAAAGAATTTTCTTTAATTTGGCCTTCATATAAGCCTACAATTGTACATGATTTGACTATACTTAAGAGCTGCTTTCATCACTAGTTAGCATTTATGAGGAAAAAAAATACTTCCATAATGAAAAATGGCTTGGATTCTGTTAAGTGATGCAATAATGAGGGCTCCTCATAATCCTAATTTTCCACAATAACTGCTTCCTGTTGCTATTGATCTCTTTTCCACACTAAGCAAGTATCTACACAGATCTAAATTCCAATTTAATTAAAGTTGACTTCCTAATTATTTAAATTAAAATGAAATTTAAAAATCCCTTCCTAGTAAAAAACAGTCAGTTGATAAGAATGTGGTGATAAAAAAGCCACAGGTAATAAAAAAAAATCTTGCTTAAGTAGTAAAAAAAATATATAGGTGAACTTATGCTGATTAAGCAAACAGCTTCCAATAATTATCTAGGTCAGGAAGTACTTCAAATAACCTCTGAAGATAATTCTCAGCTGATCCAACAGACGTTAGTACAATGAGTAATGTTAACTGATTAGACATACCTAATAATAGAAGCAAAGAAAGTCATTAACAAATCAGAACAGATTTATGCTCCACTTACCTGTTATAACGAGTCTTTTCCTGTTCAGACATGTTTTTCAAAAGGAACTCTTTTAATGTATAGGTATTCTCAAGCCATTCAATCAGTCCCAATCTGTAAAAATAAATAAATTCAAACTTATTTTTGTTATAATATGGCTGTAGGTAGGATGACTAGTAGAACCAGAGGGAGGAGTTAAAAGAGGCATTATAATGTTGAGAATCATTACAAAGCCACAAGTCAAATAAGTCCAACATCACTCCACCCCCAAATGCCATTGATCTAGCTCTAACCAGGTGCTAACCATTAATCTGAGAAGATTCCTGTGCATAGGCGTTAACAATAAATCCGTAATCTGGAACATCTGTGTATGGATTTGATTTTTCACATTGACAATAGCAAAATAATGCATTTCTTACGGAGGGAAAAAGTATCTAAAGGAACTAGATGAATCATCCATGTTAAACTATTCTAAACACACAAGAGATGGCACGGTGTATGTTTTGAAAACAGCTTCAGAGGAGAATCTTAAGAAAGTGCGGGAGGCACACAAGTAATTCAGAGGTGGTGCTCTGTAATAAACAGCAATTATTTCCAACAAGGTCTTTTAATGAAGACAACAGCTTCTGTTCTACATAAGGGTTAGCATGTGTCTACCTGGTCGTCATTGGTATAACTTGATAGGTTTTTATCTGCATGTTTCTTTGGCTGCAGGCAGCATCTCGTGAAAGAATGTTATTCATAACTTCAAAGAGCTGCTCAATGCGTTGGTCTTGCCTGAGGTCTTCTCCTCCTTTCACAAGAAAGGGATATTCCCGCTCATCATTGCCTCTGATAACTATACGTTTTGGTTTCCGGATGGATTGCATTACTTTTATCTTTGATAGAATGTAGAGGAAGAAAAATACAGAGCAGATAAGAAAATGTTATACAAATTGACCCCTAAAGAAGCTACATATTTCTATGCAGCACCAGAAATGAAACCCAGAAATGAAATTCTCTCCTGAGTTTTTCAAGCAGCATTGCCTCCAAAAAGTAGCTTATATTGTTTATTTTTACATTTTATGTTTTTGCACATGGCATGGGTTTAGTTACCTGCAATTTGTAGTAATAATAAACAAGATTTATAGTAAATTAAAACTAATAAAATTGGAAAGCAGGGGCAGAAGGAGGTAAATCACACAAAATATGTACTAGATATGCTATAGAATTACTTATGAACAAAAGTAACAATATCACCTGAAAAATCATACCTGAAAAATCTTCCTACTTTAAAATGCAAACAATCCAGTTTTTAGTAAAACTCAAGGATATATTAACAATTCTTAATGACCTTGATAATGCTCTTAAATTTGGTTATACATACAAACAACAATGAAAAAGCCATGTTGCAAGTAAACAGATTCAGTTTGCTGGCAGATCCTGATTTTCAAAAGGCACAGACTCAAAATCTATTAATATATATGATTTCCAATCAGGAATCTCTCTGGGTATTGACAGCTGTCATGGACCTTTCATTTGAACTTACAGCCACTTGTGTTTTTGAGAGTGGTAATAAACACTATGTTCATTGTAGTTATTAATTTTTGCAAAATGGAAGTCAACAGTTTGAGATTCCCTCCATTAGATCCTAAGTGATTTCTAAGTGAAAAAATCAGTATGTAGAATAGATCTGTCATTTATAGGAGAACAGAATTCACTTTTCTTCTGGTGTATTCTGAAACACTGGTTTAGAATTTAAGAGAACAGGGAAAATCAAGCAAGTATACAGAATTTGCTCCACTATATATATTGTGATAGCATACAGGGCTTCCTTAATAGTTTTTTTCACAAATTATTATCTGTGACAGAGAAGGATATTTTACAAGTACAGGAGAGGCAGATAGTTTTTAGCAGTCTAGATGCCTTTGAAGTTTAGAACGAATTTAGAAGGCGCTGTTTTCAATTCATTTTTAACAATTTAATAATACATAAATAGCTTTTTCCTTCTTAGTAAATTATTACTCTTGCTTCATTTTCTCTTCCATGTTATTCCATTTTTCTTTCATTCACTCTCCATTGCATTTACCCCTTTCCTTTATTCATCTCTTTTCTGCTTTATTCTCCCTGTTTAATTTTTGCGGTTTCTTCTGGAAGGAGGGAGAGGAATGAGTGTAACTGTGTTTCCATCTATGATAGTCAATGGGATATATGCAGTGGGAAAATCAATTTTACAAATGGAAACTCTTTAGCTTTCAACCAATTAATTTTAATTAATAGAGGCTATTAACTTTTCCTGTTTTGGCAAATGAGTTCTGGAGAGGCAGATCCTGCATATGTATCAGATTTCTTATTGCACCGAGTAAATTTATGGGGAAAATGTTCAACTATTATTTAAAATTAAGGTACATTTCTACTACAATACTAACAGTATGTTCTGTGGGTTAATAGTTTAACATACCCGCTCATCAAATCCAGAAATTTTTGCATGATATTCCGGCAAGGGCTTTCCTTTACCATCATACTGACCTGAATAAGTAAAAAGTTGTTTTTTTTAAAAAATGTGGCTTTAAAAAAATGTTTATTAGATCAAATAATAAATATCTTTATCAGAATATATTATGTGTTTGATACATTTTTATCTTGTACACAATGCAGTATTACATTGGTAGAAAAATCTCAGGTTATTTTTTATAGTAGAAAGGTAGTCGTATGGAAAGGATGCCTGTTAAGAGAGCTTCAATATAATTCTTGCAATTCTAGTTTTGACATCAAGATTGTTAACAAAAGCTTTTAGGAAAATGCTGCTTTGTAAAGTATTATCAATTAAATTCCCGTCTAAAAAGGAGCTCTAGTATGTCACAATAATTTTAAATCAATTGAGAAATTTATCAGGATGGTTCTGGTGAGTGATGGAGCTCTCATTTACCAGAAACTCAATAATTCAGGATATTTCTTTTTAAAAAATACTGATTTAGGAATCTAAACCCTAAATGGTAAATCACTTTTACATAGTCAAAGTGGCGGTGGCCAGAGATTACACCTCCACAGAAACCTTGAGGAAAACCACATATAAAGTATCAAACAATGTCAACTAATACACACACTAAACCCCTCCCACTACAAAATAATTAATAGGCAAGACTAGAAAGCAGAGGAAAATATACCCACATATCTTTTATTTGCCGTAGCCTTAAAATACTCCCCAGATTTCTTTTGTTCATTTATTTTAGGCACATGAACACAATTTCAAACAAATTGTATGTTCTGGAGATAAAAGGGAGCTTGGCGATTAGTATGCAGTTTTGCAGCATTTTCACTAAAATGTCAATGGACCAGGCACCCTGGTAAGCACACTATGCAGATACCACTTAGCATCTCGGTCCTGAATACCAAGCAAAGCAAAATGCCATTGTTTCTTTTTCTGTCACTGAGCTAAAACAGTTTGACTTTGTTTTAAATAGTTTTACATCACATTTCAACCAAGGTGCATTTTCTCATACATAAAAGCTTTTGAATTAAAGTAAGTTTGGAGATTTCATATTACCTCCAAAATAATAAAAATCAGAGATAAGGTAAACATTCCCTTCGCACATATGTGCTAGTCATTCCTGACTTTAGGGGGCGGTGCTCATCTTCATTTCAAAGCTGAAGACGTCTCTGTGGTCATTTGGCCGGCATGACTAAACACCGAAGGCGCATGGAACGCTGTTACCTTCACACCAAAGGTTCCTATTTTTCTACTTGCATTTTTACATGCTTTCGAACTGTTAGGTTGGCAGAAGCTGGGAAAAGTAATGGGAGTTCACCCCATTAGGCGGCACTAGGGATTTGAACCGCTGAACTGTCAACCTTCTGATCAATAAACATCTTAGCCACTGAGTCACCCAGAAAAATCAGAGATAAAAAATATCAAATAGACTAGTCCAACCCATTGTGATTTGATTATTAGAGAGTATTACTTCAATTAATACTATTTTTTCATTAAGGACATTCTTTAATTTATAGGGAGTTTTCTTCTTTTTACCCTCCAAAGTGTAATTTACCAGGGATTTCTAGTTCAGTCCTCAAGAATTCTGGTTTGAATTCACTCATCCAAGGGCAGCACTCCTTTAGATTCCCAGGTTCTTTCTCACATTTTTTCATCTTTGCAAAGAGAGAGAGCGCAACTTTACTGAAGACGCTGGCATTCATATCTAGCAGTTTTGAACCTCCTTTTCCAAAATGATTATCGAGTTCCCTTCCAAATTCCTGAAATAAAATTCATTTGCAATGAAACACTAGCTTTAATATAAGAAAAATATTTAGGCCCTTATGAAAAAAAAGTACAATGGTATCCTTAACAAAGGACCAGAGTAGAACCTTTATAAACTGCCAGAACGTAAGTGTCAACATGCCAAAAGTTAAGTGATCAGTAAAAAGTACAAGCTGTGGTCAGGGAAAGACTCCATGTATCTCAATAATTATGGGTTGTGAGTGATGAACTGCATACAATGGGGTGGGTTCTTATGAAACTTCCAAACGTTACCACTGGATTGTCCCCTTGTGATAGCACTTTTCACTGAAGTTAATAAAAGGGTACAGGGATAAATTTGTCCTCCTATAGAAGCTGCCACACTGAACTGCAATCAAAGCTGCATGAACTCTTCTTTCCACTAATGGAATAAAACATAACTAAGCCAAAAGAAAAGACATTTGAAAAAAAAAGCCGAGAAATTTAGGAACTAAATTCCAAGTGTCCAGTCTACCTCCATCATAGGAAAAATGAAATCAAAAACTTTCCAGGAATGATTCACTATGCAAGTGAATTATATGTAAGTCATATATAACTATACAAGATTCTGAAACAGGAAAAGTCACTGCCTTCTAGGAGAACAACAAACTCACAAGTCCTTCTAATACTCATTTACTTCAGATCTACCAAAGCATCAATCATGTCTGGTTTCTAGCTGACCAGCAATCAGTTAATATGGGAGATTCCCAAAATTCTGCCAAATAAACATCCATAGAATACATACTAATTTTTGAATGGCTCAATCAGTATGCTGCAACGGGGCCCAGTATCTACCACATGAACATCTGCAGCATGCATGCAGTGTGTACAGGTGTACTAACCGCCCACGATGCTCCAGCTGCTCGGTGGAGGATCGCGCAGGCGCTATATGCTCTGTGTGCGAAAGCCCCGATCGGATCAAATAGCGGTAAGGGGAATGGGCAGGTGGGTGGGCCCTCCGGAGCACCATACCAGAACGGTACCTGGTGCTCCCAGCAGGCACCGTTGTATCCCACCACTGGGCTCAATTCCATGAATGAATATGCTAAAAAGCAGCTGTTGCAGTGATGACTTCTAATGATCCTAAAACCACAGCTTATGCTGAAAAGATTCATTTTTACTTTACTGTGCTCAACAATTTCAGAAGAGGGCGAGCTTTGAAAAAGGTTGAAAAAAAATTCTTGAAGTGGATCTAAACTCTCTTCTGTAGTTACGTTCTGTAGTTATGCAACTAGAAGCTTCTTCAGTGTTCTTTCATTCTGTAAAATCAGAATGAATGCTCCCTCTGGAGGAATGATTCAAAACTTCTATTCCGCTTTCAACTTTTCAATTTGCAGCCTGAGTAATAATAATAATAATAATAATAATAATAATAATAATCATAATAATCATAATAATCATAATAATCATAATAATCATAATAATCATAATCATCATAATCATAATAATCATAATAATCATAATAATCATAATAATCATAATAATAATAATAATAATAATAATAATAATAATAATAATAATAATAATAATAATAATAATAATAATAATAATAATAATAATAATAATAATGGTGGACTACCATAATTTGGCACTCTTAAATATTTTTTGTTTGACTGAGTTTTTTTTAAAATGTTTTCAAACTGTGCATAAAGCCAAGATTTGTGAACAGTTGCACTAAAGAATTGTCAATATGACAGGGATATGTAACCACAATATACATATCAGGACTATATATTAAAAAAATCAATAGTTAATTTATAAACTCACTAGTATTCAACTATAAAGCATGATACATACTTTAATAAATTGCTTTCTGAACCACCCAAGACCAGGAGCCTCTACATTTCCAAGGTTTTGGTACATCCCATCATACAATTGCTGGATGTTATTTGTATTTTTCTTAGTTTTTCCAAGCTCATTTTGGACATCTTCAATCCAATCCTATAAATGCAGAATAAACATTATTTTCTCTCTTAGGAAATGAACTGATAGCAGACATCAAAATGTAATGGCAAGCAGGTCATAATTAGAAATTCATTCTGCTGAAGATAGAGATAATGTCTTATTAAATTTATTTGCTACCTAACTCCCAGAGATTCTGGATCCCTTATGAATAGTTACAACATTAAAACCAAGAAAAACAATAAGATATTTTTTTAGAAAGGGTAAAAATGGCAGGACAACAAAATTGAATGGGAATAATTAAAAAAAACACACCCCACCTAGTTACTGGGTAAACCAGCAAAAACAGAGGATTCTGACATATTCAACGGTGGCACAACAGTTTCCCCGTCACCTGGAGGAAGTTGATTATCTGGACCCGCGCCAGTCCGGCTTCCGGCCCGGGCACAGCACTGAGATGGCATTGGTCGCGTTGGTGGATGATCTCTGGAGGGCCAGAGATGGGGGTTGCTCCTCTATCCTGGTCCTGTTAGATCTCTCGGCGGCTTTCGATACCATCGACCATGGTATCCTATTGCATCGGCTGGAGGGGTTGGGGGTGAGGGGTACTGTTTTACGGTGGTTCTCCTCCCACCTCTCCGGCCGATCGCAATTTGTGTTGACAGGAGGGCAGAGGTCGGCCTCAGGGGTCGGTCCTCTCGCCGCTCCTGTTCAACACATACATGAAGCCGCTGGGTGAGATCATCCGTGGTTTTGGGGTAGAGTACCACATCTACGCTGATGACACGCAGCTGTATTTTTCTACCCCAAACCACCCCAACGATGCTGTTGAAGTGATGTCCCGATGTCTGGAAGCCGTACGGATCTGGATGGGAAGCAACAGACTCAAACTCAACCCGTCCAAGACCGAGTGGCTGTGGTTTCCAGCGCCCCGGTTCAACCAGTCGATTCCATCACTGGCCATTGGGGGCGAACATCTGGCCCCCATGGATCGGGCACGCAACCTAGGTGTCCTCCTGGATACCCGGCTGTCTATGCAAGATCACGTGACAGCTGTGGCCAGGGGGGCTTTCCACCAGGTACGCCTGGTGCGGCAGTTGCGTCCCTTATTGGACCGGGACGCCCTTCGCACAGTCACTCACGCGCTTGTGACATGCCAGCTGGACTACTGTAATGCTCTCTACATGGGGCTCCCCTTGGCGTGCACCCGAAGACTGCAGCTGGTCCAGAATGCGGCCGCGCGGGCGATCTTGGGAACGTCTAGATATTCCCATGTAACACCGCTCCTGCGTGAGCGGCACTGGTTACCTGTGGTCTTTCGGGTGCGCTTCAAGGTGTTGATTACCATCTTTAAAGCGCTCCATGGCACGGGACCAAGCTACCTGCGAGACCGCATCCTACCTCATACATCCCTGCGGCGGATTCGCTCCCACAGAGAGGGACTTCTCCGGGTGCCGTCCACCAGGCAATGCCAGCGGGCGACGCCCAGGGGAAGGGCCTTCTCTGTGGTGGGCCCAACCCTCTGGAACGACCTACCCCCCGACCTCAGAACAACCACGGACCTCCGCACCTTCCGCCAGAAATTAAAGACACTCCTGTTCCATCAGGCCGGTTTGGCCTAAGTTATTTACCTAGCCTTCAGTCTGTATTATAAATTATTTTAATTGGGTTTTTAAGGGATTAAGTTTTAACTATTTAAATTTTAGCACAGGGATAACCTATTTAATTCGATATTAATTATTTATATTTTGTATTGTTTTGTTTTAATCTTCCTGTGCACCGCCCCGGGTCCCTTCGGGGAGAGGGTGCGGTTATATAAATTTGACTAATAAATAATAAATAAAAAGTCACCACATAAATAAATATAGATAATTTGAGATTATGAAGAATTTGACAGATGTACCTTAAATAGCATAGCTGGATTGGAAAGCTGTTCCAAGGAATGGACAAAATCTTGGATCACTCCTCCTTCATACAACTTGCTTTTCACTCTACAAAGGAAAGAAAGAGTGCAACAAGGAAAGATAAATGATTCCCTTAATTTTTTTAAAGTGATATCCTAGCAACAGTTTTTCAACTAATAAGCAAAGTATTTAAGCTACAATTATCTAATCCATAGTTGGCCAATCTTGTGGCTTGCTTGGATTGCACTGAGGGAAGATAAATTGTCTTGGGCCATGTATAAAATATATAAATATAGTTAACATATAAATAACAAAGTTCCTTTATTTTTTTAATACTTTATTTTCTTGTGTGACTGGATTACTAGTTGTCCAGGGCCACATATGGTTGTGGGTTGAACATATTTGGTCTAAAGAGAGATTATAAATTAGTTTAAAGTTTAATTATTTAATTTAAACTACTCTCTAAATTAAGATTCCTTACTCTTTAGGTTTTTAAATAAATGTCTGACTTTCTTTCTGAACAGATATAATAAAAAACAAAATTAAAAAAAGACAATCATAGTGTCTGAGCCATTTTATAACACAGATTAAGGGAAGCAAGATCAATAGGCTGAATGAATTTACAACTTATAGAAACTTGTTTCAGCAAAAATGTAATTCCTTAGTAGAAAGAATTAACCTATTGACATTTTCTGAACCTTTAGCAAACTGAAAAAAACTTTTTCATTTAAATTATGAAATTATGTGCAGACTACATTTTTGCCTAAACATAAGAGATAATTTGCTTTTCTTCTAAAACATGTTTTCTTTCATTTTTAATATTACCTTTCTACAAAGTCCTTATTTTTATGACCTATGGCCGTTTCTGGGAAAGAAAAGCTTTCACTGCTAATCATGAAGGGATACACTATTGCTTGTGGGTAACTACAAGCAATTTCTTCCACTATATGCTGAACGGCAGGTGCTTCATTCTTATCCAGCATTGCCATCAATTGGCTGATCCAACCAATGAACTGCCAGCAGGGAATTGAAGAAATCTGTGAAAAACAGCGAAAAACATCTCAAAATTCAGCCATTTTCTCCTGTCTTTAGACCCTTTGAACCCACGAGGGAACTTCTTTCTCCCTGTATGGTAGATTACAGCAAATATAGCATGCTTCTATCCTAACTCCCCTGAACTCAATAAAAACTAGTGCCCCTGCCTGCTGGAATATGGAAATGCATGTATGTATATGTATAAAAAGTTTGGCAAATTCAGCCAAGAAAATGCTAACATGTTTCCAAGAACCAATAAACGAAAATCAACTAGTTTTTGCCCAGAATTTGTAACAATATTCTTATCAACTATGGAAGCAAACCACAAACCTTGTATTCCATGCTGACGGTTGCACATATTGTTCCTTTGAGTGTCTATCCTAAACATTTATTATATTTAAATGTAAACATAGGCTTGACCCAGGACAAAAGGACAGGGAGAATCAGGGCACTTTTCCAGTTGTCACTGGAACAAAATGATAAAATTTTGGGAATTTTAGGAATAGGAATAAATCACCTATGCAAAACCACCTATGAGTGAAGTAGGATGCTCTCCTGAGGCAGGTAAGATGACCTATAAGAGAATGCTAGAAGCCTGCTAAGTGTGCTACAGCAAGTAATATTCACAAGCAAGACACCGATTCCACTGAGAGGTTAGGTACAATCTGTCTGTGAGAATATCTTCTCTTTTTTTTGAAGTAAACCATCAGTGGTTTTAAGTTTCCAAAAATTATTTATAAATGTACGTGCTTGCTCACCCAGATTGCGAGGGGCTTACAAAAGTAGATCATATATCTTCCTTTAGAACTGGGAAGACTCACCTCTTGTGCCATGAGTTCCAAAATCCTTTCTGGATACTTCTCTACAATTTGCAACAGCCTGGGGAATTTTAACCTTGCTTCATTTGAATTTAATTTCAAAGCTTTTATTACTTTTTCCACTACAATTGCTGGAAATATTTGCAAATCCTCAGTGTTTATATCTGGCAGAACATAAGACCATCAACAGAATATTAAACTTTTAATGTTGATTAGAAATTATGATTTACTTAACATAAAGGTTTTTTTAGGGCTACATAAAATAAGGCATTCAATTTTTTTTCCTAAAGTACTTTGTCAAATCTTCTGTAGACCCCACATTTCACCTATCATCACATTCTTCTCAAGAAAACATCATACAGTATGAGATTTGAAGATGGGCAGGAATGACATTTACAATAGTAGGAAGAATAGCAAGAAGAAATCTATTGGATTAGGTGCTGGGCAGCTAGTCCGGCATTTTGGATGATATAATGGCCAATTAATAGAAACTTTAATCCAGGGCATGTGTCTGAGATTCAGGAGATAATGAACAGCTAAAATAAAGATTAGAACATAAGACTGGCCTTATGTTGCAAACACTAGCACTACACATGTTCAACTAAAGGGGACAGTATCAAAAATGACATGTATCAGTCTGAAGCGAATCTTCTCTGGCATTTGTGACAGAACTGAAATAATGAACAATTCATCCTTTAACTTGCCTGCTGAATTTTGTTCTTCTTTGCGAAGATGACTGTCACAGAAATTAGCCAATGTCATATAAGCATCAATAATTCCACTTATGTCTATATGATCAAATGACATGGACTGTACTTCTTCTTCAGCTTTTTTCACAGCTCCACTGAAGCAAAGAAAAGCTTTCTTGTTCAGCCCTGCTATCACCTGAAATTAAACACAAGAAATGTGGTTTGTGATCGTGATAGGAAACAATAGGAAACAGTAAGAAACAGCTAATAAAATCATAAAATTTATGCGTTATTGCTTATCTGGATAATGCAATAGTTTTCATTCAACATTAAGAGATAAAACTAAGGGACACTGGCGAGAAGAAAATATCTAACATTCATAGATTAAAAAATGGAAACAATGGAAGCAAGATGCTGGAAAGATTTGATGAAATAGATTTATTGACCCCAAACTTGAGTATTTATTTAACTAATCTTCTGCTCTTAAGGATGCCATACCTTTTCCATTTCTTAACTTCTGAGTAGAGGGACCTTTTGTCAGCCCCTATTTCGACCTTTCTTGGGAAATGGAAAGGAGAAAGGCAAAACCATAAGCTCTTGCCAGGGGGTGGAGGTGGGTGTAATAATTTGCTTTAGAAATGCTTGTGGTCATATAAGAGAAAAATATTACCTGAAGAATCTAAATGGAATATTATCACTGATCAGAATGTACAAATACATCTGCAAGAAATCACTGGAATTAAAATTAATCCTCTCTGACAACTAAAAGGAAACGTCTGTCCCAAACGGTGTCAACACCTTTCTCCTCTCTATCCTCAACGAGGATCCACTGGTTTTTAGTAAAAATGATGTTTTTACTATCCCAACAAGTCTGAAGTGGGGGAGGGGGAGGGGGGAGGGAGGTGATCCATTCCCATCTGCTAAAGAGTGTCAGCTCAGGTGGACATTTTTTCTGTTTTGATGCCTACCCTTTGGCCTCATCCCTGTTGAAAACTTGGCTCTGTGCTCAAACTTGGTGACCTAATCTATGACAGAGCCCATTTCTTGGTTTTGCTGAGTGGCTGATTGTTGCTTTTGTAATTTGGGAGGAGGGACTGCGGTGTTTCTTATGGGTTTTTAATGGGCATATTTTTATTATTTTTAATATTGTTAGGTGCTCAGAACCATATATTTGGACAGCCATATAAATATACTAAATAAATAAATACATAAATAAATGTAAGGAATTAAAAATAGACAAACTCAACAAAGTCCACCATGTTTCTTTATCAAAAGAGTTTGGTTCTGCTTCAAATATTTCCAGAGTCCATGAGAACAATAATATCTGCTGAATTTGCTGACGTGTTTTGCTTTTATATCACACATTTTTGACCAGGTTAAAAAAACAACCCTCAAATTCTACCTTCATTCTTCTAATTAGGCATTCATATTTTAGGAAATTGGCATCTTACTTTTTCAACATTATCAGGTCTTTCTTCTGAAAGCATCAAGACTTTTCTTGCCTTTTCTTCTTCAATTTTGCCAAGGCAAGTTGGATCCTTGGAAAGAGCATTAGCCATTATATGAAAAGTAGTTCCCAAGAGGAGGTTTTGGTTACGGAAAGTAACAGCATTATTGCTCATGCTGCTCAGTTTAATCTCATCTGTTGACAAAAACATTATAAAATTAGTATGCTGGTATAATAATGCATCAGAGGTGGGTTCCTACTGGTTCGGACTGAGTAGGTAGTAACTTGGCCTACCACGCTCCCGAACCGGTTCTAGTGGCTGTGGCACCATCTTGATTTTTGGTTCTGCGCATGCGCAGAACAATCTTCATTGCAAAAAGTTAATTTTCCCCCTTTTCTAAAGTTGTGTGCGTGCACAGATCTTTTCAGGTGCAAATGCGTGGAGCACAATTTTTTGTGTGCACCTAACTGGCAGTAAAGCCAGTAGCAACCCACCCCTGTACTGCATGCCTAGAAAATACAACCAAGAATCTTTTCCTAAGCTCAACATCATTATGTTCTTATGTAGTGATGGAAAACCTACACAAAGCACTTACCCAGTAGAGGGACAGTTTTGAGTACTGTAAGAATTTGTTCAGCACTACTTTGACTCCGGCTGCGACTATGGCTAAAACAACAATAGCTGTGGTTCCATTTTACTCGCCAATCTTCACAGGTCTTAGAATCTCCATGCAAATCCTTCAGAAGCTTTAAGGCTACTGAGAAACTGTTCTACTTTGCAATCCAACAGGAGAAAAGGATAAAGAGATTACCATAGGAATATGGAAAAAGGGCAAATCTCTTGAGTTCAAAATATGAAAATTAATAGCAATAATAAGCATCACAATGCTAGTAAGGGTGGGTTTTTTTGAACGATCATGTGTTTTATTGAAATATTTTTAATTCAAAAGATCAAATAAGCCATTTTTTTTGCTCATCTCAATCCAATAAACTGTGGCTAAAACAAATATTAGCCCTGCCATTCTAAAGAATATTTTAAAGGAATTAATATGACTGAATCTTTCAAAGCCAGCACAATATATTTTGATGAAAGGCTATATTATTCAGTTATATTTCACTTCATTGTATAAAGGTCATAAATACCTGTTTCCTCGCACATTCTATCATCTTCATTTTCATAGCAAATTTGCAGTTTTTAATCACTGTATGTGTATCTTCATTCTCATTGTCTATTTCCATGCTGAAAGTAGCATCTCCATCTAATTCCATGCTATCATCTAGGTCAGTAAATTTCTCCTGAATTTTGTCAAGGAAAAAGCACCTGCACAAAAATTAAGAAAAAAATGAGAACCCATCCAACTTTCTAAAAATGTATTTTTGTTTTGCCTCATAAAATGAGAGCTGGGCATAACAATGAAATGCTAATGATTTTATTAGAGCTCTAATGACCGCCCCAGCCAGTTTCAGCAGTAAAAGTCAGCAGTTGAGAGCAGGAATCAGGCCACAGATTTGTTTCAATCTGAATATACAATTGAAACTCATAATAAAAGATATTTTAAAACTTAGAAGAGTAAATGTTTTTATTTAGGAAGTCTTGGAAATCTGCAGAAGTCCTCAAGTTGTTACTAAATAGCCCTGTTTCCCCCCCAAACTGATAGATTTTAAGCTACCAAAAAAAGAGATTTTACTGGAGATATTCTTGGGTGTACAATAAAGGTATGTAAACACTTAATAACTGAATCAGATTGTTTTTTACCTATTTGTAATTATATCATCCCAAACATTCATAGGATCCATTTTGGTGTCAGGGTATCTGTTTGTCCAAATATTGAGAAATCTCTTAAGAGAAGCCCGGGAAGTTAAATTGCCTAAAAAGCAATTAGGGGGGGGGGGGGGGGGAGAATTAAATATTTAAAACTGTCAGCAAGTGAAGAATCACATTTTAAACTAAATAAATCTTTATAGGTAGTAACATATTTCAACCTCTGTAGGCATATGAGTGTATTCATCAGGCTAAACCATAAAAAATAATTTATAAACCACGGTGGCACATTACGCTGAAGTCAAATGAAATACATTATATGAACCAAATACATTTCTAATACATTTGTTTTAGAAACATCAGTTTCACTGTGTTTAAAAACTCTTTTAAATATTCCTTGTATGTTAAAAACCTGTTTTTATGAAGTATAATTTACAGAAATAGTTTCAAATTTTCATATGCCCTTATGTATTTGAACCAAATAATCCAAACAATAAAATAAATAGTAATGTCATAAAAACCCCAAACTCAAAATGCAATCCACCAGTGATATCCAAGACTATGTTAGCTTATTATTTTACTAAAACAATATACTTATTACATAACAAGAGCACTGCATTGTGGGGAGGGGACTTACTTGGTTTACTCATAAAGTTGATGAAGTCTTGTATTTCAGCTAAAGCCTGAACTGATTGCAGTTTGATCATACGGCTATGGTACAATAGTGAATCAATATTGGAGTAGTTCTGTGGGAGAAAAAGCAGTTCATTTTGAATTTCTATCTAATAATCAGTGGGTTTTTCTTGGCTTTCCCAGATAGAAAAATCTTATTTTAACAATAAAAGTTCTATGAACTCATATATTCCATTATTAATACTGTGGTGGATTCATACACAGGACCTCTGAACATAATACTCCTGTTTAGTTAATACAATTAGCATGACATTTAACAGATTAACAGAGTTGGAAGGGTCCTTGTAGGTCATTGAGTCCAACCCCCTGCCCAAGCAAGGAGACCCTACACCATTTCTGACAAATGGCACTCCAATCTCTTCCTGAAAGGCTCCAGTGATGAAGCTCTCACAATGTCTGAAGGCAAGCTGTTCCATTGGTTGATTGTTCTCAGTGTCAGAAAATTTCTCCTTATTTCTAGGACGAATCTCTCCTTGGTCAGTTTCCATCCATTATTCCTTGTCTGGCCCTCAGATGCCTTGAAAAATAGTTTGATCCCTTCCTCACTGTGGCAGCCCCTCAAATATCGGAACACTGCAATCATGTCTCCCCTGGTCCTTTTCTCTTCACTAGACTAGCCATGCCCAGTTCTTGTAATCATTCTTCATATGTTTTAATTTCTAGTTCCCTAATCATCCTAATTGCTCTTCTCTGCACTTTCTCCATGTGTGATATTATATTCATTCATCCTCACTTACCTGCATGAACACTTGCATGGCATTTTTGACATAATATCTGGCTCTGGCAAAATCATTCTGTAAAATATAGAGAAGACTCAGCTCTTGACTATAATACATTTCTATTAGAGCTTTCTTCTCTTCTGCTTTCATAGCCTCATCAATAAAAGTCAGTAAAGACTGGTCACTGCCACCATGGAAGAGAAGTTTCAACTTGCTGCGAATTACATAGGGTAAATACGCCTCCTAAAATAGTAAGAAAATTGAAATTGTTTTTGCGTGATAAAATATACATTAGTATGGTATATTAAATTGTAAACTCTACAAAATCATATATTTTTAAATACAATCAGATTCTCCAAAATTTAATATTGAAACTGAGACTCCCCAAAAAAGGTTAAACCACAATATTGTACATATTTTAATGTATTATGCAAAGCAATTCCTAGAGGAAAGGTCAATGGCTCAATTAAACTCTTTCCTTTAGACCACGGGTGTCAAACTTGCTGTGTCACGTTGCTGTCACATGACATTCCATGTTTTTCCCATTCACGGAGCTGGGATGGTCATGGCCTTCACATGACGCATCTGGCCCAAGAGCCGCCAGTTTGACACCCCTGCCTAAGACTCATAAATATAACACGGGAACAGAGGCATGCATATATCTATATATTTTTTTTCTGAAAACCTGGTAGAATGGATCACTCCATATTTTATTTAGGTCTGCTGGTTGCCCATTATCAATGTTCACAGTCGAGCAATATTCCAGAGATTTCCATTCTGTCAAATGGTTGTAGCACTCAAGAGATGCAATTTCCCAGAAATCTTTTTCGGCTTCAGTTGGCTCATCATCAGGCCAGTCTTGTTTAGAGAGTGCCTACCAAAGCAAAGAAAGTTGCAGTTTAGCAATTAATCCAGGGAGAGGCCATGTGTTTTAGTCTAGCGCAAAGCAGGCAGGCCCGGAAACCCTTGGATTAAATCTCCATAGAGTTTTAAAAGTTCTTTCAAAATTGTAATTTTCAATGTAAAAATAAATAAATAAATACCCTGTTTTAATGCAAATGGGATGAGATGATTTTAGTTTTAGTTTTTCTGGACCATCAATTAAACAACTACAGCCTGCATTCATCAATTAAAGGCTGCTTGAAAAAATTGTGTCTGTGATTTATACAAATATATTTATGGAATTCTGAGTTATTTTTTCCCATGAAACTAAAATACGTCTATGAAATAAATGCCATGATTTAGGGACATAGAATGATTCTTACAGCAGGTCTACATAAATCAGTATTTACATTCACTGTATTACAGAATACCCTGCAATGAAACATTTAAGCTATATTAAGCTATATTAAAATATATAACCCAATGGTTATGAATGGTGGAGCAGTACCAACATATGCCATGATACTAAAAATAGCTTCTATGGACCTAAATTTTTAAAAAGATACAAGACGGAAGATAGATATACAAACATTTGTTTTCAAGTTTTTACGCTAATACAAAAATCTGGTTATGACTAATAGCATATCAATCAGTGGAACAATTATTTCAATAAGTATCACATGGTGCTAATCAGGCTCAAACACAGCCCTACTGCATTTTGCCAGCCTACATTGCAATATTTAAGACATGAAATTATCAATAACATGGATCACTATTGTTAATTTATCATGATTAGGAGTTATGTTAATGAAATTTGAGCAGAAAATGGGAAAGAACATTAATCACTGAGCATATCTGCCTTTACTGAATTCTTGTTGTGGGTTATTGTTTTAATAAAGGAGCTTCATTAGATGCCTCTGGAATTGTTTTTGGGTTGAATTATTTTAGTTAATAATTACTTTTAATTCAACCTCATCTCAAAGGTTGTTCATCAATCGACCCACCTTTTAAAGTATATTAATAACTACAAAACTGCATTTTAAAATCTTTATTAAATTCAAATAAGTTCATGCACAATTCAGGTTCCTTGCTTTTCTTCAGACACCAGTTTTGCTGATGATACTTTGATTTTGAGAGGTTGTGTTTGCATTCTTAAGTGGTATTCAATCTTTGTTTCCCCTTTATGCCCTTGAAAATGTGGCACTTTATAAACATAATTGTACCTCATCATACAGCTTAGCTGCCTCAGCATAATCACTTTTTGCTTCCGCTAACAAAGCATTATGGGTATTTTCCTTTGTTCCAATTTTTCCACTAAAAATACCCCGGAGAACATCATAATCTCCAACAGATCGATAAAGCCTACACACATTTGGGAAGGAAAAACTTCAAATTACTAAAATCATTCACAAATCAATGAGGTTAAGCTAATTTTCCAAAGACACAGATAAGGATAAATTTCATAGCTCATAAATTGAAAGCTAGCAAATCCTTTTTGGTTTGAGAAAAAAAAAAAAAAAGCTTGATAATTGACAGGATCAAGATCAGGTTATAGATAGTAGGGGGAAAGCTGTTCTAAACTAAATTGCAAAGCTATCCAAATCAGTGCCTGACTTCAAGTTATAACTTCCGCCCAATTATGTAACTTCATAGTAACCAGTTTATTACAAATACAATCAAGTCCAAAATTACCCTTACCCCACATGCTTTTCCTATTTTCTTCTATTTTTTAAACCATTATCATTTTTTAAATGCATGGATTGTGGGATTCTCTGTCAATTAATTCTAATTCAAGAAGCCAGTAAGCTCATTTGGCTCTTTCCCCCATCGTTCAAGAGATTTAAACTATTTATCTTTTCATTTAATCTCAGGTTTAGTCAAGACCAAAATTTGCCACCACCATCACCATTGTTAACTACCAAAAGCTAGGTACCCTGGGCAGAATCTGTTTTAATAATTTGCAACTAAACTAGCTTCTCCAACCTGAATAAGTGTGTTGCTTGGTATGTCCACATAAAGTTTTATACTAAGGATCACTGAATCCTTTGAACCAAATTACAAGCTAGATACAGCCATGGTTGAACTAACTCTCTTTGCCTATTGTATCTGCTGCCCATGAATCTCTGACCTTGGGTTCAATGGGTAGAGGATAAATAGTAAATTAAACATGTTCTAAAGCTTTTAGTCACATCTTGGATGCAGATTCTCCATATCTTTAATTTTTTCTTTGTAATAGTTAGTAAAAGGCTTAGTATTTTAAAGTCTGTTTTTGCAGTAAGGCTTCTAATACAGTGCCACTTCTTACTCAATACTGGATAATTCAAGGTATGCTTTATAACTGGCTACTTGTATACAGATTCTTTATCACTTAATTAAAATCAAAGAGACAGATATTGTATATTTAAAAGTAAAAAGTGGTCCAAAATTCTGACAATGCACAACCAAAATTATCACCATTATATTGATTTCATTCATTTCAATATTAATTTTTACCCAATTCTAAAATGTATTTCCCACTTAAGGGAAAAATCTACAAACATTTTCTTTCTCAAGGAAAGAAACCTTACCTAGCAAGTTCAATCCACCTGGTCACATCAGGTGACAGTTCTGTCTTTCCACGCATTCTTTTGGAGGGAGGCTGCTGCTCCACAGGAGAAAGGTGAACCAAAGCTTGTTCAAGAAGGAGGATGCCCACCGGTTGCTGTAAACTTGCTAAACAGCTAGTGCTTACACTGTAATAATTGAGGTCTAGCAACTCTTTGTGCAGATAAGTCATCTCCTGTTATAACAAATAAACGCTTAATGAAGATCATTGCATTCTGAGAATGGAGTAATACTGAGTTACAATCACCATTATTAATTACTGAAGTTTTTAGAAAGAGATCTAAATACTTTACTTGTGTTTTGTGCCTCCCTGATTTTCTAGCACTACCCTGAAGAATCAGGCAGGAAATTTACAATGGCTTAGAATGCATCTATTAAGTTAATAATACAATAATAGAGCCTGTTGTGTGTGTGAGAGAGAGAGAAAGAGAGAGAGGGAGGGAAAGAGGGAGGGAGGGAAAGAGAGGGAGGGAGGGAGAGAGAGAGAGAGAGAGAGAGAGAGAGAGAGAGAGAGAGAGAGAGAGAGAGAGAGAGAGAGAGATTTTCATACTACCCATAAGTATAAAAAGAACTAAGAAATAAATTCACAAATGTAATATTGAATATCATACCAGGATGCAAGCTATGAATGGTGGGAAATACAACACACTTGTAGTTAAAAAGTGATTGAAGTCATGCAACAGCTGTTGGATGATATTATTTCTTTCAGCCAGAAGCTTGGATTTTTTCATTTGTTCCAGAATTCCACTAAACAAGCTGCTGAAGAGTTGTTTAGCCAGCGTGGGATCTTTCTGTAAATTGCAGACATATAAATGATATGATTGCTTACAACAATCTGCAAAAGTATTGCCACAGTGTAAACAATATGTTCACTAGAGTAGGTAATGTACTGTTTCAAATTGGATGAATATTCATATAATAACCTAAATTACACCTTTTAAAATGTTGTAGGAAATATTAGACAATAACTAATAGGTTTTATGGAATCACAATAAACAATTTGTGAGTTCTTCTAAAAGGTATGTTTTAAAAAGTGACAAACACTGAAACAAATTGCAATGAAACTTGTGAAACACAATTGAATAAGAACACATTACAAGTTACACAAAACGTATTGTTTCTGCACTCTAAACTGAAGTTTATGATTGCCTGTGAACTCAACGAAAAACCTAAAGTAAAAGAACCAAATGAATTAAGTGAGGTAAATAAAGATGAATTTGTTGTTTTTTACGTTAATAGGCCAATGGGTGAAAATATGATTCCCACGGAACTGCTTAACGGAGCAAACAAGAGCATCATTTTCTGTACATTGCTTACTACCACTCCGTGAAGGACCTGAGGTTTAATCATCTTCGGAATCCATGAATCCTATGATGATGATTTAAAACAGTTAGGACTTTCCAGAGAGAAATGGAAGGACTGCCATAAACAGTTCTGTAGCTACTCTTGTTTTTGTGTCCATTGTATTCTTTGGGGTAAAGGGGACATGTAAGACAGAAGTCATTTTTGTCAAGATTAGATAAACCATCATAACAACCAGTGTTTGGGTAAGGTGCTGATTTGACAAAACTGCCACAGAGCAGGAACTCTGAATGCCTGGTTTCTTGAAGTTGGCAAGATTAGAACTGTAAAGGATTCTGCTCGCTTGAAGCATGAAATTATTTGAACAGTCCAGCCTCTGAAGCACGTAAGAACAACAACACCCTTCTGGTTACATTAAGTAACATTGAGCACTTTAAAAGGCCTCATATGTTATACCATATTTTAAATCTGAAATGCCCCATTTTCAGGTTTACTTCCAGGTCATTTGACATACGGTAAGAAAACAACCATTTATTTTTCTAAATGCAATAAGCTAAAAAACCTGCAATCAATCTCTTCATGCTGAATGATGCACTAAACAATTATAAAAATAATTTAAAGAAAAGAAAGATTGTCTAATACATAAATTGGATTGACTCAGTGCAATAATAGAAAAATACAGGGTCATAGACAAAAATGTCTAATTTAAACTTTTAGCATACTGCCCTTAAATTGCATTTACTAAAATTGTTTAACTCATAGTTATTAAGAGTCCTTGATAAAATAGCCTACCTGTGCCACAACCTGCAGGGGAGTAATTAGACTGCTATATTCAATCTGGATGTCAGGGAGATCTCCTTGTCTGTATTTCCTGTACAAAGTGACCTGAGCATCATGCTTTATCTTCAGCTGGGTTTTTATTTCCTGCAACAATTTATCATTTTGTCACAAGTAGCAAAAAAAATTGCACCTCACATAAGATCAGCCCTTCAAATTCCTAATTGTCTCTTTAATGCTGCCCTCTGACTAAAGACGAGCTTCGGGAAAGTGGAGGCTAGAGTAAGGGTGACCATAAGAACATAAGAATAGCCTTGCTGGAACAGGCCACAGCCCATCCAGTCCAGCATTCTGTCTCACACAGTGGCTCACCATTTGCTTCAGGGTCTTCCCAAGCAGATGTCTTCACCTGCTTATGATTCCCTGCAAATGGCATTGAAAGATATCCTACCATACTCAACTATTGACTCCACCTTTTTCCTGTCCCTTGGCTTTGCCTCATTAACTGTAAGCGATGATTTTCAAGCAGCAGCACTCAAAATTCAAGAGGTGATTGACCAGTGTTATAAAGTGTTATAAAGACCAGTGTTATAAACTAAAATTAATGAGGACCTATCTTGCTATTCTAGTGCTGGGTAACTTGATACAGTCATTCACATGCTGACCTTTTATTCTTTCTTACAACCAATCTAATGCTTCTTTTAAGATTATTTTTACTCTATGCTTTTTTTAATGACTGTACTCACCCACCTAATGCTGGTCTATAACCATAAGAAAATGTGATCCGATTTGATTTGCCCCTCACAGAGTAACTTGAATGAGTAATCATTCAAACTTGCATTTGTTTGATTTTATTACTAAATAATAAATATTTTTTTCCCTCTCAATGAAAAGTTCAGTCTCTTGAAATTGGCCATCCCCTGTGTTTTCAGTAAACCCAGGAAGAATGCATCAGACATGCTTGCTCTGCATGAAATACTCTACTACACTGTTTTCAAACTTGACAACGTTAAGATTTGTGGACTTCGACTCTCAGAATTCCCCAACCAGCATGTTGGCTAGGGATTTCTAGGAATTGAAGTCCATATCTTAAACCATGCTTAAGAACACTTGTTATAATTAAAACTTATAAATAACCTTTTATAATCTACTATCAACCCATCAATGGGAACTCCATTTACCAGTCAGGCATATTTGGAAAATTATACATGGAAAACTAACCTTTTCTTGTTTCTGTTCAGCAACACCCTTTCTTGCATAGATCAAACTGAGCTTTACTGGATCTTTTAAGAAGCGTCTCCGTAGTCTTAGAATTTCTGTGTGTTCATCTGTATCTAATGCATGTAGAAATAAATTTCTTTAAACCTACACAGTAAAACTATTTAAGAAATTACCGTATTTTTCGGAGTATGAGGTGCTCTGGACTTTAAGTGCATTTTATACTCCGAAAAGTATGATACATATTCAATCTTGTTAACCAAATCCTGGAATTGAGAATTTCTCAAATTGTATGATTTAAGATTTATAACAGGGCAGGGACAGAATTGGAACATCTTTAAGATTCATGCTTTAAGTTAATTTTTTTGTGACTCCTTTGAACAAAGAACATAATTTGATAAATTCCAAATTATTTAAATTATCATTCTCTGCCCACTGTTACAGTCCCATGCAATAGTTTCTGCAGGGCAGTGGTGGGTTCTGGTACGGTTGGAACGGCCCCGGCGTCACCCACATGCACGCACGCACACTTGCGTCACACTTACCTGCAATGTTTCTGCAAGCCTCCACGACACTTAAATCGCTGAAGATTTAAAAGTACGGTAAGGAGTGAGGGCGGGCGGCCCCTCCAGAGCACTGTACCGGAACGGTATCCGGTGCTCCGGGCTGGCTCCGGTACGCCCATAACAGGGCATACCGCCTGAAAATCACCCCTGCTGCAGGGCTATAACTATTGTCACTTATCCGCTGATTTTAGTTGAGTTCTTAAAGGTGTTCATTTAAGTAAGCATTGCTTCTGATTAAAAACTACTTAGTAACAATATGCAGATTTCATAAATATTCCTGTTTGGAAGCATACTCCCTTCTCCCATTTCTAAAGAGGCTGCTAAGGGAGATAAGACAACAGGTAGAAGAATGATAAAATGGCTGAAAATATTTGTTCTGAAAACTTTTTAACAAGATATCTTGCTAAAAAATTACTTATAGGATGCACCTATTTCCACATTTAAAGTTAAAACTTGTTTATTTCTCAGCAATTTTTATATAATTTTAGAAACTCATTCAGATTTCCAAAGAAGAAATCTGTTTTAAGCTACATATTTATATGTATATATTCAATATTGAAGAGAAAGTAAAAGCAGGATGAAATTTCCCCCATGTATTTATATATTTGAAAGAAGTTTGGCAATTGGAAGCAAACAACTATAGATACCAACACAGCTGCCAGCAACTTCATGGCATAAGTAATTGGATTCAGGGCATAGATCCTTATGAAAACAAGTCTACTAAAATCTCTTTAAACCATTTAAGCATTATTACACTGAATGTCATTTCACTAGTATCCCTCATATCAATATCCACTCAATGTGTTTTTTGTGCATTTTACAAAATAGAATTTAAAATGCTGATGTTTGGCAAAGGGGCATGCAAATTCATGCAATATTATGACATTTATTGTTGATGTACAAAGAACAGATAATAGACATAGTAATATTAATACAAATACAAACCTCAATATTAGAAACTGAATATATATTATTTTTGGTGGCCTAGAAGATATTTATTCTCAGGATAAACTGAAAACAAATTATGCTACTGCTATCCTTATAAACCCTGGTTTTTCCATAGGGGGTGACCTGATTTGAGAACCACATTGAAAGAGCAAAAAGAATTAGAGTAATAGCAACGAATACCTTTAGTTTTGCTGTCTACTTCATCTCCTGGCAAACCCAGTCGTTTTTTCCCAAAAGTAGCACTTAATGGTTTGAATGCAGTTTTGTAAGATCTGTCCGTACGCTTGTTAATGAGCAACATGGAAACTGACTCAGAAGAGGAAGAAACTGTAGAGTCCGCAAAGGTGTCAACACTATTTCCTATTAGCCAGTTGAAAGAGCTTCTTCCACCTGTAAAAAAGCATAAGAGCTCAGTTCAAGGTATGTAAAAGCAAGTTATCTGTTTCCAGCAAATACTTTTTCTTTACATTGTCCTATTACATACTAAAGAATGACACCAGAGCAGAGGTGGTATTCTACTGTTTCGGAACGGATCGCCTGAAATGATAGTGGAAATTGTGGGTGGCTCCGCCCACCTGCGCCCAGCTCTATGGCATCCCATTTAGGCCCTTTTTTTCGCCAAAAGCGCATGTGTGGAACAATTTGCATATGCACAGAGGTAGGCATCACATTTGTGAGAGCGCTGATAGGGAATGTAAGTGTATACCACCCCTGTAACAATATCACTTTTTGATAGAAAAACTGAAATGCAAGCATAATATATGAACTGCAAAGACGCATATGAAAGAAAGATAATCAATAATATCCTGTAACATATTAAAAATATAATTTTGCATTGAACGATTCTTTAATGTTGCAAAAACATAATCATATATCCATTATAGTTCAACTCTTTTATTATGACATGCTAATGCTTAACAATAAACCTGTAAGATACTTACCAATATTCTGGGTAGGCGTAAATTCAAATTGTTGCTGAGTAGCTCTTAGCTGGCCACCCAAATATCCTTCCTGTGTAACAGCACTTTGGGAAATCTGAGTCTCCACAAACATCGGGGTAAGAATAGTACTTCGATACCGCCAATTGGAATCAATTACAAAATCCTGAAAAACAAATATATGAAATACTTGAAGCCATCTTGATATCACCACTCTGATGTCAACACAAACATTATAATCCTATGCAAATATATTCTGCAGAATCCTATCAGAGGATAGTATCAAACATTAGTATACAGGGCGAAAAACAGATAACAAGTTTGCAGTTTTAATCAAAGCATGCATCTATTAGCTTGAAAAAAAACTACCGCATTTTACTTTTACTTAAGAGATTCATTCCTTGAGATGGTTTTAAGATTTTCAGTTTTTAAAAATGATACCATCTTATCTATTTTTATTTATTTATTTATTTCCCACCTTTATTACTTTGATAAGTAACTCAAGGCAACTAACATGACTAATACTCCTTCCTTCTATTTGCCTGCTAACAACAACCCTGAAAGATGAATTGGGGAGAGAAAGAGAGAGAGAGAGAGAGAGAGAAAGTGAGACTCGCCCAAAGACACCCAGATGGCTTTCATGCCTAAGGTAGCACTAGAACTCATAGTCTTACAGTTTCTAGCCTGAGGCCTGGCTGTTGTTAGTTATAAATTAAAAGTATTTTATAAACATTGTAGTTAAAATAACTATACAGTACAGTAGGTAAAACTACATATACTGTATATAGTATATAAAATCTATATTATAGTTAAATACCCCAAACAAAATTATTTTTGCCCATTTATTGTTCAAATTACTGGCTCACATATTTGTAAAACTAGGAAAACAGTACCCCTGTTTTCACCATTAAAAATAATCACAACAAATTGTAGGCAACACAATATTAATACATACAACCATTGTAAATATTTCATAAGGAAATTAAGGACAATTCATACTTTTTTTAAAAGAGATGCATAACATTTATATGGAATAATGAATAGCTTAATTCACCATAATCCTCTGTTCCATTTTTATTTGTTATGATGTATATATACCAGTATGATAATTTTAATATTAATAAAATATAGCGAGGTAAAAACAGAAATGCAGTTCCATGTTTTTAATGTAATCATCAAAATGAATATCTTTGCCTCTATTCAAACAAAGATTAACATAAAAATTACAATATCTTGACATAAATTTTTAAAAATGTTCTACTTCTGATCCACAGCATTTTAGGTTTTAAAAAGTACTCCAATCTTTTATAACTTTGAAAAATAATATAGATTCACCTGAAATTTACATTCTGAAAGCGGATATTCAAACATTTTCCTAGAATAATCTGGGCTTTTGCTTGTCATTTCAAGAAGAAAATTTGTAGCTAAACTCAAATACTGAGTTTCAATTTTGTCAGAGTACAAACCACTTAGTAAGGACAACATGCGATCAAGAGTATTTGTTGGTAGTCTAGTTTCATCACTCCAAAAATTCCTAACAATTAATCTGTAAAAATAAAATAAAATGTGCAAATGTCAAATAATACATAGCTGTTTAAATATATGAACAAAGTGCATGAAATATTCTTAGGTCCTTATGAATGGTAGGTGAGGATTACCTCTACATCGTTCCCAAATTAAAGAGATAAAAGTTTTGTTTCAATCTAATCTTTATAAAAGAAAAGGTTCAGAATTTATTAAGACATTTAGATTGCAATTCTATATCATTGTGAATAAAAAAGATATATATTTCAGTTCAATTTAAAAATTAAATTAGAATAGAATAGAATAGAATAGAATAGAATTCTTTATTGGCCAAGTGTGATTGGACAAACAAGGAATTTGTCTTTGGTGCATAAAGAAAGTGTACATAAAGAAAAATAAGATAGAATACATTCATCAAGAATCATAAGATATAATAGTGATAGTCATAGGTTACTAATAAGCAATTCAATTATACTAGGAAACAAAGAAAACAAAGAAAACAATATAAAATTTAAAGATACAAGCAACATAGTTATAGCCGTAAGTCGTAAGTGGAAAGAAATAGCTACTAGGAAGGAAGAGAATAATAATACAGTCTTAGTAGTTAATTTGACAATGTTTTTGGGATTAGTTGTTTAGCAGAATGATGGCATTCAGGGGAAAAACTGTCATTTTGTCTAGTTGTTCTGGTGTGCAGTGATGTATAGTGTCATTTTGAGGGTAGAAGTTGAAACAACTTATGTCCAGGATGTGAGGGGTCTGTAGATATTTTCACAGCCCTCTTTTTGACTGTGGAGTATACAGGTTCTTGATGGAAGGCAGGTTGGTAGCAATTGTTTTTTTCTGCAGTTCTAATTATCCGTTAAAGCCTGTGTCTGTCTTGTTTGGTTGCAGAGCCAAACCAGATAGTTATAGAGGTGCAATTTATTCTGTAAATGAGTTTATTCTGTAAAGGCATGTGTATACATGCACAATTTTGCAATAGATATAATTCAAGTTTTAAAATTCTGATTTCAGAATAAAATTTCCATTACTTACTGTAGTCCAGAATTTTCATCAATCAGTCCTTGAAGTAAACATTCTTTTGCCAGTTTCAGCACTTGTGAAGATTCCTCATCTGTTTGACTTTCTGAATCACTGATAAAAGAAAATGCATGCTCTACTGAACCTCTGTCACTCACACCAGAATATTGATGATGGTTTTCACTAGCTAAAGTATATTAGAATAGAATAACAGCATTGGAAGGGACCTTGGAGGTCTTCTAGTCCAACCCCCTAGGGAAATTCTGAAATTTCCCTAGGTGTGGAAAAAGACAAAAGAAATATCCAACTGTTTAATGCACAGTACATCTGAAATATCCAACTGCATTTTCCAGCCTCCCCCACCTCCCTTTTAGCTGCAAATCTGCATTATGGCAGAAATGAAGAATCTGCAGAACAAGTATGACCCAGGTCTTCCCAATGCAGTTTCCACCACTTCCTTTTTCTGCTGATTTGGGCAAAAAGAGTTTTTAGAAATTCTGTGTAGAATTTGTGGTAGAAATGAGGCACTGAGACATTTTGCTCTGTGGCTTTCCAAACTGTAAGACAGATAGATGAAAATGGGAGGAGGAAAGAGGCAATTGCCTTTGGTAGGAAAAAATAAAAATAAAGAAAAAAGAGCCCGATCAACTCTAGCTTTTTCCTTTTTTGAAAGAAAAGAATTCTAATCAAGGCCTATTTTACAGCCTAGATATTTTGTTAGATAGCACATAAAAATAATTAAATCAAATTAAACTGCAGTCCACAGAGAGAGCTCTAGAATCCTGGAAAACCTAAAATAGCTTGATTGTTTATTTATAATACTATCAGTGCTTGAGTCTTTTACCTGTAGTTATCGTAGATCCACATGAGCACATCATACATTCGGCCCCGACATAATGGTGAAGGATGAGAAATGAATCCCATTATTGAAGGAAGTAGCTCTAATACTTCAGCTGGTTTCAGCTTAGGTAACATCTTGTACACAATGTTTAAGCATATCGTTTGCCTTTCATCGTCTCTAAGGGTAAAATGAATAAAACACCTTTATTGCCTTCATTACTAATCATGGGAAATTGTATCAAATGGCTTATTGAAACTGACGAAAGACATAATTCCAACATCTGTTATCAGGCAAAATGACATTTTAATATGGACTATTCTACCAAGAAATAATTACAAATCCTGCCACCCCTCACCTGTGGCGCATGACTTGGGCGAATTCCTTACTCTTCAACTCTAAGTACAAATCAGCTGTTTCTTGAGCACGGCACATAACTACTTCCAAGCAATGAGTTTTCATTACTCCATGAAGTTTTGGTAGCAGAAAGAAGACAAATTTCATAAATCTTCCCATGGCCAAAAACAAAAAGTACAGGAAGTTAGATCAAGGTATAAAGCTCATAATCCCAACAGTACAATACCACTCATAATTCTAATATACCTATCAGCAAGAGGCGGGTAGTTCTTTGTGATTTTATTCAGGCATACAATAAATTTGTCATCTCTGGTATTCTGATGCAGCTTTAATTGTTTTATGACCATGTCATAAATTGGACCTTCAAATGTCTGAAAAAATGAAAGTATGTGAATGTCAAAAACTTAATGTATTGGCCAAATATTTTGGCAATAATTAAAACTATTGCTGCTAAATTGAAATTGACCTTTTAGGAACATTTCATAAATGCTACCTTTCTTTTTCAGTGCCTATAAATCTTCATTCAGAGACAAATGAATGATACTTTTATCATAAACGATTTCTTACACAGCATCTTAAAAGTTAAGTAGCTGGTTAAGTGTACTGGAGAATGAATCCAGGACTAGAAGGATCTTTCAGGAGATCCAGTAAAGTAAATCTAATATTTTGTAATATCACTGTTTTACAGTACCTTTCAATGCTATTTCAATAGGTAGTCCTTGACTTACAACAATTTGTTTAGTGACCATTCACGGTTACAACAGCACTGGAAAAAAGTGACATAACCATTTTTCACACTTGCAACTGTTGCAGAATCCTTATGGTCACCTGATCAAAATTCAGGTGTTTGGCAACTGACTCATATTTATGACAGGGTCATGTGATCACCTTTTGCGACCTTCTGACATGCAAAGTCTATGGAGAAGCCAGATTCACTTTACAACCATACTACTAACAACTGCAGTGTGCTCACTTCAGCAGCACGTATACTAACAATTGCAGTGATTCACCTAATAAATGTGGCCAAAAAAAAGATTGTAAAATTGGGCAAAACTCACTCAACAACTGTTTAACTTAGTAACGGAAATTTTGGGCTCAATTGTCATACGTTGAGGACTACCTGTAGACTAGTCAAAGTATTTTAGGTACCAGTATTAAAATCAAGGTATTTTAGGTACCAGTATTAACGTCAAAGTATATTAGGTACCAGTATTAAAGTCAAAGTATTTTAGGTACCAGTATTAAAGTCAAGGTATTTTAGGTACCAGTATTAAAGTCAAGGTATTTTAGGTACCAGTATTAAAGTCAAAGTATTTTAGGTACCAGTATTAAAGTCAAAGTATTGTAGGTACCAGTATTAAAGTCAAGGTATTTTAGGTACCAGTATTAAAGTCAAAGTATTTTAGGTACCAGTATTAAAGTCAAGGTATTTTAGGTACCAGTATTAAAGTCAAGGTATTTTAGGTACCAGTATTAAAGTCAAAGTATTTTAGGTACCAGTATTAAAGTCAAAGTATTTTAGGTACCAGTATTAAAGTCAAGGTATTTTAGGTACCAGTATTAAAGTCAAGGTATTTTAGGTACCAGTATTAAAGTCAAGGTATTTTAGGTACCAGTATTAAAGTCAAAGTATTGTAGGTACCAGTATTAAAGTCAAGGTATTTTAGGTACCAGTATTAAAGTCAAGGTATTTTAGGTACCAGTATTAAAGTCAAGGTATTTTAGGTACCAGTATTAAAGTCAAGGTATTTTAGGTACCAGTATTAAAGTCAAAGTATTGTAGGTACCAGTATTAAAGTCAAGGTATTTTAGGTACCAGTATTAAAGTCAAAGTATTTTAGGTACCAGTATTAAAGTCAAGGTATTTTAGGTACCAGTATTAAAGTCAAAGTATTTTAGGTACCAGTATTAAAGTCAAAGTATTTTAGGTACCAGTATTAAAGTCAAAGTATTTTAGGTACCAGTATTAAAGTCAAAGTATTTTAGGTACCAGTATTAAAGTCAAGGTATTTTAGGTACCAGTATTAAAGTCAAAGTATTTTAGGTACCAGTATTAAAGTCAAAGTATTTTAGGTACCAGTATTAAAGTCAAAGTATTTTAGGTACCAGTATTAAAGTCAAGGTATTTTAGGTACCAGTATTAAAGTCAAGGTATTTTAGGTACCAGTATTAAAGTCAAAGTATTTTAGGTATCAGTATTAAAGTCAAAGTATTTTAGGTACCAGTATTAAAGTCAAGGTATTTTAGGTACCAGTATTAAAGTCAAAGTATTTTAGGTACCAGTATTAAAGTCAAAGTATTTTAGGTACCAGTATTAAAGTCAAAGTATTTTAGGTACCAGTATTAAAGTCAAAGTATTTTAGGTACCAGTATTAAAGTCAAGGTATTTTAGGTACCAGTATTAAAGTCAAGGTATTTTAGGTACCAGTATTAAAGTCAAAGTATTTTAGGTACCAGTATTAAAGTCAAAGTATTTTAGGTACCAGTATTAAAGTCAAAGTATTTTAGGTACCAGTATTAAAGTCAAGGTATTTTAGGTACCAGTATTAAAGTCAAGGTATTTTAGGTACCAGTATTAAAGTCAAAGTATTTTAGGTACCAGTATTAAAGTCAAAGTATTTTAGGTACCAGTATTAAAGTCAAAGTATTTTAGGTATCAGTATTAAAGTCAAAGTATTGTAGGTACCAGTATTAAAGTCAAGGTATTTTAGGTACCAGTATTAAAGTCAAAGTATATTAGGTACCAGTATTAAAGTCAAAGTATTTTAGGTACCAGTATTAAAGTCAAGGTATTTTAGGTACCAGTATTAAAGTCAAAGTATTTTAGGTACCAGTGTTAAAGTCAAGGTATTTTAGGTACTAGATTGTAAACTAAATTGATTAAAAAAGCTAACTCTTTTATTATAGTATAATAAAACATAAAAAGCATGTTATCCTCACATTTTCTTTCTCAGCAATGTACTGAAGAATGAGTCCCAGTACTTCAGCGGCAGCAGCATATACTTCCTTGTATCGTATCAGAGCAATGTTGTTAGACAATGCTTGGAAATAACTAACATAAATGAGAAATATCATTTATTTCACAACATCACACAAATGCCTATTTATTCCCCTGATATATATTAAAACATGATTTTGTCACTCATTTTACATTTAGCCGCAACAGGATGATTTACCAAATGTCTAGTGCACACATGTAATTTAAATGTAAATGACTTTCACTACATCTTGAAATGTTCATGTAAAGTCTAAAGAGCTCCAGAGCTATAGATCAGGGGTCTCCACCTTTGCAACTTTAAGTCTGAAGCCAGCAAAGCTGGCTGGACAATTCTGGGAGCTGAAGTCCTTCAGACTTAAAGTTGCAAAGGTTGGAGACCCCTGCTATAGATGGTTTACTTTTCCCAATTCTGCTATAAATTCTCTAAATTTAAGAGGGTTAATTTTCATTCACTGAAAATTATCCCAACACATCTACCTCTTTCCCATATTTGAAACATATCCAAGCATAGTATTTCTGAAACATATTTATAAGTATGCAATGTAACAAAAAAACAAGCAAATTCTTTAGGGAAATGACTGTTGACAGCTAGTAAATACTGTATACTGTATGTCAACTTCATTATTTGTTTTCCAAGCTATGCACTTGCGGATCATCTCCTATTTTTATAACTTTCTTCTTGGCTAAAAGTTTTAATGCTCAACATACCTGAACAGGAATATCAGAAAGTTGTAATTCTTACCTTATACTATCTATTTCACACTTTGGATCATATGGAGGTAAATTATTAGCAAGAACAATTCCTAATAATTGAATTCCTACTGAATGGTCTTTTGTATTAGGATCTCCACCAGAAAATTGTTGAAATATTATCCTGCAGCAAGCAAAGACACAGGTGAAGGTACTAAAAATAACAAGTAACCGTTGGTATCAATCAAAACTATCAGGTTGGTGTTTTGTATTAAGAAAAAAACCAACAGCAAAATGTTGGTCACTTAGTAAGTGGAATCACACATCACACTAAGTCATAAAGTTACCTAAATAGAGATTATTAGCAAACTGGACAAATTACTATAACATAATAAGCCATAAATAATGAACAATAGCTGGGATTACTTATCAAATTTAGGCACCACAAACAAATGATTTAGTATGATGCAAAAACATAATCCTTATTAAAATACTTTCTGATTTTGTCTAATGGAGGCATGTAATAAAAGGAATCCCACAGATGAAGTGGAAGCCTTGGCCACAATAATGTGCAGAACCAGTGATGCCAAACCTTTTTGTAAACGCATATCAAAACTGTGTGCGCGCATGTGATAGTGCACGCCTGTGTGCCCCAAACCCACAATGCAATGCACCCCTCCCACCTGCGCATGTGCTCATGACTCCCGTGCATGCACACACAATCACACACACACACACCCTGTGCAGAGGTGGGGGTGGATGTTCGCACTCTCCAGGCTTCTGGAAAGCCTTCAGAGCCTGGGGAGGGTGAAAAACAGGCCCAACAGGCCAACTGGAAGTTTGAACTGTTCAATGCTCTCTTAATCTTCCTCATTTCATCCCAGCTTGCAACATAAATTTATTTTGGTGCTCGCTGATCTCTGCGTGGGATTTGTTGAAGAAAGTTATCGTAGGTCGATGTATTATGAGATAAGAAAGAACTAGAAAAAATTGATTCCTAATAAAAGAGTAATTTGTAAGCCTACAAATGGTGTATAAAAATGCTTGATTTGGAAAGTGATAAACAGCTTTGATAGTTTGGGCAAATATTCTCCTTAGGCAACTTAAAGGACTTGAAGCAGAAGTTGAGACAAATTACAAAATAAAACCTTTAGGAATAAAGTGGCTTATTTTGGGGGAAGAAAGACATAGGATGTAAAAAATTAACTGAATTTTAATTCAAGTCACTCCTCTCATGAACTTCCCATTTTTGGAATACCACTGTAGAAGCCTTTTTCCATAAAAATAGAGAATGGGTCTGTTTCCCCAGTCATTCCTCATTTAATCTAATAATACCGATTCCATGATTATAATATTTCTACGGGAAATCATAATCCAAGTTTAATTTGTACATAATGTCTCAAATTACCAAATAAATAACAGATTTATTGTACAAGTAGTTTACTTAAAAAGCAGATTTGACAATAGGCTTTGGTATAAACCATCAGGCCAACAACTACTGAACTTCAATTACAGCATCTTAGTATGGCCAATACTTACTGGGGCTGCTGGTGTACTTCAACAGTGTGCAGAAAGTCACCCCTTCTCATCTTTGCTACAGCTCTTGGAGAATTGCATATACAACCACATTTTATTGCCATCGTTTACCTGTAAGGTATGCTCATACAATCCTTCCAGCACTCAATTACTGTCTTGATTATTTCCAGGTTATGTCTAAATACTGCTCTTTTCTGATGAAATACATTTTTCATTAGGAACTCCAACAACCTGTTTGCCAAGACTTCATCCTTTATGTTGCCCTGTTATGAAAGAATTAGAAAAAGCATATTGCAAATACTGCTCTTTTCTCATAAAATGACAAAATATATGGTACCTGAAACACATTATATTCAGGCTTGCCAAATTCTCCCTTTTTAAGACTAATAAATATTCAGAAAAGACAGAAAAGTCTTTTTTTAGCAATACAAAATGCTCTTAGCCACTGTCCTATCAAGAATATATGTACTAAAGAGGGGGAGAGTGGAGGAGGGAAAGGGAGGGGAGAGGAGAGGGAGGGCAGGTCCAGTCGTATGTTTATAGGGCTGCCTTATGATAACCAAATACATTTCTTACTTTAGGAATTGCCACATTAGTCCATGAAAGCAGAGTGACCACTATCTCCACCACCATGTAATGTATTCCATCTCCTCCATTATCTCCAGAAACGACCAGCTGCAGCAAAGGACCCAGCCACCACTTTGCATAAGGCTGGAAAACCTGGAGAAGAAAAATCCAAGATTGCCATTGTAAAATTAGTTGCACGTTAACTTTGTTATTTACCTCTAATCAAATTAAATTATTATTTAAAAGGTTACCCATACAAATACTCCAGTGCAAACACATTTCATGCCTTACACAACAATATGTAAGCAGATATTACATAACACATTAGTATTTCAACCTCTGATTTATATTCATAATTAATGTAAGAGCTACCTCCATCAAATCCTTCTACTAGCACATATTAGTCAACTGCCACCCACAATAGTACAAAATATAAAATAAAAAATCCTTGGTGATTACAGAATGTCTTCTGAATCATCAGGTTTTACTGCTTTTAAAACTACCATCCTTAAACTATTCTCATCTCACACAACCTTTTATGAGTTCAAATAACTGGGTAGAGGGAGAGGGATAAATTAATCATCACAGGAGAGATAACATTGCAGTCTACCATTAAGATCATAAGAATGTCCTTGTACTCTTTATTTCATGAACCACACAATAAATTCTAACACTGCTCATAAAGCTACCAACCAAATTGTATGGGCAGTGGTTTTCTGTCTACTATTTTGCCAAGTAATTATCATCCCTTACTCCAGGCTAGTTCCAGAGCTTTGATAAAACGTGTGAATCAGAAGCAGCTTTTACTGTGTTGGGGGGACTTATTTTTGAGCCACAGCACAGAGACTGAATGATATTAAAGTTATTTTGCACCCATGTCCATTTACAATCAAAATGTATACATGGTAATAACAATATTATATGACGTTAGTTTGCTCATATGAATCATTCATGAATCCACCTCACATAGGAGAAACTAGCTGCCCTCATTACTTAAGAAATCAGTTAGGAATCTATACTTGCTTAGAAAATTAATATATTTCAACATGCTGCAAAAAACCCCAAACCTCACTAGATCAAAGACAGTTTATTTGATTTCGTTATGCCCACATTTACTTTGAAACAAGAAACTTTTGTCCCTTCTGGCAACACTTGAAAATCTTGTTCATAAAAAGAATGTTAAACTGTCTCTATTTAATAAAACCACCAGAATGAGTAGTCCTTATATACTGACTGTTTTGTTTAAAGACTGTTCACTTATGATAGTGGGGGAAAAACCCAGCTTTGTGACCAATTCTCACATCTCATGGATGTCATATCCATCACAGCATCCCAGTCATAGGATCGCCATTTGGGAGCTCCACAATTGACACATATTTACAACTGCTGAAAAGTCCATAGTCACGTGAAGCATTTGCAAGCTTCACACCCAGCTTCTACCAAGTAGAATTATTGGAGAATGTAAAAGTGAAATTGCAAGTTGAGGTCATCTTATATCTTGCTGAATGACCAGTTACCCCCTTGACGCTGGAAGTGGAAATGACATTGTAAGCCTGGCATGATCATGTGATACCATGGTGCATGACAATGGACTTGCTGGTCACAATTGTAGTTATTAAGCAAGGACTACCACTAAAGTTTGGAGATTATTCTAATCTCAATATTAGCTTCTCTAATAACCAAAAGAAATGCAGGTATACCAGCTATATAACTACAATACTTTTCTCTATCATAAAAAAGAACTTACTTCCTCTGTGTTCACAATGAGTTTTGCTATAAAGAGACGAATATTTAGAGGAACAGTAGAATTTCCCAGTTTGCTGTGCAAAAACTTCATCCATGGAGGAAGTTCGGGTGAATTTGTATCCTGAATACCCAAAAAATTACAGGTTTATAAATATGAAAACATATTTTTTACAAATTAGTTTAACTGAAACTTTGTCAATTCCACAAAGCTACAATGGAATACTTACTTTTTCTACTACCGGTGTGATATTATTTCTATGCATATGTTTGAGTAGGGTTGTCATAGAAGCCATGCACTCATGCTGATTGAGCTCATCCATTTCTAACTCCATCACATCATCTGGAACCTCAGTATCTGTAATCTCCTTTTAGAATAATAATTAATTTCAATGTTGTCCTTATCTCTCCTATTTGTTCAGATTTTTGCTATAATAACACTACCCATAAAGAATTCATATATTATATTCTGTTATTTCAAGATTTCTCAAAGTTGAACATATCCTTGTAGCTCTGGTTTTTTTTAAAAGAATATTCAAAAGAAACTTGATTTAAATGAAGAATGAACTGGATTAATATTCCATGTGCTGATCTCTCACTTCAATCAGGTCTCCCCTAAAAATCCCAAACTCCAAAATGAACACAAATAAACAATGATAACAATGCAACGAAACTTTGGGAAAGATGGATTTATTGCAATAATGTATCTAAAAGGCTCTTCACATTTCCCTGGATTCTATCTGGAGCTCTCCAATAAACAAGGGTTTAATAAACCAAAAGTTGCTTGGCTATTTAGTACACACCTAATTTATTATTTCCTTTTAGATTTGGGAGAAAATCCCAATTAGAATGTTCATTTCAGTTCTTATGGTCTGCACATTCCATGGGCTCTATCATTCGATATGAAAAAGAAATGAAACTTAGCCTTATGAAGTTTGATCAATATATTGGGGGGGGGGGGGGAACCTAAAGGCTTTTACATAGGGAGCAATGTAACGGTAGTGTTGAAAGCATTTTTATGAAATGTCCAGTAAAACAATAAAGAATAATAAATGACAAACTGTCAAATTTTCCCGAAGTGGAAAATTTTGATCCAGCCCACATCACTTATCCCTGTCTTTCTCCTCACAATGTACTCAAGGCAGATATTATTATAATCAAGCTTAATTTGACAACCTAATGTTAAGCATGCCTATTTATTCTGCTGCTGAGGTAATGTTGGAACATTCCTGTTTCTCACAGTTGAAATCTGTCATTTAGATTTAAGGAATCACAGGAATATTTGTAAATATTTGTAATGATAATGTGCCTGACTACTTATGGATTTAAGTCTTGCTCAAAAGGAGATAGTATTTTATGGGAAAACATGTTGCTATTAAAAGGTAAAGGTTCCCCTCACACATATGTGCTAGTCGTTCCTAGGCACTAGGGGGCTGTGCTCATCTCCGTTTCAAAGCTGAAGAGCCAGAGCTCTCCGAAGTCGTCTCCATGATCATGTGGCCAGCATGACTAACCCCGAAGGTGTACAGAATGCTGTTACCTTCCAACCAAAGGTGGTTCCTATTTTCTCTACTTGCATTTTTACATGCTTTCGAACTGCTAAGTTTGCGGAACCTGGGGCAAGTAATGGGAGCTCAGTTCGTTACACAGCGCTAGGGATTTGAACCGCCAAACGCCAGAACCGTTCTGATCGACAAGCTCAGCGTCTTAGCCACTGAGCTATTCTGTTGCTATTAGACAGCAGTTATTACATCCTCATTAGTACTCCAATAAAGTATGGTTTTTAGTCTTCAGAAAATCTCACGACTTTCTACAAACAACTAAAGGAATTGTTTCAGCTAAAAAACAGTATAGTTAAGCACACACTTACACGTGTATAAATTAAATCACCTTTTTCCTGACGTGAGAACCAGAACTGGTAGGATCTTCAGAGCTGTATGAAAAACTCTGCATTCCAGTTGAGAAATCAAATTGGCTCATTTCTTCACTTAAACTGCTATCTACCATATATGATGCAGACGCTAAATAGTGTGGTTCAGCTAAAAAGAAAATAGTCCCCATTAAATAAGTAAGAAGCTTCCCAATAAAAATTACAAAATCAGTTAAACAAACCTCTTTGTATGTTTCCAATAAATAACACTAAATAAATTTTATTCTTTCAAATTTCTTTTCTGAATTTTCTGATTTCATCATTTCATTGCATTTATCCTTAATTAAAAAAATCTTTAGTGAACATTAATATTAAAAACACCAAGGGACGTGGTCCAGATTGTTATTCCTAGAATTTGTCCTGCTCAGTTGCAGAGTCCACTTATTTTTCACTGTGTTCACCATAGTTATATACCAAAGATGTCATGGCAGCATATAATGAAGCAGCTGGTTTTAAGGTTGCTTCCTGATGCCAATTAGGGTTGAGAGCAGAGGTGGGTTGCTGCCGGTTCAGCCCGGTTTGGCTGAACCGGTAGCGGTGGTGGTTGGAGGCTCTGCCCACCCACCTGGACGCTTCAGCGCATGTGCACGAGCAAACTGGGAGTAAACCAGTTAGCAACCCACCACTGGTTGAGAGGGAGTGTCTGGCTCTCAAACCAAGGACTAGAACATGGGTCTCTCCACGCCCAATATAGCACCTTAACCACTATACCATACTGGCTCTGTAGATTGGTTTTATTTCTGCTTTCAAAGTATATTTATATTAGTACACGTATATTCATGCTCGATTCAAAATAACTTAAGCCATCATCGATTCATCTTTTTTGTAGACATAGAAATTACCTGAATCCCCACTCATTGCTTGTCTTGCTTCTTTCCTAATGGTTATGTAGCGTTTTTTCTTTTCCAGAGGAACCTAGAAAACATAAAAAGCTTTCAGGTATGAACCAGTGATTGCCGCCTAATTACAAATTTAATATATTTATATAATTTCTAAATAAACCAAGAGAAATACAACAAGGAATTATGTGGCATCTTAAACATTAATAAATGCATGATTGCACTACCCAGTTTGTTTCTAGGCACCTAGCTTTTGAATGGCATGCTGGATAATCATGCTCCAAAAAGTAGAGAATCTGGTTAGATAAAATTTGGGTTCACTTGCCCTCTACTTTTTATTTAATTTTTGTCACATTAAAAACGACCCTTTGGTAAGTGTTTTGGGAGCTAAATAATCACCGTAGGGGCTAAAACTGTGGATCAATACTGAGGACCAGAACTTTCCTACATATTCATTTTGTTTAAGACCGGGCCCCCCAACCTCCGCTCCACAGCTACAACTTATTGAGAACCAGGCTGTGCAAGCAGTTGGAGAGTGTATACGTGAAACTCTGTTTGCATGACAGGCCTGTGCACAAAACGATTCCCTTTTTCCCCTTCCCTGCTGATCCACAGAACTGGAAAGATTGAGGACTGTTGTGTTAAGATAAGATAGGTTTAAATTCCACCACACCAAAATTAAGCTTGGAATTCATCATAATCTATATCAAGCGGTAGCCAGCAAGAAGAACTATGCTAACATTTGACAAAGGACGGACACAATCCATTCATAGTACTATTGAGTTATATAAGAATACTAATTCAAGAAAGTATACATTGATACTTATCTTCTGTTTAGACTCAAGCTTACTGTAGAACTTTTATAATTGGGAAAAAAAACTCTTATCTGGGAACACTAACTTCTTGTATTATCTATACCACATTCTAGTATCATGATAGATAAAAATGATTACAATTTCAGAACATCTAGGGAATAAGATTTCTTACCTCAATCTCTATGGGAAATGAATAGCGATGCTGTAAGTCTAACAAATTTTCAAAAATAAGCAGATTCTGTAGAAAAAAAGCAAATTGTAAACTAATCACCATGATTTACTTTATTACAATTTTTTAAATTTAGTCATGATATATCGTTACTATTCAATATACAACCTAGGCAGTTACATACAATTTTTTAAAAAGCCGTATTACATACAAAAATAAATATAAAAATACAATATTAGCCAAAAGCAACTCAAACACCAAAGACAAATTTACTTATGAGTAACTCATAAGACCTCTGGATTCAGGAAGCGTCAAAATCTAAGGCCGTTTATATTTTATAGGATTGAGTCTGATTCATTTTGTCCTCATCCAGTTTCCTCAGAGTCTTTCTACAAAGAACCTTGACAGCATTACTTGGACAAGCAAGGGCTGATATGTACAACATCAGGACGCTGACATATAACTTCATATAAGAGATGACCTAACCAAGAAGCCTCATTTAGACATTAAACAGGAATGGATAGAACTGAACCATGAAGCCCCACACTGAGTAAGAGCTGGGTACAAGGGTCACTAACAAAAATGACAGGAACCTATTTTAGAGAAAGAAGAAGAGCCCCTGCAATACCATCTCTCCCATTCCCAAATCTCCCAAACCAGCCAAGAAAGATACCATGATCAATGGCATTTAAGGCAGCATTTGCTACATTTTGTCTTCTTCTACCTATTGATAAGAGCACAATTCAACCAATTTTGGAAGATGAAGGTGATTTTTCCAAAAAAATTTTTTTTAAAGTGTATTCATTCAAATTCCATTAATTTCATCTTGGTGCCCATTTATTTATTCATTCGTTCGTTCATTCATTCATTCATTCTATTTATATAGTTGCCAACTGAACTGCATAACTCTTACAGCAATTTAAAAACTACAAAATCAATGAACTCAAACCACATCAAATATATAAAACCAAATTAATATTAACAAAACCAACAGGCAGGGTCTAAAAAATACTCAACATATCCACCATGTAGTCTGTTGACCACCTTTCTACACCAAAATTCCATTTTGGAACTAGTATCTGTTTACTACCACGTACTTTGTCTGGTTTTTCAGTGAACAGAAAACCTTGATAGAATTTACTTTCATTGAAGACACGGCTGATAACTGCAATGGCACAATTATATGCGGCACAATGAAACTGCCTCCTGTTTTCCAACAACTGTGTTTCACCTGACATGTTTTCTGTAAAGGCTTCATAACAGGACCTTGAAAGGAATTTAATAAAAAGGAAAAAATATCAAGATTTTTTAAAAAAATGTGTGTATTCTTCCCAAATCTGCTGCGTATGTGTGCACTAGAACTGCTAATACATCTGAACAACATCAGGGCTATTAGTTGAGATCTAATTTGCTGCATAAATATATTCCAGCAAATACCAAACTAAAGTTGTAGATAGCTCTAGTTAAGATCTATTTATTTATTTGGTTAATATTCCCTTCCAATCATAACCAACCCTCAATCTACGGTGTACGCTATTTATATAAATAAGGCTAAAAGATACAAATACCATAAATAATACAATAAATTTATGTAAAACATAAATAATGCAATACAAAGGACAAGGCCAGAGGAAAAAAGTAAAAGTGTACATTCAGTAATCTCCAAACTGCAGAGGGCAGCAGTTTGTAAGTCATCCTAGAGCAAGGGTGTTAAACTCCAGTCGTCACGGTGGTGTCACGTGACATATTGGGACTTTCCCCCCCTTCACTAAACCAGGGCGGGGCGGGGCCAGCATGTGATGCATCCAGCCTGCAGGGTGCCCTACAGCATTTTTAAAAGTCAGATTTTGATGGCCTATCTTTCTTTATCTCGTGTGCCTGAAAAGGATTCAGACCAGTAAAATATTTTTTATTGAATTGCTAACCAAAATAAAACTTATGAAAGAAAGCAACATAATTTTTCTTTAAGATTTTCAGGATAAACCTTTAAGGTCAAGAAATAATTGTGAATTTTCTTCTAAACAAATAGGAAAAGTTTATTAAGTGTTCATCATTATTAATAACACAGCTTTTCCATGTAGCTACTATGACCCTTTTAAGGCAATATATATTCAAAATATTTTTTTACTGACTGTCATAACAAATTAATTATTGGCAATACTATTTTAAAGCATACATGAAAAATTCTCACTTTAGAAGTGTTTTTGTAAGTTCATTCCCCTCTACATGGGTAGAAGTCTGAAAAGCTTGGTTAATTCTGGAATCTTTAGAGTGTACATCTTCTTTGGACAGACGGGAGTACATAACTTCTAGAATCTTGTAATAGCTTATTTTCTTGATTAGCTGGATTTCAAATGAAGTTTCATTTGACTGGAAAAATAAATTAAAGGAACAAACTGTCAAAGGAGCTTCATACATGAATCTGTGCTTTATTTTTTTTAAAAAAATAATAAACAGCAATAATTCATTGTTACCTTTGTAAACCTGGACTTCAGTGTAGCCATAGCTTCTATGATAATTTTAGTTAGGAATTCTTTCAATGCATCTAAGCTGCAGTGAACCAACAGAATGAGAAGACATCGATCTACATAAGCTTGTCGGGTTATATTTGACCGAGGGGTTTCACTCTGGAACATCTGGTGCACAATATCCAACAACAGCACTTGCCTTTCACAGCTGCCCCTAAACACCGCAATAAATTTAAGTAGAATCTTCAGCTACTTTCCTACTTATAAATTATATATCCATAATTTTTTAGTGAATTCTTTTTAAAGCAGTGACTTCGTTAAGTCATCTTGAAACAAGTAGACACATATTTTTAAGACAAATGCACCTTACTTAAATGCTACAAACCAATCTATTTTTCTATGTATCAGAGACAAACTCCAGCTGAATATCACAACCCATATTACTGCTATAAAAATCATATGTGTTGTGCCTTCCCTAGTATGAGTATCGCCAATAGGAAAGCAAGTGAAATACATATAAACACAAATTATACGTATGCATTTTGATGCGTAAACATAGCATAGCAGCTGTCATTGTTCACATTTTAAGTCTTTAACATATTACTGAACTCTTGTTTTTTAATCATACTCTTAATATAATGCGATTAAAGAGTATGTTTTACTGACTACCTTTTGGCAATTCTTTTGAAGTTAATCTCAAATAATTCCTCCATTATATGCTTCTGGTCCCTACAAAGAATTTCTGTCATCAGCTCCAACAATGTAGAATTCTGGGATAGTTCTAGTGCATCTAAAAACTAAAATATAAGAGAATAATTATACAGTTAGAGAATATAATAGAGAAGGTTAGTAAGATCGTAAAGTTTTCTGTTCCAAACTTTCTCAATTATGAGGCAGTAACAGCTCTTAAAAGAAATAGAAAATAAAATTTTAGTCCAATAAGCATACAATAACGTGCTTGTTTGCTTGCAAACACACACATAAACATATTCATAATTTCATTTACATAAAGCTAGTGTGCCTACAATATACATGATTAAAAGAGAAACGAATCAGAAAGTGCTGTTTCCATATATTAAAATGTATTCTTAGGCTTATATAGAGAAATTCATTTTTGTTGCTGGTATGTTTAACGTTGATTGATATGGATGGCCATCTCACTAGAACAATTCTGGGTGCCAACAGCCTTTTTAAAATAAGATACAAAGGTGAAATCCCTTGAAAAATTAAGGAATTTAGAATTTTAAGGTTATGTCAACTGATAATTATAATTTCTAAAAGTATGAAAATACTTAACAATTACACATGAAATTTAGGTAAGTTTTTAAATAGAAAAATCTATTTACAAATAAGATAATTTCTCTTTATTATACCGTAATATTGCATAGTCTGTTTGTTCCTATAGTTTAGTTCATAGATTTGTTAGCTTTATTTCAGTTTGGACTTAGAATTAGTAATATGCTAAAAATAAATAAACTATGCAAAAAGTCATTTCTAGATTTTTTTCACTTACTTTTTTTATGCAGTCCACATAGTTATTGTACTTTAAAGTTCCCTTAGGAAACTCATCTGATGTCGAAGGGAAATTATATGCTACAAGTTGATCAAGTGCATGTTTAAGGCTACAAAGTCCTTCTCCAACAAGTTTAGTGAAGAATGGCAGAATAATAATTGCTTGACTCTGAAATATATACAACTTACAATGTTTCATGTTAAATCTAAAATCGTATTACCTTTTGAGAAACTTTGATGCAAAAAATAACACACAATATAAGAACGGTAAATTCTGGTCAGATTAAAATTAACCAATTTTCACATTGAACTCTGAAAATGTTTTAAGTTTTCATTTTAACCCTGGTTAATTACAAATTCTTAATAGCATTTGTACCAATGTAAACTGTAAACATTTAAGACTGAGCAGGGAAAACAAGTATAAAAACAGCAGGCTAACCATAATCCTTGCTCAGATGTAACAGATGATAATTTGTGAAGTCTAGTTGGCTTGCATATTTGACCATTATCCATACAAACAAATCATAACCTGAAATGGCCTTGGCAACTTTAGCTCTAGTTAACTGGAAAATTTGTCATTTCTTCAAAAACCGGTTTCTTACTTTTTAATTAAGTGCTAAGAAATATAGATTACAAATGAGAGCTGAAACCACTCATATGGTTAAGACAGACTCTGGCGGATATTTTAGTAGAAATCTTTAACCCTGTTAATTCTATTTAACAGTCAGAGGTTTTTCTCATGTTCTTCCTTGTGGACAACATTCCCTTCATGAGTGAAGGCATATACATTTCCCAGGATAATGTGCAGGATCCCATCTGGGTCGGTCACCAGAACCACAGGTTTTGTCTTCTGAGCTTTTGGACTCGGGCAGGAGCCCATCTTCAGGGAACTTCTCTCTTTCCCTAAATAAGAGCTCCAACAAGAAAGCTCGGAAGACAAAACTTCTGGTCCTGGTGACCTACCTAGATAGGATACTGCAACATTCTCTTCAGTTTATCTGCCAGCAACAGATTACATGGGGGTGGGCTTCATTTACTCAAAGAACACCCTCAATACAGATATCCACAGTAAACATATGAATATTTATCCTTAAATGGTGATACTGGGACAACTTCCATGAAGCATCCTCAGACTTACTCAGAGTCCTTGACAGTCAGGCAGCATTAAATAACAATAATAATAATTCTCATTGCAGTTTAATGTTTCTAGCTAATCTGAATAAAGCTAAATGGTCACTGTATGCAACACATTCTTTATTTACACTAATAAGCATGCATAATGCACTTGCCTTGAGATTTAGACCCAACTTCTGGTCCACAAGCAAACATGTGTATGTGTTAAAAATATGGGGAAATGCCTCATGATGAGTAAATGACACTGAAGAGTCAATCTTGAAAACATAAAAGAATTTATATTTTAAAATACACTTAATTAGAATAGTAATCTAACAGTATTCCACAGCATTTCATTAAGAAAAGTTTACATGATCTGTTTTATATTTGTATATATATATTTAAACTTTTGTGTCACGTAGAGCTCTTAAGAACTTTTACATTAATTACATTAATAAATGCCAAAAACAGCAGCATAATGCCTACTAAAATCAAAGCATGCTTTCAAAGAAATAACAGTTTTATTATAATTTAATTTCATATTAGTCCCAATTCTAAATATATGCAGACAAATAACAAACTCTCTCAATTATACAGTGAGATTGGATACGATAAACCAAACTGACAGAAAATTGGATAAAGATTGGACAGAAGATTGGCTACAATATTGGATAGCTGTACAAATACCACTGACATTTAAAAATAATTATTCCAAATTCAATTTTGATATTATAACCTAGGAAAATTACCCAGAGGCTGGGTAGACACACACACACACACACACACACACACACACACACACACGTTTACCTGCAGAACTTTAGCCAATAGGGTCAAAACAGACATTTTGCTCTCAGGAGAAGCATCTTTGGCCCACCAATGATCAAGATGTCCCCAATTTTTTAAAATAGCAGCTACTAGTTTTACTCCTTGTTGTTTGTAAGTAGCACGATCTTTAAAGCTTTGATCCAACATACCGTTCAAAACTGTACTAACCTGCAGCGTAGGATATTGAAAAGATACAATATTGACAGCATTTTAATTTAATTCAACTTTTATACTGTGGAACAAAAACACAAAATGTGCAAGATAAGCAATTAGTAAGTATATTTTTAGATGAGTTTCTCAAACACTAGAAAGTATCTTTCTAAGAAACTAAGAATGTAAAATCAGAATGTTCTTTCAAAACATCCATTACTTGTAGAATAGTAACAAGAAGATCTAGCAGTAGGATCTATTCTAAAAATAGAAATGGTATTCGAATTAAAAGTAATAAAAGGCTAAAAAAATATGATTAGAAATAATAACAAATGAAAAACAAATCATTTAACAGAAATAAAATCAAGAAAGAATCAATGATAAAATAGGATAGCTAAAATATAGTTATAGTTTCATTGTAAATTTTTGTGAAAATAAAACCTACAAAATAGATATGTTAGTGTATTTTAAAGGAACATTTTAAAAATTTAAACATTTTAAAGGAAAAATCCAGTACCATTTTGGGGCTATCTAAAGCTGATTTCATAAGCTCAAGTACAGCAATTTCCAGATTTTTCAACAACTCCCGGTTAATGATTTCTAAGAAGAGGCTGTAAAAATATTCTCCATGAGAAAAGTTGATAAGACTTTCTTGGGCTGCTCCAGACAATGGTACAGATAACATCAATGTGTTCAACAAGAGGCTCGCCAGCTCTGTGCACTAAGGGAAATAAATACAAAAGAGTATTTTTGTGTCATTCAATTTTTCCCATGTATCTTCTCAGTCAAAAAACACAAACAGAAAATAATACAGAACACATCAGGATTTCCAAGGAAAACCACAAATCTTTTGTATTTGAACAGAGGCAAAAATCCTTGGTGAGATGAGCAATAATAGCCAACAGCAATTACTTTGTTCTTGCAAAATTCATTTCTACTGATACCCAAGCACAACTTACAATGGTTGAGATGAAAGCAGAGACCCAGATGGTTCATCTACAAATGATTTCCATCGATTGTGCTATTTTCTCTTTTTGGGATATTTAGGTTCACAGAATAGAGAGGTTATTCAATGCTTCCAGCAGAACAAAATACTGATGACAGCAAAGTAGGTTGCAACTGTCTAGAAAAGCAACAAGTTGCTTTTGGCAGCAGTTGATATTTCTGGAAGATCTACCAGCAAACTAATCCCTCTCTTTTTTGCTGCTTTTGACATTCTGTTTTTCTTTCCCCAATGAACTAGGAGTGGAAATAGGAAGGGCCATTTTTCACACTCCCTAGGCTTCAGGAAAGCCTCTGGAGCTTGGGGAGGGCAAAAAACAGGCCAACGGGCCAACCGGAAGGTCAGAAAGAATCCATTTGACTTCCAGAGGGCCTCTGGGGGAGGCTTTTTTTGCTCTCCCCAGGCATCAGGAAAGCCTCTGGAGCGTGGGGAAGAGCAAAAATCCTCCCCACGGGTGGGTTGTGTGCACATGCGCAGGTAGGCAGGGTGCATTGAATTGTGGGTATGGGTACACATGCACGTGTGATAACACATGCACGCACAATTTTGGCACGCCTTTAGAAAAAGGTTTGCCAACAATGGACTAGCACATATGTGTGAGGGGAACGTTTAACTTTTAACCCTAACCCATGCCGATTTTTAATTAAAGTTATTTCATTCTCTCTTTATGTGATATAACATTAACTTGGATGGCGCCTTATACAAGGTACAGAGATCAGCAACTGGAAGGTTTCTTAAATACATTTGAATTCCTAAGAACAGAGAGAAAGAGAGAAGACAGAAAAGAGACAGATGGCACCAACAAGGCCAAGGCCTTACCCGAACACCAAAAGCAAAAGCCAAATGCAGAAGTCCCTCAGCTAACTGTTTACTGCTGATGTCTAATGAAGGAAGGGACCTTCTTTCATCTCCTGGTGCAATACCTTTGTACACTACTAAAAGGAGCTTAGAACCAGTTTCAAAATGAAGATCTGCACCCTTTGGGGAGAGAAAAATGATAACACATTTGAATAAAAACAAATTTATAATTAAGCAATTAAATAAAGGTCATCTAAAGTTCTTACAGTCTTTATCATTATTTTAAAAAACTAGAGATTCTTCTTAAACTGAATAACCAATGAAAAATAATGGCTTTCCTTCAACCCGTTAAATTGAGAACTGCATCATTTAGATACGCCTAAAAGAGTGATACAAAATGACAGTTACAGACTCTTCAACATGAACAAAATTATTCAATAAAACGGACAGTGTGGATTCAGACACCGAACAAAAGTGTCTAGCAGTGAGCAAAGCTAGAAATGTTTTCCCACACTAATGAAGAAACACAATAGTTGTTTCTTTATTAGTGCAGATTAGTGTCTGCAACTAAATGCAGACTTAGGCCTATGTGGCTGAAGAAAACAGTCGGATGGGGTTCGTGCAGGGATTAAACTGCGATCTGCCGTTATGCAGGACCCCAGACCAACGGACTAATTGACAACTGACTTTTTCTCTCCTGCCCCCCAGGAGTACATCTATTGCACTTTATTTTATATTCTGTCACTTTATAGCTGTTTCTCCTAGGACTCTGTTTGGACTTGCAATTATCCCCCGGGTCTGGACGGCCATCGGGGTTCCAAAATGTACTCCAGACGTGATCTCCTTTGCCTGCGAGAATCTCCCCTCTCGCAGGCCTGGCCCCCTTATCTAACACGGGCCCACCTCGAGGATGGACTAATTGCTCCTGAGAGGTGGGCGAGGTGCAAACTAAGGGGTTTTTAAAGAAAATTTTTAATTCGGCTTTTAGGGGGTTCCAGGGAGGAGGGGAGGGATAGTCCAGTTAGGGGGCGGGACAGAACTAGGCCAGCCGGCAGAAGTGAGGTAACGGAGGAAGGGGGGGTCGTTTCCACTGAGGTTTTGTCCATCAGTTCGGTTCTGGAGAGGGGCAGGGGCGGTGGGAGACGGACGGGGTTGGAGGACCGTGGGCGCTGGCTACAGGCAGTCACGCGTTCCAACTCCCCGTGCTCCCATCGCAGACTAGGTGGGCAAGGACCACAGAGCCGGGGCCCTAGGCTGATGCTATGCAACGCCAGGTCCGTGGTAAATAAAGCCCCCCTCATTTGTGATCTCGTATCAGAGGGGGACCCAGACCTGGTGGGTATAACGGAAACCTGGTTGGGCCTCGAGGGGGGTTTACCCCTCGTAGATATGTGCCCACCAGGCTACCGAGCCTTCCATCAGCCTAGGGCCCTGGGGAGGGGTGGGGAGGTGGCGATTATGGTTAGGGAGGGTCTTGAGCCGAAGGAGACCACGATCCCTCAGACGACCGGGTGTGAGTCCCTCCTTGTGAAGTGGGGCCTAGGGAGGCAGTTGGGCGTGTTGGTTGTATACCTGGCTCCTCGCTATGCAACAACAGCCCTGCCCAAGCTCCTAGAGGTGATAGCTGAGGCGGCGGTTGAGACCCCCAGACTTTTGGTCATGGGGGACTTCAACCTGCCGTCAGTAGGCGAGACCTCTGGAGTAGCTCGGGAGTTCATGGCTTCCATGACAGCCATGGACCTGACCCAGGTAGTTTTAGGCCCTACTCACGAGGGTGGACACACCCTGGACTTAATCTTCGTCTCGGGACAGTGGAGTAGTGATCTGGGAATAGGGAATTTAGTCATCTCACCCCTGTCATGGACAGATCACGCTCTCCTTCGGCTGGACTTTCCAATCGCCGCACCTCACCGCGGGTAGGCGGAGCCGAACATTTATTTATTTATTTATTTTATTTTCTTACATTTATATCCCGCCCTTCTCAACAAAGGACCCAGGGCGGCGCACAGGAAATTTAAAAAGATATACAAAATAGAAAATGAATAAATAATTTAAAATATATATTAAATAATCCCAATCCTATGCTAAAACCAATTATTTGAAACCCAATTTAAAACTTTTCTAAAAGTCCCCATGGGAGGTTAGGCTAGGCCGGCTTGATGAAAAAAGTATGTCTTTAGACATTGGTGGAAGAGGCGGAGGTCGGTGATGGTCCGGAGTTCAGGGGGTAGGTCGTTCCAAAGGGCAGGGCCCGCCACAGAGAAGGCTCTTCCCCTGGGTGTCGCCAGTCGGCATTGTCCGGCCGACGGCACCCTGAGAAGGCCCTCTCTGTGGGAGCGTATCAGTCTAAGGGATGTATGGGGCAGGAGACGGTCTCGCATATAACTAGGCCCCGAGCCATGGAGCGCTTTAAAGATGGTCGTCAAAACCTTGAAGCGCACCCGAAAGACCACAGGAAGCCAATGCAGCTCGCGCAGGATTGGTGTTATATGGGAGCTTCTGGTGGCTCCCGTAATTACCCGCGCAGCTGCGTTTTGGACTAGCTGTAGCTTTCGAGTGCACCTCAAGGGAAGCCCCATGTAGAGAGCATTACAGTAGTCGAGACGGGACGTCATGAGAGCTTGAGTGACTGTGCGAAGGGCAGCCCGGTCCAGTAAGGGGCGCAATTGGCGCATCAGGCGTACCTGATGAAACGCCCCCCTGGCCACGGCCGCCACATGGTCCTCCAAGGACAGCGGGGAATCTAGGACGACACCCAAATTGCGCGCCCTCTCTACGGGGGCCAGTGTTTCACCCCCAATGGCCAGAGTTGGAGTAATCTGGCTGAACCGGGGTGCCGGAAACCACAGCCACTCAGTCTTGGCAGGATTGAGCTTGAGTTTGTTACCACCCATCCAGATCCGTATGGCTTCCAAACACCGGGACAGCACTTCGACGGCATCGTTGGGGTGGTCTGGGGTGGATATGTACAGCTGAGTGTCGTCAGCGTACAGATGGTACTCCACCCCAAAACCACGGATGATCTCACCCAGCGGCTTCATATATGTGTTAAACAAGAGGGGCGAGAGGACCGACCCCTGAGGAACCCCACATAAGAGGGGTCTCGAGGTCGACCTCTGCCCTCCCGTCAACACATATTGCGACCGACCAGAGAGGTAGGACGAGAACCACCGCAGAACGGTGCCTCCCAGCCCCAACCCCCCCAGTTGGTGCAATAGGATACCATGGTCGATGGTATCAAAAGCCGCCGAGAGGTCTAACAGGACTAGGATAGAGGAATAACCTCTATCCCACGCCCTCCAGAGATCATCAACCAATGCGACCAATGCCATCTCGGTACTGTGACCGGGTCGGGAGCCGGACTGACGCGGGTCTAGATAATCAACTTCCTGCAGGTGTCGCGGAAACTGTTGGGCTATCACACTCTCAACAACCTTCACCAAAAAGTGAAGGTTGGAGACCAGACGATAGTTCTCTAATAAAGCTGGGTCCAGGGACGGCTTCTTGAGGAGGGGCCTCACTACTGCCTCTTTCAAGACGGCAGGTACGGACCCCTCACTCAAAGATGCGTTGACAATGCCCTGGAGCCAGCCTCGTGTCGTCTCCCAGGATGCCAGTACAAGCCAGGAGGGACACGGGTCCAATAAACATGTGGTCGCTCTAAGTTTCCTTGACAACCTGTCCATATCCTCGGTGGTAACAAAGTCAAACTCCTCCCAAGATGGAACCTCAAGACTAGTCTCGGACAATCCAATAGGACCACTGTCGATGGAGGCTAGCTCATTCCGAATCCGAGTGATTTTCTCCTGCAGATAAATCCCAAATTCCTCTGCTCGCCCTTGTAGAGGGGCTTCCCGCGGCCTCTGGTGAAGGAGGGAGCGGGTCGCCCCAAACAGGGCGGCAGGGCGGTTATCTGCGGATGCAATTAGGGTGGCACAATACTCACGTTTGGCCACCCTTATCGCCACTAAGTAAGCCCTAATATAATAATAATAATAATAATAATAATAATAATAATAATAATAATAATAATAATAATAATTTTAATACTTATAAACCGCTCCCTCTCCCCATGGGGACTCGGGGCGGTGCACAGGTAGAATAAAAACAATGAATACATACAAACATTCCTTAAAAACAAATTAAACCTAACCTGCGCTAAAATTTCCCATTAAAACTGAACGATACTAAAACTACCCAGTAAAACCCCAAAGACAGAGAGACTATCCTAGGCCGGCCAGACAGAAAAGATGAGTTTTTAATTTAAGACGGAAGGAGCGGAGGTCCGTGGTCGTCCTAATATCGGGGGGAAGGTCGTTCCAGAGGGCCGGGCCCGCCACAGAGATAGCCCTTCCCCTGGGTGTCGCCCGCTGACAGTGTCTAGTGGACGGCACCCGGAGAAGTCCCTCTCTGTGGGAGCGAATCGGCCGTGAGGATGTATGAGGCAGGATCCGATCCCGCAGGTAGCTAGGTCCCGAGCCATGGAGCGCTTTAAAGATGATAATTAACACCTTGAAGCGCACCCGGAAGACGACAGGTAGCCAGTGCAGCTCGCGCAAGAGCGGGGTTACATGGGTGAACCTGGCGGTTCCCATAATTGCTCGCGCGGCTGCGTTCTGGACTAGCTGAAGCCTTCGGGTGCACCTCAAGGGGAGCCCCAAGTAGAGAGAGTTACAATAGTCCAGTCGGGATGTCACGAGCGCATGAGTGACTGTGCGAAGGGCGTCCCGATCCAATAGGGGGCGCAATTGGCGAACCAGGCGAACCTGGTAAAACGCCCTCCTGGCCACAGCTGTCACTTGATCTTCCATGGACCGCCGGGCATCCAGGAGGACACCCAAATTGCGCGCCCCATCCACAGGGGCAAGATGTTCGCCCCCTATGGCCAGCGATGGAGTGAGCTGGTTGAATCGGGCATCAATCATCATCAAATCATCAAATTTAATTTGTAGAACCGCTCCCTCTCCCCACAGGGACTCGGGACGGTGCACAGGGAAAGTAAAAACAATAAATATACAAATATAAATACATAATATAAAAACAAATTAAATCTATTCCTGTGCTAAAACCCGTTAAACTAAAATACCCAACAGCTATAAATAAATTTAAAACCCCATAGAAAGAGAGACTAGCCTAGGCCGGCCAAGCGGAAAAAGTGTGTTTTTAATTTCAGACGGAAGGAGCGGAGGTCCGTAGTCGTTCTAATATCGGGGGGAAGGTCGTTCCAGAGGGCCGGGCCCGCCACAGAGAGAGCCCGTCCCCTGGGCGTCGCCCGATGACACAGTCTAGTGGACGGCACCCGGAGAAGTCCCTCTCTGTGGGAGCGAATCGACCGTGAGGATGTATGAGGCAGGATCCGATCCCGCAGGGCAGCCGGAAACCACAGCCACTCGGTCTTGGTCGGGTTGAGCCCGAGTCCGTTACTTCCCATCCAGATCCGCACGGCTTCCAGGCACTGGCACATCACCGCTACGGCATCGTTGGGGTGGTTTGGGGTAGATATATACAACTGAGTGTCATCAGCGTATAGATGGTACTCTACCCCAAAACCACGGATGATCTCACCCAGCGGCTTCATGTATGTGTTAAACAGGAGAGGCGAGAGGACCGACCCCTGAGGCACCCCACATGTGAGGGGTCTCGGGGTCGACCTCTGCTCTCCTGCCAACACAAATTGCGATCGGCCAGAGAGGTAGGAGGAGAACCACCGTAAAACGGTGCCTCCCACCCCCAACCCCCCCAGCCGATGCAATAGGATACCATGGTCGATGGTATCGAAAGCCGCCGAGAGGTCTAATAGGACCAGGATGGAGGAACAACCCCCATCTCTGGCCCTCCAGAGATCATCAACCAACGCGACCAATGCCGTCTCGGTGCTATGCCCGGGCCGAAAGCCGGACTGGCGCGGATCTAGATAGTCAACTTCCTCCAGGTGATGGGGAAACTGTTGTGCCACCACACTCTCAACAACCTTCGCCAGAAAGTGAAGGTTGGAGACCGGACGGTAATTCACCAACAATGCTGGGTCCAGGGAAGGCTTCTTGAGGAAAGGCCTCACCATAGCTTCTTTTAGGGAAGCAGGCAAGGAACCCTCACTTAAGGATGCGTTGACAACCTCTTGGAGCCAGCCTCGTGTCACCTCCCAGGATGCCAGTACAAGCCAGGAGGGACACGGGTCCAATAAACATGTGGTGGCTCGCAGTCGCCCACGTAACCTGTCCATATCTTCGGAAGTAACGGAGTCAAACTCCTCCCAAACAAGATCTGTCTCGTGGCATCTCACTGGGCCATCAATGGAGGGTAGCCCGTTCTGTATCTGAGCGGTTAGAATATGGGTTCTCACTAGTGTTCGGTCGGCTTTGGAGCGAGAGGATCTCCATCTGCTCTCTAGGGGTCTCTTGTGGCGCTTCATCCCCCGAACATTCCTATATGGTTCCGCCCCAGGCTCCTGATGGACCCGGAAAGGTTCCAGAGGGAGCTTGGGCCAATACCTGTGGACTTGCCCCACGACTCGACTGAGGACCTGGTGGCCGCATGGTTAAGTGCGGCCACGGGGGCCTTGGACCGAGTCGCGCCCTTGCGGCCTCTCTTGCGGCGACAAATCACCCAGGCTCTTTGGTTCACCGAGGAGCTGAGGGAGATGAAACGCCACAAGAGACGCCTAGAGAGCAGATGGAGATCTTCTCGCTCCGAAGCCGACCGAACACTAGTGAGAACCCATATTAGGACTTATTTAGTGGCGATAAGGGTGGCCAAACGTGAGTATTGTGCCACCCTTATTGCATCCGCAGATAAGGGCCCTGCCGCTCTGTTTGGGGTGACCCGCTCCCTCCTCCACCAGAGGCCGCGGGAACCCCCTTTACAGGGACGAGCAGAGGAATTTGGGATTTATCTGCAGGATAAAATCACTCGGATTCGGAATGAGTTACCCTCCATTGAGAGTAGTCCAGTCGGACTGTCCGAGGCTGCTCTTGAGAGACCATCCTGGGATTAGTTTCACTTTGTTACTACCGAAGATATGGACAGGTTGTCAAAGAGGCTTAAGGCTACCACATGTCTATTGGACCCGTGTCCCTCCTGGCTTGTACTGGCATCCTGGGAGACGACACGAGGCTGGCTCCAGGGCATTGTCAACGCATCTTTGAGTGAGGGGTCCTTGCCTGCCGTCTTGAAAGAGGCGGTAGTATGGCCCCTACTCAAGAAGACGTCCCTGTACCCAGCATTATTAGAGAACTTTCGTCCAGTCTCCAACCTTCACTTTTTAGCGAAGGTTGTTGAGTGTGTGGTGGCCCAACAGTTTCCGCGACACCTGGAGGAAATTGATTATCTAGACCTGCGCCAGTCCGGCTTCCGACCCGGTCACAGCACTGAGACGGCATTGGTTGCGTTGGTTGATGATCTCTGGAGGGCGCGGGATAGAGGACATTCCTCTATCCTAGTCCTGTTAGACCTTTCAGCGGCTTTTGATACCATCGACCATGGTATCCTATTACACTGACTGGGGGGGGTTGGGGCTGGGAGGCACCGTTTTACGGTGGTTCTCGTCCTACCTCTCTGGTCGGTCGCAATATGTGTTGACAGGGGGGCAGAGGTCGGCCTCGAGACCCCTCTTATGTGGGGTTCCTCAGGGGTTGGTCCTCTCGCCCCTCCTATTCAACACATATATGAAGCCGCTGGGTGAGATCATCCGTGGTTTTGGGGTGGGATATCATCTGTACGCTGATGATACTCAGCTGTACATATCCACCCCAGACAACCCCAACGATGTCGTCGAGGTGCTGTCCCAGTGTTTGGAGGCCGTACGGATCTGGATGGGTAGTAACAAACTCAAGCTCAACCCCTCCAAGATCGAGTGGCTGTGGTTTCCGGCACCCCGGTTCAGCCAGATTACTCCAACTCTGGCCATTGGGGGCGAAACACTGGCCCCCGTGGAGAGGGCGCGCAATTTGGGTGTCCTCCTGGATTCCCGGCTGTCCATGGAGGACCATGTGGCAGCCATGGCCAGAGGGGGCGTTTCATCAGGTACGCCTGATGCGCCAATTGCGCCCCTTAATGGACCGGGCTGCCCTTCGCACAGTCACTCAAGCACTCGTGACATCCCGACTCGACTACTGCAATGCTCTCTACATGGGGCTTCCCTTGAGGTGCACTCGAAAGCTACAGTTAGTTCAGAATGCAGCTGCGCGGGTGATTACGGGAGCTTCGAGGCGCTCCCATATAACACCAATCCTGCGCGAGCTGCACTGGCTTCCTGTGGTCTTTCAGGTGCGCTTCAAGGTTTTGACGACCATCTTCAAAGTGCTCCATGGCTCGGGACCTAGTTATATGCGAGACCGTCTCCTGCCCCATACACCCTTTAGACCGATACGCTCCCACAGAGAGTGCCTTCTCAGGGTGCCGTCGGCCGGACAATGCCGACTGGCGACACCCAGGGGAAGGGCCTTCTCTGTGGCGGGCCTGCCCTGTGGAACGACCTACCCCCAGAACTTCGTACCATCACCGACCTCCGCCTCTTCCGCCAGTGTTTAAAAACACACCTCTTCCATCAAGCCGGCCTAACATAGCCTCTGCTGGGACTAGCCATAGATAGTTTTAATTCGGGGATTTTAATTGGTTTTAGTGCAGGATGGGGATCTAATAGGTTTTTAAATTTTGTATTGTGTTTTTTGTATGTATTTTAATTTCCTGTGCGCGGCCCTGGGTCCTCTTGGAGAAGGGCGGGATATAAATTTAATAAAATAAAATAAATAAAATAGTTGGTAAATGATGAATGCTTAATGTTCAGCGTCTAATAAACATGTTACATTGGCGTGACAGACATCTGAACTCCCATTTATTCTCTTTTACTTTGCAAACATGCTGGTATCAATACATATATTTTTACCTTAGATTGCAAGATACAGTGCAACACACCAGCTTTGTGAAGCTGTCTGCAGGCAGAAAGAATGGATACGTATCTAACGTGATCCAGCCGGGATTCTGAATTGTACAAATCAACAGTGCAAAGCTCTTCAATGCTAACAAATAGAAATGAATACATTATGATTGTATATCAGACAGACTAAATGTCACCCTAAAAATTATTTGCATGTTTAAACAGTGGTATTAGAATACGGATTCAAGAAGTGTCTTACCTTTTCATGGTTATTATTTCTTTGATATGATTCTCTAAAGATTCATTATAGGGAGAGTTCATCAAAGCTTTTACTAGCCTCACGCAAATATTTGGGAGATTTTCCATAACTTGTACATCAGCTATATTAAAGCCTACGCTTTTTGGGTCACAAATGGTTTTCACAACAAGTTTTATTAGATTCTCATTAAGTAGCTCTTTCTCAAGCATCTAGAAATGGTAAAGACAAGTACTTTTAAGTTGAAAAGTTTATCATTTACATTTATTTTAAAGTTAAAGTTTACCCTTAAATATACCATCTCTGTGTGCATCCCCTTGAAATAATAATTTTGTTCAATCTACATTTCATTTTTAATATGAAGATGAACAAATTTTCAAGAACACCTATGAAATTTATTAAACGTAGTTGAGAAGTAACAGTTCTACTATACTCTGAAAGTCATTTCAGCATGCCCAGTGACAAGATGCCATTTAAACAAATTTTCAAACAAATTGTTCACATCATCATCATTTTCATATGGGGAAAACATATTCCTCTGGAGTTGTATTAAAACCATGGAGCTATTTAATCAGTAAATTAATTCAGCTCATTTGGGACAATGCCATAAAAATTGCAAAAGGCATTTATCTGAATTTGTCAGAAGGCAGCAAACAAAGGCAACGTGTGATATAAAGACATTTTTAAAATTACACAATTTTTTCATTATTTTAACTCCATCTAAACTATATCACAAATGCATCTTAAACCTATCTTATATGCCAACTGTGCCATTCCTAAATCAGGAAGTCTTACTCACTCATGCATTGGCTATCTTTCATCTAGATTACTGCAATATGCTTTATATGAGGCTTTAAGGAATATCTGGTCTAAGATATGGCATTAGAGGTAGTTATGGGTACATCTCAATATCATGCACGTAGTTATGTTACATTTTGAGACACCGTGCAACAGCACTACTTTGCAAAAGCACACTGATTGCACGTGGACTTCCAGGTATAATTTAAGACGCTAGACCTTTTTGCACAGGATCTAGATCTGTGCAAGATTGTCTATATCCAATTACTGCTTCTGGTCTCATAGGATCTGATAGAGTTGATATGCTCCAATTCCGTTACTTAAGTATCATTTAGTAGAAACCAGGAAACATGCCTTCTCTATCATCATGTCCAACCTGTAGAATAATAGTACCAGTAGATCTCCATGTCTTGGCCCTCCCTGCCTTTTATAAGGTCTTTAAGACTTATTTAGTCCTTTTAAGTGTGGTAGCTCATAGAAAACTTGTTTGAACTAGTGAAGCCAAACCTACCTTCCAGAAATGTTGCTGGTGAGTTTCCAAAATCATGCTGCCAAAAACCATAATCCGAACTATAATTGTACATTTGCTGTAACTGTATTCTTCTCTTTCTTGTGGACTCAACAATGTATCACCTTTGGATGCACTGCTAAAACATTGCTCTGCACCAGATATATTGTACAAGGCAATTTTACCAAGGAAGAACTCCAATGATTTTAAAAATGAAGATCCTGTGTTTGTAGCTTTAAACAAATGTTAAAAAAATGTTAAAATACAGCCATCACAATTTTTACTCCAGAATTCACAAGAAAATAATTTATACCAACATACTGTAGATTATTTTTTAAAAATATGCCTTTGTTATGGCCAGCACCAAATAACAACCTTATTAGGAAGAAAATATACATTTGGAAAGTTCTTTGATGATAAGACTGAAATACTTTTTGCCAAAGTAAAGCATACAAAGAAGAGTGAGTTCTTCTATAATGCAAATCCACCCCAGTGTTCCTAAATGAAGGGGGGGGGGGGGGAGGACGACTCTAGGACTTTTTGTATATTGGTCAAAAGTTTATAAAAATTCTATCAAAAATAATTTATTTGCAATTAAAGCTGAACTTGAGCATGAAACATTTTTACACCTGTAGTTATGTAATTTCTTCTAATGGATTTGGGATGACAATCATAGTGCAAACTGATTAGGTCATCTACCTACCTAGGGTCTCATTTGGTTTTATCATTCCCTGTTCAATAAAGGTATTGTAACAGTCTAAGGCAGCTAGAAGCATATCCATCCATTGTACAACAGCTCGCAAACTAAAACTCCCTTGCAACTCATAGAGGGTTGGATGAGATAAGATTCCAGAGACATTTTCACCCTCACATCCTCCTCCTTCAAATTTCTTTATGAGAAAATAGATTCCTTCTTTCCGGAGAACATCCCCCAACCATGAAGATGGAGATGGGTTTCCTGTCAGAGAAGCAAACAGATTAAAGACTCTGGATAAATTTGTTGCAACTCAATTCCAAGGTTATATTAAAAAAAAAAAACCTGGAAAAAATATTTTAATTATAAAAATGGGGTGGTGGGACACAACTATAAAAACTACTTCCAAAAATGGATCCATTTTTAAATAAATCCTAGATTGATAGAGAAATTGACAAAGAATATTCTCTGCCACCCTTGGACAATCTACAAAATGAACAGAACTAATTATTCCAAGGATTTGATTTTTGGGGGATGATAATACAATTTTTAAATAATTATAGAAAATGGTAGTAACATTTTTATAGTACTTTGATTTGGCAAAAGCCAATTTATTGAACTACTGAATGTGTCCTACCAATGTAAATAGAATGTGCTTAACCTAAGGGTATGTAGAACGCAACATTACAACCGGTCCACATACTTTCAAAATGTACTTATGTGAGAAAAATAAGTTAAATTGCTAGGCTTCCAAAAGAGGCATTTTTCTAAAGAAATTCCCAATTTGCAACATAGTGCAAAAGTCAGTATAACATGCTAGCAACAGACTATTTACACATGTTGTACTATACATACCTGGCAATAAAGGAACAAATTCAAATAACAGTTCCATGACTTTGTGTCGGCACTCAGTTTGGGGTTGTCCACACTGTCTCAAAAGCCATATGACAACATCCTCTAAACAAATAGATCTAAATGGAAATCCCCTACAGGAATGAATTAAAAGGTAAGTCTGAAATTATCAAGCAGTTGTCTGCTCTGCCTTGCATTTTAATCTCCAACACTAAATATTATACGATATTAAAATATTAATTTCTCCTCCTGACTGCAAAATAAATTAATAATTAGTAACTTTATTTCCCCATGCCATATCAGATCAAACACAGTTTCATCTTTTATATTTGTGACAGAATTGCCCTCTGCTATATGCAGCAAATATGTAGCTTGGATCTATTTAAACTAGATGCATTCAGTCTGGATGCAAATCTCTGGATGCAGAGGTTTATCCAGATCCATTAAACTGGATGCCCACCCTAGCTGCAAGTAAATTTAGGGAAGAAATTCAGAGTCTGAAAGTTTGCTGAAATATATTCAGATTATAATAGGGTTTCCTCAGAACAAAAATCACTGAAACGAATAAATAAGTGGTATGTAATGTTTTTTTGGAATTGATAAAGACTAATACTCGGGGCCTAGTTATTTGCGAGACCACCTCCTGCCCCATACATCCCTTAAGACCGATACGCTCCCACAGAGAGGGCCTTCTCAGAGTGCCGTCGGCCGGACAAGGCCGACTGGCGACACCCAGGGGAAGAGCCTTCTCTGTGGCGGGCCCAGCCCTTTGGAATGACCTACCCCCCGAATTACGCACCATCACCGACCTCTGCCTCTTCCGCCAATGTCTAAAGACATACCTATTCCAACAAGCCGGCCTAGCCTAACCTCCCATGGGGACTTTTAGATAGTTTTAAATCGGGTATTTTAAAATTGGGTTTTTAGCATAGGATAAGATGGTTTAATTTATATTTTAAATTGTGTATTTATTTTGTATTCTGTATGTTTTTTAAATTTCCTGTGCGCCGCCCTGGGTCCTCTGCGGAGAAGGGTGGGATATAAATGTAAATAAAATAAAAAATAAAATAAATAATACTAACCGAGGTAATCTCCGGGGGCTTTTTTTGTTCAAAGTAGATGCTTTATGCGTAATGATACGCTTGAGGTGTTCAATAGCATCACAGCATTGTTGAATTGTACCTATTTTCAAATCCAGAAAAAGTAATATTGTGATTTCTTCCAAGTAAAGTTTTGAACAGATATGATCCTTAATTGGTTTTACAATGATAAAATGCACATTATTTAAATTACTTTCTAGCTTTGCTAATACTGCATAAGGGCTATTATTATTATTTTTTCTGCCAAGTTGGGAACTTCTAAAGTTTTCTGAGAATAAGAAACAAAACTGTAGATGATATCTCTTCCATGTGCTTTGTCTGAAAAGGTAATCTGAAATCTGATGGTGAATATATTTCCAGTTGAAAACTGTATTCAGTCTATGTTTAATCCACAAAGTTGTACACTAATAATCTAATTTTTAATAGTTCTCATTTTTCCTCATTTTGGAGAACAGAAAATCCAGAACATACTTCACTTGGTTTGATTGTTTGTAATTAAAGTATTACATAGTAAAAGTATTTTATTATTAATTGATTAATCATGATTGATGATTTATTTATTTTGAGAATGTTTTGACTGTTTTAATTGTTTTATATTTTTAGAATTGCAATAAATAAATAAATTACTAAAATGTAATGCTTAAATGAACATATTGAAATAAAATATGAACCATACATAAAATATCTGCGGGATCGCATCCTGCCCCATACATCCCTGCGGCCGATTCGCTCCCACAGAGAGGGACTTCTCCGGGTGCCGTCCACTAGGCTGTGCCAGCGGGCAACGCCCAGGGGAAGGGCCTTCTCTGTGGCGGGCCCGACCCTCTGGAACGACCTTCCCCCCGAAATTAGAACAACTACGGACCTCCGCTCCTTCCGTCAAAAATTAAAAACACACTTTTTCTGCTTGGCCGGCCTGGGGTAATCAACTGTTTTTAGGGTTTTTAGCGACTTATTTTTAGTTTTAATATGGGATTTTAGCGCAAGGTTAGTTTAATTTTATTTTAATATTGTACTATATCTGTGATTTTATATGTATTTTAAATTCCCTGTGCCCCGCCTCGAGTCCCTTCGGGGAGAGAGAGCGGGTTATAAATTAAAATTATTATTATTATTATTATTAAAAGTATTTCAAGTCTATTTTTTTTAAAAGCATTTTTTCCAAAATTATCTGTCAACACATTTCTACAATATACTGTATTTTTCTGAATATGTGTCACACTTCCCCCCTCAAAAAAGTGGGTAGAAATGTCTGTGGATCTTATACAGCAAATATTGTGGCTGGGGGGGGGAGGAGAGGAGAGGGCTTTTGATGCAGCGCCTATCAGCTGTTCTAGAACAGGCTATGGCAGGGGTGGCGAACTGTGGCTCTTTTATGACTCATGGACTGCAATACCCAGAATTCCTGAGCCAGCCATGCTGGCTCAGGAATTCTGGGTAGTGAAGTCCATGAGTCATAAAAGAGCCACAGTTCGCCACCCCTGGGCTATGGTGTCAGCGGTGAATGGGCTGCGGCGCCAAATGGGTCGCAGTGGCGAATGGGCAGCGGTGAACAGGCCAGATGAATACCGGATGGATGCTGGAAGTCAGATATTTTCCCCTTGTTTTCCTACCCAAGTGCATCTTCTAGTCCAGAGTGTCTTATAGTCCGAAAAATATGGTAATTTTATAGAAATATTCTAACTGCTCAAAGCAGAAACATTTCATTAGAAAACTATTAAAAACTATTTAGGCCTGAAGTTTTTAAAGAATTCTGAAACAACCAACAAAAACTGCCAATATCACCTAAAGACTTCTCATCTCCATGTGTCAAGGCAAGACTTTCCAGATATACAACCAATGCTTCAAAAACAAACTGGTCCACCAGAGCATTCTCTTCTCTATGAAACAAAGGGGAAACAAATTAAGCTATTAGGTGAGGACTATTTACAGCTAATGCAATGTAAAAAATGGTAACGTTATTGTCTCAGATGGTTCAGAACAGAGGCAAATAATAACAATTTGATCCCTTCTGGAAGAAACATGAGTGATTAACTGGATTCTACTAAACATGAACAGACACCATAGTTGTGATACCCAATGCCAATCATGTCGCACAATCCAGATTTTAACAACTATGAACACAGCAAAACTGTTGCAAAAATGTAATAGATTGAAGTATTTTACTTATTTGATTTTGAATTCAAATCTATTGCACTCAATACAGTATCACAAAAGGTTGTAGCAGTGTTTATCATTAAGATTTACAACTACTTAATATCCCACAGTAATAACTTCTAATAGTATTTTAAAGTACATTTGATAGAAACTGCACAAATATTTGCACATTACTCTATTGCTTGATTCAGCTATTAATTTATTCACTGCTCACCTAAACTCTCGGTAAATGTTGTTGAAAGCAAGGGCAGCTCCTAGCCGCTTGAAAGCATTAGGATGGAGAGCAAGGCTGTACAGCCTCTTAAAAAGAGATTTGGTGTTCACTGGACTTTTTTCTTGCTGCTGTGGAGTGGTTTGCTTAATGGACCATTTCAAAAATTCATGGACACACTGACCACAAAAGTCTCTCAAAGTACTGTCTACAGGATCCACTATCCCATCCTGAAACAGAGAACAATCTAGATTCATTGTATTTCAGAGTTATGCAACTTAGGCAACACAAAATCAAATGGGAAGTAATTTATATATGGCATTTTTAGGCTATCCAAATAATTACAAATAGCAATAATAGCAACAATTGGCTATTTAACCTTTTCAAGTAAGCGGTTTCTAGAGAAATTTTTGGCTTAATAATAGGGGATTTTTAATAGAAAAAAAGGATTCTCTAGTTGGTTAAAATAAACAACCAATTAATTGATTAAATTCTATTTAAAAAATAGAAGTCAACATAAAATAAACACAGCAGCGTAAGGCCCATATTGCAATGGTCGAAAATGAAACAATAGTAGTTGGGCAAATTGTCAACCACTGTATAAGAAATTGAAAATTGAGAAAATCTTAAAACTTATACTGGTAAGTTACAATTGGACAGAAATCTTTATAATTTATCTTATGTAACAATCACCTACCAAAATTGCTTCCAGTAGCGTCACAGTGTCTTGGCTTTCAAATTTTTTATTGTTTGTGAACCAATGAATTAATTCCATTACTAAAGTGCCATAGAGTTGTCTTGTAACCTAAAAAAATGTAAGATTAGTTTATTCTGCATTTTAGGTTTATAATTATATTGTAGAAAATTTCTCACAAAGTGATCCCAATGTTTGTTGGACATTTTAAAAACATAAACTCACAGCTTCAACTCTTTATTATATTTCATTAAATATTAAGTGCTATGTAATGATTTCGATTAGTTTCCTTTTGAACTGGCCATTGAAACATACATGTATTGGCAGGTATGGTTAAATTCAGAAAACTAATAAACTGATGTTTGAAGTACAATTGCTGCCTGTAAATCTATACATACTGTGATAAGTAGAATTGTGTACAGGCAATCACAAAAAGAAACACATGATTATATAAAAAGGAGCTTTTATTAAACCGGAGATTCACTTGTCTCTAGTTCTTAATTAATTACCTATTTTTGGGAGTATAAGACACACCTTTTTTCCTCTAAAGAGGCTGAAAATCTGGGTGCGTCTTATACATCGAATACAGCATTTTTTGCCTCCTGAAACCCCGCCCCTTCACCAAAATGGCCACGCACATACCCTTATGGAGGCTTCCAGAGAACTCCTGGGGGTTGGGGAGGGCAGAAATGAGCAAACAACAGGGTGTTTTTGACCCCCACAGCCACCAGCAGCACTCTATAAGCCTCCATAAGGCTATGTATGCAATTCTTTTGACCAAAAATAAATTATCGCCCATTTTTGCGATAAATGTGCCGGTATTTTGCTCATTTTTGACACTCACCCCACCCCACAGGAGCACTCTGCAAGCCCCCCCCCCCCCAAGGCTATTCATGCCTTTTATTTGAAAAAAAAAGGGCCCATTTTCACGAAAAACAAGCCGTTTGGGGGAGGTTTACACATTGCAAAAGGGGTTTTTCCCCCCCTTTTGGAAAGCTGTTTAGTTAGAGTGATTGATGAGAATTACATTGGTCAAGTACTGTGCCTGCAGAAACAAAGATTTGTTCCAAAAGTGGTCAGTAATTTCCTTCTCCAGCACATGGGTAAATGCACCTGGAAACATCTACCTACCTACCTTCTCTCTCTACCTACCTATCTACTGTATTTCTCTATTTCTCTCCCTCTAACTACCTATCTACACACACTCTCTCTCCCTACCTACCTACTGTTATTTCTCTCTCTCCCCTCTATCTACCTATATACCTAGCTACCTACTCTTTCTCCCCCTACCTATCTACTGCTTTTCTCTATTTCACTCTATCCCTCTACCTACCTACCTACTCTCTCTCTCCCTACTTACCTGCCTACTGTATTTCTCTCTCTATTTCTCTCTCTCTCTCTCCATCTACCTACCTACCTACTCTCTCTCTCTCCCTACCTACCTACTGCATTTCTTTCTCTTTCTCTCCCTCTCTATCCCTCTACCTACCTACCTACTTTAAAAAAAAAAGCTTCTTCAAAACCTAGGTGCGTCTTATACTTTTTTTTTTAACTGTTCACATTTTTAATGAATTTGTGAATTATTGGTATTCTCAAATTTGCCTGACATATTTTTATTTCCTTCCTAGAGTTTTTTCCACAAGTGCAGGACCTGTTGTTGTTGTTGTTTATGGGCGGGGAGAGTTAATCAATTGAAAGTTGATTCATTGTTTATATCAGGAATTGACTGGCCAAAGTGGGTCTCATTTTTCTAATATATATTTAGTAGTCCAATATTAAATTAAATTCAGTTAACCTATATATTGACAGGACTGATGACTGGTTTTTTAGTTTTAAACTATTTTCCTCCTCTTTAGTTTTAATGGCTTCCACGATGTAACAGACAAAATAGTAAGTTTTTCTGTGGGAGAAGCAATACGACCAAAGATGAAACCCAAAATAATTGGAAATCCTCTCATAAGGTGTTTATTTTGTTTCACTCTGAATCTCACTCTAAAACAGTAAAATTTACTTGCCTGGTCCACATCACAAGCAAGTCGAAGCAGTATAGGAAACATACGTTTATACAAATGAAACATTGGTGGGGAATTCTCGTGACCTTCAGGTATTTGAGAAGCTTTTCCCAGCATGAACATAACGATGCTATGCAACAGCTCACAAGCTGCAACCTGAAAAATGTGACTACTGATCAGCTACTAGATTGGATTGTTCCAAACTAACATCATTATTAATTATTCAGCAAGTTCTATCTGATAAAAATACAATTTAATGTGAAAGAATGTTATGTTATAACACTAAATCTTTAATTTTCCTTTAAAACATAAAAAGCAATATATATACAGGGATGAATATTTCACCAAATAATTAACATCTTTATCCTGCAATTAGAAAGCTGACATGAGTAATGCTTACACTCTTGGGCATGTACAGGAGAAAATCAAGTTCTACTTTCTATCTGACATGGAATTCACTGGAGCATTCCATACCAGTTTCTGGCCACCCAACCTCTCCCACAGAGCTGCTGCTGTAAACATAAAAGTAAGGCAGACTTCTATGCATATCACCTTGAAGTCTCTGAGAAAAAAACGGATATAAATGCAATAGCAATAGCACCTAGACTAATATAACAGTTCATAGTGCTTTACAGCACATTCCAAGCAGTTTTCCAAAGGGGACTCAGTGGCTTAGTGGCTAAGACGCTGAGCTTGTTGATCGAAAGGTTGGCAGTTCAAATCCCTAGCACTGTGATGGAGAACCTATGGCACGGGTGTCAAAGGTAGCATGCAGAGCCATTTGTTAGGGCACACAAGGCGTTGCCCTGTCAGCTTCAGCACGCATGTCCAGCTGACTTCAGCCTTCTTTTGAGACTGTTTTTCATCCTCCGGAGGCTTCCCTGAAGGCTCTGGAGGGTGAAAAATGGCCCTATGAGCAAACCAGAGGGGGAAAGTGCGCACGTGTGGCATGCCTGCGCACAACCCACCCCTGCACTCCCCCCACTTTTGGCACGTGAGCCAAAAAAGGTTCGCCATCACTGTCTTAGCGCCACGTAACATTACTAGTCCCAGCTTCTGTCAACCTAGCAGTTTAAAAGCATGTAAAAAATGGAAGTAGAAAAATAGGGACCATTTTGGTGGGAAAGTAACAGCGTTCCTTGCGTCTTCAGCATTTAGTCATGCCAGCCACATAACCATGAAGACATCTTTGAACAGCACTGGCTCGTCAGCTTTGAAATGGAAATCAGCACTACCCCCTAGAGTTGGGAATGACTAGCACATATGTGGGAGGAGAACCTTTACCTTTAAGTGGTTTACGGAGTCAGTATATTGCCCCCAATAATCAATAAGTAAATAATGTCACTGTATTCAAAACTCTTCACAGTTTATACTTTTGGAATATTTATTTGTATCATTCATATCAGGATTACTTTCAATAATGAACGGTAGCTCCAATCCAGAGAAAAATTAGTTCAACAGAAAAGAACAGAACAAAAACATTCAGCCTAATACCTTAGTTTGTCTGTCACTAGCAGAAAGAGCCAATTCAGTGACCCGAGGCAAGAATAAATCCAAGTATATAATAGGCTTCATATCAGCAAATGGAACTGCAAAATTCAGACGCTTCTCTATATCCCAGGATACAAATTTCTTCATCTTTTCCTCTGGGGAAGCAGCTGGCACATTTAGAAAAGAATGCCTGGTTAAAAATCTGAGAACTAGCTTATCCACGGATGAGCTAATACTTGAGTATGTACAATATATGATTCTGGGCAGCTTTCAAACACTTAAAAACCAATATATAACTGCAAAACCACTGCAACAATTTAAAACAAGAAAACAATATAAAAGCATGTAGATGAAATGCTACCTGTAATTAAATGCCGATTGATTTGTCCTCCCAAAGTTCCAAGAAGGCGTACAACTCTAGCTCTTACTGCTTCTAAAGATGGATCTTCCTCCTAAAGTATAGCAATATAATGAGAACACGAACAGCTGAAAAGGTTTAAAACAACCTTAAATGCATTATTCTGGTATAAGATCAGGCAACAGAGACACAAATTGGGAACACAGCTCAGGAGACTATTACATACAGTAATAGAGGAATAAATAACCAAAGGATATACCAATGCTGCAACAGTTTCCTTTGTCAGAAACCCGTGAATCCTACAAATATTCCTGGAACATCTTACATTTATTTATTCAATTTAGAAAGTTTTCAACAGAAATGGTTTTATAAAATTGACTTTGGCCTACAGATAATACATGCGTAAAGTGTTTTTCAAAACAAAATAATAAAAGCAAGATACTCTTTTCTAATTTTATAAATCTTCAATATTTCATAACCAAACTTTGTAAGAAAGTTCAATATTGTAAATTTCATTTTGGTAAAATGGAATGTTTATTGATTCTGAATATTGCCAGATCATGCCAGCAGTACAGTTTTATTTGTATGAGATTTTAGCCTGCCTGAGGACAAGATATTCTATAATAAACCATACAGTGTTTTTATTACTACCAATGAAATATGTGAGACACTGACAATTTACTGAGAAATTCTAATCTTTAATATGTAAATTCTATTCAACGCTTATTTCTTCTTCCCCTTTTCCTCCTCTTTCTCCTTCTTTTTCTAACTTTCTCTATTTATATAAAAATGGCTCTGTGTGTATGTTCCAGCATAACTCTGGAACACCTCGAGCAATTTCAATCAAACTTGGTACACAGATAACTTACTCTCTGGAAACAAATACTGTGGAGGTAAGACACCCCTAAAACCCCTCAGTATGTGTGTTCTGTTAAGATACAACCTGTTGTGCCTTAAAATGACTTCTATTGTACTGGCATAAAATGGATTCTACTGTGCAGTGCAGTGGAGTTGCTATGGTAACGGTTTCACAGTACTCCACAAGGGGGCTCCATCTATTATAAGGCGGAAAATCCAACATTAGAAATTACGTTCGGTCCAGACATTTTCCTTCTATAAATAAATACTCAGGCAACGTCGGGTTATCGGCTAGTAATAAATAAAGTTAACTTTTATTGAAATAGTAAAACCACCTATCACTTTTCCAAATGAAAAGCTAATATTTTAGAAAGGCAGGAAAATTCTTTACCAATTCAAGATTCTTAGATTTTTTGAGATGCTGAATAACTACTTTGTTCATTCCTTTCTGGATGGCTTTGGAAAGTTTCTTCACTTCCAAATTATTCTGAGATTCACCTATTTTAAAGAAAAAAACCACAAAAATTTAATATGCAAGCAATAAAATATTTTTTTAAACAAAATAAGTATTTATGATTTTTCAAGAAACCAATTTAAACTCAAAGCCCCCCAAATGCAGCATAAATGATTGAGTACATACACCTTCCATCAATGCTCTTATAAACCGCCACCACGTAGTCTTACAGAAAATCAGGAAGTTGAATTACAGTCCTTCATACCTCAGATGTTACTCACTACAAGACTATTCAGTAATACAAGAATGGTGTTAAAACATCTTCATATTCCTAGATTTACTGATGTAAAGGATGTATATTTATTATTTTTACCTGCTGATGCAGAAGTTTTCAAATAACCATCAAGGCAAGGCACAATGTCTTTGTAATAAGGCTGAATAGTGTATCTGGGAATGTGGGCTGACCAGTCCTCCAGTGCGTCCAGTGCCACATCAGCCATTGGAGTGTAGCTAAGACCCAGTTTAAAAGCATTCTGTAGGTTGTGCATATTGACAAGGAGATATAAGAAGTTTGGAGATATAAAACATCCACAATGTCCTGAAGTTATCTTCGACCATACAACAGACTATTTTCTTAACTATTGCTACAAATATTTAAAATGTTATGGTTGTTAAAGAGACAACTTGGAATAAGGTACAGTGAAACCACAGAATCGAAGACATGATAAAACTACAACATCACATGTAACAGACATATGAATTTATCATTCCCATTTTGGACTTTCTCATTGATTTGCTCACTGTTGTGATGATAATATAGAGAGGACTACAGTCCTGCCTGTGTATTACAGCAATATAGCAAGAGCACTTAGACTTATATACTGTTTCACAGTGCTTTACAGCCCTCTCAAAATGGGTTACAGTGTCAGGACACTGCTCCCAACAATATGGGCCCCCATTTACAGACCTCGGAAGGATGGAATGCTGAGTCAACTTTGAGCCTGGTGAGATTCGATCTGCCAAATTGCAGTCAGCAGGTAGTTAGCAGAAGTAGCCTGCAGTACTATTTTCTAACCACTGAGCCATCACAGCTCTTATTACTGACGCATCATGAAAATATATTTTGTGTAAGTGAAATGAAGGCAAGGTTACCAACAAAATTACAAAAATAAATAGAGGGGGGAGTTAGAACCCTCCCCCCTTGGAAATAAAAGTGGCATTTGGAAATCGCCCCCGCGATCGGCAGAAAGTGAAAATGACATCCAATTGACTGTTAGTAAAAGGAAACGTATCATTAAGAAAGGAATTGCTGTAAAAACATTCTATCAGTTACAATGAACTTGTTATAAACTTTCATTCCTTTCACCACTGCCAGTGAGGCGGAAAGATGGCGCTTCTTTGTTCCCAGAAGAGAAAGTTTTTTGATTGTAAACATTCCTCCAGTTTAACAAGATAAGCAAAAATAACGTAAAATATATAAAAGAGCCTACTCAAGTGACTTTCAGCGTTCTCTCCTATTGTGAAACCTTCCGTTTTTTTTCTTTTGGACAATGCAGTTTGATTTCTTCTCTGGACTTTCTAAAAACAATTTGAACTATTAACAAGGCTTTGTCTTTGTCTCGGACTTCACGGACTGCCTGCCCACCAACGCCATATTTTTTAAATTTCTTTTCATAAAGACTTAAAACTTTAATTATGGCAACAAGAAAGCCTCCACCTGGTAAATCATCTTCAGCACCATCATCTACAAAACCAAGCCCTACGTTACCGACAAAAATCACCACAATGCTGCAGAAGGAAGCAGAAGCAGAAGAACCTAAATCAACATCGGTAGACGAGATGTTTCAGAAAATAATGAATGAAATACAACAAATTCGGAAAGACAACTTAAGCACAAGACTGGAACTATTGGAGGCACAAAGAGAAATAACAAATAAGCAAAAGATTGAGGGGTTGGAGGGAGGGGCAGTTGGGATGAAGGAAGAGATAAAATACTTTAAAAAAGAATTTATAAATGTTACTGATCATATGTCTAGAATTGATTTTGAACGTATGTCTTTTTTTTTAAGATTTCAAAATGTCCCAGAATTAGATACAGAGAATTTAAAAGAATTAATGGCTGCGATCTTAGCGGATTATACCAAAAAAAATAAAGAACACATCTGGGGGGACATTGATCTGATATATAGAATCAATTCAGCATATGCCAGGATAAATAATGTACCCAGAGAGATACACATTAAATTTATAAGAAGGTCAACAAGGGATGAGATCCTGAGAGAACAAAGAGGGGGCCCTTTGATATATCAGCAAAACGAGATAGTCAGATTGAAGCAAATCCCCCAAAAAATCCGAGATATAAGAAGGAAATATTCTTTCTTATCGAAAAAATTACATAACAATGGGGTTTGGTTCAAATGGCTGATGCCCGAAGGAATGTTGGTGTTCTGGGAGGGAGGAAGAGTTAGAATGAAAACAGTAGAAGAGGCAGAGACCTTTCTTAAAAAATATTCCTCAATCCTAGATGACGAAGACACGGGAACGGGAGGGACCGCAGCTCTGCCTGCTGGTAGGGTGGAAGAAGAAGAAACAATAGCAAAGAGACTCAGATCATAAAAATGATTTTTGTGTGTGTTTTTTTTAATGTACGGTAATTCCTGTAAGGATGTTAATAGAAACAAAATAACTGAATGTATGAGATTTTTGATTATGAAACCTATGACTTGAAATGTATGTACCCCTTCCTATTTTTTCTACTTTCTAATGAATTTAACCTCGAAAGAAGACTCGGAGGCGGTCACCAACCCCGATATGGAAGCTCTAAAATATTGTTAAAATACCCTATTTACCCCTTTCCTTTCATAAAATTGTAAAACTAATAAAAATTACTTTAAAAAAAATAACAAAAATAAAAATTCTGCATTATTCGATCACTACATTAACCCACCTGTAAAGCAGGGATGTATGCTTTGATATCTAGCATAATGATGTTATATGGCAGAGAAAGCACAAAAGTCAGACAGGATGCCAATAATTCATCTTTGTATTGCTTCATTTTTGCAGTTACCTGAGGTAAGAAATTTTTTAATGGAAATAACATAGATGTTACCTGAACAAATGAATGTAAAAAATAACTCACTGTACTTCAAAAAAAGCAACAATATGCTTTTAAAATAAGCCCACAAAAGTGTCCTTTTAACTAAAATCAACAGGTCATGCATTTAAAGTAAGAAAAATATAAATGAAAAGATGATAAGTTAGAATTCTTTGCCTTTTTCATCCCTGCAAATGCTACCAGCACAACTCAAAGAATAATATAAATAACCTCTTTTCCAAATTTAGAAAATAATGCAAAACAGGAACTCTTCTCTGGGTCTTCAGGACATTTTTTCATACTCTCTGGACTGACACCCTGGCAAAAGACAAAATAGGATTAACTGTACAGATTTTATTAATCTTGTGTTTCATGTTTTAAAAGAACTTTTTGGATAATGTAAAAATGTTAAGCAGTTCCATGTTTCAAACAAAAGTAAGTTTCAAAGATAACTATAATATCCTTATATATCATTTTCCTTGAAGACTGGAATTTGGATTTGGTTTAGAATACAATTAATTGTTTTTAAAATTTTGCTCATTTTAAATGAATTACACTGGCCAATGATTTCTTTCTGTGCATAACTCAAATTCTAACACCCTAAGAAGACGTATAGCAAGTATATCAAAAGTTCCATTTGCTCGCATATACAGTGGTACCTTCAAGTCTCTAAAAAACATATAAGACTAATAAAGCCTGAGTATGGCTTCAATGAAAGGAAAAGTCTTCTCAATTTTGACATCATTTCTCTAAGGCAGGGGTCTCCAACCTTTGCAACTTTAAGTCTGAAGGACTTCAGTTCCCAGAATTCTGGGAACTGAAGTCCTTCAGACTTAAAGTTGCAAAGGTTGGAGACCCCTGCTCTAAGGAAGTATTTGTCAATTTCAGCAGGCTTAAAATTTAAATTTTTTAAAGTTTCAGCTATACGTTTTTCAGGCTGAGAAATATGTTGTAAGACACCTGTACTACAAGGCGTGCACACAATAGCTACCTCAGGAACTTTCACATCTCAATTAAAAATACTATATATTTAAGCCTGCCATTGAGTACAAGAATTTTAATATGACACATTGACATGCACAGCTCCTTTTCTGCTGCTTTATGTTATTATTTATTTATTTATTTATTTAACAGGATTTATTGACAGTTCAAATCGCTGCCAACTCTGAGCAATGTACAATCATCTTTGGTCTACAATGTAATCAACAAATCAATGCCAGAAAATCATGATATAAGATCCTGGGAATAGTTGAAATCTATCTCCCAATTAAAGCCATTTCCAATACGGTCACTCAGCATTTAGAGACTACACTGGTTAGTAACCATGCAGTAACATGATGGGTAATAAACAGTAATAAAAAGTTCATTTTCTGACCAATGCCTGTATTTTCAACAAAATTTCATGTGCTTGGCAAGAAATTCAGCATGAAACTTTTTAAGGTCTTGTCAGTTTAAAGCAGCCAGCTAATCAACTACTGTGTTTCCCCCAAAATAAGAGAGGGCTTATTTTCTTTTGACCCCCAAAATAAGCACTTGACCTTATTTTCAGGGAGGTCTTATTATTTTTGAGGTGCAGAAAGCGACAAGCGTGGTCACCTTGTGGCTGTTGCTCTGTTGCAATATTTTCGGGGATGGCTTATTTTCAGGGAAGGGCTTATGCTAGCGCATGTGCTCAAAAGCCCAATTGAGCTTATTATGCGGGGAGGACTTATTTTCGGGGAAACAAGGTAATTATCAAGCTTACTAGCTGGAGGTTAGCACTTTACAAGGAACTGTTATGCTATGGAGAAAAGCAGCTCAGGAAGAACATTCTTGTTCACTTATAATCTTTTTACTTAATGACCAAATTGTTTGAATGAAATGTTGTCATTAAGCAAGGAGGGGTTATAATGCTGTGTTTTAATTTTATTGCTTTGTAATATAATAACTTCTTCAGAAAATGAAAATAACGGAGTATGCTTTTAAATAACTATTTATTATTTAAATAGCTATTTATCAATATTTTATAAATAACTTAAGCCAGAGAACATATACAACACCTTCCTCCTCCTATTTTCCCCAACTTTTCCCCAGTTGGATTTTTATAAAAATCCAACTGATACTTGTCATTTGTATGCAAATATTTGTAAAAACCCAGTTGAGAGATTATGCATCAATCATCAGTATTGCTCCTAATCTCCATCAGCCTGAACCATCACCAACTCATGTATCTGAAATATTTATAATTCACTTCAAACTTGTGATTAATGTCAAATTCTGATTAGGAGAAAACCTACAATTATAATTAATGTGATAAATAAATAATATGAACCACAGGTTTAGTGGGAGAAGCGAGAACAACTTGGGAGAAGAAAAATGGCTTAATACTACTTTTCTCTTATAAAAATGAAGTAATCACAATTATATCTAAAATATGAAGGTGTGAACAGACTAATACAACTTCAGTGATCCTCTGAAATCCACCACCACCCCGGCCCAAAAAATCATTCCTGCAATGACTTACTCACCGCAAAATATTTAGTCTTCTTTGCAATTTTCATCGCAATGGAAAGCAGCTTATAAAATCCACTAATAAAAGGTAAATGTGTGGCCTGTATAATCAGTTCATAGCCAAAAGAATAAATCCATGGTTCAAAATATTTAATATGCTTGTCCGGAAGGATCTCTCTGCATAAGTTTGGAAAGAAAAACAAAAACAAGTGGACTAGAAAGTCAGATGAGCAATCTGACCAATGATCAATCAAAACAATTCTCAATAAACACCTACCTACCATGTCCCAATCAACCAAAGAGTCAAACACAACTATTTCAACTATTTTAAAAATCTTAAATAAGTAAATGGAACATTTGTGAAGAGTTGTCAGGATGTCTTTTTAGTAAGAATGATCAAAACACAGTATGTTAAATGATGCATCTTGCACATAATGCTGCTTTTTTAGTCCTATTATACCTGCAAAATTCCACTAAGTTAATGAAGGCTGAATAGTCTTTAGGCTTAGATGGCTGAAGGTTTGCAGCTGGATCAGAGGTAGGAATTGTCAAATGGGCATCCCCTTCACTTCCATCCTGAAAAAAAAAAAGAGTATCAGAAGTAGTTTTGGAACTGATTTTCAAGTTGGCCAAAATGTCTATTATAAAATTCTTGCAAACTTCTCAAATAAGAACAAAAATCCAATAAGGGACCTTGAAAACAATAATGTGGATGGGGGAAAGACTGAATAATTCTATATTAATGTTTATTTTTTTTAAAGTAAGTCCTACCTTCTCTTCATTAATGTTCTGTTTCTGAACTGTAAGATCCAGTTTACCAATTATTTTTATGACAGATTTAATGAGTTCATCATATAACAGACGATTTAGAGACTGTAGTGGTGAATTTTCAGTTAAACAGGCTTCATCTGCCAACAGCATGTCCTTTAATAGAGAAAGAAAGAAAGCTCTTCTATTGTTTGTGTCAATTTATCAGGAAAATGCAGGTATTTTAAAAATAAGTGATATGTATATAGAAATCCCAAACATAGGAGCTCTACAACACTTTTTTGGTCAAATGTATTTATGGCATTGTATTTCAATGTTCGTTTACAACAAGAAAGGTTTAACTGAATATACTGTTTCTACAAAAGCACTGGAGAGGCCATTTGTGTTCATGCCCAGCTATTTGATCGTTAATGATCGTATATGAGACCTTGAAATATGGAACGGGACATGAGGAAAAAGAAAATTCTGAACAACTGTAATCTCTTATAAGATGAAGGTAAAAGAAAGTGTGTGGAAGGAAACAAAACTATTTATAGTTTTTTCCGGGAGAAATTGTATGATGAATCGTAACAATAAATAATTATACTTAACCTGGGTAAAAAATTGCTTTACCTTCATTGTATCACAGCTAAGTAAGGTTCTAAAGAGATCCAGGTAATCCTTATATGTAGGCACTTTCCATTTCCCAGTCCTTACTTCTCCAGATGAATTTGATTCTTCTGATGTGGAAACATTCTTCCCAAAAAAATCCTGAAAGACATTGCAATGTTGAAGTAACTAGAAGTAAAATTATGTAGTTTTCAATACTTAATTTTAGACTCCCATGATAATAAATAAGCAGGAACATTTTGCCAAGACATACTGAAATATTCTTCGAAATGCCTTCTTCTCAGGAAAAAACATAACTGGTACAATACAAATTAACTGAAAAGTGCTGGTTCCTAATACATCTGCTGGGATTCCTATTTGTGTTTCTTGCAATAGAGATCAAGAGGTTCGCATTAACATATAGGCAAATGAAAATTAAAAATGGATATAGATAGTCCTTGAGTTATGATCATTTGTTCAGTGGTACTTGTGCCTGGTCCCCAAAGTTATGGCCACTGAAGTACCCCCATGGTCACACGATGAACATTTGGGGATTTGCAGACTGTCCACAGTTACAATTATAGGGCTGCTTCTCCTCCCCTATTCACCTATCTCTAGATCCTTCTTTGCCCCTTTGGCCGCCCTAAAATTATAGGGGTTTCTTCTGAGCCTCTTAGCCCACCCATTATCTAGCTGTGGACTATGCTGTCTCTTATCATATTATTTCTAGGAAGGGTCTCTGGAACCAGTCTCCTAAAGTCTCTACAACCAGTCTCCTAAAGTCTAGTAACCGCATTCTAAATTTTCTGATAAGGGAGAACATTGTTGAAATTTATAATTGCATAATTGTCACTAAATTACACATAAGTACTTTTCCAATTCTGTAGATACATATTTAATTCCACAATCCCCCCTTAAACTTACCATTGAAAAGACCAGTGGTTTTGAACAGATTCTGATTAAACCCTGATGCACTGAAAATGAAGACAGCTTGTTTTAATTTAATATTTTAATAAGCTGGCCTCAAATAATAGCAATAGCACTTAGACTTATATACCACTTTACAGCCCCCTCTCTAAGCAGTTTACAGAGTCAGCATATTGCTCCCAACAATCTGGGTCCTCATTTTACTGACCTCGGAAGAATGGAAGGCTGAGTCAACCTTGAGCCTAGTGAGATCTGAACTGCTAAATTGCAGGCAGCCGGCAGGCAGCAGATGTTGCCTGCACTACTACACTTTAAGGACTACGCTATCATAGCTCATCTGCCAATGACCTCATGTAGGGGTATCAACTCGAGGCCTGCGGGGTGCTTAGACCTGACCCACAGGACAACCCTAGAAACAGTGAGGGACTGGTCAATGATGCCTCTGCCAGCAAAAAAGGAGCTCGGGAGGGCGGCCCTCCCGAGCTCCATTTTTGCTGGCAGAGGGTTGCAGGAGGTCGTTGCAGCTGAAAACGGAGCTTGGGAACCCCTTTTCTCTGGCAGAGTGCTTGGGCCACCACAGGCACTCCCGACACAAGTGACATCAAGCTGGCCACACCCACCCTGGCCATGCTCATTCCAGCTCCCCGAGGTCAAATACAACCCTGATATGGCGCTCAATGAAATGGAGTTTGACACCCCTGTCCTAATGCAACAAAAATTCTATGTTCCCATTACAGAGGGGAGACTGGTATTGCAACGATCAATCTGCTATACTTATCTGGGGCCTAAATATGAACTCAATTTTATGTCAGACTTTTGCAACAGTTAGTCTTTGACTTATGACCATAATTGGGACCTGAATTCCAATGGCTAGGCAATGCAGTCATTAAGTAAATGCAAGCCAGTTGCCAAATGCCCAAATTGCAATCATGTGATCACGGGAGTGGTGCAAGAATGGTAACTTCAAGGATGGAATGCAAGCCATTTTATCATGGCCATAGTAACTTTCAGCTGTTGTTAAACCAATGGTCATAAGCTGAAGACTACCTGTACTCATAATTAAGTTTTACAATGACCACTTTGCACTAGCCACTGAACTCAAATGAAAAAACTTCTAAAAATTCTCTCCTTTTCACATTGACAATGATGAATCTTAAAATGGTATCTTAAAATGGTCCAGTTGTTAACTGAACAAGATTGGGGCAAAAGTTAAATAGCAATTATCAGGAAATGCTATCACTACTGCTTCCATAAATTTATAATATTATTCAAACCTAAATTCATGCTGAAGTCAAAGGAACAATACATGTTTGTACACTATAGAATACTCACCGACAGTGCTCATAAAACTCCACAGTACCGGGCCTTTTGCTGCCAAAGCTAAAAATACTTTCACAATAGATCTACAACAAGCTGTTTGCATCCTGGCACTATATTGTGAGAAGTTATCTATTTGAACTATCATAAGACGTTCAAGAACTGGAGTGTATATCTCTGGAATCTAGAAGAACAACAAGAGGAGGTATCAGAAAAAAGCAGTTGCTTGTTTTCTAAAGTGTCTAAAAATTATATTTTTCACCTCCACAAAAAAAAAATTATACCAGCATCTTTATCAATAGAGGTTCATATATTTCCTGAACATACAAATAGCTTCACAAATTAGGTTTACACTGATTACTTACAGTGTCCAAGTGGAATATAACACTTGCAATGGATTGAAGAAAGCTTGGGAGTTGATACACATGATCATCAATTGTTTCTGCCTCAGTTAGATACATTTGCTTACAGCGCTGAAGGAGTTCCACATACATGAAGTCAACATCCTTTGGATTGATAACTTTACAAGGCTTTTAAGTGGAGAAAATACAAAAAATATTACATAAGGTTAAGGTCAGAAATATGCAAAATTCATCAATTTTCAATTTGAAAAAGAGGGAAATTCTTAGTTAGAATCCTCTTCTATATTTGCAATGTTCCTAAAGTCTGTATTCACATCAAGAAGAATTTTACTTGCAGTATAGGATAGGAATTAACAAGATTTCTATATGGGTGAAGAAATCTTTGGTTGGAATATTAAAGAAGGTGTTAAATTATTGAAAATGATTGTACTTGTCCTGCTGAAGATGGAAGTCATTTCTTTTTATATTTTTCTTTCATTCTTCTTTTTAATATTTTTTTTCCTTTTTGCCTTCTCTCTCTCCTCTTTTTTCTTTTTCTCTTTGCATTTTTAACCTTTTAAATATTTTTCTTAGTATATATTGCGTTTTTTATCTTTGTATTTTTAAATTTTATTAAAACATTATAAACAATTAACAAAATTTCTACAGAACATGACCTGCCAGATACGTAAAATAAAACTTTATTCCCATTTGTAGCATTGCATTCCTTCAGAATACCTTTACATCCTGAAGAAAACTACATACCGCTGCAAATAGTCCATAACCACGAATAGCAATGGACAGTTCTTTGTTGCTGGCATCCATATTTCTGATGATACCATAAAATTCTTCCATAAAGAAGTGTAACTTGCTCTTATGCATTTCAACATCTTTGGCAACCATTGAAGAAACCTTAAAATCATACATAAAGTTAGCAATTTTATCAATGAATATTCAAATAGTTTCCACAGTCTTACATTTATTTATTATTAACATTGCTAATTGTTTTCCAAAATTATGTAATAAAATGCTAACACTTTTGGAGGACCAAGAAGCAATGATCTATTGACATTAAAAGTAACAGTAAAACTTTAAAAAGGCCTACAATCCTAGAAGCCATGAAATCAGATATCGTTTAAAAGATGAAAGGAAAATCTGCCTTTCAAAATGCAAATAAACTCTGGATAACCTCTCCACACCTTCATGGATCTCTGAGACCTTCACAACTCTGAACCCAGTCTAATATTAAAGTTAACGGTTTCCCTCGCAGATATGTGCTAGTTGTTTCTGCCTCTAGGGGGCGGTGCTCATCTCTGTTTCAAAGTGGAAGAGCCAGTGATGTCTGAAGATATCTCCGTGGTCATGTGGCCGGTATGACTAAACGCTGAAGGCATACGGAACACTGTTACCTTCCCACCAAAGGTAGTCCCTATTTTTCTACTTGTATTTTTACATGCTTTTGAACTGCTAGGTTGGCAGAAGCTAAGACAAGTAACGGGAGTTCACTCCATTACGCAGCGCTAGGGAATTCAAACTGCCAAAGTGCTGACTATTCTGATTGACAAGCTCAGCATCTTAGCCACTGAGCCACCGCATCCTAATATTAATGGACATAAAAGGAAAGGAAAGAAATAAAATATGATTGCCCCTGGGCAGATTTTGAAAATTTTTGAATTCACTGATCTAAAGCCATTCCATTCTTCTTGAAAAATGTATGCCAAGCTACAGCTAGTATGCATAACTCATTTCTTTCTAGTTACAACAACGGGCAAAGTTATATGTAGACTGATTCACTATAGTATTTACATTCTAGGAATTCTGCCAGATAGTTGTATTTTTGGTACCTGTTTAAGAAATGAATCCAACGCAGAATGACCAGCTTTTTTGAGTTCTGCATTTTGATGGCCACACCATTTGGACATTGTTTGAAACAAGGAATCATAATTGTCTAAAAGACAAGTGCTGAACTGAACAGCATGCTTACTGAATAAATGTAGACCAGCTGTAAAAGTAAAATTTTTAATTTACATTGACCATTTTGTTTCAATTATATCCAAAATATTTTTCTAATTGGTGTTAACAGTTTTGAATGGTTATATTTTTATAAAATTACTTTTGACAAAATTGTTCAATTGTTATTTATTTTGTTATTTTTAAAATATTTCCTTGGGGAAAAACACCATGATATATCCATGTCTTTTCTAAATGGAAGGCACATATCAACCTAAGCTAAACTTTGATTATATTGGATGATATTGGGAGATGAAATTAAAAAGAACAAAAGCTCAATATGTTATCAGAGAAACTATTTTGCCACCACAGGACTATTTCATAAGAAAATAAGAAATTCTTACCAAGAGGCACTGCATATCTTTTTAAATCAATCTGCAATTTCAAAGGGTTCAGAATAAGAATAATTTGTCAAATTAACATATCAGAATCCTCTTTTAAGAAGAAGTTAGAAGAGACACTATATATACCTTTGGACTTATTGCCTTTACTGCAAAATCAAATATCTCTTTTGATGTTCGGGGATCTGTAGATAATAATAATAATAATCTTTATTGTCATTGTACTAAAATTACAATGAAATTGGTTAGATAGACAAACCGTATAAACATCGTAATGACAGAGTTGTATGAATTTAAACCTTTTCTCACTTCATAAAAGTCAGATATCAACAATACATTCCAACATATTGCTTTGATTCAACAAGGACTTCCTAACAAACCAAGCCAAACTAATCCACCATGTTTATTTAGCATACAGTTAAGGCCTTGGTTAATAAACAATAATTGGGATCAGAATTTCTGTTGCCAAGCAATATGATCAGAAAATGCAACATCATGTAGCTGCATCTCTATTGCCATTGATAACCAAATTCCACCAATCATTAGGTTAGACCCACACCAATCCAAAGCACTCCCATGTTGGTCCAGTCTACTTTTGCTATTGTAGGAAACAGAAACTCTCCATATAGATGCACCATAAAGCCTAGAAAATTATCAAAATGAACTGTAGAGAACTATTGGAAGTTTTAATTTTTATCAGTTTGTTCTACTCTACTCTTGCATATCCTAATTTTATAAAACCTTCAGAGAAGAAATCCAAACACTATGAAATATCTGCTAATCTGCTTTAAGATCCTAACAGAACTAATTACTTGGAAAGGGCTCTAAAATGTAGACATTTTAATAGTGTAAAAATACTGTTAGAAAAAGGAGAAAAGCAAAGTATACACCTATATTACAACAGATTAAATAAAGGGAATTAAGGCTATTCTTTTCATTTTAAATATGTGTGCAAATTGTTCAAAATTGAGGGGTTTTTTTACTACAAATTTGGCTATTTGGGTTTACTGAAAGTGGTCTGATCTTGAAGCAAATTATTCCAAACAGTGAAATGAGATTTAAATTGGATGGTTTGGGGCATGAACTTTCCAACCTTGACAATGTTTCCATGTCTCCACCTTTAAGAGATTTAGTCTTTTGGGGGGGAAACACACTTTTATACAGGAAGAACATTGTACTGGGTTATTTTAGTAAAATAAAGATTATACCTTCATCCATGGATTTGGTAAAATTATTCATAAGTGCAGTCAGTCCTTTCAGACACCCTGCTACTAAAGGGAACTTAGGCTGCCTTGTTGCAGAGGTCATCTGAAAATGAGAAAACAAATGATTGTATTTAAAAAAACAGAAGATCTGAAGTAACAATAATAATAAATGTCAACATTTTAGCAATGCATTTATTGTCAGATTATGGCATAAATGTGGTACTTCTGAGGTATAATGATGTACCAAACTATCGTTTCATCACTGTTATTTCAGATAGGATGAATAATCCAGAAAATGTTGACACATAAATAACTAATAAATCGTACAGGGTTGTGACAGCACTAAACAAGTTCTTATCAACTGTCTTTAAAGTTATTTGGCAATTCTGTCAAATTGGCACCATTTATATATTTATATTAAATAAACAGACTTCTATTATAAATGAATAACTGATACTAAAAGATAGGTTTGTAAAATCTGCCCTTGTTAGAAGCGAGCTAATTTTTACAGCAATAAGAAATATATTCATCACTCTGATATACTGCACATATCAGTGTGTTACTGCATAATAGCAGTTTATTTTATTTTACAGTTCTAAAAAGTTTAGAATCCATACAAGTTTTAATTACATGTATAAGAGTAATACTATGTAAGAAACAGAGAAATACATAAATATAAAGTATAAGTAGCAAGCAAATGAAGGATAAACTTCATCTGATTCCCAGGAGCTTATATATAATTTCTAATATTTATATCTCAAAATTTATATATATCTCAAAAACACACATGGAAAAATACCTATTCAACTTGATACAATGAACTGGAATAACCCATTAAAACCTGCATCATAATACAAACAGTAATATATGAGGTATTAAGAGTCAGCATTATAAACACTTTTAAGAAATCAACCACAACCTTCCATACCAAATTCAAAACCCTTTCTTACCTGTACTTTTAATTCTAGCAGATAAGCGCGGAATAGTTTTTCAGAATTGTCAATCATTTCACTAGGCTGAACTTCACCCAAGACTCCCAAGAGCTCATAAATCCTTTCCAACACTTAAAAAAAAGCATCTTAATTACTTGATTATATTTTTGTCAACTACCCCAATTACTTTCCCCGATCATCAAATGTAGGAGGATTTAATTCAGAGCAACATATAGACTTCCAAGTTCTTACTGGCATTTGCATTCATTGTCCTGATTTACAATACTTGCTAAATACCTTTTAATCTTAGTTACTTACTTAGGGTTTTAGCACAGGTGAATTAATGTAATATATTTTTAATTGATGTATATTGTATTTATGGTTTTATATAATGCCTGTGCGCCGCCCTGGGTCCTAACAAGGAGAAGGGCGGGGTATAAATTTAATAAAATAAAAAAATAAATAAAAAATAAAAATACTGATAGACAAGTAAATTGTTACCTGTATCAGGCACTTTGCTTTTTATAGCAATTTCTCCATAAAATTTGTTAAAGATTTCTCCAATCTTCATGCATTCCAGTGCTTTCGGTACCTTTTGAAGCAGCTACAAAGATATTCAACATGCAAAGGGTTAGAATGGCAAATCATTTTTTAAAGTACAGCAAAATATAAAACTATGCCATCAATTTTACCTTGATCAGTAGCTCTAGAGCTGGGATTCCACATTTTGCTGATCTGTCTTTTGTATAAACAGTAACACATATCCCCTAATTTTTAAAAGACAACAATTGTAATAATGTATTATTATATAATAACAATACAACCAAAATCTTCTAACTTAAATATGGAATTGGTGAGGCAATTGTTCCTCATTATTTTACTTTATTCAAAAATATTAAACTACCCAAAGATACCAATGCAAATTTGTTTACCCACATAATTATTTTGGTCGTTAGAATATTTCACACTCTTCAGCTACATTAATCAAAAGCCAGGTTCTAGCAATGTCTTTTCAATATATTTTGGGGTAAATTAAATCTTCTCTTTTCAACAGTGGAGAGTATTCATAAAAAGATATCCATTCACTACATCCCAGAGGTAAAAACAAGAGAATATGAAATAGATAGACATCATCTATTATTCTATCTGGAAGCATTAACAATATTATAATATTATATAATAATAATAATAAATATTATTAACTTTAGTATTAATACAAATTAATACAAGATTAGAACAATGTTACAATTTCTAGATTGAGACAGGTTACAATCACAATTGATTGTTCAGACTCAGAAAGACTAGCATGTTACAGACTTTTATATTAAAATGTTATATTCAAATATTATATATTTGATATTATATATATATAATTTAATTTATTGATCAGCTCATAAAACTAACACACATATCTAAAATATTATACAACGTAATTCTTGGCTTGCTGTCTGGATGGTCTCTAGTGATGAGCTGATAGGCAGTAAGGGAAACAGTATGTCTCCTCCCTTAATTGGGGCCTAATAATAACAGGTTGTTGTGAAACAATTATATATGTAATTGTTTCACAACAACCTGTTATTATTAATAATAATATATTATATTATTAATAATATATATATATTTTAATATGTTATTTTAACTTTTTGTATTTTCTGTTTTTACTGTGGCTGTTCACCGCCCTGAGTCCCAAGAGGGAAAAGGGCGGTATATAAAATAAATAAATAATAATAATATTAATAATAATAATTAAAAGGTACATTCTGAAGATAAATTTTGAAATTAAGATGAAGTACAAGTCATGTTTCTTATTTTACCGACTTCCATCCAAAATACAATTTTTACATCTAATCTGTTTGGAAGATTTGAGTCACTTTAAATATTTCTCATGAAGTATAGGTAAGTATTATCTCATGTTTGAGAATTTCAATTGAACAAATATTTCAAGAATTTAATGGAAACAATTAGCTTTTAAAACTACCATTATTCTGACATAATCCTAACATTAATTCTACTTTGCTCAGCAAAATTATCTAGTTTAACATTTTTAAAAAAAATATAAAATATTTTTCTTTGACCTACCTTTACATCTTGTGCATAAGGCTGAACTTTGGGGCCAATCTTTTCCACAAAGGCAAGAATAAATTTTAATGCTTCTTCTCTGCATTCTCTAAACTAAAAAAAATCATCTTCATTAAGAATACATTCAGACAAAATAAGGCTTCATATCAGCCTTTCGAAATGAACATATATATGAACAGTGCAGTCTCAGATCACTTACTTGCTACACACAGCTTTTGAAGAAACAATTCCAATAACTTCCAACGTTAACAAAATGTACCTAATTTGTTTAGAAATAATATTCATCAAGGCTAAACTATTTAAAAAGTAGTTTCACCCTAAATTTTAAACTTACATCTTCAACTCTCAGCGATTTACGAATAAATGATAGTAGTCCATTTTCTTTAGAAAACACCAGTGAAATCTGCAAGGCTGCGGGAAGAATAAATGCAGATTAATATTTTCATAAATTAAGCAAATACTCTACAGGTAATCCTTGACTTCCAATCATTGGTTTAGCAACCATTCAAAGTTACAGTGGCACTGAAAAAGTGACATGATCGATCTTCTCATTTACAACAATTGCAGCCTTCCCATGGTCACATGATGAAAATTGGATGCTTGGCAATGACCATGTATTTATGATGGAATGAACTTATTTATGATGGAATGAACTTCCAGCCCAACAGGTCAACCGGAACAAACTTCTAGTTGACCTGTTGGGCCTGTTTTTCACCCTCCCCAGCCTCCGGAGGCTTTCCTGAAGCCTAGGGAAGGCAAAAACGGCCTCCCCTGGCCCCCTGGTTGTTTTAGCCTCCCTAGGCTTCAGGAAAGCCTCCGGAGCCTGGAGAAGATGAAAATCCTTCCCCCACATGGGGGTTGTTCATGCATGTGCGGTGGGCAGATCGCTCATGCATGTGCAGATGGGGGGTTATCGCTCATGCATGTGCAGATGGGGGTCGTTCACGCATGCACAGGTAAGTAGGTGGGCATGCACGTGTGTCCTAGCCTGCACACACACAGTTTTGGTACACCTTTAGAAAAAGGTTAGCCATCACTGGTCTAGTTTAATGAAAAGAAGAATTGGGATGACATGATAGCAGTGTTCAGATATCTAATGGGTTGCCATAAAGAAGAGGGAGTCAACCTATTCTCCACAGCAGGGGTCCCCAACCTTTTTTGCACCAGGGACCGGTTTCATTTTAAAGAAAACTCTGCGGACCGGCTGAGTGGCTCAGCAGTCATGTGACTGGGTGGGCGTGGCCAATTTGGAAAATGTGAAACTCACTTAACAACGGTCTTGGTTAGCAACCAAACTTTTGGGCTCAATTGTGTTCATAAGTTCTCTCTCTCTCTCTCTTTTTCTTTCTTTCCTTCTGTCTTTCTTTCTTTCTCTTTCTTTCCCTATTTCTCTTTCTCTCTCTCTCATTTTTTCTTTCTTTCCCTCTTTCTCTCTCACTCTCTTTCTCTCTCTCTTTGTCTCTTTCTTTCTTTCCCTCTCTTTCTCTCTTTCTTTTTTTCTCTTTCTTTCCTTTGTCTCTTTCTTTCTCTTTTTCTCTGTCTGTCTTTCTTTCTCTCCCACTTTCTTTTTCTTTCTTTCCCTTTCTCTCTTTTTCTTTCTGTCTCTCTCTCCTTCGTCCGCCCATCTCTGTCACTCTGTGTGTGTGTGTGTCTGTCTATCTGTCTCGCATTCAGGCACTTAATCACTCATTCTGTGTCTCTGTCTATCTTTCTCTCCCTCCCGCTCTGTGTGTGTGTGTGTGTGTGTGTGTGTGTGTGTCACTCTCTCTGATTCCCTCCCTCCCCGTCTCTCTCTGTGTCTATGCCTCTCTCTGTTGGTCTGTCGTTGTCCCGTCCCGTTCCCCCCCCCACTGCGGAGTCTCCTCAGCCCGGCTTGACTCGTTCACTTGCCTTAGCCTGCCCCACCCGGGAGGCCACCGCTGCGCTTGGTCACTCGTGCACTCGGTCAGGCTCCTTCCAGGAGCTGAGAAGGCTCCGTGGGGGCGGGGGGGAACCTCCGCAGCCTCTGGAAGAAGACGAGTAGCTGGTATGCCGGTTGGGGAAGCTCTGTGGGGGCAGGGAGGAAGGGAATCCGCGGCCGGTAGGGAGGACTGCTGCGGAGTCCCTTTCTCCCTGCCCCCCCAGGAGTCCCACCGTCGACAAGGGTGGAAGAAGAGGTGCACTCCAAGTGCGCGAACAGCCCCGCCTGCGTTCTCCCGCGCGCTTTGCCCAGGGGGCTGTCCCCTCCTCCCTCCTCCTCCTCCCGCCTGGCTCTCACCCAGCCACGGACCGGCACCGGTCCGCGGCCCGGGGGTTGGGGACCCCTGCTCCACAGCATCTGAAGGCAGGACAAGAAGCAATGGGTGGAAACTAATCAAGGAAAGAAGCAATCTAGAACAAAGAACTTTCCTGACAGTTAGAACAATTAATCAGTGGAACAACTTGCTTCCAGAAGTTGTGAATGCTCCAACACTGGAGGTTTTTAAGAAGACATTGGCTAACCATTTGTCTGAAATGTTATAAGATTACCTGCCTATGCAGGGGGAGTTGTACTAGAAAACCTCCAAGATCCCTTCCAACTCTGTTATTCTAGATTCTATTCTACTAACTCTTCCCAGTTTTCCTATTAGCCACTTTGACTGGCCATTCATTTCATTCTCACAAACTTTCTCAGATTAGAAGAAGAAATAAGAAGAGCTGAGAAGCACTTAGTTGAATCCATAGCTGGCTGTGCTGGATCTTTCCAATCCCAGTCCAATATTCTCAGTGTTTCTCAAGCTCAGCAAACTTTAAAGACTTCAATTTCCAGAATGTCCCAGATAGCATTCTAACTAAGGAATTCTGGGAATTGAAGTTCGGGGGTCTTAACAGTTGCTGAGCCGAAAGAACACTTTTTTTAACCCTCAGGTTACACTACATCTGCTGTTGCTGCTTCAGTAACCAAATTGTTCTAGCAGCTTTCTCAAAACAACATACCAACATTTATTAAACGGTAGTTTTGTATATCACATTTTTTTGAGAGCCTAGCTCTGTAAAGCAGCTTAGTGTAATTTAAATAAATCTGCATTTGTTAAAGAATACCCTCACAAAGTGTTGTAGTATCTGCATTGGGTAGCAAGTCGATTATAAGTTCGCCTGCACAACTCATTCCAAAGCAACTGTTTCTTGTTTTAATGCATCAGCGTTTGCGAATGCAGAATTATACCCTATTATTCAGGTTCACAGTCCTAGTGTGCAATTTTGTTTTCCGGTCGGTTTCCACCTCATTAACTACGACTGAATCTGGAGTAAATAATCTGCTTCCAGAATGAATATAACAACCGTTGCAACATTCCGAATTAAGGCTCGCTGAATAAACAACGCATCGCTTGCATTTACACTCCAAAGGCCGAACTCCATTCGATCACCACAGTAAACAGTAAGAGAGTTGGGAGGGACTTTGGAGGTCATCTAGTCCAACCCCCCTGCTCACGCAGACCTGTACTAAGGATTCGAACCGCCGAACTGCCAACCTTTCTGATGGGCAAGCTCAGCCACTGAGACCTCAGGTCACGGCTGGATCAATGGTTTACACACCTAGGATGTCGTCTCCACTGCTAATGACACACGACTCCGCTAAAGAGCGGATTAAGCCGCAGCCGTGGCACGCGGCGCTGGCGGGGTCTGAGCTCTCAAGGGTGTCGTGCAGCTGCGAAAGGAAGCCCTGCAGCCCACCGCCAGGAGCTGCAAGGGGAAGCGCCATGCCGCCCGCTGCAACAGCAAGCAGCAGGAACAAGCCCTGGTCCCACTGGGAAGGGCAGCGGAGCGGACGAAACCAAGTCCACCTCGGGACGGGGAGGAACAAAAGAGGAATAAACCAACTCTACCAGGCGCAAGGAAACATGACGGGATTGGCTTTAGCAAGAGGAAGCTGCCTGCATATTATTACTAGATTAAACCATTGCCTCTTCGAAACGGAGGGGACAATCTAGTCTAAGATTACGGCACAAGGAAGAACGACACTCTTATTCGCTTGGACATTAAATTAGCATACAACGTTAGTCAACCCTCCTCCTTTGAAATTAATTGGGTATTCCTTATCTGAATAGCAGGGAGACTCTTTGAGACAGGGCGGTACCAGTTGAACATAGGGGGATTTCAACGCGGAAAAATATTCCTTGGAAGTGTGTCCGGCCGTATGGTTCGGTTAGCCGCTTCTTCCACCAAGCCGACAAGCGAATTTTCGCCGTTTTATCCGCCCCACTCAATGACGTCGCTTCAAATATTAAACGTCCGGGAGGCCTGCGAGTATTAAGCTCGCCCCCCCCTTTTTCGCGCAGACCTGGTTTCTCCCGCTTTGCAAATTGGCGAAAAAGCCCGCGAAAAGGTGCGGTCATGTGATCCCATTTGGCGCGGAATTTTTTTTTCCTCCGCTGAACCTGTTTGGGAAACACAAGCCGAAAAAGTTCAAGACGTTTGCGAGGAGGATCAGGCTAGTCTGGTTCAAAGTAGCCGCGGTGGCCTTTGGGTGCAGTTTTAACAGAGTAGGTCGATGTTCCGCCGTTGATGATTGCAGTCTTTGTAGTGCGGTGCTCCCGGTTAGCTGTGGTTTTCCCTTCCTCTTTCATGCAGGATTCGCCCAGCCATGTCCTCGCCAGCATCGACTCCGAGTCGCCGAGGCAGAAAACGCTCGAGAGGGGATACTACCCCGACTGGCGGGAACGCGAATGCTCCTACTCGTAAGTTGCTCGTAACCCCGAACCCCAAGGCTTTGCGCCGTCCTCGGTTTCTCCGAGTCGGAGTGATCGATGGGATGCGATCTCTTAAATAGTGCAAATAATTAAGCAGTCCAAGTTCTGCCGTGCAAGGAGCCATCTAATGTAACGCATACGTAGAGTACTAGCTTTGAGAAATGCTGAGTTAGCAGGATACAAAGCCTGCGCAAGCTGAGAAGAACTCAACTCAAAAATAAAGCAAGAATAACCAGATTTATCAAATAGTATTAAAGCAGATAAACAAGACAAAGTAAACTTAACAGATAACAGATGAACAGAGTTGGGAGGGGTCTTATAGGTCATCTAGTCCGACCCCGTCCAAGCAGGAGACCCTACATCAGGGGCCCCCTGCCTTGGCAACTTTAAGACTTGTGAACTTTAACTCCCAGAATTCTCCAGCCAGCTGGCTGGAGAATTTTGGGAGTTGAAGTCCATAAGTCTTAAATTTGCCAAGCTTGAAGACCTCTGCCCTACAACATTTCTGACAAATTGCAGTCCAATCTCTTCCTGAAAACCTCCAGTGATAAAGCTCCCATAACTTCCGAAGGCAAATGTTCTCACTGTCAAAAAGTTCCTCCTTATTTCTAGGTTGAATCTCTCCTTGGTCAGTTTCCATCCATTATTCCTTTTCTAGCCTTCAGGTGCTTTGGAAAATAGCTATAACATAGCATAAAACTGAATAAAATAAAAATAGCTATAAAAAATAGCATAAAACTGCATAAAAGAAAATAGCATAAAACTGTTGTCCTATCCTCTTGATTGTTGTTCCTGTATTGTCCTATTATTATAGGAGTATTTCAAGGCGTTCACACTGGTAAAGGATAGTGACTAAACTGTTAAAAATGTTTTATCTTTAATTCATCTCAACCACACTGAGGAACACTAAGCAGAATGCAGCCTTACACTTCATTTTAGTATGATGTTATATTAAGGAAAGAAAAGAATTTTACTTTCTCTGTGATGCTCTACATTAGTAGTTTCTTGTATAGATTTTTCTTGAAACTCTTTAGCTTGAAGTTTTATTTACAGTAGTTCTTGTTGTAGCTGCTTCTGAATCCGTACGCGCGACTCAGTCACAGCAAAGTCGCCTGGATGACTCTACAGATTTGCAACCGATGCCAACTTCTCCAACAATTGACATACAAAGCCCAAATGCTCTGTTTTCCAGCCCACCACAAATGCAAAATTCAGGTATCTTTATCATCAGATGTCAGTAATTGTATTAAATTATTAGGATTTTTTAAATTATTTGTCAAGTACAGCTAGTTTTGATATACTGAATGTAGTGAATAATTTTGTAACATAATTTAACTCTTAAGTATTTCTAATTGATGATCTTTAGTCATCAGTAAAAGTGGATGAAGAATATTAATGCAAATACAGAATAAACAAATGATATACAGTCTAAATTTGAGGCCTCAAATTCTCATTATGGGATATTTAAGCATATGCATAACCCATAAAAATATTTTATTTTGAATATACATTGTCCAAATATATAGTATTTGTATATAATATTACCCATAAATAACCATTCAAAATTGTGAACATCTAAATTTTAATTTTCGTGCATTCCTAGCTCTTCCTTAATTGCAGACTTGGGTAGTAGTTATATACAAAACTTACTGTTTTGGGAATGAAACATTCTGAAATTTCCCAGTTGGGAGCTCACCACTTTTGCTATTCTGGATGGAAAATAGAATGGCTTATCCATGATAATTGGAAGGTTTTGCATGCTCATTTCAGATAGCTTTGTTAAGTAGTGATGCAAGTGTAAATACTATTAGTCCAGAATATATTTTTCTAATGTCTTCATGATTGTTGCTTATATTTCAGAGATTTAATGCACTGTCCTTTTAATTTAGAAAGACTTCACTTTTGGAGTCCATATCCAGCCTTCTAGATTTTATTGATTTTAAACAGGCTGGATTGTTTGGTGGAGGAATATAATACAATAACAAATAACAATACAAATACAATACCAGAATTGGAAGGGACCTTGGAGGTCTTCTAGTCCAACCTCCTGCCTAGGCAGGAAACCCCGTTTCAGACAAATGGCTATCCAACATCTTCTTAAAGACTTCCAGTGTTGGGGCATTCATAACTTCTGGAGGCAAGCTGTTTTACTGATTAATTGTTCTAATTGTCAGGAAATTTCTCCTCAGTTCTAAGTTGCTTCTCTCCTTGATTAGTTTCCACCCATTGCTTCTTGTTCTACCCTCAGGTGCCTTGGGGAATAGTTTGCCTCCCTCTTCTTTGTGGCAACCCCTGAGATATTGGAACACTGCTATCATGTCTCCCCTAGTACTTCTTTTCATTAAACTAGACATACCCAGTTCCCGCAACTGTTCTCCATATGTTTTAGTCTCCAGTTCCCTAATCATCTTTGTTGCTTTTCTCTGCACTCTTTCTAGAGTCTCCACATCTTTTCTACATCGTGGTGACCAAAACTGAATGCAGTATTCCAAGTGTGGCCTTACCAAGGCATTATAAAGTGGTATTAACACTTCATGTGATCTTGATTCTATCCCTCTCTTTATGCAGCCTAGAACTGTGTTGGCTTTTTTGGCAGCTGCTGCACACTGCTGGCTCATATTTAAATGGTTGTCTGCTAGGGCTCCAAGATCCCTCTCACAGTTACTACTATTGAGCAAGGTACCACCTATACTGTACCTGTGCATTTTGTTTTTCTTGCCTAACTGTAGAACCTTACTTTTTTCACAATTGAATTTCATTTTATTAGATAGTGCCCAATGTTCAAGTTTGTCAAGATCCTTCTGTATCTTAAGCCTATCTTCTGGAGTGCCAGCTTGGTGTCATCTGCAAACTTCATGAGTTCCCCATCTATTCCCTCACCCAAGCAGGATATATTCTGTTTTTATCTTTCAAGCTTTAATTTTGTATTGTTAATTAGCATATGGTTATTGTTACCTATCAAGTGTCTCTTGACAGTGGAGAATATACATCTCGTAAAGTAGCCTTGTATAGTTACATAAAGTATTATAGTGACAGGAAATGTAATAAATCAACAAGCTTGTGTCTAAAAAAGTATAACATGTTAAAAAACTTTCCTCTCTAATAGTTCCCATGGATTTTGATGTTAGTTCACCTCTGACCTATGGAACACCTAGTTCTAGAGTGGAAGAAACACCAAGGAGTGGTGCACGAGGGACTCCAATTCGACAACGGGCTGATCTTGGCTCTGTCCGTAAAACCAGGCAGGTGGATCTACATCCTGATACGGTAGGATTTTTTTTTTCATATGTCCTGTTTCCTCCAAAGTAAGACCTCCACAGATAATAGTCCAATTGGGCTTTTGAATATATGCGCTAAGATAAGCCTTCCCTCAAAAGTTAGCTCTCCCCAAAAATATTGCAACATAGCAGCAGCCATGGGGTGACCATGCATCCTGCATCTCAAAAATAATGAGACCTGCCCAAAAATAAGGCCAAGAGCTTAATTTGAGGGTCAAATGAAAATAAAACCCTGTCTTATTTTGGGGGGAACATTGTATTTCAGGAGATATACATGTCAACTCTGTATTAAAAAAAGGGTGGAATTAAGTAGCATTCTCTTGGATAAATAAATATAAAATTTTAACCTTTCGATTTATACTGGTATTAATAAGTTCCTGTTTTACTTAGCCTGCACCAGATGATGCGATAGCAAGTGAACACCCTGATGGACAAAAGCTTGTGATTTGGGGAACTGATGTCAATGTAACCTCATGTAAAGAAAAGTTCCAGGTAAGTAGTTGCATTTTATAATTTGATCTAAAATAGTGTTAACAGATATGAAGTCTAAACATGAAGTATGCATGAAAAACTTTGTGTTGGATGCTTCTGAGTATTTATATTTCATTAGTATGCTTTGGGGTTACATACAATTGATAGCACTTGTGAAGATTCATTTGGGTTGAGGGCCATCTCAGGATATTTCATCCTACTGTGATTTTGCTGGATAAACCTAAACACTTAATCCATATCTTCTTGTTTTAAAATATTCAGAGATTTCTTCAGCGTTTTATTGATCCAACAGCTAAGGAAGAAGAAAACATTGGTTTGGACCTCAATGAACCTTTATACATGCAGCGACTAGAAGAGGTATAATAGAAGAGGTGTAATTGTTATTTAAATTCAGCTTGTGTTAGAAGGCTTACGTGTTAATTGTAAACCTTTTTTTCATGTTGCAGATAAACTTAATTGGGAATCCATTTCTGAATCTAAACTGTGACCATCTAAAATCATTTGATGAAAATCTGTACAGACAGCTGATGTGCTATCCCCAGGTAATAGTCATTTTAAATGGAGGAGTAGTCTTAGCCAAAGATGATTTTAGACAGTTTGGATTTATTGCTTTAAGTAATTTGGATGTTCATTAATATGCATGATAAAGAAGTTGCAAAAATTATAAGTTCTTGTGATTAGAAATTAACTAGTTGCTTATTTTAATGAGCAAGCATTTCTTTTTATCTGAAAATTTTATTGAATGATTTGAGTCTTTACTTAATAATAATTTATTAAAAGACTAGCTATACCAGGCCACGCATTGCTGTGGTCAGTCTGGTTAAATGACCAACCAATCTGTGTAGATCTACACCTGCACACATACACACAACCACCATATAACCCCAACCTACCTACTTACTGTATTTCTCCCTCTCTCTCTATTCGTCTACTTACCTACCTACTGTATTTCTCCCTATCTATCTATACACCTACCTACCTACCTAACGGTATTTCTCCCTCTCTATCCCTCTACTTACCTACCTACTATATTTCTTCCTTTCTCCCTCTACCTACCTACCTACCTACCTACCTACCTACCTACCGTATTTCTCCCTCTCTATCTATCACCGTATCTACCTACCTACCTACCTGTCTACCGTGTTTCTATCTATCTATCTATCTATCTATCTATCTATCTATCTATCTATCTATCTATCTACCCACCTACCTACCTTACGGTATTTCTCCCTTTCTGTCTATCCCTCTACTTACCTACCTACTGTATTTCTTCCTTTCTCCCTCTATCAACCTACCTACCTACCGTATTTCTCCCTTTCTATCTATCCCTCTACCTACCTACCTACTGTATTTCTTCCTTTACCCCTCTATCTACCTACCTACCACATTTCTCCCTCTCTATCCCTCACCTACATACTGTATTTCTCCCTCTCTATTCCTCTACCTACCTACCTACTGTATTTCTCCCTATCTATACACCTACCTACCTTACGGTATTTCTCCCTCTCTGTCTAACCCTCTACTTACCTACCTACTATATTTCTTCCTTTCTCCCTCTACCTACCCACCTACCTACCTACAGTATTTCTCCCTCTCTATCTATCACCCTATCTACCTACCTATCTACCGTGTTTCTTTCTTTCTTTCTATCTATCTATCTATCTATCTATCTATCTATCTATCTATCTATCTATCTATCTATCCACCTACCTACCTACCTTACGGTATTTCTCCCTTTCTGTCTATCCCTCTACTTACCTACCTACTGTATTTCTTTCTTTCTCCCTCTATCAACCTACCTACCTACCTACCTACCGTATTTCTCCCTTTCTATCTATCCCTCTACCTACCTACCTACTGTATTTCTTCCTTTACCCCTCTATCTACCTACCTACCACATTTCTCCCTCTCTATCCCTCACCTACCTACTGTATTTCTCCCTCTCTATTCCTCTACCTACCTACTGTATTTCTCCCTATCTATACACCTACCTACCTTACGGTATTTCTCCCTCTCTGTCTAACCCTCTACTTACCTACCTACTATATTTCTTCCTTTCTCCCTCTACCTACCCACCTACCTACCTACTGTATTTCTCCCTCTCTATCTATCACCCTATCTACCTACCTATCTACCGTGTTTCTTTCTTTCTTTCTATCTATCTATCTATCTATCTATCTATCTATCTATCTATCTATCCACCTACCTACCTACCTACCTTATTTCTCCCTCTCTATCTATTCCCCTCTCTATCTACCTACCTACTGTAATACAATAATTCAATAGCAGAGTTGGAAGGGATCTTGGATGTCATCTAGTCCAACTCCCTGCCTAAGCAGGAAGCCCTATACCATTTCAGACAAATGGCTATCCAACATCTTCTTGAAGACTTGCAGTGTTGGGGCATTCACAACTTCTGGAGGCAACTTCTGTTCCACTGGTTAATTGTTCTAACTGTCAGGAAATTCCTCCTTAGTTGCTTCTCTCCTTGATTAGTTTCCACCCATTGCTTCTTGTTCTGCCCTCTGGTGCTTTGGAGAATAGCTTGACTCCCTCTTCTTTGTGGCACCCCTTGAGATATTGGAAGACTTCTATCATGTCTCCCCTAGTCCCTCTTTTATTAAACTGTATTTCTCCCCCCCCCCTCTCTATGGGCCACCTGGGAGTTTGCTATCTCAGTGCCTTGTTTTGGCCCTAAGAGGGCTCCATACATTGCTGAGGAAATGATTGTTGGAAAGCAGCTGGATGGGCGGAGCTACAGGGAGGTGAAAACATGATCAGTGGGTACATTTTACATTTGTGTACCTTGCACATGACACACGTGTGCTAGGCACAAAATGAGTATGTATTCTATTATTGGAAGTCCTTGGGAACATTGTGTCAAAATTTGGTGTAAATCGGTGCAGTAGTTTTTGAGATTAGCGGCTTCGTACAAACTATTTTACATTTTTATTTATATAAATTTAGAGGCTGCCTAAGACCAGAGTGACTCTGGGCAACTGTCATTATTTAAAAAAGGAAAAAAAACCTAATTGTCCGGAAAAAAACACACGCTACTAATAGCCATTGCCTTTCTACCATGACATTCTACCCACCCACTCCTTGCATTTCAAAGCAAATATAGAATATAGAACTGAATCTATCCACTATACAATTTGATTGATTGAATGACTGATTTGCTTTTTATGGGAAAGATGTGCTAGTACTGAATAATGTCAATATGTACTTTTCATTTATATCTACCTTGCATAGGAAGTAATCCCAACATTTGATATGGCTGCTAATGAAATTTTCTTTGAGCGTTACCCTGATTCCATACTGGAACATCAAATTCAAGTTAGACCATACAATGCATTAAAGACAAGAAGCATGAGAAGTTTGAACCCTGAAGGTAAGAAGTTTTATATAAGTTTGATATTTGTGTATTATCATAGAAATTGTTTATAAATGTCTTTGGATGTCAACAGGTAACCAACTGAATTTTAGTACATTTTGTCACTATTATGCAATTTAATTTTAACAAACGTCTTTGCTTCAAGGGAAGAAACAAACTAATGACCTTTGGAAAATTACTTCCTATATCAGCAACTTTGTTGAAATAGAATAATTTATATATGTGTATAATTCTACAATGAATATTTTGGATGTGTCTTACTGTATCTATCTATTTGGGATATGTTTAGAAATGCTAGATGCCATTTTACAGTAACACAATTTTCATTATAATTAATTTTATGTGTTTTAAAAAACATTTTTAAATCAGATATTGATCAGCTTATCACAATCAGTGGCATGGTGATCAGAACATCCCAGTTAATTCCAGAAATGCAAGAAGCTTTCTTCAAATGTCAGGTCTGTGGATTCACAGCAAGAGTTGAGATTGATCGTGGCAGGATTGCTGAACCGTCAGCATGTAAGAATTGTAACACCACACATAGCATGAATTTGATTCACAATCGCTCTCTCTTCTCGGATAAACAGATGGTATGTTGCTCTTATCTTCAATCATAAAAATTCATTCTTAATTATAACAATTTACTATATGTATGTTTCTGTTAGCTTGCAGCCTCATGTCTATAGTGACTTGCAAATGTTCATTCCTTGGGCTTTGTGCTGATTAAGGAGTTAACTTGTATACCAAGCTTTATTACACCTTCTATTTAAAAATCCTACTTTTTTGACAATTTAGCTAGCCAAAGCTAAATTAATTGAGAGTAGACAGCTGCAAGCTCAATTGATCTTTTCTACTAAAACCCTATTTAGGAAAACACTATTCTTTTTGCTCTTGATGGTTTTCTTGAAGAAGATTATTCTGGAATTATGTTATAGAAAAATATATTTTTGCACTGGTGTTGTTGTTTTTTTGGTCAGATCAAACTACAGGAATCTCCAGAAGATATGCCAGCTGGTCAGACACCATACACTCTTATCCTTTTTGCTCACAATGATCTAGTGGATAAAGTTCAGCCTGGGGACAGAGTTAATATTACTGGTAAGAAAGAAGAGATTGATAGTTTTTTACTTTTTATAAGCTGGGGAGGGCAACCAGAAAAATGCACTGGGAAGAGCAGGGGGATGGCCAGGCTGGTGGGCATGATATGCGATAAGCTTCTGGGAATGAAAAAGCAGCTACACCCACCAGGATATCCGGGTTTTGTTTCATCTGAACAACAAACATTCCCTGGTTTACTTTTGCTGAAACTGGCATCTCCAAAAATTCTGCAGTTCCTCCAAAACACAAATGATTTGTTCCAGTTACAAAACAATTTTTCTATTTTGGGTACATCATAATATTTATTTCACAAATCCAAGAGTTATGGAATTCATTTTGGATGTGTTATCTTTTTATTGCTCAACAAAATAATTCTTCATATTGATTGCTTATTATAATATTAACATATTTCACTGAAAGGAAGACATAACCAATGAGGTGGATCTATCTGTTGTGTATTACTTAACATATGTAATGCATATAATTGTATTGTGTAGGAGCATTACTAATATCCAGTTGTGTCTCCATAATTTAATGTATAAAAACATGTAAATCTAACACTATATTTTTCTCTTTGATCAGGAATCTACAGAGCAGTTCCTGTTCGTGTCATACCAAGAATGAGCAGTGTAAGGTCTGTTTATAAGACTCACATTGATGTTATTCATTACTGCAAAACTGATTCAAAACGCCTCCATAGAATTGAAGAAGGAGCAGAACGGAAAATGTTTATGGAAGAACGTGAAAAAATGCTTCAAGTGCTTTCTCAAAAACCAGATATTTATGACAGACTTTCTTCCGCCCTTGCTCCAAGCATATATGAGCATGAAGACATTAAAAAGGCAAGGAAAACTTAAAACTATATTTTATCAGTTGAACCAGATGGTATGTTGATGAAATACATGAAATTCTTTGCACACCTCTTGCATTCTAATACAGTCGAATTATGAAAAATAAGTAAAGTTGGTTTATATTACACAAGGGTTTAAAACTTCAAAACTATTAGGTGCAAGTATAGGATGCGAATTTCACTTCAGAAACCTAGGTAAAATTTTCTTAAAATGAAAGTAGAGAACTTTTAGTTATATCTAGTTTACTGAACGGGAAAATCTTTCAATTATACTGATGGCTAGTATAAATGAATGTCCTCCATAATTTGAAACCAAACAGAATATGAAATACTTAGCTTGGATAGCTAATGTCTATTTCAAAAAAAAAAAAAAGAATTGCTTTGTCAGAGGTTTTTAATATTACCTTAAATTGCCCCTTAAAATTTTAAAACATGAATCTTAAACCCAATTAAGATTGGTAGTGATTTTGGATGTGTTTTTAAAAGACTAATAAATGAGATAAGATATGTCTATAAGGAATGTACAGGGAGATTTTCTGAAAAGTAATGCCTGTTCTATGGAAAAGATGTGTATGACTAGACACATCCACGAGATTATATCTCTTGGGTGTTCTAAGAAAATATTCCATGTATATTAATCAGATACCTAATTATTATCTGAATTTGAAATTTTAAAATCTCATGGTTCATTTTGTTAATAATATGATTGAATCTCCTTTTTAAAAAAATGGGGGAAAGCCTTGACCTTGAGATTGTTTTGCAGGGCATTCTTCTTCAGCTATTTGGAGGTTCAAGAAAAGATTTCAGTCACACTGGCAGAGGTAATTTCCGGGCTGAGATAAACATTCTACTTTGTGGAGATCCTGGCACCAGCAAGTCACAATTACTTCAGTATGTTTATAACCTGGTTCCAAGAGGGCAGTATACATCTGGAAAAGGTTCTAGTGCTGTTGGTCTTACAGCATATGTAATGAAGGATCCTGAAACAAGACAATTAGTTCTACAGACTGGAGCTTTGGTCCTCAGTGACAATGGGATTTGCTGTATTGATGAGTTCGATAAAATGAGTGAAAGTACAAGGTCAGTGCTTCATGAAGTTATGGAGCAACAAACACTCTCTATTGCCAAGGTAAGTCCTTAAAAAAAATCAGCATTTTAAAATTTTGGTAATTTATATTATTCCCTCTATATCTGGCCTCCAAGCGTGAGTGCAGATATCTTTGTACCCAAATAGAATAATTCATGCAAAATAGGATAGGACAAATAAGCAGGCATGATCGAATCCCACAGAAAATTAAAATAGTATAAATAGTATAAAAGAGGGAAAGGCAAAACGCTCCGGTTTATGGGGATAAGAGAAAGGGGGTGAAAAGGTCTATTGACTAATGAAAAAGTAAATATTTGCATTTCCCACTGACGTTTTTTTTATGGTCTCATTCATACAGAACAATTGAGAAATGGTTCTCTTACAGCAGGGGTGTCAAACTCATTGTCATGGCCGTGTCACGTGATGTATCAGGACTTTTCCCCCCATTCGCTAAACCAGGCATGGGCGTGGCCAGCATGTGATGCATCCAGCCTGTGGGCTGTGAGTTTGACAGCCCTGACTTAAGAGTTTTTATAAAAGAATAAAACATAAGAACTTTGCTGCTGCACTTTCATTTAAATGAGATCCAGGGATTGTAAGAGAAACTCAAATCTTTCCTTCCTAACAGGCTGGAATTATTTGCCAACTAAATGCTCGTACTTCCATTTTGGCAGCCGCTAACCCAATAGAATCTCAGTGGAATCCAAAGAAAACTACAATTGAAAATATCCAGCTTCCCCACACATTATTATCCAGGTATGCTGTGAAATACGTATATGCACTATCATTGCTAGTAGTTATTTTTGCATAACATTACTCTTTTGCTCTGCATATAGTTTTTCACTAACTGCCTACTAGAGCTGTTCAGTGCTTTGGATTTAAAGGCAAAACAGTGCATTGAAATGTAAGGAAGGAGCACTTGTTTGTAACTGTTCAGAGCTGTTGTATCTTCTGGGATTATGAAGAGAAAGACACTAATGTTAAATATTCAGATGATGGAAAGCTGTTTCACTGACTCTTCTATATTACTTTCTTAGTATACTCCAAAAAGAGGCATTTTGTTCTAAAGTTTGCAATATTCAGATCTGAAGTGGGCAAGAACACTTCAGATCTTGTATGGGTGCCCTTTCATTATCCATAGCTGCTCCATGGCTTTTCTTATCACTGCATATGCAGAGGAAAGTTGAAATATTTAAGGAGGCAGCAATAAGGTTACATGTGTAGACCTAAGATTTGTAGTTTATGGACATTCTAGTCCACTCAATCAAAGAAGCTCACTTTGAATTGAGCAACCTGACCTACCTCAACAGCAAGCTGGATGTGGGGGAAAATAGGAAGGAGCCTATGTTTGTCCTCTTGTGCTTCTGTGTGAAAAGCAGGACAGAAATCAAATAAATGAATATGCCATACATAGAGAACAAAATTCTAACTTTTAGATTTTAACAGATGAAAGTTCGCATTCCAGAATGTAATAAAATTGTTTTTGTAACTTTAAATTAATACTATCATTTTTAAGAAGCAATCTATTAATGATGAAAAAATTATCAATATTGTTTTATTCCAAATAGATTTGATCTCATTTTCCTTATGTTGGATCCTCGTGATGAAACATATGATAGACGTTTAGCTCATCATTTGGTTTCATTATACTACCAAACTGAAGAACAGGTTGAAGAGGAATACATGGATATGGCAGTACTTAGAGACTATATTGCTTATGCTCGTAATTACATCAATCCCAAATTGAGTGAAGAAGCAAGTCAAGCTCTCATTGAGGTACAAGCAGGCCAAAACATTTTTTAACTTTCGTACAGCACACTTTTAAATTACTCATCTGATTTGAAGTCTTAACAGCCATGTAAAGGTCTAGTGGGAAATATAATTAATTACAAGTGACTAGTTTAACAAGTATATGAAAAGGGATTTTATTTTAAAAGCATGGCCTAAAAGTAGGGTACATGAGAAACCGGGAACTGGGCTCTGGATTACATTCATTTGAATGGAGCACCTTTGTGCAAATAGATGATCCCACAGGAAAAATTGTGGCCTGCTCCAGAACATTGTGCTCCAAAGAGAAGGAACACTACTTAAGTGGTCTTGAAAGATGTATAGATCCTTAGAAATGAATATATTGAATAGGCAAAGAAACATGATTTAGAAACGATTAGAGTCTTATGTCAGTTTTAAATTTAAAATGCAATTTAATGCATTAATTTAAGGATACTTTGTTGAATGTGTGAACTTAGGTATTATTTGAAGAACTCATCATATCATCAACTCATCTTGTTAGTTGGACAAACAAATGCCCAAGGATTTCATTGCAGGGAAATGGATTGATGGGTGGTCAGTCAGTTTCTGCTGCAACCTTAGGCATGGATGCGAGAGGATTGAACTACTGTATTTTTCAGAGTATAAAATGCACACACACCCAAAAGAGCGTGGAAATGTTGGTGCTTCTTGTACACCGAATACAGTCATTTTTAGCCTCCCGAAGCCCCTCCCTGCATCCCATTTTTGTGGAAAGTGGACCGTTTTTTGCAAAAACGGGTGTTTTTGCCTTCCTTCACCCCCCAGAAACACTGCAGGCTTCAGCATGGCTGGGGGAAGGGAAATGTCCCTATTTTGGTGAAAAAAGGGGACGTTTTTGCCTTACCCCAGCCCTGTTGAAGCCTGCAAAGTGCTCCTGGAGGCTGAGGAGGACAAAAACTTTTTTTCTTACTTACCTCTTCGAAATCTTGGTATGTCTTATACACTGGTGCATCTTATAGTTTGAAAAATATGGTAATTAAGGGAATTGCTTGCCTACATAGATCCAGTTGCATGTTCAACTAAATTCTAAGTAATATACAGTACATATGTCCATTACATAAATATTTAAAGGTGAGATAAATCATTGATCTCATATATATTGAAAATTATATGAATAATATGATTTATATTGATATTGTTTCCTGATTGCTTATTTGTACCTTATGGCTATCACAGTACTGTACCTTATGATTCTTGATGAATGTATCTTGTCTTTTTATGTACATTGAGAGCATATACACCAAAGGCAAATTCCTTGTGTGTCCAATCACACTTGGCCAATAAAGAATTCTATTCTATTCTAATGTCATCCCCCCCACAATGGCTGAGGGTAAAAAAATTGGCCATTGTTTGGATTGAATAGTAGAACTGGTGTTTTTTATATTTGTATTCTCTTTCTCATTAATGTCTTATCTAAAATGTTTAATCCATGTACATAATATATTCAAACAATATTATAACCTTTTCTTCTCCACTAGGCATATGTGGATATGAGGAAAGTTGGGAGTGGAAAAGGGATGGTTTCAGCATATCCTCGGCAGCTAGAATCATTGATTCGTTTGGCTGAAGCTCATGCGAAAGTGCGTTTTTCTGCAAAGGTGGAAACAATAGATGTAGAAGAAGCAAAACGTCTTCACCGTGAGGCTTTAAAGCAGTCTGCCACTGATCCAAGGACTGGAATTGTGGACATATCTATTCTTACAACAGGTCTTCATATACTAATATATATTCTCTCCTTGCTTAAATGTGTATAAACATTTCCACATTCTGATAACACTAAAAATGCTTGATGCCATAATCTCACAGAGTTCTGCATGTAGTATTAGAATATTGTGTAGAATCCTCTTTCTATGATTTATTTCTATTTTTGCTCTTAAAGGGATGAGTGCCACGGCCCGTAAGCGCAAAGAAGAATTGGCTCAAGCTTTGAAGAAACTTATTCAGTCCAAGGGTAAAACACCAGCTCTAAAATATCAACAACTGTTTGATGATCTTCGTGCACAATCTGAAACAGTAAGTTTGATACAGGCTTAAGACTTCGTATAGTTTATCTATATCCGACAAGGCACTTCTATTTATTTTAAAATGTTTTCTCTTCACTTTTATTATTTATTTCATAGCTACTGAAAAGCCATAACTACTTATCAAATCAAATATTATGTCTTACCTTTCTATAAGAATATTTGCATTTTTCATAGGAAGACAGAAAATGCAAAAGACAGTGTATATGTTTTGAACAGCAATAGCGATCTAGTTGTGGCCATTTTGTCTGCATAAATTGGAGAACAAACTTATTTTAGAATACCTTTTCTAGTCTGGCTCTATTGTAATTGTTGGATTACAATTCCAACATGGAATGTGATTTACAGCATGTATAGGATAATATCCGATTGGAGAAGGCTAAGTTGCCAAAATTGATCATGTTTTTCAGAAAGTTTTATCAGTAATATTACAGGAATTATTCAAATGGTCATAGATATCCAGATCTAGTATATAATTTCTATATTGTATGTACATTTGAATTATAGTTGAAGAATCTTGAACTTGAAATCAGTGAAAAAACTGATGGGAGATAAAGGAATGCTTGCTGATATGATGCTGGTTAATTGAAAGTCATATTTGTTCATTTCAATTTTTTTCTTCAAGGCTATCACTAAAGAAATGTTTGAAGAAGCACTTCATGCATTGGCTGATGATGACTTCTTGACTGTAACTGGGAGGACTGTGAGACTACTTTAATTCAAATCATCATTTTGCAATAATTAAAAATACTGTTTAGCAGAGGCTATCAACATTCTCACTGAACATTCATATCTAAAGTTTAATTTTTTTAAAAAATGTAAATACTTAAAGCACAGTAGATTTTATCTTCATGAATATATTACTTTAAGATTTTAAACTAAATGCTATACATTTAAACACCAGGAATACTAGAGAATTAGAATTCAAAGATTGTTGGAATAATATTACATTTATTATTACATACTAATTTGAAATATTGTTATAATAAAAAATAAATCTGTATCACAAACTTCAAGTAGTTGTGTCTGTTTGGCCGAAATACAATAGTTGATTTTTTTATTCTTAATAATTTAATGTTTAGAAAGCAAACAATTCAGGTGGAAGACAATGAGGCTTGCCCTTTTCTTTTAAAAAGCTTTATGTGCATTGTGGACAAAACTTCTAACTTAATTTTCCAACACATTTGCATGAATAGTTTTGGTAGCCCTCAAAAATTGTTATTGTTCTGATCTATTGGAATACTACATCAACATACGAAATATAACTTAATATTTTGAGGAGCAAATTAGTGTTTTGTGTTTTGATTCCTCCAAAAAGACTTCGTTCTGAGTTGCAGAATAGGAAATTATTTTAATCTTTTCAGTATAACAAATTGATGCTCTACTCTTTGCCTTTATCAATAGGCCAAATTTAATTCCACTTCTAAGTAAGCTTACATAATCTTTTTTATAAATACTGTAGTAGATATACGGAATATAGAAATATAGTATATGATAACACTGAAAGTCATGTGACATAGTCATGTGATTGAACTGATACTTAACACTATCCTTAGCCATGGAGATTTACTGGGTGACTTCAGGCCAGTTACATACATGCTCAGCTAAACCCAGTTCCAAGGATTGTTTTTGTGGAAAATAGAAGGGAATGCTGTCCTTTGCTGAACAAAATGCAAGATATAAATCTAACAAATAAAAGCAATATAAAATATGAGATACAGTTTTGGAGTTTGCTTGACATTTTAGGGCTATCTAAAGCTGCTGTTTTTAGCTGAGAAAATGACTTTGTGTAAGACACTTAATGATTTAACTTCGACAATATGTTATTCAAAGAGTGAGACCTACCATCAATCAGAAATGATAAAAAGTATTCCTGTCAAAAAGAAATATCAGCAATATAGCTTGTAATTTTCTTAAACACTATACAACTCATGGTATGTTCGGTCATCTATAGCTGCCCATTTCAAACAAGTGAATCTGGGTAGAAATGATAACTCCAGTACGTTGTAAACTGAAAATATAGTGGCTAGAATTCAAAGTGAAATTAAGATGCCAGTATTTAATAAAGCATAAAGCTTTGCTTGCGGGTGTGGGGGGTAGGCTTCCAAGAAAAACTAACAACAGGAATTATCACAGAGGCTTTGAAACTGTGTCAGAGCCATATAACATAATAATCATTGAAAGATCTATTCCTAATTGTCACTAATATGTCAGTTCATAAAGGAGCTCCAAGCTGACTCTAGGATAATTTATGAACACAACCTGTTTAATCCACGACAGAATTGTATAACTGAATAAACATTCAGGTCAAATGTGGGTAAGGAAGTCTCTGGATGTTCTCTGTTCAAGCATTTGGAAACCAAGGGTCAGCTTTGTATCTGGAAATAAATAGTCATTTTAAATTAAATCACAAAGAAAAACGTAGAAAACAAAGGAGAAGGTTCATTACCAAATTGATGAGCAGATAAACAATGCAGAAGACCAGAGGAGGGGAGAGGGGTGCAAAAGCATTTCAGACACTCCAAAATTCCCATGAGGTTAAAAAAGGCAGAGAAGCAAATTCAGACTTAAAGGACTCTTGCTATATCCAATCTTTAAATAGTTTTAGACAAACCTGGCATTTGTTTCTTGGTTTGGTCAAATTACAACTGCTTTTTAGTCCCTCATAAAGAATGACCAATTTGATTCATATTAGAAACAAGTGCCATACTAGAATGTTAAGTAATCAATAATACTAATTAGATGGTAAGAGCCCCTGTGGATTCTACTCTGATAGTCATCGGCTAAGGGGAGCAGTGCTCATTCCATTTCAAGGCTATTGAGCCAACGCTGTCTGAAGACATTTTTTGGTCATACAGCCAGCTATACGCCATGGAGAGATGTTGGTTTTCCACTGAAGTGGTACCTATACCTACTTGCATTTACAAGTTTCGAACTGCTAGGTTGGCTGGAGAGGACAGGAGTTCACCCTGTTGGGAGTTTAGGGCTCAAACCTGGGTTGTTGGCTTTCCAGCTGACAAGCCCAGCATCTTAACCATTGATCCATTCTGCCATTCCAAAATCAGATATGGACTTGCTATTAAACTTCTTGGTGACAATAAAGTGAAGGCCTACATTTCAACACAGAAGTGGACAGAGGATAGAATTTGAAATTTCTCACATGTTCAGTGTACAAAGTATTCATGAAACAGACGAGCAAACATTTTCAGCTCTAATACATCTGAAATTTTAAGAACATGGTCAAATGACAATCAGAAGACTATCAAAATGTCTACCTTAGGGAACATAACTTGCAAAACATTTTATTTGCTGTCCCTATTCCCCTTCTGTAGGATTGTCTTACTATCATCTTTTGTCCCTTTTCTGGGCATAACTGGATTGCCTTTATTTTTATTTTTAAAGGAAAAGTTACATGGCCTATTTTGACATTCTTTGGAATAAAGAAGTGATAATAATGGGCATCCTGCTTTGTCATGTACTTACTTCTAATTTATTTTAAGATTTCTTACATTGAACAGATGTTTTGTTCTTATATTTAAAAACCCCTAAGATTCCTGCAGCCTCTATGCAAAACATTGCACTGTACGCCTTCTGTTCAAACTTCCTGTTAGCAAATTTTCTCATCTGTGCAACATAAAAATAGCAATGTTGAATAAGGTGAAAGTTACACTCTAAAACTTCATTTGGACTGTGTGTTAAATTGATTTACCAACTACCAATTTTGCCTCCCATCTCTTATATAAGCCTTATTTCTTGGTCACACAAATGATTTATAGTTCAACCAAGCCACTACCTAAACCTGAACTGCACAGCAACTAGCTTAGACTTAACAAATTTTCATCTGGTGTAAGCAATATAAATTCTTGCACCACAACGAAACTATTTTATAAAATAAACTAAGAGGGTCACTGTTGGACAGAATAGTTGGACAGATTTTATACCACTGCTACTATTGGAAATATATTTTTGTTTGTTGTAATAATTATAACCACAAGGAGGAGATGGAGGCAAATTTGGAACCTGAATGAAACTGAATTACAATTCTAGTTATTTTTTTCCATGATGCAAATAAAGCAATGTTAAGCAGATTAGTAATATTTGTAGGGAAATATTAACAATGACAGTTTATATAGTAGTTCTCTTTTAAGCAAAAGACATCTAGCTAAATTAGATTAGTAATATTTGTAGGGAAATATTAACAATGACAGTTTATATAGTAGTTCTCTTTTAAGCAAAAGACATCTAGCTAAAATACCGTATCTGCCGGCGTATAAGACGACTTTTTTGCCCTGAAAAACATGCCTCCAAGTGGGGGGGTCGTCTTATACGCCGGGTCATCCGCGAGGTCCCCTTCTTACAAGTCTACGCGCGATGGTTTCCTCTTTCCCCCATCTCTTTCCCCTCCATGCAAGTCTCTCTCGCCCGCGATGGTTTCCTCTTTCCTCTCTATGCAAGTCTCTCTCGCGCGCGATGGTTTCCTCTTTCCCCGTCTCTTTCTCCTCCATGCAAGTCTCTCTCTCGCGCGATGGTTTCCTCTTTCCCCCTGTCTCTTTCTCCTCCATGCAAGTCTCTCTCGCGCGCGATGGTTTCCTCTTTCCCCTCCATGCAAGTCTCTCTCGCGCGCGATGGTTTCCTCTTTCCCCGTCTCTTTCTCCTCCATGCAAGTCTCTCTCGCGCGCGATGGTTTCCTCTTTCCCCCTGTCTCTTTCTCCTCCATGCAAGTCTCTCTCGCGCGCGATGGTTTCCTCTTTCCCCCCTGTCTCTTTCTCCTCTGCGCAAGACTTGCATGGAGAGAGAGACTTGCACGGAAAGAGACAGGGGGGAAGGAGGAAACCATCGCGCAAGAGGGGAAAGAGACAGGGGGGGAGGAGGAAACCATCCGCAGCCACGCAGAGACTTGCCGCTTTTCCACGCGTGCAATTACAAGGCAAGTTTCCACCGCTGGTCTGAAGTGCAGTGACAGTGACAGAGAGAGAGAGAGGCCCAGAGCGAGAGAGAGAGATGGAGGGAGGGAATCAGAGTCTGTCAGGTACACACAGGGAGGGAGAAACAGAGACAGACAGGGAGGGAGGGAGGGAAGGTGACAAAGAGCCACAGAGACATTGTGTGTGGAAGGTGTGCGGAAGAGGGGGTAGTCTTATACAGCGAGTATATAACAAACTCTATATTTTGAGTGGAAATGATGGGGGGTCGTCTTATACGCCCAGTCGTCTTATACGCCGGCAAATACGGTATATTGAAATAGCCTACCTAAACAGAAATAGAAAATATTCATGTTTTCACAATAATGAAATTAGTTCAATTAAGTACTTCTGTTCATACTGCAGCACTAAAAACATAATTATACCCGATGAAGGAAATGTTCATTTTTGGATTTTTTAAAAATGCTTTCAAATACATGTCATCATTTTACAGTCTGAAAAATAATAAGATAGCATCTTTATGAAAGATTCTAGGATGCATCCAAAAGGGATGTGCCAGAACTGTTTTAGACAGTACAATTTTGACTTTGTAATTTAGTATGTTAAACTCTTTCTATTTTCCATTTGTGTTTGAAAACAAACTTAATTAAGCACATTTAACAGTAGCTCAAATTAGCCCAAATAATAATTTCTTAGCATGAAAAGCATGGTTAATTTATCAGATTGGGACTGCACAGATCCAGATTCTGCTGAGCTGCAGAAGCTCACTGGATGATTCTCAGCCAGGCATTCTGTCAGTCAAATCTATGACACAGAATTATGATTGGGGGGGGGGGGAAGGGGGAGGGAAGGGGGCAGTGTTTACATGTGCTGTTTTACATTCCTGAATAAATGGTAGGATACAAACCTGCAAGTGTAGCTAAGGCTACTGTGAAGATAACCTGCATTTAAAGGACTCAAGACTGTCAGCTTGATTGAAGCTCTTGATTCAGAAACAGGAAAAGCCAGCCAACACCTTTTGTATATTATTTATTGCCTGATGTATTGTTTCTGGTATTTATTTTCTCTTTGCAAGATGAGTCTTTATATGTTTTACATAACAGGCAAACAGCAACTTGTAGTTTACTCAGAGCTTTCTATTTTCTTTTATGCTTTTCTAGTGGAGATTTTTTTTTAAACTTTATTTATGTATGTATGCATTTATTTATAACCGCCCATCTCAATCAGTGACTCTGGGTCGCCTACAATTCAAAAAAAATATATTGCAATTAAAACATTAAAACATTTTGAAAACACAAGCAAACATCCAAAATAAATATACACAGCAGCTGAGGTACTCAGCCAGTTAGCAATAAAGCCAGAAAACAGTGCCCTGGACACATTTAACACCCCAGACTCAGGAACATAGCCAGGCTTTTAGAGCCTTACAAAAGGCTAAAAGGGTTGGGTCCCTTTTGATCTCCAAAGAGCCAGATGTACTAAAACGATGTGGAAACAATTACATGAATATTGCTCCTTTATCCTCAAATGTCACTAGATTCCCAAGAGGCAGCTGTGTGTTTGTGTGCCAGCTGTGACTCTTCCTGAGGTAACTGAAATATTTCTGGAAGCTCTAATTAGAATCAAATAGAATATTTTAAGAAAATAGAATAAAATAGAATATTTTATTTGGCCAAGTGTCATTAGACACACAATAATTTATTTCCAGTGCAAAGCAACAGGGTAATAATAATCATAACATAATACCAATAAGAGCAAGTAGTAGAGACAATTAAAAGAATAATACTACTACTACAGCCATACGACATGGGTAAATATATGTAGACATAAATCAATACTGTAAGAATTACATGTTCAGGAGAGTCATGGCATGAGGGGAAAAAACTGTCCCTGTGTCTAGTTGTTTTTTCATGTAATGCCCTATAGTAGTGTTCTGAGGGGAGGAGTGGAAACAGATTATTTCCAGGATGTGAGTGGCCTGTGTAGATAATTTCTCAGATCTCCTTTCAATATACAGATCTTCTATGCAAGGCACGCTGGTGTCAATTGTTCTGACAATTCTGACAAACTTGAACATTGAGTGCTATCTAACAAAATTAAATTCAATGGTGAAAAAATTAAGGTTCTACATTTAGGCAAGAAAAACAAAATGCACAGGTACAGTATAGGTGGTACAGTAGTAGTAGTAGTAATAGTAGTAACTGTGAGAGGGATCTTGGAGTCCAACCATTTAAATATGAGCCAGCAGTGTGCAGCAGCTGCCAAGAAAGCCAACACAGTTCTAGACTACATAAACAGAGGGATAGAATCAAGATCACGTGAAGCACTTTATAATGCCTTGGTAAGGCCACACTTGGAATACTGCATCCAGTTTTGGTCACCACAATGTAGAAAAGATGTGGAGACTCTAGAAAGAGTGCAGAGAAGAGCAACAAAGATGATTAGGGGACTAGATACTAAGACATATGAAGAACATTGCAGAAACTGAGTATGTTTAGTTTAATGAAAAGAAAGACTAGGGGTGACATGATAGCAGTGTTCCAATATCTCAGGGGCTGCCACAAAGAGAGAGTCAAACTATTCTCCAAAGAACCGCCCTGGGTCCGTTTGGAGAAGGGCGGGGTATAAATGTAATAAATAAATAAACCTGAGGGTAGGACAAGAAGCAGTGGGTGGAAACTAATCAAGGAGAAAAGCAACTTAGAGGAGAAAGGAGGAGAAATTTTCTGATAGTTAGAACAATTAATCAGTGGAATAACTTGCCTGCAGAAGTTGTGAATGCTCCAACACTGGAAGTGTTTAAGAAGATGTTGGATAACCATTTGTCTGATGTGGTGTAGAGTTTCCTGCCTAAGTAGGAGGTTGGACTAGAATACCTTCAAGGTCCCTTCCAACTCTGTTATTATATTATATTTTTGCAGTCTTAACTATCCATTGAAGTATGCACCTGTCCAGTTTGGTTGCTGTACCAAACAAATACAGATGACAGACTCAATAATTCCTCTGGACAACTGTATCAACAGCTGCAGGGACAGTCTGAACTGCTAAAGTTGCTACAGGAAGAGCATTCTTGGTTCTGCCTTTTTAGTGATGTTTCTGTTAGGTGTCCATTTAAAATCCTGGGAGATTATAGAACCCAGAAATTAGTGCAAAAACATCACATAGGTAGCCACTTACTCTCTGATACAGAGGCCCCATGTTTCCCAAACTGAAAGATCTACAGTGCCTGCTAATGCTTGGTGTGATGCTTAAGGCCTGACCATTTGAGCACATACCATTCCTGTTAAAATCTATTGAAAATTATATCCCTCAAAAAAGATCTTTATTTTCAAAGTTGGCAGATTAGAGAGAGTATTCTGTTGCATTGATTCTGGGACATGATGTTTTTCAAGATTAATTAAAGCACAACATATATTTGATTTAATGGTTTCTTTATTTGTTTGCCTTCTGAGATAAACCAGCTTGAGTTCAGAAAAACAGGATATAAATCAAATTAGCAAATATATAAATAAGTACAAATAACAAATGATTTACAAAAAACTGGATTCTGTTCTGTGGAACAAATATCAAGGTTATTTCTTTAAGCAAATCTAAATCAGTGAAATATTGCTGTTAGGTATTAACATAAATTAAAAGGTGTTAACAACAGTAATCACTTTATAAACAACTATTAATAGTAGTTTACTTTTTCAAATTTCACTGTTGTTTTGATTTTAATATAAAATTAAGGCAACAATTGCATTGCAGCTCCAGAATTACTTTTTCTAAGATTAATATTTGAATAGTCATAGCAGCCCCAGCAAATGAAGAGAAAAGATAAAAGATTGTCTTGTTCCCCTTTTCCCCTCTTCATTATGTATGACATGCCAAATTTCCAAAAAACAAAATTCTTAGTAAAACGGAGTAAAAGTACAAACTGGAGAATGCGGGCATCGATCCCGCTACCTCTCGCATGCTAAGCGAGCGCTCTACCATTTGAGCTAATTCCCCTCCCTCAATTTGTGCTTGGCAGCTGCTATATAAGCTTTGTCAAAAACAACATGCAATTATCAAGGGGTTTATTTCGGCATCAACATCGCAAAGCAGCAGTCTATAATGAAAATAAGCCCCTTATATCAGGAGTTGGAAGTTTGTGCTTATGATAAAACAAGAACAAACAATAAATAATAATTTTAATTCTCTTTCTATGTTTAGTTAAGCCAGTCCTACAATGGTTCCTATTGTAACCATTCAATTGCAGGTACTTATGTGAAGAAATGAAAAGTTTTGCTAGACAATCTTTCATTTATCCTCTGTAACAGCCAAAAGCAAAGCTTTATAAATTAAAAAGACGGTGTTAAAAAAATAAACTCCCTCATGGAGAATGTGGGCATCGATCCCACTACCTCTCGCATGCTAAGCGAGCGCTCTACCATTTGAGCTAATTCCCCACACCTTTAGAATATGCAATACAGTAGTCTCAGATTTTGTTAAAAAAATATTCACCCCCAAATTCTAAACTAAGATTCTGCTATATATTCATTTTATTAAAAGGAATATATTGGACACCGGCAAATATACACGACCTAATTTGAATATCCCGATTTCCCCCTCCCCTCGTATATTCTTTATATACGGTATATATATATATATTAAAAAAAAAAAACACCATGGAGAATGCGGGCATCGATCCCGCTACCTCTCACATGCTAAGCGAGCGCTCTACCATTTGAGCTAATTCCCCTCTTAAGGAGAAGCGTTTAACCTCTGATAAATCACCACAGGAAATGAATGGCTCGGACTATAAGTACTAAGATGCATTCTCCACCACCACAAATACAGCATTCACATTTGGTTCCTTTGGAACAGTGTTTCCCAACCTTGGTAACTTGAAGGTGTCCGGACTTCAACTCCCACAATTTCCCAGCCAGCATTCTCTGGCTGGGGAGTTGAAATCCGGACATCTTCAAGTTGCCAAGGTTGGGAAACACTGCTTTGAAAGAAACAGAGCAATATCAAGAGAGTCAAAATACACTTTTAAAAAAAGGCAAAAATTCACCCATTCACTTAATTGCAGCTGAAACTGTGAGACGTCTGCTACTTTCAGTCTCTCCTTCTGAATAATCAAATATGTTTCTCTCCCATAAATATGTCCCAATCTTCCTCCTCCCTTAAGTGTCAAACTTTGATAGGGCATGATCCATTCAAAACCACAGTGGTTCGTAACACTCATTGGTGCAGTAATAATCTTCCCTGGATGATTAACTAGCAATTTGCATAAAAAGGAGACTGTTAACTTCTGGCTGTATGAGAAAGATCTTAAAAAAAAAAAAAGCAGTACCTTGGAGAATGCGGGCATCGATCCCGCTACCTCTCGCATGCTAAGCGAGCGCTCTACCATTTGAGCTAATTCCCCTTCCTAAGCGTCCCTTTCGGTGTTCCCTTTAAAAGTAAACAAAGAGGAAGGCGTTCACCCTACACATATTAACCAATAAATTGGATAGGGTATTCTGCGTCACTTGACAGTTTAATTAAAAGTGAAACATGCAAATAATGTTGTAAAGCTTGTTTTTAAATCTATTCCTTATCATATATTACGTAATATTTCACATTGCATACTTAAAAAAAATACATTAACAAACTCTCAAATCTAATAAACAACAGAAAGGTCTGTGAAAAAAATATAGACACACTCACGTATGAGATTATGGTAAAAAATGAAACGATATTCTACTGTAATAACAGCAGCACTAAATGCGCAGATAGCCTTAACTGTGGTGATGAAGTGTCATTTGCTGTTTCGAAGGTTGATAAGTCTGACGAAACCATTCAATTTCAAACTGAACCTTGGAAACACACAGTTTATGATTAATTCCTATAAGCATAGTACTGGGAGTGTAAGGCTGGATCTTAAACCAAGCGAGGAGTCAATAAAAGCTACCGCTCCTCAAGGTAAAAATCACACAATATTGACAAGTACTTCCTCCTCATCCTAGTCACTCCTAGGATCTGCTTTCTCACCAGTCTAATCTGTAAAAACTGGTCTGCAGACTTTACATTTATACTTGAATGGAATCTCAGCTAGTGATTACTGCCCAGGGAAGCCTGTTCCTCAGCAAAACTACATAGCCCAACAAAAAGCTCATATGCTGTGAAATGAATTAACTACTCAGATGGTAAAATACATGTTGAGTACATTAGCAGCAGCTTCCTGAACACAGCCTATTTAGTAGATTTCTCCAGAATATTCCAGTGGTTGGAACCGCCCCAACCTTCCTCCATTTACGCGGCGGCGCTTATCGCGCCCTCCCTTCCCGGATGCAAAAGCCCTCTTTCTATGCTAGCCGTGAGATTGACGGATCTCACCACCACCACCACCACACACAAAAAAAGTTCAGTGAAGGGGAGGGGCTTGTTTCCAGGAAATGACGTTTCACGCAAAGCAACACTCACGGCTGGCCGCCAGTGTGTTTCCGGATGGTGGGGGAGGGGTTTGGACAAGATGGCCGGATCCACAGGTCTGTGCTGAGATTGGGGTGGGGGTCATTCGGGGCTTGCTGTGGCGCTGTCCGTTGGGAGGGAGGGGCCCTCCGATGACAAGGCTTTGAACGTGGGGCTGAGACTAACCCTCGGGAGGGAGGGCGGGTGAGCGGCGTCAGTACAGCCTGACTGAAGTCCCACCCGGGGAAGCGGAGGAGAGGCCGAGGGCTTGGCGCCGGGGCAGGGAATTCGCTTGGAAGAGACCCGGGAGGGGAAAGACACCGGATTAGGAGCGTGTCGAGGGCGTCAAACGCGCCCTCCAAGGCGGCTTTTGGATCTTGACGGGCGGGGAGCGGTTTTCTGGGTCTTCGAGCCTGTTTCTGTGGCGGAAACTTACAGGGCTTAAAGGGCTGTGCGAGCTGAGCAATGTATTCGGTCGCATCCCTTTCCAGTCAGAAGGCTGACAAATGCGGCTCTTCCTAAGGCAGACTGAATTCGCTCGCGTCTTTCGTTTCGAAAATACAGACATTAAAGTCTGGGATTTACCTGATTAACAGAGGTTTTTTTTTTTTTTAAGCAACCCAATGAGTTTGGCCTGACGTCTTCTCTTACTATTCTGTTGGTTCTGAAGAATGCTTGTTCTTAAGGTTTTCTATCTGATAATCTCAGGCGCTTTCCTCCTCTGTCTTCTTGGCTAACTTCCTTCGGATCGCAGGAAAGATGATCTGCCACTTAAGCAGTTTATATAACCTGGGGTTTTTGTTTTCTTCCTTTTTTGATTGTTGCTCTGCATTTTTTTGTTTAGGCTGTATGATAAATGTGAATATTCTTGCTCCTTTGTAGCATGCAATGTGCCTTGTCTTTTATATTACTCTGACTTGGGTGTTCTAGGTATTTTGTCCATATCTTCTCATTGTTCACATAATGATTTAAAAAATTGTTTGTGGAGAGAACATATAAGTTAACCAGAAATTCACCTTAAATTCATGATGTGGCACTTCAGTGAGTATGGAAAAAGAAAACAATGATTTAGTGTGTATATATATGTATTATATTTACAAATTTTATTTTTTTAGTATACTAAATTAATTTTAAAAATCTGGATTAAATCAGTTTTTACTTTGAGTTCGTGAAATGGAATCATTGCATCTCAACTCTGTATTTAAGTGTTCTAGTGCTATGATCATTAATTTGATGCTTTAAGATTATTCAATTGTTGATACAGATGGAATTGTTAAATCAGTGAACATTAATCATAATTACGTGGAGATGCTGCTTTATTCATAACTTCTGAATTTCCCATGGGCATCCAATTGCCATGATAAGGCAACTAGGCCTTTGGCAGCTGTCCTTATATTCTGGTTTGCTGAGACTGTAAATATTGTTTCTTGTTAAACAGGATGTGTTTTTCACACAATGGATACTTACATTATTAAATGTAAGTAATGTACAGTATTTTTATATTTGTATCTCCTCATAAGAGTGCAGTGCAATATACAGAGCAATAAAATAAGCCATTACTTTAAAATAAAGTACTTGATTAAGTTTGAAATAGATTTGTATCTACACAATTTTTTTAATAACAGGCATCTGCTTTAGAGCTTTGATTACTTCAAAAAGTATAATAAACACATGTGTTTTTAAGTATTATCTAAAACTTGACAAATTTAGGAGGTCTTATGGGAAGCAATGATAGTACTTCTTACATACATGGGAAAAGCAATTTATATATCTACATCTAGTTTAGATAAATATATACTGAACAAGTATAGTGTGTGTTTATACCCTTAACATTATGTAAAAATAAAACATACTGCTTTTCTGTAAGAAAAGGTAGCTGTTTAGAATTTGCTAAGATGTCCTTTTCCAATCTATTCCATGCTGTTTGAATTCACAGCATGGAATAGATTGAGTCTCTTTCTTATTTGTGTATTTTAGTATAATAGCTACAATTTCTATTTTTTCCAGTATATTTTAATAAAATAAAGTTCACACATCTAGCTTGAGCTTCAGGTGCCATCTATTAAAAACCCATAGATCTTTCCTCAGTTTGTGCCTCCAAAAGCAAAATTACTGTGTGTGCATAGTAATATTCAACCAACTTAATTGTGTTTAATTGTGTTTGTATAATTATTAATCTAGATAAAGAATCAGTATGACAATATTTGAATGAATAATCTGATACCAATCTCAGTGACCAGTACAAGTGTGGATTTGAAGCATATAATGGATAAGAAAATGAAATATAAACTTACTTTGCACCAGATGTTTTCCCAGACCTAGTACCTTAACAACAAAAAGCCTTTAATTTTCAGGCATAGTGTAGTCTTAATTTACAGCAGTGCTGAACAGGCAATATGTTTGACTGGTCTTCAAAATTCCACACCCCCGTGGTCATGTGATTGGGATCGGGAGCTTGGCAACCAGCTTCCACTTAGAATGGTTGCAGTATCCCATGGTCACATTATCATCATTGCAGCCTTCCCTCCATTTTTCCACAAGCTGGGAGGTGAAGGCATAGGTCTGTTTCCACTCCAGTCATTCTTTCACGCTACCACCCTATGGAGCGCCTACCTTGTACCTGGCCATGCTAGACTGAATGGCAATAGTCAGTTGCCTGCCCCGCCAGAGCACCCATGTCTTGAGCTGTTGCCTGCTCAATATAATAAAAATAATCAGAAATACTCTGTCCGTAGTTTCCTATTTTGTCTAAACCACAGAATTACTGTCATCAGCTTTACAACAAATCAGAAATTATAAATCATAATCTGAGATTGGTTTCATACTCTAACTTGTTCTAAAACTAGTAGTTAGAATCTAATTTCAGTGTCTCACTATGGAAAAAAAGTGTTACATGTTCTGGGGGGAAAAAAGATTGTCAAGATTTGATTATTCATATTTGATAATGTTTCATGGAGATTGATAACATGAATTGAAAAAAATCCTCACTATCAAAAAAGAGCTATTTTCTGATGCAGAAAATTGATTTGACTTTCAAGTATGAAATTTGATATTTAGAATCTATCATTTAAAATAAGATTCATGAGACAGTGTTTTATTCCAAAATAAATTAAATATTTATTCATATAATTTGAAGCATCCATCTAATTTATATATTGCTCATCTCGCAGTTCGAGGCAACTCTGAGCGACTTAGAATAACATTATTTTATGCATAATGGTTTAATTTTCAATTGGGATGTACTTTGTTTACCATGAAGGTGTTTTGTTTTGCTTAAATACAAACTTTCTGATGTGATTTATAATGGTTGGATTAGATTAAACGTATTTACTAACAGGTTAAATAATTCCGTAATATGCACCAAAGACAAATTTCTTGTGTGTCCAATCACACTTGGCCAATAAAGAATTCTATTCTATTCTACTGTTTTTAAAAATGTTAATATTGCCTTATTTCTCTCTAATAGTTAAAGTCCCTCGTAATTTTCGCTTGTTGGAAGAACTTGAAGAGGGTCAAAAAGGAGTAGGAGATGGTACAGTAAGCTGGGGTCTGGAAGATGACGAAGACATGACACTTACACGATGGACAGGCATGATTATTGGACCACCAAGGGTTGGTGCTGCAAGTTAAATATTTTCTAAAAAGAATTTATTTATTTTATTTGTATACCGCCTCCTCTCCCCAAAGGGACTCGGAGCAACATTTGGGTCATATTTTAAGAGAACATGATCAGTGGTAGTTAATATAATTACATTCCAGTCTTCCTTTGATTGTAAATGTGGAATTTGTCAGGAATCTTTTAAATAGTAGGAACTAATAGAGGTAGTTACAAAAATTTATTTTCCCTTTTTGGGTATTGTTGGAAATATTTCTTATATGCTCAATCTAAGACATGAACAATATACATAAAATAATAAGGGCAAAAACCTTTATATGTATTTGTTCATTAACTCTGTAATAATCAGAGTTTATTGTTTATTATTGTTTATTATTTTATTACAATATTATTACAATGACAATAAAGATCATTATTATTATTATTATTATTATTATTATCATATATTGAGAAAATAGAGCTCACTGGTAGCTATTTCACAAAGCAAAGGATACATTAATTTTGAGTGCTACTCTCCAATAGTGATGCAACTGAAATATCTTATTGCATGGATTCAGTATTGAAATAATACTGGATAGCTACAGTTTGCCAAGAAATTGCTATGATTTTTAGAAATAAAAAATCTTGGTCTTATTAGGCTTTCTTGCAGATCACCCTCCTTTCCATTAGTGTGTGTATGTATGAAAGAGGTCAATTGGCCTGCATTAAAGAATCCAAAGATATTGGATGCTTTTCCTTCCCCTTTTTTTGTGGGCTTTCCCCCAAGGTTAATATGTGAGATAAAGTGAAAGACAGAAGGGAATGTGAGCTCCTGCCACATGGAAATCCACCCTTCATCCACTACATCCTTCTTAGACCTCCTAGATGTGTGTCTGTTGCTGGGCTTGGAGTATAATTTTCTTGTTAGTTATACCAACATTAGTTATTGTGCCTGTTTTAACTTAGACATGACAGTCTTGTTAGTTTTTTGTATCATATTATACAGCATTTTGTTTTTTGATAAAAATTTGTATCTTGGAACTGAGCACAGTTTAATGAATTTTGTTTATTTGGTATAAAAGAATTTTAAATAAGTAGGCGCTTATACTATAATTCTTTTATTTTTTTTATTTTTATTTTTATAATTGTACCACTTATTAGTTGAAGCTGAAAGAGGTTCTACAGAATGGAGATCCTAGCACTGAGAAATTTGAGGATTTTCTCAGTGCTATTGAGGGAAATTATATATTATTAAATTTATTTGCTGCCCATCTTGTAATGAAATGACTGCAGGTGGCTTACAGCATTAAACATTAAAATCGTCACATATAACTATATCTAACACAATAAAAATAGAAGTCCCCATACAGATACAATTATAATAAAAAGATGAGGGAAGGAGGGAACAGGATGTGAATGTATATGTGAAGTGGAGGGGAGTGGGATTGTCTCTTAATTCATCAATCACCTCTAGTATGATGTTCCCCAGTTACGGCCCCAAACCACTTGGCAGAGTCACGTCTTCAGCCTCCTGCAGAAGGTTAGGAAGGTGGCAGCCAATCTCATCTCAGGGTGTAAGATGTTCCAAAGGGCAGGAGCCACAGCAGAGAACAGTCTTCTCATGGAAGAGTGAATTAGTGTAAATACACTATTTGCAAGTTCATTGCCTGAAGCTTTAAGAATTAGTTCTATCTAGAATGTTTTAATTATAATAATATAGTTGTAATCTTTATGCTGAAAACCATTCTATCTAGGAAAGAAAGCAGTTGATAATCCTATTTTGTAACATTTTTAGATTAATCTTCAATCAGCAGAATCAGTGATCTCACTGATGATTAGTTTGATGCATGCTCACAATTTTCTCAGTTCTGTTTATGTATATATTCTATTTTTGATTTGTGCATTCTTATCATTTGCTAACTAATGACAATTAATCATTGTATATTAATAAGACAAATAGAAATTAAATAATTATACTACCTAATATGGGTAACATTAGCTGGGCATGAAAGCTAATTGAGCATGGACTAGTTAGTACTTGAGTGGAAAACTGAGAATTCCCAGGGCTTTAGACCAGAGGAAGAGAAGCAAAGACTACATTGGCGAACAACTTCCATACTGCTGCAGAGAGCAATGTATCCATAAAGTCACCAGGAATCAAGTTTGACTTGAAATAATTACTTTTTACTTGTACACATAAACAAATCTTTTGAAATAACCAACATTTTATTCTAGTTAGGACAGTGCCCTAAAATACTGTCATTTTGTATTATTTTAGCTCAAATCTGAATTGCTTCTTGAGCAAGTATGGAAAATGGAAGTAAACAGGTGTGAAGAAACCTTCTACCTTAATGGGTTGAATCTTTCTACCTTAATGGGGTGTTATCTTGTGGTGGATACCATTCTGCCAGCAGAAATTATTTTTAATGACTACATTCTAGGCGGTTCTCAAATCTGCAGCAAAGGGATAGGGAACCCCTTGAGATCAGAAAATAACATTGCATAAGGGGAAACCTGCTTTGTAAATTTATATGTAGTTCAATCGTTGCATAGCCATGAATTTGTGAAACTGAAAGATCAATATCCATCAGAACATAATAGCAGCAAAATTTAAGACATAAGGCTAGAAACCAGGAGATTTGAATTCTAGTCCTGCCTTAGGCATGAAAGCTGGCTGGGTGGCTTTGAGCTAATCACTTTCTCTCAGGCCAGCTCACCGGGTTGTTGTGATGAAAATAAATAGTAGGAGGAAGGAGTATTAAGTATATTTGCTGTCTTTATTTATAAAAATGATAAAGGCAGCATAAAATAAATAAGTGTACATGGAACAAGTATAAAGCATACTGTTGTTCAATGGGAAAAATTGGGTTGTAAGAAAATATAACTTGGTTAAGTTGAAAATGGAAATAGGATTAGCCTCTAAATATAATTAGTTTTGATATTTATCTTCAGGCTATTACAAAAGTATAGAAATTGATTTTATTTAGCAAGTTTTGCATTTTTGATAAATTGATAGCCTTTTGCCACCATTATTTTGTTCTGTCAGGTATGCACATTATTTTAGGTTCAGAAGCTATAGATGATCTATCATGGGATTACAAGATTGGCATTTCAAAAACTAAGTGTCTTTAGAATAAATAAATGACAGTGGCATGACAAAAGCTAACTTTGATTTTGTTTAATTTGAATGAACAGTACAGTTATTTAAATTGTAAAAACAATTTGATTACTTCACATGCGTGCATTATTTTTCCCCTTTCACACATTAATAAAAATAAATGATAACATCTGGAGAAACTTGAGAATCAAATAACAAGTGTTAGACGTTCTCAGAGCTTTTTTGGGAGTATAAAATTGATTCTTGGAACAATTACTGGGAATTACTATTATAGGAATACATATTTTTAAATTTCTCTGATTTTTTTAAAAAAATATTTGGCTAAAACCTTTAATATAGTATGCCTAAAATAGTCTATAATGCACATAGAGAAGCAAACAAATAATCATGTAGTGGCCATACTTATATTAATTAAATTAAAAATATTGTATTTCTTTTCCCCATTCAGTTAGGTTCCTATGCATACACATTATTAGGTGGAATTGAAACTAGGTTTACAAACAAGTCCTTTGGAATGGTAATAATTCTACAGTTAATTAGATTGGCTGTAAATGCAACTCTTAAATGTCTAAAATTATTAATCAGCTGATTAACAGAAGTGAATATTGTAATATATCCCTAGCATTCTTCAATTTCTGCTGCATTTGCTCAGCAAAAGTCTACCAGTCTGAAATATGGCTGACTTGATTTAGTTGTTTTCTTAAAATTGTGAATGCATATTTTCATTATAATTAACTTTTTGTCTTCTCTGTTTACTAGACAAATTATGAAAACAGAATATACAGCTTGAAAGTAGAGTGTGGTCCTAAATATCCGGAAGCACCTCCAACAGTTAGATTTGTAACTAAAATTAATATGAATGGAATAAATAATTCCAATGGAATGGTAAGTTGGATGCCAAATGAGCCAATTATTTGGGAGGAAAGTTGTGAAGGATTCTGCTTGGCAGGAGAAGTTGGGCTTAGAGTTAAGGAACATACCTCTTCATAAGTTGGCCTATATATTGTGTAGAACTATATATGGTATATCTGGATCATTCTAACTATTGCCAAAATTATGTGGAGATTGATTACAATTTTTTTAAAAATTATATTGGTAAATACATCACAGTATTAAATTTTTGATTCAGATATAAAATAGCTCACAAGATATTTAGTAATTAATAGTAAAAGTTAAAACTTTTAATTCCATAGTGTTTTATTTGGTATCAGATTAGTAAAAAAATGGAACTGACTAGGGGAACTGCACAGTGAGAGGGAGTAGTGGGAACTGTAATCCCACTTTGCCATGGCAGCTGCAAAGGGACTTTGATGGAGAAGAGGCTAAATATGTCTGTTTCTGATAACTCTCTTAATGTATAGATCTAATCGAACTGCCTAGATAGATAGATGATAGATAGATAGATAGATAGATAGATAGATAGATAGATAGATAGATGATAGATAGATAGATAGATAGATAAACAATTAATGAGACTGTATCTACAAACTGTTTTTTTTCCCCAAAGAATTTTATTGGTTTTACAAATTATAATAGGGAAAAGGGTATATAGGGTATCATTTATACCTTTTAGAGCTTCCATGTCAGAAACGGTGGTTACATCCGGGTCTTCATACATCATATTGTTAAGTAAATAGTGGCTAGAGATACATATATATCACATTTTAAAATTCATACATTCAATCTTTTTTGCAATAACATCCGTTATATCTACAAACTGTTGAAGAATACTATATAAGAATTTCTATTTTAAAAGTCAACAGTTATGCATGATCCAGAAATTAAATATGAATAGTTGAGGTTTTTTTTTAAAGATAAAACAGTGTCACTGAATATTTGATGTACTATTCCCAGAAAAGGTAATTGAATATTAACAGTTAAACAGTATTTCCTGAATATGACAGAATAAAATATATATGCATAAATTATTTCCTGCTTTTCATATGCTTTTCCATTTTTTTATTTTTGAGGAAAAATTATATTCAGTCCTTGAAAGCATCCCTCTATAGCAGGGGTAGTCAACCTTTTTATACCTACCTACTTTGTATCTCTGTTAGTCGTAACATTTTTTAAACGCCCACCAGTTCCACAGTAATGGTGATTTTATGAAAACCTAATGAAAATGTTTTTAAATAATGATATGAATTATTATTTTTTAAGTCAATTAAATAAAAAAAAGGAAAGTGCTTCAGTATCGGACAAAACCCCTACCACCCACCATGAAAGCTGGAATGCCCACTAGTGGGCGGTAGGGACTAAGTTGACTACCATTGCTCTATAGCAAAGGTGTCAAACATGTGGGCCGCAGCCCAGATGCATCACACACTGCCCCTGCCCACCACTGTTTTAGCAAAGGGGGGGGAAAGTTGTGAGACGTCACGTGATGTTATGTCATCACAAGTTTGACACCTTTACTCTATAGCTTGGGTTTTAAAAAAATTCAAAGAGCACCAAAATAAAGATTCTTATTTGAGACACTGTGAGGTATAATTTCTTACGTTGCAATAATCAGTAGTCATTTTCTATATTTACAAATTAATGTAGCAGTTTAAACACCAACCTACAAGTTTAAATTGATGTTAATATTTTCTGAAATATACATGCTGACTGTTGACACCATTCTAGAATGAATTATTTTACATTCTTCGTTTAAATGTATGATTTCTTTCTTTATAGGTGGATGCAAGGAGCATACCAGTGTTAGGAAAATGGCAAAATTCTTATAGCATTAAAGTTATACTTCAAGAGTTAAGGCGTCTAATGATGTCCAAAGAAAATATGAAGCTTCCACAACCTCCAGAAGGGCAAACTTACAACAATTAATTTTAGCTGAATCCCAAACTTGTCTTAAACAACTTCTACTTATGTTAATGTCTTGATTCAATTTCACAATGCAAACCACCCACACATTAAGAGTTTCTGCTGGTGTATATGATCTGGACATTGAAAGAATATATATGTATATGTATGCCCCATATGTTTTCAGGCACAATCAGAGAAAAAAGGCAGCACAATTTTTTCCTCTTTACCAAGCACTATCATTTTAAGCATAAGCCTGAAGTAGCCTAAATTTGGAACTCCAGTGTTTCAAGATGAGCGCATGATCGGAAGTGTCAGGTTGCTGTGGAATAATGTTTCAGAAACTTTTTGCAAGAAGAAAAAAAAACTAATGGCATGCTTTATCCATCTTGCTTTAGTGAAAGAGCTGCAGATTAAAACAATTAAGTAGCAGGTACTGCAAATACCATTGCTCAACTTGTTTAATTTTTGCAATGTGTGGGTGCTGACTGCTAGTAGTGTTTCAGAATATGGTCAGGATTGTTTTGATACTTGTATTTATAAAATGGGGGAATGATTTTCTTTTAAGCAGCTCCTGTGTGTTTCATGTAATGGACATTGCAAATATTTGTTTACAGTCTTCGTTCTAATAAACCATGCATTTAAGTTTTAGTGAAACCAACAAACAAAAAAAGGAAATAGGTGTATGGATATGTGATTGAGAATAAAGATAGTCTTCAAATGTAAATAAAGTGTGAAAAATATCCCCTGAGGCTGTGCTATTTCTAAATTTACGCTGGCAGTACCCCTGCAAGATTGAGAAGTCAAATGTTGCTTCTAATCTTGTCTTAATTACTCATTTTCTTGGTATCTAGGCCGCTGGAGCAATTTTAGTGGAACCAGTTATATTAGACTCTGCATGTGTAATTCTTTTTCTTTAATTTTGAACTAAATGACCCTCTAATTGTAACTTTTTTGCTTTTGTGATGCTCAGTTCGTATGTTGAATTCTTGAACTCTCTTTGCTATTAGCAGGTATAGTATTAAAAATAATAAGAGGGGAAAGATACAACTCCTTGTAAGTATGTTATTGCTGGCTTTTTAGGTGCTTTTGTGTTTTGTGCAATTGCTGCTCGATGGTTCATGGAGCCCTAGATGGACAGTAAGGTGTTGAAAATTCATTCTGCCTTATATTTCTTTTCCTTTCATATTGATTGAAATATGCATGGAAACCCCTTATTCAATGAATTGAGGTCTGTTATTCATATGCCAGCAAATAAGGTACTAAGATAAAAAGCCTCTGATCTGTGATCTGTGTAGCCATTGTGGATGGATAATTTATTAGCTCAGCCTAATCTTATTTGCAGGGTGTAAATGTTAATTTTAGAAATATTTTCTTTTTGCCACTTTCATTTTACATGAGAGGAGACATTCATTTAGGAATACATTCTTTTTTCTTTGTTCCTTTTAAATTAATGAACAGGATAAGTAGCTGTTTAAGGGATGCTTTCTTAGTAAATGTTAAAATTTTGTGTTTCATGAAATGCAGTTTGCAGCTTCTACCTTCAGACTAAAAGGAAATCAAGAAAAGGTTAATCCATATTTTCAGATATATTAAAAGCGAACAGCAGTTTCTTCATGATGTGGCCTTCATAATTAATGTGTGTTTTATATTTGGATATCTATATCTTACAAATTGTCTTACAGAAAATTGCCCTAAATATACACATGGTAAGCAAGCCTCAAACCTGAGTTCCTAAATGTATTTTGCTAGATTATGAGCTTTCTGAATGTAATGGAACTTAACTTTTAGGGTGTGTATGTGTATTTACATACATACAGTCTTTTATCATAGCTCCTACCGTTTTAAGAAAAAAACTCTCCATTATAATAAGCTAATCATAAGAAGAAGGCTTTCTTTTTGAAAAATCCTGAGAGAGACATTTCCCAAGTTTCCATTCCACTATAATTTATTGATACATAATATTACTCTTTCCTTGATAACAATTCTATCTGGACTTAATTTGATAAACTGGGAGTATATGTGACTGACTACCTGATTCTACATACAAAATCTAGATCACATGAACTGAGGTGCCAGGAGTGAAAAATGTGGAACAGTATGACTGGGAGTGGGCAGCTGCAAAAAACATCTGAAGGAGCCTTGAAGGTTGATGAATTATTCCCCTAAAGCCACTTTGTGCCTTTTCCCTTTAAAGCTTGGCAACCTTTCAGTGTAATGATATTAGTAAGTTTATAAAAACAAAGTTCCTTGAGCACAGAGCCATGTGTAGTTAGGGCAACTTGACATCAGCCTTAAATTATCTATTTGGTGGTGCAATATATATATTGTTATATATGTGATACTGTTATCACATATATATATGTGATAACAGTATAAATAAGGCAAGCTAAAATGTTTTTTTCCTTCCTATATCCCAGTGCACAATAATTTCTAAAAAATGTGCCTGGAAGTAAAGGTTATTGCTAAAGGTTAATTAACAAGTATGAGAATGGGTTTAAACTTGATACTAAGCCATTGTTTTCTAACCATGGTTTCTAGAAGAAGCCAGAATTGGTTTCTAGAAGAAGCCAGAATTTGCAGAAGTCACACAATATACAAAATAAAAATATATTATTAAATACGAATCCATCAGACCATGTATGATACACAATTCAGGCTTTACACATAGTGCTAAGCCATAGCTTGTTTTAATAAGCCATTATGGCCTGGTTCATATGCAATACTAAGCCATCAGTTATGCTATATAAGCCACAATTACTGGGCTAACACACCACATTAAAGTAAAACTAAAATCACCTTATGGCATAGATTTAGTGATGTGTCAACCCAGCCTTTAGGTGTGCAGGTTTGTTCTTACTATGAAAAAAAGGCAGCTACCTCAGCAAGTACTGAGGGATAAGGATTTGGAAAGATGTGAGGTTAGAGTTTTGTGCATCAAATGATGGCTCCAAGGCCTAAGCTATCTTGGTTACTTTGGGGTATTAATGATAAATATTGCCTCATTGGTAGTGCTGAAACAAGATGCAGCCATCAACTTGGTCAGCTGATGTCTGTTGAATAAGAAATGTCATCTTGTCTTTTCCCTCAGGCAGCAAAATGTATTGCACCGGCTTTCTATGAGTGATCTTTCATTTTTTTTTGAGGGTCCGACTCATTCTGATATACTGAGACTAGTACATTATTAGTATTCTGTTTTCTAATGTGTGTTGACTGCATTGGCTTCTCAGTGTTTGTTTGATTGTCTCACTGTAGTTACCTATAATAAATGTTTGGAACAAGTGCCATTTTTAAGCTGTATGTTTGCTCAAAGATAATCCTGCTGTTACAAGGCCTAAACAACAACAAAATAACATCTGGCTGGAGAAGCCCCCTTTCCCCAATCTCCCAGTATTGTGTATCTAACCCCATCCCAAGAAAATATGCTTCCCCCCAAACCCCCCACCCCAAACATGAAAACTGTTAGGTTTAGACTTCGCAAAATGGAGAGGCATCTTTTAAACCCGTGTTTCTCAACCTCAGCAACTTTAAGTTGTGCGGGCTTCAACACCCAGAATTCTGAGCTGGCTGGTGAATTCTGGGTGTTGACCTCCCTATATCTTAAAAGTTGCTGATGTTGAGTAACACCCTTTAAACATTCTGAAACTGGCAGTGTTGCAGTCCCTACCTGTTAGGTTATAAGAAGAAATTTCCCTGGAATTGACTTTTCCTGGCAAACTCTACCTCTTCTTCATCATTGCATTCAATCATCTGGTGCTGTTATTACCAACCTGACTGTCATGGGCAATAGACCATTGCATTCTCCATTAATTTGGTTTGTCCTTTTCTAATTAAGCTTTACTGTGTAAAAACAAATGTGTAATTTTTTTTTTGAGTAAAGCACATGAATTGGTAACTGACCCTGAGTTTTACTATAGGATAGAGTTAAAACGTCTCTGTCATTTATTGTAAGTTAACTTAATACAACAATACTTTAGGTATTATCTCTAGCAAGAAAATGAATTGGATGATACGCTGCAGGATATCTTTATTACATTTTTCACCCCAATAAACACTTCATAAAAGATATTTAATGGCAGTGTTTAATTATATGCATAGGTGTCTACCATTTGTCATGGGAAGAATATTTATTCATTTACAATTTTAAAAGATAGCTTTCTTTTCTCAGCCAAGATAGCCAATAGCTTCATATTCAAAGAAATGAAGCTTTTTGATAGTTTGATAATGTCCTGATGGTCAGAAGGTCACCATCCCTTTCCCTCTCTTCCAGATACCAATGATGTTGCTCTATCTGAAATCTGAATCATGCTATGCTGATAAAGAGATTCAAGAGTTTGTAATTAAAATGTGTGTCTTCAATTTTAACGTTGTAACGCAACCCCCCCACCCCCCAAATCCTCGGCCTGATCATCTGCAGTATTCTTCTATTGTGCTGCATAAATAATGATGCTGATGAAAAACTTTTAAGTTATGACTTGACAAGCCCTCTTACGTAAACAGGCAGTATTGATACTATTTTCCAGTTTACAGTAAACAGTGGTACAGAAGAAAGGAAACGTGTTTCTTAGAAACATTAACTGGCACTATCTATTCAGAAGATTTTGTCATGGATTGTCTCCTTCATTCCTGTATGCTATCATTTACTTTTATGTGTATTGCCTATCAATACTATATTTATATATAAAAGCAATATTTCTTCTAACTTTCATAAGGATTTGTGTGATGTTAGTGTCCACGCACAAAAACAAAACAGCATGCTCCACTCTCCAGCTACCTTACCTTGTTCCATGATGGATGTGCAAGTATACCTCAAGATTTTATACTGGGAAATTTCATATGTTCTCGTTATTTCCCCCATGTGCTTATATTTCTCTTGAGACAAGAGAACAACAGGGCTACTTTTGCTCTTATTTAGAGAAAGTAAACAGCAGCAGCACAAAGGAGGAGCAACAGCAAACTCAAGTACAGTTGTATATTGGCGATGGGCCTTGACTTATATAACAGTTCTTGATATCTGCCTTAATATAATGTTTCTGCAACCTTCCGAATTCTGTTTGATTTAATAAGCAAAATGAATACAATTTTGTATTATGTAGCCAAATTATTTGTAGTGGCTGCTTAATTCAAGTCACCTCTGTTCAAGAAAAAAAAAGCATCTAGTCTGTTGCATGCCAGTCTCTTCCAGTGAGAAGATTACTATACAAAGCAAGATCTGGTTCTGGCTGGCTGTAGATGCCTCAAACGTGTTGGATCTGTATTTTGCAGCCCCAAAATAATCCAACCCACAACACAGCAAATTCTTGTACATATACATTCTTTCCTCTTGAATTTCCCACCCTTCCAATTGGGTAGCAGGACAACTTCGCAAGCGGCAATCTTTTGTGAGCTGTGTGATTTTATGTCAATCCCGCTTTCTCACAAGAGGTGTGCAAGTGGTGCAGAAGATCAAATGTTGCTGGCAGAAGAGCAGCCTGATTTGATTGACTCTCTTGATCTCCAATGCAAAGGGAACTCTAACAATAGTCATTGCTCTAGAAAAAACAGTGTTCAAGAAAAGCAAGATGAACATTCAGTCCATGAAAGTCTGGATTATTTGCCTTCACACAGTAACATATATAAGAAGTGGCTGCAGGAGCAAGCTTACAGGTACTTGACAAATATGTATTTATATGTATCAGAATTGCTATTATAAGAACAAACATGGAGTACTGTTTTCAGCTTTCTTCCTTTTTAATTTTTCATCTCTTCCCTTTAGTAGTCAGCTAGGATTCTGTGGTCACTGATCAAGCTTAGAGCTGTGGGGTGGGGGTGGGGGGTGAGGGGCAGAATGCAGTATTGCAGGCTACTTCTGCTGACAGCCAGCTGCCTACAATTTGGCAGTTCAAATCTCACCAGGCTCAAGGTTGGCTCAGCCTTCCATCCTTTCGAGGTTGATAAAATGAGGGCCCAGATTATTGGGGGCAATATGCTGATTCTGTATATAAATTTAAGTGCTATTGCTATTAACTCTTTAATGACATTGAGGTGTTGGTTTTAGGATTATTAAACAATGAGCCAGGTTCTCCATCCCCCCCCCACCCCCCAAGGTGTCAGTGTTTTTAAAAACCTATTCAGGCTTGCATAGGCAAAGAAATCAGAGCTCATCTTGTCTTACAATTTTATCTAATAAACGGATTAAAATTTAATTTTTAAATGGAAGTATTATTTACTTCTTACCTCACCATAATCCCAAGAAGTGATTTTTTTATTCATTAGGAAGCACATATGTTTATAAATTATTGGGTGTGTGTGTGTTGTGGTACTATAAAGTTTGAGAATATCTCCCATATTAATTTCAGGAAGTCTTGAAACTATAAGAATCTGAATATTATCCTCATAGGACTAATACTCCAAACTGGGAATTTTACTAGGAATTGCCAATATAGGTAGTCCCTATTTACCAGCACTAATTTAACAACTGTTTGAAATTATGATTAGTACTGAAAAAGGAGACTTGCAAATGGTTCTCGAAAGTTGTGGACATTACAGCATTACCACAGTCATGTGATCAGGATTTAAGCCAGGGATGTCCAAACTTGGGAACTTTAAGACTTGTGGACTTCAACTCCCAGAATTCCCCAGCCAGCATAGCTGGCTGGGGAATTCTGGGAGTTGAAGTCCACAAGTCTTAAAGTTCCCAAGTTTGGACATCCCTGATTTAAGCACTTAGCAACTGGTGGACAATTATGACAGTTGCAGCATCCCACAATCACAGCCAGCTTTTGACAAGCAAAATCAATTGGAGAAGGTGGTAGAAAGTTGCTAGTTGTGGTCACAAGATGCATTTAATAACCTGTGATGATTCACTTAACAACTGCAACCAAAATTGAACTGACATTGTAACTTTGTTAGGCGTGGTCACATGACATTTTACTTCATGATCTCATTGCTTGATAAGAGTTGCCAGTTCCAATTGTGATAGGTAGGTGAAGTAAATGCATACACTACTTGTATGCATTTATGATAATAAACCATAGATATGAAGTACGTTCACATGCTTGAAAATGCCTTTCATGGAAACAGTGACAAAGTACCAATAAGTACTATATTAATAAATGGTTTTGGGATGAAGAATCTGATGCAATAAGTAAGCTAATAAAGTTTCTCTTGTTCAGAAACTTATCCAAATGAAATATGTAGATTTTAATATTATGAATTAATTTAGCACTTATGGCAGCTGTGTCCGGCTTGATGTCGTCAGATATATAACAAGTTTCTAAAATTACTCTGATATAATGGCTACCAGATAAATTCCTAAATTATGGGAATTAATCAAACACATCTGGTGAGGCTGAGGAACTAACTGGGTTATAAATCAGGGAGTAAATCCCAGAAAAATAGTAGGCTTCATTCTTGAGTCAATTGGCATGATTTCACAATTAAATCAGGATTATTGTATATTTAGGCATATAATCTTGCTAAAGTGAAGCACTTTTTAAAATAATGCACCTGTTCACCTCACTAATACTAATCAAGGAGAAGTGGTCAAATATGGCAGAATAAGACCTATCCTTCATAAATAATTTATGTGAGTCAGATCATTCAGTCCATGAACTATTTCTAACTTCTGCAGCAAAATTAATCTAGAAATTAATGACAGCAACGCCAGAATATCTATTTTTTTTAATATATTTGCAATTGCCATTAACAATTCAGCAGGTAAAACAGATTATTTAGAGTAAACTTGTGGAAGAATTAAGTACCTTACTTATACTTATGTCATAGGCATTATTCTTTGCTAAGAATCTAAACAGTATGAGCCACTATTTGGCACATTTTTGTCCTGAAACTGCAAGCACAATCAAAGCCCAAATATGCTCACACTATTCTATGCAAACTAAGATCTCTAATCTAGTGAATACCTTGCAAATGAACATTCAAATGTGCTAAAGATATTAAAGTGTTGTGCTAGAACTAAAGGGACCCAAGTTTAACAATTTAATGAAGCATTTAACCATGACTCAAAGTTATAGCAGCCTCAGGAAAAAAGTGAGTTGTGGCCTGTATTTGCAGTTATGAACATTGCATCACTCTTGCAGTCATATGATTACAATTTTGGCACTTGGCAACCAGATCACAACTGGTTGCAGCATCCTATGGTCACATGATTTGGAACCTTTGTTGCCAATTTCTGTTTAAAAACACCCATTGGGGAAGCTGGGTTCATTTAATGACGAGTTGATTTGCTTAATGACCGCAGTGATTTGTTTAATAAGCACTGTAAATGCTGTCATCAAATCAGTTCTAACTTGATTTATGATTACAATGACTTATGACAGAAATTCTGGTCTCAATTGTGATTGTAAGTCGAGGACTAGCTATAGAGAATATACATGGGGGAAACTACAGGATCAATTGTCTCCTGCAAGCAAATTGAGCACGGCACCTGAGGAATCTTATCTCATTTGAGACATTAAATATTTCTTTGTTTGAAAATATCTTCCTTTACATGTTTTTCTCTGCACAAGGATTATAAAGTGCTCCAGTGCCATCTGTTGATGACAGTGAAAAGTGCATGCAGATCAGGCAGGAGATGAACTTCTGAATAAACCAAAAGATTAGGAAGACAAATCATATTAGGGGAAAAAAGCACATCCATTATTGAGAAATCCATACTCTTTCATTAGAAGAATCAAGCAAGATGCCTAATAATCAAGATATGGAAACAAGTGTAAGGATGAGGAAAATTTTAGAAAAATGCTTATTTCTAATTTCCTGCTAAAAGTAATCAAATAATGCACAGAATAGCAATACCAATATATGCAACTTAAAAGTAAGAGTGTGGTAAAACAGTGGAAAGAATTGTGTTTTGATACTTAACTATAATAATTCTTTATAGTTTTATTGATGAACTGCAATCTAAAACACCTGAACAACATTGTAAGAAAAAATGTTCCTTGCCTGGGGGCACTGCTGGACTTCTTGTTGCTTAAGGAAAACTTTGACTAAGCTTGCTAAGATTCTTTAAATGTTTCTGAACTGGAATGTTGGTGAAAATGAGATTGGATTTGTCAAACTATTTTCATATTTCAGCAATGAAGAATGAGCTATTTACACCTGTGTAACATTTAGTTCCAACTGGTTTTCCCAGTTGCAATGTATGGCTATGAAAGTTGGACCATAAGGAAGGCTGAGGCCTTTGGACCATAAGGAATAATTGAGATCTTTGAACTATGGTGCTGGAGAAGACTCCTGGGAGTCCTGTAGATCGCAAGGTGATCAAACTGGTCAGTCATAGATGGGTTCAACCCTGACTGCTCTTTAGAAGGCCAGATCCTGAAGATGAAACTCAAATACTTTGGCCACCTAATGAGAAGGAAGGAGTCACTGGAGAAGAGCCTAATGCTGGGAAAGGTTGGGGGCAAAACAAGAAAGGGACAACAGAGAATGAGGTGGCTGGATGGAGTCAGTGAAGCAGTTGGTGTGAGCTTAAATGGACTATGGGGGATGGTAGAGGACAGGAAGGCCTGAAGGAACATTGTCCATGGGGTCGTGATGGATTGGACATGACTTTGTGACTAACAACAACAACATATTTAATTCAAATGTGGCCACAATGTGCAACAAAACAAGTTAAATGTTGCCCATAAATAATATAGCTCAAAAGCAAATGGTTGTACCTCTCAAAAGTTCTCTTTAAAATACATAATGAAATTTGAACCAGTTTGCTTTTGTTGAATTTTTTTCTTAAATAAGTTGTCTCAGGGTTATAGACTTTGCAGTAAGGCACACAAGCTATTTAGAATGTAGGATTCTTGTGATGCAAAAAGGGACAAAACAGAGGAGTAGAATCAAAGTCATGTTTTCTTAGTGGATGTTTTCCTACTTGCCTCTGGCTTCTCATGGTAAGTCACTGAATCAGTTTTAAAACCTAGATTTCATTATCCTAAACATTAACTAATTAACTTTTATGGACTTCTTGCCTCAAAGCCACTAATTAACCCCATGATATTTTTTTGCCACTGATATGGAATTGCTTCCTCCCCCCTCCCTCTTTTTTAAAGAACAGATTGGGATCGATGGTTGGTGATGGGGATCATTGGAACAGCAATCGGAATTCTAGGTTTCCTGACTCACCAAATAATTGATTACCTCATCAGATTAAAATGGGGCTTGGTAGAAGACTATCTTCAGGTAAAAGAAAATTATACAATATAGCTATTATTACAAAGTTAAACTCAACTGAAATGTTCTTGTATGATAGTAGGATTATGCTACATTTGTTATCTTTCTCCTTGCTCAAGTGTTGAATATAGTTGCCTGGGGATTTTAATTGGATGGGAAGTAACGGACTCAGACTCAACCCGACCAAGACCGAGTGGCTGTGGTTTCCGGCTACCCGATTCAACCAGCTAACTCCATCGCTGGCCATAGGGGGCGAACATCTTGCCCCTGTGGATGGGGTGTGCAATTTGGGTGTCCTCCTGGATGCCCGGCTGTCCATGGAAGATCAAGTGACAGCCGTGGCCAGGAGGGCGTTTTACCAGGTTCGTCTGGTTCGCCAATTGCGCCCCCTATTGGATCGGGACGCCCTTCGCACAGTCACTCATGCTCTCGTGACATCCCGACTGGACTATTGTAACTCTCTCTACATGGGGCTCCCCTTGAGGTGCACCCGGAGACTTCAGTTAGTCCAGAATGCAGCCGCGCGGGCAATTATGGGTGTTTCTAGATTCACCCACGTAACACCGCTCTTGCGCGAGCTGCACTGGCTGCCTGTCGTCTTCCGGGTGCGCTTCAAGGTGCTAGTTGTCATCTTCAAAGCGCTCCATGGCTCGGGACCTAGCTACCTGCGGGATCGGATCCTGCCCCATACATCCTCACGGCCGATTCGCTCGCACAGAGAGGGACTTCTCCGGGTGCCGTCCACTAGACTTTGTCAGCGGGCGACGCCCAGGGGAAGGGCCTTCTCTGTGGCGGGCCCAGCCCTCTGGAACGACCTTCCCCCCGATATTAGAACAACCACGGACCTCCGCTCCTTCCGTCTGAAACTAAAAACACACCTTTTTCGCTTGGCCGGCCTAGGATAGTCTCTTCTGATTGTTTAGGGATTTTTAGTAAATATTTGGGAATTTTAGCGCAGGGTTTTCTGTTTAATATGCCTTTTAGTCAGTATTTATGTATGTTTATTGTTCTATATTTTGTATTTTTTCTAACTTTTTAATTCCCTGTGCCCCGCCTCGAGTCCCTTCGGGGAGAGAGAGCGGGTTATAAATAAAAATTATTATTATTATTATTATTATTGTGGCTGGGTCCCAGATAAGATTTGTTTTATTTTGCTTAGTGTATTATGTTGCCACAGCTACAGCCCATAAATGAAATTTGGCATGTTTTGGAGTGTTTTGCAAATCTAGCCAAATAGGCCTCGCCCATCAACATGCTTAAGCAAAGTATGGCTTGGTAAGATGTATAGGTCCAATCACTGCATACGTCATACTTTCTTTTCACACAATTGTCCATTTTTATAAAAAGGACTTTCTCCCAGTTTGCTTGTATAAAAAGGCAGTGAGGTCATTTTCCTGTTTACTTAATACTAGGTGAGTTTTTTCAGTCCCTAAATGAGGACAACTACCGTAATGATAAATGTCAGTTTAGAATAGAATATTTTGTCGGCCAAGTGTGACATAAGGAATTTGTCTCTTGTGGGAAGCTTGGTAATAGCCTGTGATTTCCAAATGAGTCACAATTTGTTTTGATAGGGTTTGTACATTTACATGTTGTAATCCATAAGATGACTTGTTTGTTTCTGACTTTTGTTGTCTGCATATGAACATATGCTTATTTGAGTCAACCAGGCAGGGACAGATTTAGAAGCAGACATATGAGTTATTTTCAAAGGTTTGTGTGCAGCTATATCTGGGCCATATAAATCTGGATAACACTAAATGGCAAGCAAAAGGTAATAAAGTAACACGCATGTACACACAAGGGAAGAATGGTAATACGGGGCAGAGGTTCCATAAGGGGATATTAAGAAAGTTAAATAGATTATGTGATGAAAAGAGAGTTGGAGCTTTGATCATGCATTCACAGGCTTTTGACATCTTCCCCCTGTCACACAGGGTGGGGCAATGGCAGCTAATATGCCTTAGGAACCTGCCAAGATGAATAGAAGAGTTTAGGTCCAATTATCCAGTTGGAGTTCTTTCTTCCACGCAGTGATTAAAGCAATCCTATGCAACATACCAGTTCCTATTTAACAGTTCTTCCCATTTTTCTTCAAACTTGCTCATTGAATCTAATAAAGCAAATTATGCTTCTTTGCCTATTTGGGGGGGGGGGATGTCAGATAGCCTTAGAGACCTGTTGCTGCCTATATAAACTAGCATTATTCAGTTCCAGGTTTTCTTTTATTAATATTGAGAGTCAGATCAAAGGGAAGTGCTGAATGCCTGAAGTGGAGCAACCTATAAGAAGCCTGCATATTATTGAATGTGTTGACAACAAGGACACAGTTGTCAGCAGAGGAAGCCTGATGAATAAGTAGTTCAGCACATCTGGTCTTTATTTTAACCTGGCAGAGGTTAAAAACATCACTATGAAATTGAAAGCAAAGGAAAGCTTTAACCAATATCTATAAGAGCAGCAGCCAGAAGAAACAAAAGGCATTTGTCTTTGGACCATTGAATTTGGCCATAATGAAAAACATGATAGGACTTACTTCAGCTGCAGGAAGAAGGTGCTGTTTTTGTCCTACTGGTGCTCTGAGACTGAAGGCAAACAGGTCCAATATTTTCTTCCATTACCCTGCAAGTTTTTAACTGCAACGCTTCCCATTTTCATAGAAATTACCTTTCAACCATGTTGCTCTAATAAACTTGCCTACTTATGCATCACCTCACTGAATCCTGTCAATCCAGCTTTCAGAGACAACCCCCTTTGGGTCTTCAATAAAGTATCAGGCTTTGCAGAATAGTCTTTTCTCAATAGTTTATCACATCCTTGCCCAATCTGAACTACAACTCCCTTAATTTCCAATCAAAAAGTCCACTGGTCAGCCTTTAAGGAGGATGGAGTCATGGTCCTCAATATATCCAGAACATTTCCTGACCTTGGACCTAAGCCTTATTTTTATATTATTCCATCAATTTTTTGTGTGTTTCATTCCTAAAGTATTAGAATAGACAGTTCTAGTGATTCATTCTGATTATATGCTTGTTTCAGTGAAATCTGCAATAGATTATTCATACCACAAAGCAGATAATGGAGATAAAATTGGATTAATACATACATGTGATGCCCATCTCATTTCCTTTTCCAGTCTATTTTCACTTTCCTGATAGGGTACTTCTGGTAGCTTTCCATATATTTTGTTGTTTGATTCAAACTTTTGAACTCTGAGACTCTAAAAGTGCAAAACAAAGCACTATAAAAAATAAGCATGTCTTATTTTAATATATAATTTTAGAATTAATAGCTGATGTCTTAAAACTACATAAGCAACAAGGCATTTATTGCTGTTTACCATATTTTCTGATGCTGTACTACCTACTCTTAAAATCTATCCTAAAGAGCTAATAGACCCACAAAAGCAGATTTTTTAAAGCATTGAAAAAGCTATACTTTATGTGTAAGACCTGCAGAATTCAGCAAATACACAAGCATTGATTTATTGCTAACAATGCAGAAGATCCTTTTAAAAAATCAAGTGTGTGTTACAAGTAAAAGTCTGGTTTTATGTTGATAAATGAAAACTCTGAATATAAATAGTCTGAGAAATGTAGCTGAGATATAAAACTACAGTCAGTGGCATTTTAATATCTTGCCATTCTGGAACTCCAGCATAAAAAGGGTTTTAAAAAAGTGCATTTCAAAAGTGCATTTGCAACTATCCAGAGTTGCTGGATGTTCGATGGCCTATCAATAAAATAAATAAATAAATATGCAACTCATCTAAGTCTCTTTGCTCTTAAATGTTACTCATGTCTTCTTGGATGTAGAGGACACCTACATTGGGTTTTTATCCTGTTTGGTCTAAGATTCTTTGCTTCTAGCTTTTGCAGCTTCACAATTCATTCTTAGCTTTCTACCACTAAACAGTCAGTGGCAATAACTTTCTTTTTTTGCCGTTTTCATTCCTAGTATTTTCTCACAAATGCAAGGTCAGTTCCCCCCCCCCCCCCCCCCCCCATGATCCATTGGTTGTGGAGGGAATTGATTGACCAGCTTGTCAACCGAGCCTGACAAGGTTGCAGGTTTGAGAAAAAGCAACTGCCCCAAAGTTGTCCAGCCATTTTTCACGCTTAAGGTGGAGATTAGAAGTCACAATCTTCTGGGTACTAGTCAGGTGCCTTAATTAGTCAACAAAGCTAGATCTCAATACCTTTCTTTCTTTTGTAGAGGAGCATTTCCAGGTTGACTGCTGACCTCTACGGTTAATATAGGGAGTTCTGTTCTTAATTCCGAGGTCTATCTTTGGGTCTTATATTGAGTACACTAATATTCTGGGTCAAAATAGAGATGGTTATTATTAGCAAATGTCTGATCAAAGACAAATAACATAAATCATGGCAAAGCATCATGAATGCAGACAGGGATGTTCACAAGGTTCAGATTACTTGGATCCAAAACAGAGGATGCCTGCAAAGATATCACTCAATATAAATATCAAAATATGATGCACAATGTAGCAATAAAGCATCTATAGACCAAGAAGGGTTTGTAAGACTTGGGCTGTGAATAATTGTTAATGCTAAGAGATTGTAAAGAATGGCTTTTTTTTGGTACCAAAGACTTAGAGCAGATTTTAGCCCATAGGTTTTTTATAGGTGCTTTATGTTATCAGGATTCTGTTAAAATGTTGAATCTACTACTAGTCATATGTAAGTAAACCTGAGAAAATTATGGAAATGTTTCCAAGACTGAGGTAAATACCACTTAAATTTGTGAAGTGGTAGATTTAGGCTTATATATCTGGTCTTCCCGATTTACTACAGAGTACCACATGTTTGCAATTTACAGTCAAAAGATCTGGCCTGAAGCTACAGCAGGAAATTTGTGGTAGCTTGCTGAACCATTTCATCTTGGAGGCATCTTTGACATTTAGCCACAAGTGAATGTAACCTCAGTATTATGACATTTTTGCAAAAGCATGGGAGTTAATTTACTTGTGATGGGCACTCCAGACATCTTGACTCCAGTCAATCCAACACAAATAAAAGCAAAAAAAAGAAGAAGTTGGAAGATGGAACAATATTTTGCTGAAGATATAAAGTAGAAAATTATTGTGTGGGCTTCTGTGATGATGATTTTATAAAGTACTCACTAATGATCAATGAGTTGGATGGAAATTGTCACAATTATACTCAAATCTATGGGATTTATTTCAGAATGTGTACCAAAGGTCTGCTCTCAATATCTCCCAGCCTATATTAAATCAGTTGGGTATTAATATAAAGTTGGCAGTAGAAATATTTGTTTAGTTGGAATTATAGCTATTTTATTATTATATTATAGATGTAGCTGAATTGCAAGATAATTTGCAAAGTCAGGAGCACTGCAATTGACTATTATTGTAGGAAGAAATTATTAAGTCAGTATTTTTTCAAAATTAAAGTAAATGAACATTACGGTATATACTAAATATACTGTATGCAATATGCATAACATTCAGAACCTACTATTTTTAGTTTGAGCAATGCAGCCAATTTAGCATGCATTTATTTAAAAATAAGTGTATAAATCTAAATAGATAAATACCGAATATGGCTTTCTGCTTGTGTGAATGCATATAAATCTACTGCTTCATTATATTTTTATTATAGGGCTTGGAGGCTAATGTGATGGCTCATTAGATGAAATAGGGACTGCTCTATGTGTGTGGGGAGAAGGAATTCTTCATATTTTATTAAATGATAAAAATAGCGCTAGACATTGGCAGAGATGCAGTGAATGTTATACAAATAAGCATATGCTTATCCTCAACACAAAACCATTGACATCAGCAATTGTAGCTCTGTTTTGGGCTAGCAATTCACTATTGTCATGTGGATTTGATTTTGAACAAAAATATGTCTGAAGGTGAGGGATGAAAGTCAAGAGTTCAGCACAAAGGGTAAACATTATTATAGATGTTCATGACCATGGTACTACTATTTGTTGATAGCAGTTGGACAATGATGTTTCTGTGGCCTTGTTGAGCCCTTCAAGCTGAGTTGGAAAGATAATTTAGGTAGTCAACTTCAAAGTCTACTCAGTGCAGGACTACAGATTAAAAACTCCAGCAAAAGAAAGATTGATCAGCAATCCCTGGGTCCTTTTGTAGGAGAAGGGTGGGGTATAAATTTAATAAAATAAAATAAATAAATAAATACTGTTGATTTGTTTCATTGTTATTATTTTTTTCTGAAACCTTCTTCCTGAAAATTAAGACCTTTTTGTATTCTGAGATGATAAAACACAGATGATGGTTTCTTTTGTGTGCTACTGTTTAAGACGCCTTAAGAATGCTTTTATATTCCTCTGTACTCATATTGTTGGAGATTAGACCATCTCTTTGCAACTACAAGCCTATGTAACCACTAGAGCCAATGACAAGCCACTAATAAGGATGTTCACTATTCCTATGTTCAGTTCCCTCATGTTCTTTTGTTAGTTAATGAATTTCTTAAGCAATAAGGCAATTTCCTTTCTCTATCCTTTTCTCCCTCAGTTTATCCAGTTTAATATGTATTTATTTATTAAATTTATATGCTGCCCATCTCATTATTGAAACAACTCTGGATAAAATATCGTTTACACAGAAGTGAAGGCTTTCTGTGTTCATATACTTCTTAATAAATCAAAGTTTCAAGTACAATGCATGTCTGCTGCTATTAATTGATAGCTAGGATAATAATTTAATTATTAATAATAATAATAAAAATTTATTAAATTTCTAAACCGTCCCCTCTCCCCGAAGGGACTTGGGGCGGTGGATAAGCCTACACTCTGGGCAAATAAAACAATATTCAGTTTGAAGATGAGCATTTTTAATGGAATGTCCTGTAACCTAAATTATTCAGGATTCATGTGCTTTTGTACAGGAGCATACTCTTTAACAAGGATTCATGCTGAATTCAGATCTCCAAAATATATTTTCCCCAAGCTAAAATATACTCAGTTTCCATTCCTCTGACCCATTGAGAGGTTTTTTTTCCATACGATAAAGGCAGTATGTAGATCATAGGCAGTATGTAGATCAAATAAATCTTAGCACCATACAATGCTTTAACAGAATATGTAGAGCAAATGATTGTGATAAGAGTTATAACATTCCTCTTTTGCTTACCGTGTATTTGTAAAATGGACAGAAAGGCAATTTTCACATGACCTGGATTTACATGTTGGGAATTGGACTTGCGATGATCATTTTATCATCAGGATTAGTTGTGGTAAGTGTTAAATACTTAATAAGTATTAAGTTAAATACTTAATAATCTGAAACAATTTCTGAAAGATGGGAAATGCTTCCTTATAGTGAAAAAAATGAGACTTCAGTACAAATGACTGAGAACTCATTATTTATGCTACCATACTTTAGAAAGCAACATTTTAAACATTAACATTATGATGGACAATGCCCTATTCTTAAACTAACTTATCACTGGGGCTCTCATATTTGGCTGCAAACATCTGCATGATCACGAGATCATAACAATATCATTTTATATGAAAATTTGATTTGGGAAGTTACTTGCTTCTATCACTCAGCTAGTTTCTAAAGTAACCTATGATTTTACCAAAATTCTACTTTACACACCTACACCCCACAGAGCTGGGGGGGGGAGGGGGGGGCGGAGAAGGAGGTTTGGTTTCCCAAATCCATGAAATCCACTAGCTAGTTTATTTCTGACAGAACATTGTTAAGATATTATAACTTCTAGGATTCCTTGAGATCAAACATAATTTAAATGCCTGGAATGCACAACCTGACACTGTAGTTTCTTCCCCAAACCCCCAAAACTTTAACATTAGACTGTCTACTGTCAACCTCACCCCATTCCTAAGAGGTCTTTAAGGGGCATGCATAAGCGCACCAGCATGCCTACCATCCCTGACCTAATATTCCCTTGTATTTGTATTCATTTCATGTATTCATAATCATGTACATACTTATATCTGTTATATAATTCATGCTTGATGAAATAAATAAATAAATAAACAAACAAGTAAACTTCTGATTGGAGCAACAAAAACCTAGATTTAACTTTGAATATGATAACTATAGTAATATTCCTCCTTTCTTTTTGTAGTTCTTTTGTCCAACAGGTGCCCCAAGTGGATTGCCCGAAGTCATTGGTTTTCTGAATGGAGCTTCTATTCAGCAAATTTTTAATATTAGGACTTTTGCAGGAACATTTGGCTCTTGTGTTCTAGCTGTAGCATCTGGACTCTTCTGTGGACCAGAAGGGCCTATGATTCATTTGGGGTAAATAATTTATGCTTTTAAAGTTACATATTGGTAGAAAAATAAAGCATTGCTGCATTAATTAAACAGATTCTACTGCATGAATCTACACAAAAGGTAGAATATCAGGGACCTAATTTTCTCATTCAACATGTTAAATAAGGGAAAATGCTCATTCTAATGAAGTGCAGGTCATAGTAATGAAACAACTAGGTTTTATTAATTAAGTAAAGTTCTATACATTTTCTGACAAACACTAACAGAATGTGGTACAACCTTATAAACATTTATCATATTTAATGGATACAAATTGAGAAATAAGTGGAGAATGAAATAAAAACTTGGACAAGGAAGAAATAGAATGGAAAGAATCAGATGAATGAAGAAAAGTATATTATGCTGCAGTTTTTACCATAAATTCCATTTCTAAATTGTGAATGAATATATAATCATTAATCTGAAAATTATACATAACTCTATAACTTGATCAGGGGTATATTGTTTTTTTTTAATTTCATGAAAATTTATAAGGAGACTCATGTTTGCAAATGTTTTTTCTAGGGCAAACATAGGATATGGATTGAGCCATTTTAGACCCAAGATTCTTAGAATTTATTTTCCTTCCATCATCAGATTTTGGAATACAGCTGACAGGTATGGGGATTTATTAACTGTATGCTTCTAAATTGTTCCTGAAATAAAATAAGGACTGTCTCAGGGAAGATAATGGAATGTATAAGAATGAAAATATCAGATGAGTAGTGGACTAAGGAAATGCTGTGGATTTAGCATTTGCATGTATACTTAGACTTTAATAATACATTTAATAAAGTTGGTCATAGCCTCCTTTTTGGCAAATTGCAATAATGAAGGATGCAGGATCTCATTACCAAATTGATTTCCAGTTGGCTGAAGAACTGTGGCCAATCTGGGGTTCTTATGCCCATGCAGAGGATGATATGCAATGAGATGCCTCAGGATTCTCTCCTAGGTCCAATATTCTTCACAATCTTAAAAAATAATATAGGTGAGGGGAATAGAACCCAATTTGCAGATGACATAAAGCTGGGGGTATTGCTAACACCCCAAAAGATTGGCTTAATGTTCAAAAGGAACTTGATACACTTGAACATTGGGCTTCAGTCAACAAAAAGTTCTTCAATTAGGTTCTGTATTTAGGAAAACATATATGCACAAAGAGAAGACAAAGGGTATATCTGACCATGAGAGCTATTAAATAGTGGAACAGCCTGCCTTCTGAAGTAGGTGCTCTATCACTCTTTAAAAAACAACAACAATTGGATATTCATTTTGTCTGGAAGTTTCTTGGACTGGGCAAGGACTTGGATTAGAAGATCACTAATGTTCCTTCCAAGCTAGACAATGTTTGTATGACATATTTGTAACAGAATCCACAAACACTTCATTTGGGGATAAATAAGGTTCCATGACTTTCAAATGAAGATACACAGTACAACTATCCCATCTTCACCACAAAAAATTAATGGTGGCATTTGGATGCTATCTTCTATTTCTAATTCCATCTTTACTTCTCTTTATTTATTAATATAAAAAATCCCAGAAGTGAAAGTTGGACTTATTGTCACCCTTCTTTGGAGGTTGGTTGCAGTGGTTGTAATGATTATGAATCTCAAAGAATGTGCTGTGAACATTTGGGACCCATCTTTCTTAAATATCTTTACATTTCCACTACAGAAAAGAGCAGTGAGCCGTTTATGCAATACATGAGCAACATCATTTTCAGTGGTATCTGCAGAGGGAGGGGACTGACAAAGAAGTCAAGATAATGGCCACAACTGTCCAATCATAGCCATGCACCTATGAGGGTTGAACACAAAAAAGGGTCAGGGTTTCAGTTGTGTGGTTGTGATCCCCATCTTAAGTTTTTTTATCATATGCTTATTGCTATTAAAAGTAAGCATAGATTGGAAGACTGGGTTGCACTACAGATCTTCAGTCCGAACTTCTCCAAAGCTGTAGCCTCAATTTACAACCAGAATAGTCTATGAGACAACAAGATAGAGAAAGATTGTATAATATATCTGAAAGCAACAAATCAATTTAGAATGATTTTTTTTAGATTGGGAAAAGAAAATTAGAGACATTAGAGAGATCAATTAATGCTATACTTTTGGACACAGTATTTCTGGAATATAGATAGCAGAAAAATATGATAACATTGCCAAGCCAAATGCATAAAAAAGACTATAAGAATTTAATTTTCTGGAGTTGATTTTTGATTGTCTTCTGTCATGAACTGACATAGTGGCTGGCTTATCGTACTACAGGTCAGATGTGAAAATTTTCTATTCATACAGGATTTTACATGGATATAACTTGCATAAAATATTAAATTTGCATGAAGTAATAAACTTTCAAGATATTTGGATGTAATAACTCAGCAGTTCTTGCAGTATGAATATGAATTCAAACCCTATCTTTTACTTGTAAAATGATGGCATTTGCAAATCCATGGTGTACCCAGAAAGTTTTATTTTAAACAAAATGCTAGTGTTATTGTTCATGTCAAGCTCAGATTTTGGAAAGGGTTGAAGGATCAAATTCTATTGCTTTAAAACAGTGATTATAAAAATATGTAAATAACATCCAAACCTTTGACCACACTGTTTGTTATATCTCCAAACAAAAAGCTATTACAAGTTATCTGTGGCCCAAGGACAACTTGACAGCCCAAATAAACAAAATATATTTTGTCTTTTAACTGGCTTCAGCAATTTGTGAAAGGAATATGGGATGTGTTTCTTAAGCTGTTACTTATGGAAAACATTTGGCCCATGACCAATAATGTAGACTTCAGAAATATCTTTTTACATTCACTTAAGACCATGGAACCTTAATTCTACCTGATCTGCATTATAGCCAACACACTGGGTTCTGAACTTTTCTTCACAAAAAACCTTGATCTGATTCAATTTGACAAACCAATTCTAAACCAAATTGTTTTTGTGTTAGCTGTAACCTACTTAAATAATTGGGACTCAACCTAACTGCAATATGTACCTACATAAAGTAGATGGTTTGGAGTTAATAATTGGACTGGGAAGTCCAGTTTTATGAAGTGCACAATTGTTTTATCATGTAATATAATCTTATAGAGTAATTTTTTTAAAAAAAAGAAATCTTTTTTTTACCTTTGTTACAGAAGGAATTTTGTTACCGCTGGTGCAGGAGCAGCGCTCGCCTCTGTGTTCCATGCTCCTGTGGGTGGACTTTTATTTACACTAGAGGAGGTGGCCTCTTTCTGGGATATCAAATTGGCCTGGCAAACATTCTTCTGTTGCTTGATGGCTGCTTTCACTTCAGATTTACTATCCTCTTCTCTCTATGGGTTTGTATACCGGGGTCAATTTGGATTTTTCAAAGCTGAGAAGAGGATTTTATTTTGGGTATGTATTAAGTTGATACCAAATCAAATAATGTTAACTCCCATATTTCTGAGGAACAGTTGAAAACAAACTCTTTTATCGATAACATCCTCCTTTATCTGGGGTTGTTTAGGACTATAGTTAAAACTATAGTATATAGTATATATAAAATAAAACTGTCAACAGATAGCAAGTAATTGCAAATTTGCAACCTAGGTATAGGGGAGTTCTGAACGCTACTGAGTTAAGATATACTTTGCTGAATTTATTTTGGGAACCATCACCAATATGCATGTCCTGGAACTAACTTGACTAGTTGACCCTTTTGATTGAGAACTCTGCATTATTTAATCGCTTTCAATATACATTCAAGCCTGATTCTGGAACTGAAATGGCATTAGTCACACTTTTAGCTAATCTTAGGTGGAACTTGTACATTCATTCTTGTTTGGCTGGATTTCTTAGCAGCCTTCACTACTACTGATCATGGTTCCTTCTGAATCAACTTTGGGGATTGAAAGTGATTGGCAATGAATTGTGCTAGGTTCCCCTTCTATCTCCAGGTTGATATCAGTCAGTGGTAACTGAGAAAGGGAGAGGTCCCTAGTATGTGAGGTGCTGCAGGCTTCAGTGCTTTTTCTGCTCCTATTCAACATTTACATGAAACTACTGAGTGAGCTCATCCATTGCCAAGGCCTGAAGTATCATTAGTACGTTGATGATACCTAATTATACACCTCTGTCTAGGCAAACTAAGTGTGCTTTTGATTTCTAATCCCAGAGCCTGGAAGCTGTGATGCTCTGGATAGGGAACAACAGGCTTCAACTGAATTTTGGCAAGAATAAAAGGTTCAGGGTTTTGGGGCCTGCCATTTCTGGAACTATGACATCATTGGTGATGGATGCTATGGACACAAATTTGGGGTGTTCGTCTAGACTTGCAACTCCTATTTAAAGAGCAGGTGGAAGTCATGGGTATGAGGGCCTTTGAATAGTTTTGTGTTATGTGCCCATTGCACTCCTGAATCAAGAGGCTCTGCTTGTGGTTACTCATACTCTTTTCATCAACTGGGTAAACTACTGCAATATGCTCTGCATGGGGCCACCATTGAAGTGTATCCAGAAACTTCAGCTGTGCAGAACATGGCAGTGTGGGCAGTTATTTGTGTCCCTAGAACAGAACACTTTACATCTTTGCTCTATGAGCTGCATTGGTTACTAGTGTGCTTCCAGATCCAATTCAAGGTGCTGGTTTTTACCTTTAAAGCCCTTCATGACATGGGGTTAAGTTATTTGATATAGTATCTGTTACCAATTAGATCTGCTCATTCTATCGTATCTGGCAAAAGAGGTATGTTGTGGGTCTCACTTGCCAAGGAGCTAGTCTGGCAGGATCCAGGAGATGAGTTTTTTCTGCCATAGTGCCCATCCCTGTTAATTTTCCATAAGTCCATCAAAATTTGGTTATGCCATCAAGTTTGTGAGTTTAAAGGGAATGGTGAGATGCTTAGGTGGCTCCACTGTTAATACATGTTGCTTTCTCCTTGCCTTTAATTATAACTTTAATATTTTTATTTGTTTTTATATCACTGTTTTATAGGAATTTATTTTATTGTATACTACCCAGAGTCACATTTTATGAGATGGTCGTCCTACACAAATGAAGAATGAATGCATTAATGAATGAATGAAAGAACGAGCAAACAAATGAATGAATGAATTGCAAATACCATGTAGCAAACTAATGAAGAATTTATGTGTGCATATTGACTTTTTTCAGGGTAGCCAACTCAACCATTGGAGAATAGGCTGTAGATGGCACTCCATTTTCTGTTGGGCAGTTATAGAATATTTTTAAGTGAAGCTTTATTTTTAATAAGCATCCTAAGCACATTACAAAAGTAGTAATTTCTAACAGAAAAGCAGCAGTTAATTTATTTATTTCCTTTGCATGTTTTATCTATTCACCAAAAGAACAAAATAAAATGAAAGAGAAAACCTATCAGAATATCTATTGCCTTTCTTTAAACTAAGATAGGTTTGTGACTTCTCTTCCAGCCATTTCAGAAATCTCACTAAATAAAATTTTATAATAATTGTACTAGGAAAAGAATTATCAGTTTAGCCAGCTGATAAAGAACCTAATAGAATGGAAGCCAGTGAGGTGGATATCTCTGATTTTCAGGGCAGAGAAAGGTATTTTATAAACAAGTGACACATAGTAGGAATATTTAAAACTGGGAAATTAGCAGCTACTCAAAAGATAGAATAAAGCAACCCAGAATTTAAATCACAAATCTAGAAAGGAAAGTTCTGGGGTGCCTTAAATCAGCAGTCTCCAAACTTTGTGGCTTGGCGGCTTGGCTGAGGGAGGGAGAAGGGAACCGGACCTTACAGTAACAGGCTAGCACATGTGTACATGTCCTTGTCTGAGCATGCTGGTGCACAAAAATGCAGCTTGGCTTGTGCAAGCAATGGACGGGCATGCATGGGCATGAGTACCCACTAAGCTACCACTTGCGCAAGTTGGGCTGTGCATGCCTCAGCCAACCACCTGCATGGCCCAATTCCGAATAGACCATAGTAGTGGCCCGGTAGTGAACCCGGGGGTTGAGGACCATTCCATTTCTTTAAATGGAAAAATCTTTTTATTTATGGCTTTCTATTTCTCCACAATAAATCTATCTATCTAAACGTCTTAAGTCTGCTTGGGGATGCAGAAAGACACTCATAGCTGTACATAGCCCTGAAACAGTAGGTATGACTTTATCCAGTAGGTTATTTAAGTCATTTCTAATATTATCAATTATACAATCCCATAATAAGCATTTATACTTTGATCTTCAAGATAAGAAGGACCACAAAAGTTCTGGAAAAAAGACTTTGTGATGACCTATAAACTATTATAAGAACAATATGTTTTTATGCACCTAATTTCATTTTATATGTAGAATGGTTGCATCGTGTACCTTTTATCCTGGAGGTGCTATATTTATAAAATAGTTGGCAAAATTTACAGAACATTTTATTTTTCTTCCTTTCTGTTTAGGTTAAGAACTTACTGGATATGAGTGTGTTGGCCTTTCTTCCAGCCATTTTCCTTGGAATACTTGGGGGTCTTTTAGGAGCATTTTTTGTTTTTCTGAACATAAGGATTAATAAAATACGTCTGTGGTTCTTCAGCACAATTAAAAAACCATCCCTCAGAAAGTCAATCAAACTTCTTGAATGCATTCTGATCTTTGTAAGTATTGAATGTTATTTTCTTGAGCATTCCAAAGATATTTATACCACATTCAGAATGGTAAGACACTTTCAATTTACTGATATAGACTTTCACTGTTGGGTAGCATTGGGCTTCCAGGTTTAGTGACTATGGTTTAAACAATACCTTGACATTTTGCCAGCAGCTGTGGTCTGCTATACAGAAGATTTCTTCAGAAGATACTAATCGTAGTTTCTGGCAAACATCAGGAAATCTATTCTAGACCATGGTAACTAAACCCTGAAATCCAACATTGTTAAATTTGTAAACATTTGAAACTGGCAATGTATCAGTTGCTACCTGTTAGACTATAAGAAGGAATTTCCTTGGAGTTGGCTTTTCCAGGGAAACTACCTTTTCATCATCATTGCATTGCACCATGAACCATAGTGGCGCAGTGGTTAGAATGCAGTACAACAGGCTACTTCTGCTGACTGCCGGCTGCCAGCACTTTGGCAGTTTGAGTCTCACTGGCTCAGGTTTGACTCAGCCTTCCACCCTTCTGAGGTCAGTAAAATGAGGACCCAGATTGTTGGAGGCAATATGTTGACTCTATAAACTGCTTAGAGAGGGCTGTAAGACACTGTGATGTGGTATGTAAGTCTAAGTGCTATTGCTATCTTCTTCCAATGTTTTATACTCTTTCTGAATTTTCTCAAAGCCTTTGTCACTATCAATTGCATTTGGACTGAAAATTGCAACCTTTGAGTAGTAATAGCTCCTTAAGCAACAGAAATACCATTAATACAGGCATTCATAATCATTATATTTTAACTTATTTTACTTTACTATATATATAGAAATTAAAAGTAGTTTGGACTAAAAAGACATAAAAATGACAGTTTGGTCTAATGGTTAAGGCATTAGACTAGAAACCAAAAGACGGCGAGTTATAGTTCTGCTGGCCAGATGACTTTGGGCCAGTCATTCTCTTGCAGCTCAACCTACCTCACAGAGTTGCTGTGGGGGAAATAGGAGGAGGAAGGACTATTAGGTAGTTTTGCCAATATAATATATATATAAAATATAATATATATAACAAAGGTGGGATATAAAATATGTCAATTTAATAGAGAAAAGAAAAATTAACTGAAAATATGTTCTTTAAAAAATAACATTCATTTTCTAATCTTAAATATTATAAAATAGTAAAACTATTAATAAAATTAAAATCAGAATGTTCCCTTCCATGCAAATTTTTGTTACAAGGAAATCTAATATTCATTTTTTAACAAAACAGGGTTTCCATGATACTGGTGAACAGTTGAAAGAACTGGAAACATTACTTTAAAAATTCAAGTATAACATAATGCTTCCAACTGAATTATTTTTAAGGATGAAGCTAAGCAAATATAATCGATAAACAGTTTATTAATATAGGGAAATGTAAATGTATCATAGAGAAACTCAGTTTATTATGGAATTGAATTAAACATTATTTGGCCAAGTATACATATAGTACTGTACATAAAGTATACTTAAAGCACAAAATGCCTTTCTTTCTGCTGACGTGATCAGATAAGTTGAAGTACAATTTTAACACACTTCCAAACTTGATTGAATTTAGGCCAAATACAAAGTAGTGTTTTGAATTAGATTATTATCATCAAACATCAAGCTGTAACATGACCTGATTAGTTAGTTAATTGTGCTGCAGTTTATTTTAGATGAACTGAGATGTTCAGACCATTTTCAGAAACAGATCTTTCTCCTTTAACAAAGTACAATATTCTTGTGTCTCCCAATCCATTGCCTTCCATTATGTCACTCATGTATCCCACTATTCCAAGAATTCATTAGGCAGTGGCATTCAATAATTAAATTATAGTATTTCTAGAGGGTAACAGTTTGCAGAACTGGAGACTAGCAAACTATGGGCAAACTATCAGTCTGCAAACCAGTAAACTATGGGTAAAACTAGTTTTGACAGTTCTAGTACTATGAAGATAATTTTTATTGGATTGTTAGCTTTGATTTTTGCTCTTTCATGAGTTCAAATGCCCCTCTCTGAAATATTTTGTGAATCTGATAGGTAAAATTGCTTGATCTAGATCGAGTGAGTATAACTATAGATGTTCCTATGGGGTTAAACTGACTGATTTTAAACTATCATTAAATATTTATTTCTGTATTTTAAAATACTACATGCAGGTTTTGACTATTACTGCTACGGTCTACTTGCCATATTTTTTTCACTGTACTCCTGTCAGGAGGCTGCCAGCATCTGATTCAAGTAGTAAGTCACAGAGGTAAGTAGTGAAAGGGATAGAAGCACATGTATATTAAAATGGCTCTGGGCTACTTCAGTTTAAGAACTGATTCAATTATGTAGCTTCAAGGCATGTCATATGACCTGGGTGGAATACTTGGAGAGCTAGTCCATAAACATATTTCATAGTGGGAGCACAGGAAATGGAATATATGCTCACTTCAGATATGCAATACTGTATTTCTCATAGTTAGAGATTCTGTAATGATTTATGACAGTACCAGCATCCTTTCAGAGTGATGTCAAAAAGTATGGAATCGGGCATTTTAAAGACCTGGCAGGAATCACAGAGAGAAAAAAGCCATTTTCATATGCAGGTTCCTTAAATAACTGCAGAACCTTTGGTTCTTGAATTGTTGACATCACAACACAAGTTTCCTAAAGAGCCCTTTCTTCTGGATTAGGCGAGGAGGCTAATTGCCACATACATAAAAATTGGAAGGTTATATCATATATCTAGCTAAGCCGCCCATTTCCCAAAAGCCGATTAAAAATTTAAGAAATAGTATACATGCAGTAGAACATTACCAATAATCACCAATTTTAGAATGATGCACTGGAAAACAACTTTTTAGAATAGGTGGATGAGTGACTTCGCAATGCATTGAAAAATAACCATGTAGATGAAAAATGTATTCTACCCCAACCACCGGCCAAATGTTTGACTGAAATTGAACATGTTTTTTTGACATTATTGCATTTTTTTGTTCAAGTGATTTAGCTCAGATGAAATCTTGCATGTGAAGGAACTTTCCAAGCACATTAAGAGCTTCAGATACTGTTGGGAAAGGAGAACATGGATAATAATTGCCTTGGCATCTGCATTATATATTCTTATCATGAACTGATTATGATTTCTTTTCATTTTGGTTACAAGCATACACAATCTTAGCTGGCAAATATGCGACTATAATTGTAAACCAGCCACTTTACAAAGTAGATCAAATGAAACAGAATTTTTCAACCAAACCTTCAATGAAGGTAAGAGAGAAAAAAAAATCTCTTCCCTTCCTCTCTTTGTTCAAGAACAACTTTGCTTAAATATTCTTCTACAAGATTCACCTACAAATGTTTTGAAGACTGATCCCTGATTGTAATATAAACCTATCAGTTTTACAAGAAGCCCTATGATATTGTTAAACTTGGTTTTCAGCAATATCTGGATTCAAATTATGCCACTTTGGGAATTTGTGAACTTTCTCTACTTAAAACATTCTAGCCATACTATACTCTTTCAATATTTTCTCCCAGAACAGAGATGGATAACCCAGCAGTCTTTGCCCTATTTTATAATCTCAGTTTGTACAACCAAAATTGCTAGTAAAACTGATAATTTCCAGTGCTGTCAATTTCTTCCTTTGGTCTAAAAGGAGGCTAAATCAAAACTTTACTGTAAACCAACACAGGCTAAAGGTGTAATTTCAACTGAAAGTAACTTAAAGATAAAATGTTTCAGTTAATGGTTGATCCAAGAATAAAGCTAAAGGGATTAAAATAAATGATGGGGTAAATTAAAAACAGAAATGTTAACTAAAAGAAAAAGTTTTACCATTTAATACAAGGGGTTTTGGCTAATATAACCAACAGGTAGTCCTACATGTAAGTAGTTTCATATCTAGCAGACCATAATCAAACATGTTCAGCTGCTCTTATTTACCATGTGGCTCATATTCAGCCACACATAATCTGAATATGTTGCAACTGGTGTCAGATGGCAGGAACCATGGCATATTTGTTGGATGGTAAATTCTGTGACATTATTCCGAAATGGAATAATTAGGACTCTCTGGGATTCCCTATAAAACTGGGAGTAAAAGAGGGCATGTTCAGTAGAATCTACCACTCCCACAGGGGCATAATAGATGTGGTATCTTCTTTTACAGTATGTACCTACAGCGGGAATGAAGGCAGCACATTGGTATAGAAGAAAGCTCTTTTATGTAGTGGAACATCCAACTGCATGAAATATGTAGTTGATGCCATGATCCACCTAAAACTCTCAGCTTTTAAAATTTTAATATAAGAATTTGGATTAGACTCCTTCATAGAGTCTAAAAAAGAATTAAAAGGAAAAGGAGAAAGACTGAAAAAATTGGCCAAACCCCTTGATAAGATCATCTCATCTCAGACACCTCCTCTGCCTATTAGAGTCAATAATAATAATAGCAAATAAAGTTGTTTGTAACTCTCATTTAGGATATGAGAGTTTACTGTTTATGTAAGACATTAAGCTAAGTAGCCAAGTCACAAAGACTTGAATGACTTGCTTCCAGAGGTTGTGGGTGTTCCAACACTGGAGGTTTTTAAGGGATTGGACAATCATTTGTCGGAAATAGTATAGGATTTCCTGCTTAAGCAGTGGGTTGGACTAGAAGACCTTCAATGTTCCTTCCAACTCTGTTATTCCATTAACATCCTTTTGAGAGATCATTGGAATAATAGTAACAATAGCAACCACTGTGTACAATCTGTATCCATTGCATTTTACTGAGCATGATGAACTAAGAAGAAAAGAGGGGGAACCATAATGAATGTGGTGTATATCTTTGTGTCTATATTTTTTATGAATCTAGATTATGAATTCTTCTCTCTTCTGTCTCTCTCCATTCAAATTTAAAGCTGCTGCCCTCTTGGCAGAAAATGGTATGAAAGGAATCATGTACTTATTCAGACGTGGGACTCATGAGGAATTTGGATATACCTCTCTTTTTATGGCACTTCTTCTCTATTTTTTGTTGTCCTGCTTGACTGCAGGCTCTGCTGTTGCAAGTGGCTTGGTTATACCTATGCTGTAAGTATGCTATTCATTTTCTACTGCTTTGGGATGCTTTCATCTTTGCTAAGCTAAAAAGCAAACGGGGGATATGGCACAAAGATTAAAGAGACACCTAATTTCTGCTCAAGATTTAAATACTGCTAACACTTGTCCTTTAACTTCCCCAAAGTTTTCTCCTATTACGAAAAAGATTTTTCCCCATTTTATTTTCAATATTTCAAATATTTCTTTTGAGACTGTTTTTGAGCTACGCACATGGTTTGTTACACACACCTTTCCATAATGTCATTCGCTTCTTCTGCTTCCTGAACAACCCTGTGGGAGAAATTCCATTGTAACTTAATTGTAGTTATGGAAGGATCAGAACACTTTTCAGTGGCATCTGCAGAGATGACCAAATCAGTCAATATGGTGAAAGCAGTGTCAACATTGTTGAGTTCCAAAGTCCCAGCTGTTTGATATGTGTTTTGAGACATCACGTATTTGTCATAAAGGGGCTGAACTTACAACACAATACCACTTTCATAATTTTGAAAAAAAAATCAGCCTGGGTTGTGAATACTCATAACACTTTTAGGGGAATTATTGTGCAGTAAAATATAAAATATTTACAAATACTAATTTGTTGATTTAAGCATGACTCCTAGTTACTACCTGGATTTATTTATTTATTTATTAATTTTCTTGGCAACAATAAAGAAATGCTACAGACTGTTTAATATTTTTGTAATGTCCCAATTTAACACATAGCATTCCTGGTGCTCTAATCACTTCAGCCAACGTTAGTCAAGAGCCCCCCTCCCTCCCCGGTCAATTGCAACGTTGCTAAATTAAACACGAGAATCTTGTATTCCCATCCATGAGACTATAACCCAAAATTTATCATTATAAAAATAATAATTTATCATCAAATAGGCACATTGGGAAGCATTTTCAGTGCAGAATTCTCTCTCTCTTGTTCTTTTGCAGATACATAGGAGCTTTATATGGGAGAATTGTTGGTTTGGTATTAGTTTCCATTTTTGGAATTCAGACTGATGAAAGTCATGCATGGATTGATCCTGGATTATTTGCTGCAATTGGAGCAGCTTCCTTTTTCAGTGGTGTTTCAAGACTAACAATATCCCTTACAGTCATCATGGTATGTTTAAGATAACTTGTAGGAAGAGATGTTTAATCAAAAGCCTTAGATCAAAAGAGTATTTGATGAGGTGTTGCCTGAGAGACTAACAATATGGGAATGAGTGGCTGGAATCATTAGATTTTGGCCCCAAGGAAGGGTTTTTTCTTAAGAAAGTTTGGAAGATTTTGCTACATTAGGAAGGGATAATGATAAACTTACTGGATTCACCCAGATGTTGCTAATTGGGTGAAGTATAACTGTTTGATGTAAAGAGAAAGTTATGCCCACAGGTCTGTAATAGTTCTTTTTTCTATTTCATGTTACTACACAATATGGCCTTTCCCAAATTGCCTCCTTAGGCAGTGCAATAATTGAAAACTATGTGAAGTATAATATAAAATATTTAAAAAACACACAAAACCAATTTCATTTTAATTTTTACAATGACAATAAAGATTATTTATAAATAAAACAATATAATGTCACTTGAGAATAGGCATAGCTTTTAAGGTGAAGCTTTAATAAATACCATTGGAATTCAGATTTTTCTAATCTGTCTGATGTTGTCTAGAATTGCCCTACATTCTGACCAAATGCCAGGATTTGAGGAATATCACATTTCTTAAAGAAACTGATAATTAGTTACAAGATATATGTTTCTATGCTTTTGACCGGGTATTATAAATAGAGATATTATAGGAAATTTGGGGAGAAGGTATAAAACGTAGATGACATGTGGCATTTTAGAGATGAGAGGATGGGAACCAAATTCTTGGTTATCATAATCAACATCTTTATAAATGTAGAGAATGTTCTTAAGAAAGTTGCTTCTTGGGTCTGAAGAGTTCACCTTATTTCTGTCCCTGATTTTGACACTGAATCTAGATTCAAACAAATAAGTCTTCAAGGTGTATTCCTCTCTTTTAAAAAAAATCTAAACCTAGAAGACTTCCCAATAATAAATGCTTTTTATATAACAAATGTGTTATCAATGTTCTTTTGAAATAGAATGTAGATATTATTTCTCTTGGATTACTTATATCCTACCAATGAAATAACCAAAGGATCTCTTTGGACTTTAAGACAATCAAAACCCTAGTCTTAATATCATTTTTCTGGAAATAAAATATCTGAAGAGCAAAACAAAACCTGAACATTGTTCAGAAACTTTGTGGAATGTTATGTTCAGTCCAACCAACTCCTACGAAAAGGTCAGAAAAAACTCAATATCCATAGAAGCAGGAAAGGATAGCAGCAGCATAAATGAACAGCTAATATTCACTCTGGCACTCTAGCATTGCACATGTAATCCCTCTAGATGGCGATTATAACATTTGTGAGTCCTTTTCTTTCGACTGGGACGTAGAACATCATTTTATGTCCCTCCAAAGTAAATGCAGGCATCATATATTTTTGACAAGAGTAAAAGGACATGAACAGTACAATAACATAGCTGAAAAACTAAACTGTAAATGCACACATTTCTTTGTTTTGTCTTTTTGCATAGTGTCTTAGAGATTATGCGAGATGGAGAAATATGAAGTACTGATAAGCAATGCATGGATGGATGTAAAGGAAGAGGTTTGCATGTATTATATATGAATGTGTGTGGGAATATATCTTTCATTCTATTTGTGCAACCCTTGGAATAAAAAATGTTGCTTATGCACTTCTTAAGGGCTCAGTTGTTGATAATTCTTATGAACTTCACTTCCTATATGAATACATAACTTTTATATTATTTCTGTTTTGGAGTAAACAATGTGCAAAGTTCAGAAAAGCCAAAGAATTAAAGTATGAGGTAAGAAATTGATATAGCTAAACCTAGTTTACCTCAGTTTCATTTGTTATTTTACTTCCATATCTTCCTGTCCTTAGAAACTTTCTTTCCATCTTGTGTAAATAACAATTCATACTTTTTTTAAAAAAATCTCTTTTTTGAGAACCCAGCTACAATTTTCTCAATTTTTTTTCTCTTGATCCATTCATTTTCCCTTCATGTTCTGCTTTTACATTTATTCTTTCTATGCAACCAAACTATTTCAATGTAGCTCTTTTGCACTGGCCATTTATTTTTATATTTACTTCATGTTAATTTAGTACCTATTAATTATTGCTTTGTCTCTTCTAATACACACTTATATCACCCATTTTCACAATATTCAATGTGTTTGATGTAATGGTTAAGGTGCTGGCCTAGAAACCAGGAGATTGAATTCTAGTCTTGCCTTAGGCATGAAACCCAGCTGGGTTACCTTGGGCTAGTCATGCTTTCTCAGTCCTACCCACCTCACGGGGTTGTGAAAAATAGGAGGGAGGCATTATATATGGTCACTGCCTTGATTTACTTATAAAGTAAAAAAGATAAAGAATCAAAAAAGTAAGTAAGTAAATAAATAAATAAATAACATTTATGTTTCTAATGATATACCCAACCACAACCTCCTAACTGAAAGGAAGGATAGAAATCAGTAAATAGAAACTTTAAATTATTCTGATAATAGACAACTTTAAGATATACTATATATTTATCCATGTTTTCTTTTGTTCTCTTCCTCATCTATTGTTATTAAATTAATCTAAATGTTTCTCTCTTTTCTGTATTCAATGAAATGGGTTCCATCTCTGCATCATTTCATTGTTTGTATACCTGCTTCATGCTCATATCCGCCATGGATATTTACTTAATTTTTGTTAAATAAGCTACAATTGGCTGTTTTCACTTAGTACAGTATACTTATCCCACTGCACATAACTTTGAAGTTGTCTGTTATACTTCGATAGACTACTTCAAAGTTTTCTGCAGTGGGATAAGCCAGATAAGAACTGTAGAAGCTCTGAATCAGAAGTCTTCAAATTAACAAATTTTATTAAAAGGGAGAAGCTTTCATGAAGTATAGTTTACTTCATCAGTTGTTTGGAGTAATAACTGATGTAAGATTTAATTAAAAATGAAGCAAGATTGGGGGGGGGGGAGGGTAGCTATGCAGGCTACATGTAAGGCAAATTACAAGTCCCTTATCATTTTGCAAGTATATTTTGTTAAAAATCCATTGGATTTGTTTAAACTTTAAGATAGCCATAAATCTTTTAATATCACCCATCTCACATGTAAGAATACAGATGATTAGGGGGCTGAAGGCTAAAACATATGAAGAACGGTTGCAGGAACTGGGTATTAATGAAACCCATTAAACTGGGTTTAATGAAAAGAAGGACTAGGGTGACATGATAGCAGTGTTCCAATATCTAAGGTGTTGTCACAAAGCAGACGGGTCAACCTATTCTCCATAGCATCTGAAAGCAGGACAAGAACAAAAGAATGGAAACTAATCAAGGAGAGAATCAACGTGGAACTAAGAAGAAATTTCTTGACAGTTAAAACAATTAATCATGGAGTGACTTGTCTCCAGAAGTTGTGGATGCTCCTACACTGGAGGTTTTTAAGAAGAGATTAGCCAGCCATTTGTCTGAAATGGTATAGGATTTCCTGCTTAAGCAGGGATTTGGACTAGAAGACCATATGCCTCAGATGAGGAAGTGGATGTGCTGGTAATTCTGAAAATTATCAACTATATTCTGGAATAAAAGGACATTCCTTGACCTAACATGTCATATGAATTGACTATTTAAGGATTTAAGCACCAGTGTTCTAGAGGAGATTCACCTTTGTTTATTATACTGTGGACAACAGTGCCAGACTTGTTTGTTAGAATGTATAAAAATTTGTTCAGATACATTTACAGAATCTGATGGTGTTTTATCTTTATCTATAAAGTAGAAACACTTTCTTCTGGTATTAGTACATTAACATAGAAAGAAAACATAATATTTACTGTTTCATACACTTTTCATAAATCTGATTTTATAGGAATTGCTTTTTAGAGGGAGATTTAGCTTTTGGTTAAGTCATGTGGCTCATTTAGTTATATCTTGTTTATTTCCATTTTCTGATTCGTTACAAAGGTAACTTAAATATAATGCAGGAAGTGTAGGCTATTTCCTGCCAATGTCCTTGAAATCATCCCCTGACCCACTTTTCTCCCTCTGTGTGAAAACAAACATATGAAGGGGGAAAATCCTGTGATCGCTCAGGGCTTTTCCAGAAGCCTTCCAGAGTATTAATTTATAGCATCACAGGTCTTGCTATGGCAGTAAATCACTATTGCAGACAGACCTTATATTGCCATAGCAGTGACTTGGTGAGGCTAGTCTGGAAGTTTTCTTTGGCAAGAATACAGCTTATCTTCATTATTTGTTCAGATGCATATTGGATTAAAGATGGTAAATTAAAACATCTAGTGCCCGCAGTTCTATAATGCTTACCACTTCTAAGCTTTATCATACTTTAGCTTCTGTAGCCCAAAACTCAACAAAAAGATATTTCCTTTCAATTTAATTTGATGGGAAGTTTAAATCTCTGGTATATTATAACACTAAATAGTCTAGACCTGTGCTTGCATGACATATAAAGCCAAAAGATTTACAAAATATGTGCAATCTATTACTCTCCTTTATTGTGCCCTGTTCTTTAATCACAGTTTTAAGCTTACTCATTGTGAGGACATTTGCTAGTAGACTTTTAAAGTAAGTAACTATTTCTATATGGGGAATTTAGGAGAATGCTATACTTCTGCTCAGAAACCAGTTCCATTGGCTTTATGATGTCTTTTTAAAAGTATAATATTTTATTTTCAATATGTCCGAGTACAACAGCAGAACTATTGCAAGAGAAAGTGAAGATTACTTGCCAACTGACACTTGATTTTCTCTTGTGCAAAGAAGGCCAATTTCCCAGCTGTTATTTTTGGCTACAAATGTATTTGGCTCTTGAGATTTACAATGTTTTTCTCCAGCTCATTTGCTCCTCATTCTATTTTATCATCTAAATCCAGTTACTGCCATCTGTACTAGTAGATTATCACCACTTTCCTGTGGGATGTAGTCCTGCAGCTGTATGGATTGCTGTTTAAATTGCTACTAAAAATGTAGCAGCATTTTACTATTTCCCTTGAGCTTTGTCAGAAGAGGAGTATGAATGGTTTATGAAACTTATTATATTCTTCTGTGAAGAAGCTAAAGAGAACTAGCAACCTATGAACTTGTGCAGAAGTAGCAAAACAAAAAGAGGACATAAAAAGAGGATATAGGAAGATAGGAAGAGCAGGGCAGTGGTGGATTTCAAATTGTTTTAGAACCTCTTCTGTAGGTGTGGCCTGCTTTGTGGGAGTAGCTTCCCAGCCATGTGACTGGGTGGGAATGGCTTGGCAGTCATGTAACTGGGTGGGCATGGCCAACTTGTAAAATGTGTTGGCTCAGAAACTGGCATTTGAAGCGTGCAAGTCTTAAAGCTGTCAAGTTACAAGACCCTTGTATCCCTAACTTTTTAGAAAAAAAACCCAGGGGTGTTCAAACTTCACAGCTTTAAGACTTGTGGACTTCAACTCCCAGAATTCCTCCTCTCGCTCTTCATCTTCATGATGTGTTGACGGGTGGGGGGAGGGAGCTGGAACCGGTTCTAAACGGCACTGTAGATTTGTGGAACTTCTTCTATAGAAGAGGGTAGAACTATCAGGAACCCACTCCTGGAGCGCGATATAAACCATCATTGGATTTCCTCCCTAGAATTAATTCTTCTCCAGTATATTTTCTATCTTCATCTATTCTTGAAGCCAAGAAAACCACCTACATCTTTATTTTTTTCAGTTTAAACATGGTGGTGGATCTTAATTTTCTTACCATGAACCCAGATTATTTCCACATTTATTTTATAATGAACTTTTCTAAGTCTTCTTTATTTTTAGGTAACTAAATGGTGTCATCTGCATATCTGAAATACTGTAGTTCATACTGTGCTTTACTCTCTTGTTTTCATTTCAGTTGTCACTAATTCCATTCTTATAATATATCAATTTAACAATTATGGGGACCATATGAATTCTTGTCTTATTCCTTTCCCTATTCTAAACCAATTCAAACTTTCTAATTTCACAAAGCATAGTTCTTATTGCAGTTTTTGTTGATGTTGAAGGTTCCTCAGAATAAGCAGATGTTCTAGCACTTCCATTAGTTTTAATATATGCCACATTCTGACATGATCTAAACAACCTAAATCTTTGACAAAGTCATTAAAACACATGCAAGTCTATTCTTCATGATCTCATGGTGTCTCCACAATCTTGTTTTAATGTTAGCTATCTGATTTCATGTCTGTTTGCTATTGTCTTTTACCACATATGGCTCTTTCTTCTTTGGTCTTAAACAAAACTTTGCTTGCATAAAGAATTAGTGTAATACTTTGGTAAATTACACATATTCTTTTGCATCTTGCTTCTTCGGCATAGGTATATAATTGATTTTATCCAATGATTCCAGATGCCTCCATTTTCCAACTTTTACATTCAAATCATAGATCAGTAGTACTCTGTTCTTTCTAAATTAACATGAGACTGCGCATGCGCGAAGAGATGGCGGTCTGCCGTTGAGCTCCGCGCGGGCCGCGGGGCTCTTTGGCAAAAAGGGGATGTTTCCCGACCCTCTCTACTATCTTTGAGGGTCGGGGCCAGCAGTACTCACCCTGGGGCTCCATCGAGGCCGGAACGGCCTTCCAGGGTGGGCGGACGGCCCAGAACGGGGCTTCGCTGGCCGGAAGGAGCCGGCCAGCTGGAGGTGCCGGGTGCCGGGCGGCGGCCTGAGGAGGACGGAGGAGGACGGAGATTGCGGGGAGCAGGCGGAGCTTCGGGGCTTCGGAGGCCTGGCAGGCAAGGGGAGCTTCGGAGGCCTGGCAGGCAGGCGGAGCGCTGGAGGCCAGATAGGAGGCTGTCGGGCGCTGGAGACCGGGCAGGATGTCAGCCTGGAGGCCGGCCTGGATGTTCGCCAGGCATGAAAGGCCAGGAGAGGCCGGGGCTCTGGAGGCCGGGGCGTTGGAGATCGGGACGCCAGGCCGGGAGGGCCAAGAAGAACTGGCCCAGGGCTAGGACGATCTAGGCCCGAAAATAGCAGGGCCGCGGCTGGAGAGGACCCAGACTGGACCCCTCAGTTGGAAGATTCCTTCAGAGAGCGCCCGGGTGAGTGGAACCATCGGAGGCCTGGGCAGCCGGGAGGCCTATAACAGCAAGGCCTAGGCCTAAGGAGATCCAGGCCGAGGCCTGCTCCCTACCGCCCTGATCCAATCAACCCAAGCCAAGACCCATGAGGGGGCCGGAAGATCCAGGAATGGGCCCGACCATTTACCATCTTTGGCCGAGGCCTGAGGCTGTTGAAGAATGGGACTGGACTTTAAGGCCACGCCTGAGACATTGCACCATTGCATTTTGCACATTGCACCTATTAAGTATTTATAACTATTTATTGACTATCAACTATTTTGTGACCCCACTTTTAAATCTTTTTGTGCTGGACTTATACTTGCTGGAATTAATTAATGAATTTAACATCTATTTAATATTTATTGAATATCTATTTTAACATCTTAATATTTAATATTTATTGAATATCTTTTAACATCTGTTCATCCCTAAACCAATCGATGCCCTGCTATAAATGTGACCCAGTATATACTCAAGGGCAGACCTAATCTTACTGCGGGAGTCCCCCCTCTCGCAGGTTTGGCCCTCCGCTCTTACGAGGGCCCACCTCGATGAGGGATATATTAATCCAGAGAGGTGGGCGAGGCGTAGTCTTAGGGGGTTTTTAATACGTAAATTGTCTTTTTTAGGGGGTACCAGGGAGGGGGGTGGGTATAGACAGATAGAGACGGAAGAACAGAACAAAAGGAAGGGCCAGGCCAGCAGCCGACGGAGGGAAGCGGAAGGAGCCGATAGGAGGGGGGACACACGAGTTGTTCCATTTGAGGGCATACCAATCCAGAGGGTCGTGGGGAGAGGCAGGGCCGAGGGGAGACAAGTTTCATCCTCCCGGTTGGGGGCACGCAGCCGTTGGCTACAAACGGTCGTGTGCCACAACCCCCGCAGGCTAGGTGGTCAGGGAGTACAGAGCCGGGGTCCGCGGCTGATGTTCTGCAATGCCAGGTCCGTTGTCAACAAAGCCCCCCTCATTAGTGACCTTGTGTCAGAGGGGGAGCCGGACCTGGCTGGAATTGCGGAGACCTGGCTGGGCCACGAGGGAGGACTTCCCCTCGTTGAAATGTGCCCACCAGGCTACCGCGCTTTTCATCAGCCCCGGGCCCTAGGTAGGGGCGGTGGGGTAGCGGTCATTGTCAAAGAAGGTCTTGAGCCGAGAGAGACCATTGTGCCACAGACCACCGGTTGTGAGTCCCTCTGCGTGAAGTGGGGCCTAGGGAGGCAGTTGGGCGTGCTGGTTGTATACCTGGCTCCCCGCTATGTAGCAGCAGCCCTGCCCGAGCTCCTAGAGGTGATCGCTACGGTGGCAGTTGAGACCCCCAGACTTTTAGTCATGGGGGACTTTAATCTGCCATCGGTGGGCGAATCATCCGTGGTAGCTCGGGAGTTCATGGCTTCCATGACGGCCATGGACCTGACCCAAGTAATTCAGGGCCCCACTCACGAGGGTGGACATACGCCGGATCTCATCTTTGTCTCAGGCCAATGGAAGAGTGATCTGGGTATAGGGGACATAGTCATCACGCCCTTGTCATGGTCAGACCACTCACTTCTCCGGCTCGACTTTCCGACCGCTGCTCCCCTCCGCGGGGAGGCGGAACCAGAGTCACCAATCTGGTACCGCCCCAGGCGCCTGATGGACCCGGATGGGTTCCAGACAGCGCTTGGGCCATTTCCTGTTTCCCTGACCCGCGCCCCGATCGAGGACCTCACGGCCGCATGGAACATTGCGGCCGTGGGAGCCTTGGATCGGGTCGCGCCCTTGCGGCCTCTCTTGCGGCGGCGAACCACCCTGGCTCCATGGTTTACTGAGGAGCTGCGGGTGATGAAACGCCGCAAGAGATGCCTAGAGGGAAGATGGAGGTCTAGCCGTTCTGAATCTGACCGGACACAGGTAAGAGCCCATTTACGGACTTACATTGTGGCGCTGAGAGTGGCCAAACGTCATCATTGTGCCACTCTCATAGCATCCGCAGAAAACCGCCCTGCCGCCCTGTTTAGGGTGACCCGCTCCCTCCTCCAACAGAGGGAGCGGGAAGCCCCGCTACAGGGTAGAGCAGAGGAATTTGTGTCTTTTCTGCAGGAGAAAACCGCTCAGATACAGAGTGAGCTAGCCCCCATTCATGGCCCAGTGGGATGCCACGAGAGAGATCTTGTTTGGGAGGAGTTTGACTCCGTTACTTCCGAAGATATGGACAGGTTACGTGGGCGACTGCGAGCCACCACATGTTTATTGGACCCGTGCCCCTCCTGGCTTGTACTGGCATCCTGGGAGGTGACACGAGGCTGGCTCCAAGAGGTTGTCAACGCATCCTTGAGTGAGGGCTCCTTGCCTGCTTCCCTAAAAGAGGCCATGGTGAGGCCCCTCCTCAAGAAGCCCTCTTTGGACCCAGCTCTTTTAAACAACTATCGTCCAGTCTCCAACCTTCCCTTTTTGGCGAAGGTTGTTGAGAGTGTGGTGGCACAACAGTTTCCCCGTCACCTGGAGGAAATTGAGTATCTAGATCCGCGCCAGTCCGGCTTTCGGCCCGGGCATAGCACCGAGACGGCATTGGTCGCGTTGGTAGATGATCTCTGGAGGGCCAGAGATGGGGGATGTTCCTCCATCCTGGTCCTATTAGACCTCTCGGCGGCTTTCGATACCATCGACCATGGTATCCTATTGCATCGGCTGGGGGGGTTGGGGGTGGGAGGCACCGTTTTACGGTGGTTCTCCTCCTACCTCTCTGGCCGATCGCAATTTGTGCGGGCAGGAGAGCAGAGGTCGACCCCGAGACCACTCACATGCGGGGTGCCTCAGGGGTCGGTCCTCTCGCCTCTCCTGTTTAACGCATATATGAAGCCGCTGGGTGAGATCATCCGTGGTTTTGGGGTAGATTACCACCTGTACGCTGATGACACCCAGCTGTACATATCTACCCCAAACCACCCCAACGATGCCGTAGCGGTGATGTGCCAGTGCCTGGAAGCCGTGCGGATCTGGATGGGAAGTAACGGACTCAGGCTCAACCCGACCAAGACCGAGTGGCTGTGGTTTCCGGCTGCCCGATTCAACCAGCTTTCTCCAACGCTGGCCATAGGGGGCGAACATCTTGCCCCTGTGGATGGGGCGCGCAATTTGGGTGTCCTCCTGGATACCCGGCTGTCTATGGAAGAGCAAGTGACAGCCGTGGCCAGGAGGGCGTTTTACCAGGTTCGCCTGGTTCGCCAATTGCGCCCCCTATTGGATCGGGACGCCCTTCGCACAGTCACTCATGCCCTCGTGACATCCCGACTGGACTATTGTAACTCTCTCTACATGGGGCTTCCCTTGAGGTGCACCCGGAGGCTTCAGTTAGTTCAGAATGCAGCCGCGCGGGCAATTATGGGGACCACCAGGTTCGCCCACGTTACACCACTCCTGCGCGAGCTGCACTGGCTGCCTGTCGTCTTCCGGGTGCGCTTCAAGGTGCTAACTATCATCTTTAAGGCGCTCCATGGCTCGGGACCTAGCTATCTGCGGGATCGGATCCTGCCCCATACATCCTCACGACCGATTCGCTCCCACAGAGAGGGACTTCTCCGGGTGCCGTCCACCAGACTTTGTCAGCGGGCGACGCCCAGGGGAAGGGCTCTCTCTGTGGCGGGCCCGGCCCTCTGGAACGACCTTCCCCCCGATATCAGAACGACCACGGACCTCCGCTCCTTCCGTATGAAACTAAAGACCCATTTCTTTCGACTGGCCGGCCTTGGATAGTCTCTCTGTCTATAGATTTTTAAATGTATTTTAATGGGTTTTAATTTTTTAGCACGGGATAACATAGTTTAATGGTGTTTTAAACTGTATATTTTGTATTGATTGTTTATATTGTTTTTAGTTTCTCCTGTGCACCGCCCCGGGTCCCTGTGGGGAGAGGGAGCGGTTAATAAATGCAAAGTTATTAAGTTATTATTTATTGAGCACCTCTTACAATTTGCCACATTTTTGTTCTATGTTGACATGTAACTTCCTTTAATCTAATTTGCCTTTTTGGGGTTTCTTTCATGATTACTCCAAATAATTCCATTGTGGCTATATGAATATTTCTCTGATCTTCTTAAAAATAGTTCTCATTTTTCTTTTCTTGTTATTATTCATCATTTGTTGATACTCTTTGATTGAGGTATTATTTATTGATCTTTATTTATTTAGCTTAGCTGTGCTTGTATGTTCATTACTTCAATTAGCTTAATTTTGAAATTCTATCTTGCTTATTTTTTTAATCTTCTATCTTTCTTTATTTATCACAATAACTTGTTCCAAAAGCCATTTGGATTCACTGAATTTTCATAATATATTTGCTTCAGCTTTCATAACAGTATATCTTAGCTCTTCCTATACCGTTTCATGGTCTTTTGCACATTAGGTAAATATACTTAGTCTCTATGATCATCCTATATCCTGACTTATATTATTCTACTCCTCCTGCTCCTTTCCTTAATTTTCTAAGCGTAACTTGATATATTTAACACAATTTATTGTCTGTTCTGTAGTTTGTACTTGGAAGTGTTTTGTCTGATAGTATTGCATTTACTCATCTTCTGTTGTCCATTATGTATTTGATTTGATTCCAGTGTTTGCATCTGCTAGTTTCCCTTTATAGAACCTGAGTTTATTTTGCTTGAAGCAGGCTTTGGCAATAAACAAATAATCTCTTCAGAAATTCCCATAAACCTTTCTCCTCCCTTATTTCATTGCTCAGTCCAAATGTTCTAGTGATTTCAGCTATCTCAATTTTCAAACTTTTGCTATGCAGTCACTGATTAATAGTACTCTGATTAATAGTACTCTGATTAATAGTACTCTGATTAATAGTACACCGTGTGTGTGTAAAATTGATGTTCATTGGATATCCATGAATTCTAATTGATATGATCCACTTGTATGTTGGATTATAGCCAGGATCTACATAGCAATGCTATTTTTAAACATAATTGACAATCCATTTCTCTATTCCTTTATATATTTCTATTATCAGGTAATCATATATCAGGTCTGTTTTCATTCATTTATATTCATTTATTTCTGAAACAACTAGTTAAGAATAATTTCAATTATGACAATTTCAAGTTTTATTTGATTCATATTTTTCACATTCCATTTTTCAAATATCTAGGTGAAACTCTTTGAAACCAGATGCTCTTGTTACCTTTATTTTTTTATGCCACATTTTCCACGTCTGTTTATGAAAGTTTCGCTTTCTTCCTCAATAATACAGCAGTGTCTATCCAATTTGGGTGCCTTTTTATTTGGCTCGGGGGATGCTGAGCATGTCTATCAGAAGGTTGACAGTTCAGTGGTTTGAATCCCTAGTGCTGCATAATGAAGTGAGCTCCCGTTACTTGTCCCAGCTTCTGCCAACCTAGCAGTTTGAAAACGTGTAAAAAAATACAAGTAGAACAATAGAAACCACTTTGGTGGGAAGATAACAGTGCTCCATGTGCCATGCTATTTATTCATGCTGGCTACATGACCATAGGGACATCTTCGGACAGCACTGGCTCCTCAGCTTATAAACGGAAATGAGCACCGCCCCTTAGAGTCAGGAACGACTAGCACGTATGTGCTTTATTTGGCTCCCAGACTGATTTCAGCTTTGTTTATGTGGGCTTTTTGGCAACATCACAGTCATGGTGTAATTTTGAGTTACTACTTCTGGGTGAATTAGATTCTTCTATACCTGCAGGATTTCACCTGTCCTTATGCTCTGGATTTCTTAGCTTCCTTCCCCCTTTGAAATTAAAGGTGGACAGATCCTACTCCTGATCCTAGCTAGTAGCTTTGAGTGGCATTGCTCTAGGGCATTGTTTCTCAATCCCTCCCTCCCCCCAGTTGAAGAGGGCTGGAGAATTCTGGGAGTTGAAGTCCATCCCCTTTAAAGTAGGCAGCAAGGTTGAAACACTGCTGTAGGATTTTGGAGTATTCTGAGTTCCTAAAGTAGTAATTAAAAAAGAGACAGTTTAATAATAGGGAAGTCATTTCTACAGGTAAAAATAAATCTTGACTTATATTTTCACCTGGTACAATTTTCAACTTCCATAGATATTCCAGATGGATGCATATTATTTATATCCAAATAGTGACAAGCAATGGCAAAAAAAACTAACTCAGAAAGTGATAAACCTTTCTCTGACATTGTCACTGTGGTAAAGTACAGAAGAGCTTACACTTTTACTAAGCATGAATATATATAGAATAAAACCTAGGTTTGACAGAAGCAGGATATCAATACTCGTGTCTGTACAACAGTAGTACAGCTGGTGTCATAAATATCTGCAGTCTATGGCAAGATCTCATAACAGTGATAAAGGTTTGATACTCAGGAGTAAACTGTCGCAGTTTGATGTCATGGTTGGATCACAACCCTGTTGGCATTTCCTCCTGGGAAAAGAAAAAGACAAAACTTCCATCTGCTTCAAAAACGCAAAGCAAAACATCTGTTGGTGACATTAAGTGCTTTTCTGGCTATGTTCAGCACAAACCAGTACAACTTCAAAATGGAACTGTTCGGTTTTTGTGAACGAGAAAACAAAAAGGTATAATTTCATGGGAAAGTATATCTATCTAAAACAGTTTAGTGAGAATGTAACTTTATGTAACATTTTTCCAGAATCATGGGTTTGCTGATTAGGCTTACCCCTCCCAATGTCAAGGAAACATAGACTAAAATCAAACATGTATTTTATTCATTTTTAATTAAATTATTATATAATTATAATAAGTTATAATTATACTTAACAGTCATCATATGGTAACCATATTTGAAGTTTAGGGGGAAAAAAGAATGTACTTTAAAAATTCAATATGTTGCAGAGAAAAATGTTTGCTCTTCTTCCTAGAACACATTTTGTCTGTCGGAGTCCAAAGTAATAGGTCCCCAATAGAATAAATGGGGATGAAGCAGTGCTCCCCATTATGGGAGCAATCTTCTCCAAAGCCCCAAAGGGGGAAAAAACCCCAATATTCAATTATTGAGTGAGGGACATCTAGAGGAATATATATTTAGGGTATTATTTTCTCTTAACAGAGAATATATTCCAAATAATGAAAACTCCACTGGCATAGAAATGAATCACAACAATTGGGGAAATGCAACAAACCAATGTGTGAGATAAATGGGTTTGGAACAGCTTCTCAGATCAACCATTTCTTTGATATATCAGGGTTTGTTCAGTCAATTTAGGTTTTATATATTATGTTTTGGTAAAGGAAATAAAATCTCTCTTTGTTCAGGCAAGAATAAAACCTCTGTAGCAATCTTGATCACACTCAAGGCCCTAAATGCTGTCTGCATGCTTGCTGGCCACTTCCTCTTGCCTCATTTCTGCTGATCAGAGGGCAGGAAGAGCAAGACACCTTTCCCAGTTACTGTAGGAAAGAGGCACTGGCAACGCCTCCTTCCTCCTGACTACTGCAATGCATTCACTACTAATGTGCTTCCAAAAGTTGCTTTAACTAGTTTCTTCAAACTTTGCTGGGTTTGGAATTCCTGTCCAAAAAAATGTTTGTACTTTTAAAAAAGTACAAACTTTTTTTGGAGGGAGGGGAAAAGACGCACTAGGACATAATTTAAAAACAATGAGAATCCCAATCAAACATTTGATATAGGCACTTTAAACTTGAGACTAAGATTGGGAAGATTTTATTTTATTTTATTTAGTTTGTCAAACTTGTACAATATAGCAGATATAAGTATGAACATGGACATGATCAAAGGAAATGAATACAAATAAATGGGGACAGTGAGACAGGGATGGTAGGCATGCTGGTGCGCTTATGCATGTCTTCTTTATAGACCTCTTAGGAATGGGGTGAAGTCCATGGTAGACAGTTTAAGGTTGAAGCTGTGATGGTTTGAGGATGTAACAACAGAGTCGGGTAGAGCATTCCATGCATTGACCACTCTGTTGGTGAGCTGCAATCGAGTTTGGAGTGGTTTACCTTGAGTTTGTATCGATTGTTTACCTGTTTATTATTGAGGTTGAAGCTGAAGAGGTTGTTGACAGGTAAGAAGATGCATATAGAATTATGATAGGCCCTATGAATATCCTCCCTAAATCTTCACAGGATATGTGTGATAATTATGCAGAGTGTGCTTTAGTTTAGCAAGATTCCTGTCTATGGGTTAACAGTAATAAAGAAACTTCTCAGAGCAATTATTCATCATATTGTTCTTGGTTCCTTGAGCCTAATACATTGTTATGTACTTAGTATCATAAAGGTGCATGCTTATTTTATTGAATAGCATCTAAAGCTATTAATAAAAATGTTAGATTGTCACCTAAATATGGTTTTAAGCTTCAAAGTCATGCATGCCATAAAGGAAAACTCATGGGAGCATCAGAGTAGGATCTCTCACTGTTTATTTTTCTTTTTATGAACAATTAATGGCAGCAATGGCTCTCCTGATTTGGATTAGGATGGCAATGGAATGGGAAGATTGACTTCCTTCTTCACTTTGTTCTAATTTCAGGGAAATTTATATCATCCAAAGCTGCTCTTTGTTTTATAGAAGAATGTTACCCAAGAGGAATACTTATGTTTTCTGCCCATGGATAAAACTGAAGTTTATGAGATAATGATTTTAGCTTAGACAATAGCCCAGGGAAAAATTATCTCTCCATTTCTAATTGTTGCTTTTTTTTGCCTTCCCACATTCTATCTTCCATTTACTATTAAGATGTTGTAACTTAGATGATATTGCTCACAGCTCTTTCCTAATGAAGTCTATACTGTTTTAAGAGCTCCTATTTGATAGCAGCTGTTATTATCTCTGATAGTTGGTGATGGTACTGCCAATGAATTGATTCATGTACATTGAAATAATAAAGAGGGGAACCAGTCTTGTAGCTGTAATTGACTAATCTTAACACAAAGCTTGAAAAGGTTTCTACCACTTTTACAAACAAATCATTGAAGACACTATCTAAAGTGGTTGCTGGAATTTAACCATTCAGTGATATCTTCCTACTTTGCCAGCCATGCTCAGTGTAGATAGAGTGCATGCTTTTCAAGTGAAAGGTCAAAGGTACAATTTGCAGGCTTCTCTATAGAAGTAAATAAAACAATACTTTTTCAGGCAGAAAATCATCAGAAAAGAAATCTGATGTAAAAAATTACTATGTGCCATATTCTATCTCCAGATGACATACCGTATTTTTCAGAGTATAAGATGCACTGGAGTATAAGGTTTTGAAGAGGCAAATTACAAAAAAAGTAGGTAGGTAGATAGAGGGAGAGAGAGGGAGAGAAAGAAAGAGAAATACAGTAGGTAGATAGGTAGGTATAGAGAGTAGGTAGGTAGGTAGATAAAGGGATAGAAAGAGAGATAAATATATAGAGAGAAATACAGTAGGTAGGTAGGGAGAGAGAGAGTGTGTAGGTAGGTAGAAGGATAGAGAGAGAAATAGAAAGAGAGAGAGAAATACAGTAGGTAGGTAGGGAGACAGTGTGTGGGTAGGTAGGTAGGATAGAGAGAAATAGAGAGAGAGAGAGAGAAATACAGTAGGTAGGTAGGGAGACAGTGTGTGGGTAGGTAGGTAGGATAGAGAGAAATAGAGAGAGAGAGAGACAAATACAGTAGGTAGGGAGAGAGAGAGAGAGAGAGAGAGAGAGTAGGTAGTTAGGTTGATGTTTCCAGGTATATTTATCCATGTCCTGGAGAAGGAAATCACTGACAAACCTTAAAACTTTGTTTCTCCTGGCACAGAAACAGTTAAAAAGCCTTCCAAAAGAGCTTTCCGAAAGTGTTCTAACTCAGGGGTTCCCAAACATGGCAACTTTAAGACTTGTGGACTTCAATTCCCAGCCAGCTATGTCCACAAGCTATGCTGGCTGGAGAATTCTGGGAGTTGAAGTCCAAAGTCTTAAAGTTGCCAAGTAACTAAACAGTCTTCCGAAAGGGAAAAAAAAGAGGGTTTTTTGCACTTTGCATACCTGCCCCAAACTGCTCTTTCTCCGCGAAAACGTGGCCATTTTTCTTCAAATAAAAGGCATGAATAGCCTTGGGGGGCTTTCAGAGTGCTCCTGGTGGGGTGGAAATGAGCAAAAACCCGCCCCATGTATCATGAAAACGGGCCATTTTTTTTTGTCAAATGAATTGAATGCATACCCTATGGAGGCTTATAGAGTGCTGCTGGGGGCTGGGGGGGGGCAAAAAACACCCCAATTTAGGCTACTTTCTGCCCCCCCTAGCCCCCAGGAGCTCTCTGGAAGCCTCCATAAGGCTAGGCACAGCCATTTTGGTGAATGGGGTGGGGTTTCGGGAGGCAAAAAATGCTGTATTCAATGTATAAGATGCACCCAGATTTTCAGTCTCTTTTTAGAGGAAAAAAGGTGTGTCTTATACTCCGAAAAATACGGTAGTTTATTTAATGGTAATAATTATTTAAATACTGCAATGTAATTATAACTCAGTTTTAAAGGCTAATGATGTTATTGATACATTTATTTTCTAGTAATATATTCTTTCTTTTCCCTCCACATTTAGGTAGAAATCACAAATGATGTACAATCCTTGTTACTCATCATGCTGGCTGTCATGTTAGCAAAAATGGTTGGCGACTGGTTTAACATGTCTTTGTACAGTTCTTTACTGAAATTAAAAAGCATACCATATCTAGATGTTGAACCATTTGTCTACCAGAACAAAAATGGGTGAGTATTTCCCCCCCCCCCCCATACATTTTAAATGAAATCTGGGAATCAAATGATCATACAATGGGTGGTATGTCTTACTTGGTCATGTTTACAGGATTAGACATCAGATGACATTTTGTGTGTGACTTCTGATCTGAAATTTGTTGTAGAGTTGAAACATATTTAATTTAAATTATAATAGTGTCAGGAATATTTTGAGATATATGTGTGCAATACTGTATGTAATTACTGTCAATAACACTGGGTGGGTGGAAACATGGGGAAAAAATAGGCCATTTGGAGACTCAACAATGAATGAGAACTGTAAATATTTAACAAGCATCTATATGGAAGACCTATATGTTTTAAATAAGTGTTTAAGAAGTCTTTCTGTAGATATGGAAGTGGAAAAATGGAAATATTGATTTTTGTATTTATAATTAAAAATTGAAATAATTGATGAAGGATACAAGGTTTTGATGAAATGTTCAGAATGCTCATTAAACCATGCCACAGCCACAGAACTGGTAGTAAATTTTTTTGAATCCCACCACTGATTTGATCCCACTAATACTTTCTAAGAGTTAGTTTGATACCAGGTTAGGAACAGGGAGATGGTTAGTCCTGCCTTGGGCATAAAGCCAGATACATAACTTTGGACCATTTACTCTCTCTCACTTCTACAAAGAAGGCAATGACAAAATACTTTTATTATTTCTTTCATATTTCTTAGAAAATTGCAAGGAGTAGTTCAGGTAGTTGGCAAGCCAGATGACCAGTGGCTTGAAAGCTTCCTCTCCCTCTCTCTCTTTCACCTCCTTCTTCCACACCTTTGAAAGGGGCCAATTTTCTTCTGACATGCTCTCTGGTGCAAAAAACTGCAGTAGTAGTGTAATTGCAAAAAGTGTAATGGCATCACTTACATTAAGACATTACATTGAGACAAAGTAATCTAGCAAATTAGCCATCTAATGGCTAATTTGGATGGTGCCTCAAGGTGGGTCAGAAATCAAGATCTCTATGATATTGGAGGTTTTTCTTCTCCTTTAGTGACCCATCTAGTGCTCTTTGCCATAGCCTCAAAGATATAACTATCTATGCCCATGTCTTGCTGCGGCTACCTAAAACCTCCATGACCATATAACTAAATGCGAGTCCCCAACCCAACTAGAATGCGCACAGGGCCTGCTGTTAGAAATAGGGCCTGCTGGGCCTCCCCTTCAGCATACAATAGTACCATTCACTTAAATATACAATATTAATATAGCAAGCCATCAACCCCTACTTTTTCATAATCTACATGACAACAACTCGTGGTCGCCATGATGTAGAAAAGATGTGGAGACTCTAGAAAGAATGCAGAGAAGAGCAACAAATATGATGAGGGAACTGGAGGCTAAAACATGAAGAATGATTGTTGGAACTGGGTATGTCTAGTTTAATAAAAATAAGAACCAGGGGAAGCATTATAGCAGTCTTCCAATATCTCAGGGGGTGCCACAAAGAAGAGGGAGTCAAACTATTCTCCAAGGCACCTGAGGGTAGAACAAGAAGCAATGGGTGGAAACTAATCAAGGAGAGAAGCAACTTAGAATAGAGGATAAATTTCCTGACAGAACAATTAATCAGTGGAACAGCTTGCCTCCAGAAGTTGTGAATGCCCCAACACTGGAAGTCTTTAAGAAGATGCTGGCTAGCCATTTGTCTGAAACGGTGTAGGGCTTCCTGCCTAGGCAGGGGATTGGACTAGAAGACATCCAAGGTCCCTTCCAACTCTGCTATTGTATTGCATTGTCTATTGCCTGTCCCAATTTAAGACCATTCACTCAAGTCCTATATTCGGGTCCCCTGTAACAAATTTCAGTGGGTTGCAGCTCTGTTAGAAGGCTATAACTGAGTGGCCAAGACTTTATTAGCCTTGAATAGTATCTTGTCCTTCTATTTCCATGTTTTTTTAATCACTTATCCATAATGGCTGCAGTGTTATAATTAAAAGCGACTTAGAATGTAATGAATGATGGCACTGTAACTTTTTTTTGAGGAGGAATGGGAACATACATGTTCTTCTGTCTCTCTGCTCTTTTGTGGAATAGATATACGTTGAACTGCTCTCTCTTGGTACTCTGACATGAGAAAAAAGGCAATGTATTCATCATGGTTTGTTTTCAGCCAAGTTTGACTGATTCCCCAGATTGAAAGTCTCAAATGTTGAGTATGCCTTCCATTAATAAACAATGAACAAGAAAGACTGTTTTTCTTATTGCATAGTGTAGTTATTCACTTTTGTGTGCAAATGTTTATTTCTGATCACATGGGCTTTTATGTTTTAGATTTTGGCTGATTGAGATGAATGTAAGTAAAAAGGATGCTCTTTGACTTCTACTTACGTTGCATTTCTAGTTATAAACTAGCAGGCTGGAATGCTCAGAGTTGCTAGGTGCCAAGAAGTGCTTTTTAATAAGGGCAAGAGTTCTTGAACACATCCACAACTTGGCAGAGCTTCTTGCTTTTATAAACCCCTGTTCACTTCAAGAGAAAATATCTTACATCTAGCACTTTAATGCGATAAGGTCAGTTAAAGACTTGAGTAAGTTTGATGCTTAGTCTGTTCTAGTTTAACATTACTTCTGTCAATGCTTTCACTGGAGATTTCTGCCTGCCATACCACATAAAGCTGATGAGCTGATAAAGTCGAAACCAAGAATTCTGAGCATGCTGTAGCCATTGCACATTGTTTTAAATAAAAACAGGATGGCATTATATTGAATCGGTGATTTTTATTGCATACTTGAGCCTGTCAAATTTCCTCCTCTACAATGCTAATATGGACTTTGAAAATTGGAATGCATGCATATTTTAATTGATGGAATTAATGTATAGAAAAATTATTTTGAAAAAATTTAGGTGGGAATCTGTCACCTTGAAGTTCAATGTAAATTATATCTCAAATAATTCCAATTTTTCTTGGGTGATTTGGGTATTTTTTTTTTCCCAGTGAGTTTGAGAGAAGTGTGTAGATCTGAGGCGTGAGGTTGTACATTTTGGCAATCTCATGAGATCAAAAATAAAAAATAAGATAGAAGAAATGGCTGTCACAATACCTACATTTTAGTTGTGACATAGTAAATCCCAGAAGTTACTTGTCGAACAATCATACAACAATCATTTTTAAATTTTGGGGATTCTAATATGATGATGAATTGCCGTATGAATCTTATTGAAGAGCAGAGTACAATTCAAGTTAACCTTTTTTTTTTAATTCCACATTTTACTTATTTATTAAAGTTATTAATAGTTACATTCTCCAGATAAGAGAGAACATTTTACAATGCATTTTAGAAGGCAATTTAATATCAGTAGCATTATGGCAATTTTCTCTACTTTTCCATCATGGAATATATTAGGAACAAATAGCAGTACACATGTATGTACATATAACTGAAATGAATGATAAAAGAAACTGCATGAAGATTAGCATCACTATTTCATATTGTACTATAGGTTGTTCATGATACAACTTATTTAACTAATTTGTTCATTAATTAATTTCCACAGATTACTTGCTGAAGCCCTGGCTATCTTTGGGTTGGGATCTGCCTATCTAGACCATCCTTCACATAATAATACATTAACGCCATATCCTCTTTTCTTTTGCCTGTGGGGCTTCATGTCTACTTTTTATCCAATCCAGTAATGTAGGACCAAGAACATTCTTTCTTAGCACTTGAACAATACACCAGCAAAAGCTCAGCATATGCTGTAGCAAAAACTGTTATTCTTTATGGCAGGGGTCTCCAACCTTTGCAACTTTAAGTCTGAAGGACTTCAGCTCCCAGAATTCTCCAGCCAGCTTTGCTGGCTGGAGAATTCTGGGAGCTGAAGTCCTTCAGACTTAAAGTTGTAAAGGTTGGAGACCCCTGCTTTATGGGTATTTGTGTTGTATTAAAACATTCCCTTCTACCGTACTGATTTCTAAGTCTCTTATTTCTGATAAGCTTCATGAAATAAAATCTCTTCTATGTCCACATACTTTTGCAGAACAAAGCTCAAGAGAGCAACATATGGAGTTCATATATTTTGTTTCAGGCTTATGGACTTCTTATGTATCCTCCATTCTATTTCGGGCTATTATAGATAATGTGCAGAGAGCAACTGACTTCCTGCTGAGAGAGAAAAACAGAGGTTGAATCGTTTCTATGTGCCAAAAAGAAGGTTCATTGATCTCAGATGCGGTAGTTTGCAGGTGGTAGACACAGTGAATCTAGTTATTGGATGGGACACTCTACTAATTAGTTAAGGCTGTTCCAATATCTAGTCACCAGCTGGCAGACAAAAGAAATTACTGAGGTTTTCTGCTTAAAAACAACCAGATAATCCTACTGTGATGATGCAGACACTGATGCAGCTGCCTTATTATTATTTTTTTAAACTGAGGTCTATTTATAAATGCAAAGATGTGTTGTATTTTAGGAATAATAACAATGTGATTCCTTTTCCTCCCTCTTTTCTGTCTGATCTTTAATATTAGAAGCCAGAATCCTATTCCATATCTACTGGCACAATGGGAAAGCTGTAGAAGTTCAGATAATTCCATTTCTTTGAGATCTAGATTGTAGAATGTCCTCCCCAAGTGTTCAGCTTGGTTTCCAAAATATAGTTAAAGCCTCTTCACTTAACCTCTGATCACCATTGTCTTGTTACTATATTTAAATTGCTTATGAATAATTGAGATAGCTTTTATATTTGTTATAGTGCTTTAACATGTGTTTGATTAGATCGTGTCACATTTTTCTGGTTTATGGTTGACTGTTGGAGCTTTTCTTAATTCATTATTTACAGTGTCACTAGACATGTCTGTCTTCGCCAGTTATGATTTATTCAGTCTTATTCTGAGTGAATTTATGGAAATTATGCAAATTATGCAATTATGCAACAGGGAAAAACTATTTTGTTAGAGAGCATGAATGGGTGGGTGAGATCGAGATAAGAGAACATATTAAAGTTACTGAGCTGAAAAGAAGTTATTGGGCCTCTGGGAATGACTAGAAAAAGTTCAGTTCTGAATGTGTCTTAACCATAAATTTATTCAAATCATTGAAAAGTAGAATTGCAACAAATAAAATTTATTGTATTTTAATTTAGAGAAAGTGTATGACAAAGTGAACAGACCTAAATTGTGGATTATTTTGTGCTAATATTGAGTTTAATGTAGGTTGGCTAATCTAAGAGGAATATTTTATAGAAGTGAAGCATGTGTAAAAATATATAGAATATTTAATGACTGGCTGAACATTGAGCAGAGATTAGTAAATCTGTGATGTCCCTTTAGTTATAAAATATATTTATAGATAAATATACGTATATGAAGTTAAACACTTAATGATTTGGGATACGAATATATGTGTACCTTTTGTGATGATGCTCTGTTGTTGACTGAGGAGCAAAATTATTTGCAGTAAATAATAGCTAGATTGTATGATGTAATGAAAAGTATGAATCTAAATATTATTAAATACAACATTCAATGCTTTATAGATAAAAGTAAAAATAACATTTGTTGACACTGGAGGCATATTAACTGCGGGCATGAATATTTATTCAATCATGATGATACCACATGGTGGCAGAAAAATTCTACAAACATTACAGAAGAAAACTTTCAGCCTCCTATTGATTAAATTCTAGCTTCAGAAAATTGTTGGAAATCAGAAAATCCTTATTTTTATAGCTATAACTTAATACTGTATATATTATTAAGATAATATTGAATATAACAACTGATAATGAGACATGGTGGTGCAGTGGTTAGAGTGCAGTACTGTAGGCTACTTCTACTGACTGCCAGCTACCTGCAATTGGCAGTTCAAATCTCACCAGGCTCAAGGTTGACTCAAGCTTTCCATCCTTCCAAGGTGTGTAAAATGAGGACCAAATTGTTGGGGGCAATATGCTGACTCTGTAAACCGCTTAGAGAGGGCTGTAAAACAGTGTATACTGTAAGTCTAAGAGCTAAGGGCCATCATCAGTGAGCTATTGGACAGTACTACTTGGTGTGTTGTATGGATGCTTTGGTGATTTAGGGGCAGGGATTTTGTTTTGGTGAGTGGGGGGGTGTTTGGGGATTGTTATGTGTTGGGCCTGGTCTCTGGGTGTTATGTGAATTTCGTTGTATGTGTAAATGGTGTATATACATACAATGACAATGAATAAAGTATTGCTATAATAGAATATGGATTTCTTACTATCAAAATTGCTTTTAGCACAAAGAAAGATTAAAAAGAGGGAAGCAAAATGATTTTACTGGATTTTTGCAAAATTCTTTGCTGGCTTACTTTATAAAAGTCAATAGAAATGCCCACAGATGGATTCAAGTAAGATATATGCCTTCAAAAAACCTCAAAATGATTTTGGTCTGATTGCATTTGTGACTTGCATTCTCTTCAGAATACATATAGAATGTTATGTTTCATCTTTTCTACTGCTAGTTGAAAAACAACTAACTTTTAAAATCTTCTGTGGAGAAACAAGTGGCACATGTATTAAATTAACTGAAATATATTTGAAATTTAAGTTCCCACCCACATATGTAACTGAACAATCAAATCACCTTTATTTTTATATAACTTGTGAGAATTATCACCTGGCATTGCTAGAACCCTTCCCTCATTTTGAAAGAAAAGAAAATCAGATATAAAGAGGAACCAAGACTTTTCTAGTTTTTTTATTTACTTATTAAATGGTGTACCAAAATAAAATATAAACATTCAACAATGTAAAGAATCAAAATGTGAATATGAAACATAACCTATTAAGTATAAATTTTTTTCCCAAGCAAAACTAAATGCATTGAATAACTGCAAAAATGTCATAAATGGTAAACAACCGATTTAGTCATAGATCTAGTTAATAATAACAGGCAAACCTACAGTGTTGTATATAATTCAGAATCCAAACATTTCTGAGCTAACCAAATGAAACTGGCAATTACCATGAAAATAAAGCCATCTCCAAAATAAACTCATGAAATATATTTATATAAGGTTTAATAGTTAGTCAGCATAATAAAAAAAATGGTTTATAAGAAAGTAAACTAAAATCCAATGTTGTTCTGATGAAAATCTCTAGCTAAATAACAGATAAACATTCCCACCAAATGAAGTGAATATCTTGAGTTAGAACACAAACGACGGTAAAACTTATGAATGAATAAAACTGTCTGTTCCTTTGCACTGATCCTCATGGCTATATATTCTAAAAAAAAAAAAGTTATTCCAGAGGAATGTTCTCATGGGTTTATAGCATATGTCAGCTGCAAGCATCTGGATATCCATGAGATGGCAGCAAAATGATACAAAAAATTCTGATGTTTTATTTTGAATGCCAGGATCCTTATACTTATTTATGATAATTCTAGTTTTAAGATATTTCATTGTAGATCAAGTCTGGACAAAATATACCTTTCTCTAAAAGAAACAAAAGTGCTGTCTCTTCGGCTTTGAAATGGAGATGAGGAGTCAGGAATGACTAGCACACATATGCGTGGGGAACTTTTACCTTTTCTTTTACCTTCCAATCCCCTGCTCAGGCAAGAAATCCTATACTATTTCAGATAAATGGTTGTCCAATCTTTTCTTAAAAACATCCACTTCTGGAGGCAAGTTGTTCCACTGATTAATTGTTCTAATTCAGAAATTTATCCTTAGCTCTAGGTTGCTTCTTGTCCTGCCTTCAGGTGCCTTGGAGAATAGGTTGACTCCCTCTTCTTTTTGGCAACCCCCGAGATATTGGAACACTGCTATCATGTAATCCCTAATCCTTCTTTTCATTAAACTAGACATACCAAATTCCAAACTAAACATACCCAATTCCATACCCAAATATCTTACGTGTGACTTAATTGCCTTGCTGCATTGTAATAATTGATTTCCTTCTAAGGACCGCAGATTTTATGTCAAATTTTAGATCTTCTTAGTCCATGAAAACTCTATGAAAATTATGGGAGATTTTGTTACATGGTTCAAATATTCTAAATATAACCAACATGGCACAAATGTTGTTATTCATTGTGTAAGCAGTTGTTCATGGTTTTTAAGATCACCAACTATACTCATAAGTTACTGACATAAGCAGAATATTGAACTGGACAATTGGTGTTACCCATATATAATCATTATTCTAGTATTATAAAATTAAGATGTATTTATCTTTTTGTCAAACTTTTCTTCACTCCAAGAACATTTTGTTAACTGAACGTGATTTTCTAAGTGTTTCATTTTCGGTTAGGATGTTAAAACAAAAAGCTAAAAAAATAAATTGATGAAAGGTGCTTGTCCTCTAGTAAAAAACATGGCTTGCATCTGGTTGAATTTATCATGGATTTTACTCATAGGAAAGAAGGCTATGCTTGATCACTACTTTATTGGGTAATTATGCTTTAAACAAAATATTCATAAATAAACCTAATTTTAGCTTGAAGTACTTCACTAGTACACTATAAAACCATCATATGCTAAAATGGTATTGCATGCCTAGTTTCTTGTTTACTAAATAAATTATTCCTGTCTGCTTTGTATTTTTCAGGTTAAATCTGGAATTGTTTTCTGCCAAAGATGTCATGAAACCTCATGTCAGAATCCTCAATTTAAAGGAAAACATTGCTTTCTTGGCTCAGGTCCTTGACAGCACCAGCCATAGTGGATTCCCAGTGGTTTACAAATCTAAACCAGACCAGTCCAAGGTGTTTCTGGGAACAATTACAAGGTAAGACACTACATTCCTCCTTTGAGTAGCCCCTCTGGTCAGTGTTTAGAATTTAATACAGTATATTATGAGTAGATGCCTTGCAATCTACAACTGTTTGCTCTTGAAACAACAGTGTATATAGCTTTATCCAATATTGGACACATAGGTTTCTTTGTGTGTTACTCTGAATTACTGTCCAATATGACAATAGAAACAGAATAAAATCTTAGGGACTTGAAGGCATTCCAGAAAAAGACAGAAACATTTCTTTAGTCAAACTTCTCATACAACTGAAGTAAAACTGGAAGGAAGGGAAATCAGTAGCCACTTTTCTTATTTGTATCCAAGTCCATTAAAAAAAAAGATAAAGTATATCAACACTCAAGCAGCAAAGAAAAGACCTAATACTTAGGATAGCTTGCCCCAGTATGGCTGCAGGAATTAAATAGATATACTTTAAGGAAAGAAAAAGTGGATTTTGTTGTAGGGAAGGATCACAAAAAAGTTTTTGTGCTATAGTTGATTTTCATTGTTCACCACTAGAGGTGATGTATATAAAAGAAGACTCATGCCTGGTGATGTCATTACACAAATTCCACCATTATATAGTTGTGCCTGATGATCCAACTTATCAGTCAAGTACATAATTTATGGAAATTGATGACAGACATTTTTATTACCAACTCCTCCCCAATGCTGGTTATCAGGAATTCATATCAAAACTGATAATATTAAGGCACTTTTACTTAAGCAGCTTTCTTATTAGTTATCATTTCACAGTGAAATCTCATGCATACCTTGAAGAGGGTGGTCAGATGAATTATAGGCATCAAAGATAACTACATGTGGGACATCTACTTCTGCAGAGAATCAAAAAGGCAAATTAGCATATCTTTCCTTGCCAGAAAGTTGACTTGACTTACCCAATTGCTACTTGTTGGCCTGCAAAGTATTTCAGGTGTCTTATCATCTTACTTTCATGCCCAAAATATCCATCTTTCCTCTGGGGGGAAAAAGTTTACTTTACATAATCTTGCACACTACAGCTCCTCTTCTGTATCTGAAGCCTTGACTACATCTAGCCCAATTCTGACTTGGGGTTATAGTAACTGGGAGATGTGCTATAATCTTGTCCACTGTAAATCATTTAGAAACGTATCATAGCAACCTGATTTTGCCCACTTGCATTTGTACAAATACAAAATAGCAATAACACTTTTGATTCAGGTCACCTTTAAACCAATCAGGAATCTGGGATTTTCGCTCTCCCCCCCCCCCCCAACCCCATGGAGTATTTGATGGGTAGAACAATGCTGGTGTCATGCTTGCTAATTTAAAAACTACAGATAAACACTACAATTGCTGGAAGAGGTGTAGGAATGTAAAATAATTTAACATTTTTAGACATTGTTGTTGTTTTTGATCCCCAGCACATCCATAGCAAGATTAAGTAAGATGAAGCATATATTAAACATAGTAGGATGAAACTCAAGCTAAGTCCCCAGAGGAAAAAAATGTTTTCCTTCTGAAAATGTATTAGAGCCATTCATAAAAAGTCATTAGAGCCATATCAAGGCTTTTCTTTTCCTTTCCTCCTCCCCACTTGAAACAAAAAATATGCTACATCAAAGCCACCAAAAATGTGTTCCAGAGCTGCCTTTGACCCACTAGTGTTAAGAGGGTCCAGACATTTTAGCCGTTCCCTTTTGCATTTTTAAATAGGAGGATTTGAAAGAATAAAATCAAATACTTAAATTCCTTAAAACATTTAGACACTTTTAGACATAGTACACATGATTTACAATGCTCCTCAGGCCAATGAAAGTTGCACATACTTTCTGTACATGTTCCGAGTTGCACAGATACTTTCTCAGAAGTGACAGATCAAATTATCATGCATGATCCTTTAGGAAGTTGAGGAAATAGAGCTTTTGAGGAAAATTTTGCATTGCTATGGATGTGTGTGGAATCTGGGCTGCCCCAAAGCAGAGCAGTGAATTTATGTGGACATAAAGCTGTGACAGAGGAAATGTACTTTGTGAAACAGAAAGTAGAATGGATTGGAATTATACTGATCCATAGTATTGGGGAATACAAATGTTTAAAATAATTATATATTATTACAATTAGATATCTCTTTCATATTCAAGGTGGTGGATAAAATCAAATTATCCATATCATTTGAGCGTTTTAAGCAAATACAAAATTACTCATTAAACTTAGAAGTATTAGATTTAAATTCAAGCTATCAAAGTTTTCTCTACACATTGTATACTATTTTTGAACATATCTATATTATGCATAATGTAGAATCAATCAATCTATCAATGAAGTTACCTTACTCTTTGTACTGTATGCCAATGTTTTTCATTCATATTTTATAAAATCACATTATTACTTCTGCATAGACATGGGCTGATATGAACTTAATTCTCATTGAAATTATTAGATTTAATCTAATGACAAATGATTTAACCCTATTGATCTCAATGAACAAGTTCAGCAAACTTAGTTTGGATCCAACCCAATGTCTGAAGAGGCCAGCTGACATTCTTAAAATGCTTTGACTTTTGTCTAATTGTTGCATCTGTTAAACATTATTAAGAAGTGTCTGAAAAATCACAGAGCTACACCTCAAAGAGTTTGTAAATGATGGAGTCTACACCAGGTTGAATTTGTTACATTAAATAATCTTAACCCACTCATTTATTTCCCAGATGTCTGCTGCAATAAAACAAGAACTGATGCTAATAAATAATTGAGCCAAAATGATTGTCTCATTCTTTCCCTGTTAAATTGTCCATAGCATTCTGAATTCTATAATGGTAGAGTGGTAGAGTTGAGCTATTTGGATTTTATATTTATACATCCTATATAATACATTTTAAAACTGTAGAATAAAAAGCTAAAGGTACTGTACGTCGCACATGTGAAATGGTAAAGGATTAAAAAGTAGTGATCTTAAACTATCTAAACTGTTATAATTATTCCTTTTCTATGGAACCTGCTATTTTCTAGGATAGAGCAGCAGGCTTTTTCATATAGTACCAAGTTACAATTTTCATATCTTTTTTTTAAAAAAAACCCATAATTCTTGGGCTTATTCTATTCACAGTACATATATGAACAGCATTCTCTGTATTCTCCAGCTCGCCTAATATCCCCTCCTACTGATCCATGGTTTTCTGTGCTCTTAAATCAGTGCTCTTAAATTAGACTACTCTTTTTAAAGTGCTTGTTATCTAACCTCCTTGCATGGCCTCTCTAAGGCAGGGGTATCAAACTGGTGGCTCATGGGCCGGATGCGTCGCACACAGGCCACGCCCACCCCAGCACCACGAAGGAAAAAAAACATCATGATACATCCGGGGGTGGAATTCAAAAATTTTAGTAGCCGGTTCTCTACCTGGTTGCTGAGTGGCCATGACCATGGTGGGCATAGCCTACTTGCCCTCCTGAACCTTAGTGGGGAGCGTTTTGCGCTCCCCAGGCTCTGGAGGTTTTCCTCGAGCCCCCGTGAGGGCAGAAGTGGCTTCCCTGTGTTCTGGAAGCCCTCCAGAGCCCGGAAACGAGCCTGCATCCAAAATGTGCTGTGTGGAGACTCCTGGGAGGGGTGAGGCAGGGCAGGTGGGGCCAGCCAGTGTTTTCAACTACCGGTTTAGCAAACCAGATGTAAAATTAACATCCGGTTTGCCTGAACTGGTCCGAACTGGCTGAATCCCACTCCTGGATATGTCACATGATAGCAATATGATGTGGCGAGTTTGACACCTGTGTCCTAGGGACCTTAACTGAAAAAGGGGGCAAGAGTTCCTTAATTTGAATGGATGAATGAGGAAGAAAGATTCTTTAATTCCTCCCCAAAGTCATAGGGGAAAAGATAGTAGGACCCCATATTTTCTATCCATTTGTAAAAGTAGCTTAGAACAATGTTAAGAAGACACACTGCAGAAATGGAAGGAATCAAGAAACCTCTTTCCTCTCTGTACTTTTTGCAAAACAAAAACAAAAACAGAAAAATATTCTAAACATTGTCATTTGCATAAATACCAGGCATTTCTATTTCCAATTTTGGGATGGGTTTATACTAGTAAAACAATATCATTTATGGCAAGTGACGTTTATTCTTTTAAAAATGAAATAAAGAAGAAGTTTAGAATTCTTCTCTTCTCCTGGATATTTTTTTTTTAAATCACACCTTAGATCATAAATATTGAAGTGATATAATCATTAGAGGATTCATTCATTCCTTATTTCCAGATAATCATGGTTCATTATTATAAAAAATATTTGCAGAATCAGCGCTGCTTTACCAAAATATAATCCCCCTAAATATAGGGTATCAAATTTCTAATGTGTGAATTCCAGCAACTCTCTTGGAGTTTCTATACTACAGATTTGACAATGAAAAAATTGAGTATTCTATCCAGAGAACCTACCCAGCAGGAAAAGAACACATGAGCAATGAGGAAAAAGACTGTGAAGTTTCCTGAAGCTATATAAACAATATTTAATATGACCCTAGAATTAATCTTTACCTGAACTGGTGCTAATACTTAGCATTTAAATCATAACTACATCAACATCTTCTATGTAATACCAAAATAGTAAAAATTCAGTTGATCGCAGTTGCTTTTCTTCTTTGGAGGAATCGTTCTACACATACATACTCAGTTGCAAGAGAGTATTAAAAATAGGAAGGAGGTGTGAGAGCAGGACAAGAAATATGACAGAGGAAGAACTTGATGGTTTAAAGATTACCTGATTGTAGCCATAATCCTGAACTAATTCCTCAGTAGACAAATCAGTTTTAAAAAAATCATCTGTATTAGTGATGGTTGAGCAGCTGTATTTAGTAACAATAATGGCTGAGAGAAACATTTTTACAATGATCCATGGGAATACTAAAACCAAACTACATTGTTTAGCTAAAACATGCTTTCCCTCCAGTAAAGTGCATGTTGCATAATTGAAAGTAAATTGAAGACATTATAGTTTAGAAAATATGACAAAGTTGAAAACTTAAAGCTGCATTATCCTTCGAGACAGAAATAACTTATTTATATCTATATATTTACTGGCTGATTTTTAGTGATTTCTTTTCATTGACAAAGAGAATAAAAAATTTACTAAGCCAAAATGATATGGGGCCAATTTCTTTCCGAAGTGCAAAGGTATGCTTTGGATATATGCTGCTTGAGCAAAAAATACAGTTGATATGTAGGTCACAGTTCTTGTTACAGCATCTAGTGTTGGATAATCCCATATATTTTTTTTCCTTCAAAAACAGTTATTAATCTTCACCATTGTTTTTAGGAAAAAGACAGATGCTCATGTTTAGTAACTTAAGTAGTACAATAATTTTGCAATTAATGAATGTTAATAAGGGGAAGATGCCTGACCATTCTGAACCTCTTATATAAATAATGAAGATCCCATAAATATTGATGGAATTGTGATAGTGCATTAAACTGGTCCAACTGCTTTCTGCATAATATCTCTTCTAAAGAAAAACAGATGAACAAACCAAAACCAAATAAATAATTATGCATGAATTTTTCATTTGTTGAATGCAATCTCCTCTTCTTGGAATTGCTTCAATTGCTTACAGAAGTACAAAAGATCTGGTAAAAACTTTCAAATTTATTGTATTGTTATTTCTACATATAATTTATTGTATCAACTCTATAAGTATATAATGAACAGGTTGGATCATAATTAACAGTACTAAGACTGTATTTAAAGCAATACTTTGAAATATATGCTGTCTTCTGTAGCACAATCTCATAGAAGAGTTCTTACATTGCTTATATATTTTCACAAAATAACACTCAATCTGTAATATTTTCCAACTGCCCTGTTTTAGAAAGCAACTAGCCAATAACCCGGTGTTGCCTGGGTATTTATTTATAGGGGGAAAATGTCTGGACCAAATCTAATTTCTAATATTGGATTTTCCCCCTTATCAGAGGAGCCCTCTTGTGGAGTACTGTGAAGTTGTTATCATGGCAACTCAACTGCGCTGTACAATAGAAGCCATTTTACAGCAGTAAAGTAGAACTCATTTAAAGGCACAACAGGCTGTATCTTAGCAGAAGACACACACACACACAGAAGGGTGGTAGGGGAGTGTTTCCCCCACAATATTTTTTTCCAGAGAGTAAGTCATCTGTGTACCAAGTTTAGTTGAAATTCCTCGATGTGTTCCAGAGTTATGCTGGAACATAGCCCGACCCCCCACCAAGGAGTTTTAGGGGTATCTTACCCCCACAGTATTTGTTTCCAGAGAGTAAGTCATCTGTGTACCACGTTTGGTTGAAATTGCTAACCAGGTTCTTCTCCTGATCAGCTGAGCCAGGGGAATAAGTATATACTTGTGTCACAATACCTTGGTAAACCCCAATTAAGGGAGGAAGCACACTGCTCTCCTTTTCTGTCTTTGTGACACAAGTATATACTTGTTCCCCTGGCTCAGCTGATCAGGAGGAGAACCTGGTGGCTTAGTGGCTAAAATATCTGCCTAACATGTAAAACAGCCCCAGTTCAAATCCCAGTAAGGTTATGGCTAGCTGATGAGAGCTAAATAGCTTGAAATAGATCTATACTAGTGTCCCTTGTTTATTTATTTATCAGCCCAAACATAAACACAAATGGAAACAAAAGGCAACGAAACAAATAGCTTTCTATCTGCATGGTCTCTTGTGATGATCCAAAAGACAGAAAAGGAAACCTTAATTGGGGCTTACCAGGGTGTTGTGACACGTATGTATGTATGTATGTATGTATGTATGTATGTATGTATGTATGTATGTATGTATGTATGTATGTTTTTAAATTTTAGTACAGGTTTAATTTAATTCATTTTTAACTTTGTATATATTGTATGTTTTATATGGTTTTTTAATTTTTTCCTGTACACCGTCCCGAGAGTCCCTTTGGGGAGAGGGGGCGGTTTATAAATCGAATAAATTTGAATTTGAATTTATGTATGTAGAAGATGGTGCAATAGTTGTGATAAGATTGTAAGTGTACCATCACTGATTCCTTCATTTAGAAAATTTTTCCATCAAGAAATGTGTTTTTGCCATGCATGGAATTAAATCAGATTAATAGAAATTAATGTCATGCAAAGATAGAAAAATATTTTTGAAAACTAGGAATGATCTGAGGCATTGATTGCACTATTTACAAGTTTTCAGGAGAATGGCAGAGGAAGAGAAATTAGATTGGTGATATAAAAACATGTCTCTCTTGATGAAGCAATGCTAACTACTGCTAGAAAGCATAGGGTACACACTTTATTAAGCACTTTATTCAAATAACAACAGTAACAGTTTTGACCTATGAATAATGATTCCTAGTCTTGTATTACAGCCAGGATTCCTACATTTGATGTGCATTTGAACATCTGCCTATAAAACTGATGGAGTTAAAAAGTATTTTTTTCTTAACTCTGAACAGATTTTTCTTATGTAGTATTCTAAATAGAAATAATCTGAGACATGCAAACACACACCTAGGTACCTATGCACAAGTTTAATTTTATGTAGGGCTTTTATAACTACTTCTTGAGAGACGTCCTTGGGTAAAGATTTTATATAAGATCTTAAGGATGATTTATAAAATTATTTTAAGCATCAAGAGTTCACTAGCAGCTATGTAGATGCACATTCTTCAGAACAAATAAAAATAATGTAGAATGTGAATTAAATTTCTGAAAGGTCAGTTAAAGACAGATGTAACTGAATTGCAATCTTTATGTGTTTTTGAGGCAAGAGCAGTTTGCTGTCATGTTTGTGAAAAAAAATGCATGCATAGAAATATTGATCATATATTTGTCTTGTAGCTTACAATAAGTACATGGTCTAAAATTGAAACGTAATTGGACCACTTCAAATTTTTGGGAGAATTGGATTTTTCCATGTATTTTCATAGGAAATGTAGACAAGGCAGGCTCGAAAGATATGCATGCTCCTAACCATAGCCATCGGCTCTGAATCCACTGGTGATGTCCATTATGTTCTCTGAATTCATGGACATATAGCCCTAACCCTAAGTGGATTTTTGGTGAATGGGATTTTCCATGTATTTTCTCAGAAAATGTAGATAAAGTAGGCTCAAAAGGAATGTCCGTTCCAAACCATACTCATGTGCTCTGAATTGGCAATGTCCATTTTGCTATATGAATTCATGGAGACCTAACCCTAATCCTAAATGGATTTTCCGGGAATGCAATTTTCTCATATTTTATCAAAATTGTAGATAAGGCAGTCTTAAAAATTATGCATCCGCCTAATTATACTGATGCATTCTGAATCCATTTGTGATGTCCATTTTCCTCTCCAAATTGATGGAGACCTTAACCCTGTGGATTTTCTGCCAATGGCATTTTCCCATGTATTTTGCCATGAAATGTAAATAAGGCAGGAAACCCTCCCATTTCAGGCAAATGATTTTCCAATCTCTTCTTAAAAACTTCCTGTATTGGAGCATTCAGAACTTCTGGAGGCAAGTTGTTCCATTGAGTAATTGTTCTAACATTTATGAAATTTCTCCTTAGTTCCAGGTTGATTCTCTCCTTGATTATTTTCCATCCATTCTTGCCCTTCCTTCAGATGAATATCATCATTAAATTTGGATACAATATTTCTCAGCTGCAATTTTGCTTTTAAACATATACAACCATTGTTACTGTTGTTATTTTTATATTTTATCACCTACACAATTACCTTATTCCATTTGTATGACCTCTCAAAGTTGTATTTGAAGAGAGTAGCTCTTCACATACAAATAAAATCAATCAATCAATACAAAATATCAGCCAGTGAATCGGTGTAAACCATATCTGGTTTTGAATAGCCACCGAAAGCTGTGGGAGGGACAAAATCTTGGGTGTACTTGATTGTGAGCAACAGGTCACCAAGATTTCATTTGGGGACTAGAGTGGAAATGTAATATGAAGTGCAATTAATGACTTTGAGAAGACTTTTAAGGATTTGTTATTCTTACTGGTAACTAATACCTTTCAGATGTTTTGGACCATTATCTCTGTAATTGGCTATGCTAGTTGGGATTGAAGTCTGAGACTGAATCATAAAATAGTTGGAGGGCATCTGATTGGCTATACCTCATTTATGTGGTTGAAAATGTGATCTATTTGGCTGTTTCCAGGTTCCTCTGCTATTTCTGCTGAGAACGTGTGAGACTGGAAGATAACACTCCATCATGTTTCCTTGCCCCCAAAATAGCAGACTAACTGTCTAGCAGTTTGCTTTTTTCTTCTATTTTTACAATCCATCAGTTTATCTCAGAGGTGAAATCCAGCAGGTTCTGACATGTTCTAGAGAACCAGTAGCGGAAATTTTGAGTAGTTCAGAGAACCACTAGTGGAAATTTTGAGTAGTTCGGAGAAGCAGCAAATGCCACCTCTGATTGGCCCCAGAGTAGGGTGGGAATGGAGATTTTGCAATATTCTTTCCCTGCCACACCCACCAAGCCACGCCCACCAAGGCACTCCCACAGAACCGGTAGTAAAAAAAATTGAATTTCACCACTGGTTTATTTATTTATTTATTATTTATTATTCGATTTATATACCGCTCCTATCTCCATCAAGATGGACTCAGGGCAGTGTACAGGAAATTAAAAATCACACCAACAAATAACAATAAATACAATGATAATATTAAAATGAATTAAATTAGGTAACCTGTGCTAAAAATATTTCCCATTAATAAAATTATAAATCCAATTACTAATTGCTAAAATTATGTCGCATCTGAGCCCTAAGCTCTAAGCTAGACTGGCTTGGTGGAAGAAGTATGTCTTAAGTGAGCGGCGAAAGAGGGGAAGGTCCGTGATAGTGCGGAGTTTGGGGGGTAGGTCGTTCCAGAGGGCTGGACCTGCTACAGAGAAGGCCCTTCCCCTGGGCACCGCCAATTGGCATTGACTGGCGGGTGGCACTCTGAGGAGGCCCTCCCTGTGGGAGCGGATCGGTCGTTGGGAGGTGTGGCAGGAGATGGTCCCATAAGTAACTAGGCCCCGTGCCATGGAGTGATTTAAAGATGGTAACAAGCACCTTGAAGCGCACCCGGAAGCCACTGGCAGCCGGTGCAGCTCGCGCAGGAGAGGTGTTACATGGGAGCATCGTGAGGCTCCCAAAATCCCCCGCGCGGCCACACTCTGCACTAATTGGAGCCTCCGGATGCACCTCAAGAGGAGCCCCATGTAGAGAGCATTACAATAGTTTAGGCGGGATGTAACGAGTGCTTGAGTGACAGTGCGGAGGGCGTCCCGGTCAAGAAAGGGGCGCAACTGGCGTACCAGGTGAACCTGGTAAAAGGCCCCCCTGGACACGGCTGTCACATGGTCGCCCAAGGATAGCCGTGAATCCAGGAGGATGCCTAAGTTGCGAGCTCTTTCCACGGGGGTTAGTGACTCGCCCCCGATGACCAGCGATGGAGTCAGCTGGTTGTACCAGGACGCTGGAAACCACAGCCGCTCGGTCTTGGACAGGTTGAGCCGAAGTTTGTTACTCCCCATCCAGACCTGCACGGCTTCCAGACACTGGGACATCACTTTGACGGCATTGTTGGGGTGGTTGGGGGTAGATATGTACTCTACCCCACAACCGCGGATGATCTCACCCAACTGCTTCATATAGGTGTTGAACCAAAGAGGCGAGAGGACTGACCCCTGAGGCACCCCACACGTTAGGGGCCTCGACGTCGACCTCTGCCCTCCTGTCAACACAAATTGTGACCAACCGGAGAGGTAGCATGAGAACCACTGTAATACAGTGTTCCCCAATCCCAACCCCCCCAGTCGGTGCAATAGGATACCATAGTCGATGGTATCAAATGTCGCTGAGAGATCTAATAGGACCAAGATAGAGGAGTAACTTCTATCTCGGGCCCTCCAGAGATCATCCACCAACGCGACCAATGCCGTCTCAGTGCTATGCTCGGATCGGAAGCCGGACTGGCGTGGGTCTAGATAAGCAGTTTCCTCCAGGTGTCAACAACCTCAACTCTCAACAACCTTCGCAAGGAAGTGAAGGTTGGAGACCGGACGATAATTACTTAACAACGCTGGGTCCAGGGAAGGCTTCTTGAGGAGGGTTCTCACCACTGCCTCTTTCAAGGCGGCCGGCAAGAACCCTCCACTCAAGGAAGCGTTCACTATTTCTTAGAGCCAGCCTCGTGTAACCTCCCAGGAGGCCAGCACCAGCCAGGAGGGACACGGGTCCAATAAACACGTGGTGGCATTCAGCCGCCTCGGCAACCTGTTCATGTCTTCAGAAGCAACAAAGTCGAACTTGTTCCATAAAACAGTCTCAAGACCCGCCTCGGACGATCCACCCAGATCTATCTCATTGGAGGCCAACTCGTCCCGGATCTGAGCGATTTTATCCTGCAGGTAATCTCCAAATTCCTCTGCTCTGCCCTGCAGAGGAGCTTCCCGTGGCCCCTGTTGAAGAAGGGAGCGGGTCACTCTAAACAGGGCGGCAGAGTAGTTATCTATGCGGATAAGAGTTGCGATAAGAGTTGCGAGATAGCTACGTTTCGCCACTCTTATCGCCACTAGGTAGGTCCTTAAATGGGACCTAGCCCATGTTCGGTCGGATTCAGAGCGAGTGGATCTCCACCTGCTCTCCAGGCGTCTCTTTCGGCGCTTCATCACCCTAGCAATATTTTCCAGCAAACAAGATGGGATCAAATCATGCATGCTTATACATCAATAGATTGAAAATTGAAGAGGTGTCTCTTTTGATGTTCATAGGTGTTATGCAGTGGTGGGATTCAAACATTTTTACTACTGGTTCTGTGGGCGTGGCTTGGTGGATGTGGTGTGGCTTGGGTGAGCAGGGCTTGGTAAGCGTGATAGGGGAAGGATATTGTAAAATTTTCATTCCTACCCCACTCCAGGGAAAGGATACTGCAAAATCTCCATTCCCTCCCCACTCCAGGGGAAGGTTACTGCAAAATCCCCATTCCCTCCTGATCAAATGGGACTCAGGAGGCAGAGAATAGATGGGGGCAGTGCCAGTCAGAAGTCGTATTTACTGGTTTTCTGAACTATTCAACATTTCCGCTACTGGTTCTCCAGAAATGGTCAGAACCTGCTGAATAGCACCTCTGGTGTTATGATCATAAAATAAAGATCAAAGATGTTATAAATATCTAGATCAGATCAAAGTTTACTCTAATGCAGCTTATACTATTTTATATGAATGATCACCTATCAATATCTTATACCAGTGGTGGGTTTCAAATTTTTTTAGAACCTCTTCTGTAGGTGTGGCCTGCTTTGTGGGAGTGGCTTTCCAGCCATGTGATCAGGTAGAAGTGGCTTTCCAACCATGTGATCAGGTGGGAGTGGCTTGGCAGTCATGTGACTGGGTGGGCATGACCAACTTGTAAAATGTGGTCAAACTCACTTAACAACACTCTTGCTTAGCAACCAAAATGTTGGCTCAGAAACTCTGGCATTTCAAGTTGCAAGACCCTTGAACCCCTAACCCTTTAGAAGAAAAAACCCCAGCTTTAAGACTTGTGAACTTCAACTCCCAGAATTCATCTTGATGATGTGCGGATGGGCGGTGGGAGGGAGCTGGAACCGGTTCTAAACGGTACTGTAGATTTGTGGAACCTCTTCTATAGAAGAGGGTAGAACTGGCAGGAACCCACCCCTGCCTTATACTAATTAATATAATAAATAAATATTTTCAATATTCTCTGATGTTTTAAATATGCTTTAGTGTATTAAACTATACAGAATATATATGTCTCTCTCTGTGTTTATCAGTACTAGCAAGTCTGTTAAAAATAAACATTGAGATAAATAGGCTTCCCATCTTTCAGGGAAATTAAAAAAGTGTCCAAGTACAAAATTCTGTCACTGCTGTTATCCTGATGCAGAGATTATGATCTATCCTGGGTCCACAAGTGATTTTGGACTATGGCTCCCATAATCTATAGCTAGCAGGACCAAATATGATAAGAGCATCAATCATAAATTTAAAAAACTAAAGTTCACAAATTCAAAATTTTTCCAATAAAAAAGAAAAGAAAGCAAAGGTATTCTCATAGAAGTCTCATAGAAGATTTGGACATGGACATCTAGTGATAAATGTTCTTTCTGTGAAACTAGGCCTGAGCTTTGTGTGCTACTGGAAAATGAGACCATTTTTGAAATGGAAGACACCGAATCCCATCCACCTTTTTTGCCCTATCAGAAGGTAATATTTGAGTTCTTGTTTAATCGTCTCTCATATGAACATTTAGTTAGGGGTAGATTTTCACTATGGAAACAATAGTATTTTAGGTTTTAAATTAAATAGTATAGAGCACTGTGAGTTGATGCATCTTCCTTCCTTCCTTCCTTCTTTGCTTCTTTGCTTCTTTCTTTCTTTCTTTCTTTCTTTCTTTCTTTCTTTCTTTCTTTCTTTCTTTCTTTCTTTCTTTCTTTCTTTCTTTCTTTCTTTCTTTCTTTCTTTCTTTCTTTCTTTCTTTCTTTCTTTCTTCCTTCCTTCCTTCCTTCCTTCCTTCCTTCCTTCCTTCCTTCCTTCCTCATTATTCTACTCCAGTGAGACATTATACATTACATTTCGAAAGTCCTGGTTCGCCCACATCTGTATTTCTACAACAGGAACCTGCAGCTGTGTGTTATCAAAGCCATTTTAATTAATAAAGTAATAGGATAGATCTTCAGTATGCCTCATAGGAAAATTTAGTTCCTGATCTCACAAAAAGTTTAGAGATAATTTATATACATCTGTGCAGTTCTATTATAGTGATTATCTACTACTACCACTGACATCACTAAAGCCCTACTGACATCTGTCCTCAAAAATCTTGTCAATGCTTGAAAAATATAAACAAGAAACCAACCAGTTTACCTATCTTTCTACCCACTGTTCTTCTTTTTATTTCTTAAAAACTGCTTTTTTTGTGAATGAAGCACATTTCTTAGTCTACCACAATTACTTTAACAAAGATCAAATAGCTGCCCAGCTTGCAAAATGGTATTTTTGTTGAAGCAAGCTTCCTTATTTCTTTCTTTAGCATATGATTGTTTGAGTACCAAACACGTGCTCAAAAATATTACATCTATGGACTAAATTATTTGATGAATTGCACTTATTTACCAATAATGAATTGATTTATTCCCAAAAAATACAATGATTTATTCCATGACTTTGCTCCTTCTATTTATTATGTATTGCTATAATAAACTTGTTTCAGAATATTGCTGTATTTATGAAGCCTTATAAATTACAACAATCGTAAAGTATATATAAATAATTATGGGCTTATATTCTCTCCTCGAACTTAAGCACCTCTTGATTTACTGGAGTTCGCAATTTTATTAATCTTATGTAATAAAGTTTCTATTATATCTTATTCTTTTAAAAAAGCACTTGTTGCTTTTTAAAAAAAATAACTAGATAGGAAAATGCTTTTCAGAAAGAAAAATTGCAAGTAAATATTAAATTTTGTGCACAGATTTTACATCATAGAATGAAAAAGAAAATGCATGCATTCTTCAGTGCTTCAGAGTTTTATTTTTCTTGCTAACCTGGTTGAATTGTTCTACACAGTTGGAGTGTTTGTATGCTATATAATTACACTGTATCATTCCAGTAATTATACTGTATATTCCAGATCAGAACTGAGAAATTGCCCAATCAGCAGTGGATGACTGCTATGTTGGCTTGCTATACTACAGACCCTCGATATCAGCAACTCTTCATCAATCTGGTAAGAGTGAAAGCAATTCTAAAAGCACACATTTCCTTTGCCTCCAATGTGTTTGTTATATTTTCTCTTCTGTTTATGACGGCTGTGTCAGTTACACTGATTTACATAAACACTGCCAATCCTGGGACGATATACTCTCAACAAAAGTAACTGAGTACAAACAGCATTCCTGAGTTTTAATTCATATTATATAAACATAACAGATGTTGATACAATGAGCCAACAAAGGGGGGAAAAGGAAAGAAGAAAACAACCATTGCATGTGGGCCAGCAATTAAAATGTTTCAGATTATCAAAAAGATGCAATGTTAATAGAACATATCCTTTAAAAGTCAATATTTAATTTCTATGCAACCACGAAGGCTTTCATTCCCCCCCCCCCCCCCCCGGTTTCTCTAACCATTCCTCTAATAATATAGCAATGAAAATCAGGGGGCTGATAAATGAAAAATTGATCAAACCACTCTGGCTACCCCTCTGCAAAATGTGCTATTTTTTAAAAATTTAATTTTTATCAAAGAAGTTTCTAACAAGATAAAAACAGTACAAATATTAGAAAAGAAAGAAAATGAGGAAAAATTGTAAATAAATAAATAAACAAACAAACAAACAAATAAATTGACTGTGGTTGTAAATGCATTTATATTTTACCCTTGCTATCTAAAGTTACATCATACTTTCCCTCTTTCCATCAAGTTCTTTTCAATCCTCAAATAAATCACAATTTCTCTTTGTTTCAAGCAAAAAGTCTATAAGGGTTTCCACTTACTGATAAATGGAATTATTGATCTTTATCTAATCAAACATCTTAATTTTTTTCCATCTTCCAATTGGAATGTAATGGTTGCCACATCCTTGGATCAAATGATTGCCATTTGCAATTTTTCCAGCCTACTTTTGACAAGCAGTCAGTTGAAGAAGCAAGATTTACTTCATGACCATGTGATTTTCTTAACAACCTCAGTGATTCACTTAACAAGTGTGGCCAAAAAAGGTCATAAAATTTGGTATGACTCATGTAATAACCATCTTGTTTAGCAACTGAAATTCTGGTTCCAATTGTTTTAATTTTTTTCTTTTTTATCATTTTAAACTACCAATGAGATTTTTTTAAAAAAGTTTCAATCTTTTTCTCTGAATCTGTTCTTTATTTTATCTTTCAGGATCCATATATAAACAAATCAGCAGTATCAGTTCAAGCTCATTTCTCACTGCAACGCACATACATCATATTTCGATCTCTGGGTCTTCGTCACTTAACAGTAGTTGATTTGCAGAATAAAGTTGTTGGCATAATCACTAGGAAAGATCTCATATCCTTCCAACTAGAAAAAAAACTGGGATCCCAGAAAGCATTACACCAACCTCACTCAGATGATGAGCTTTTGGACTAGGAAATAATCCAAATGAAGATTGAACTAATCGTCAAACATTATTGTATTCTTTTTTTGGTGGTAGTGGTGGTGATGGAGTCTTAACATTTTTCATAATGAATGAAAGAAATGAATAACTTGTTTATATTTAAATATCTTAAATTATAGGGCTTTTAAAGCTCAGAGTATGATACATGGCTCATGCCCAATTCCCATTGTTACAACAAATGAATAAATGAATGAATTGCATAGTTGTTTGCATCTGAATCTAAGATAGGACATATTATTCTGTTATCTATCTATCTATCTATCTATCTATCTATCTATCTATCTATCTATCTATCTATCTATCTATCTATCTATCTTATATATATGTAACTTAACTCAGAATGGCAGGAGGAAGAATATAATTTTTTTTCTTGGAATATTACATACATAGGCTCTGATTCCTATATACTGCAGTAGACAGATCTTCTATAATAGTTTGCTTCATTTTTGTCTTCAATAAAATATCTTCATTAGCTGAGTTGTGCCCAAGATTTTATCACAGGCTAAACTAATGTTGGGGAAAAAATGTTTTGAAATCTGGAGATCCAAAGTTTGTTGTTATTTTGAGCTGAAAGATTACACTATGATTGTATAAAGCTTTAAAAAGTGTTTGGTGAAGTCTACCTGGTGTCTCAAAAATTGTAATGCTTTAATATGATAGAGAAGAAACTAATTAAACACAAGGAAGTAATCATGTATGCTGTGTATATATTTCTTTTTATTTAAACTAAATTGTCATTACATTTTTGTTTTGGTCTACCATATTTTTAATATGGCCTTCGCAAACCTTTGGACACTAAATATATTCCTCAGCTTAAAAATGTTATGCATTACTGATATAAAAAATTCAAAAAATCAGCATTGCTATAATATGTCACCTATATATGAAGAAAATTTGAATACAATCCAGGATGGATTTGGGAAAGAATGGAGGAAAATATTATCACCATGTTGGTTTAGGGAAGAAAAATCAGTAATCTTTACTTAAATGCTTACTGAAATACTTTTCCCAAATCAGCATAAAACAATTTTACACACACACACACACACACACACACACACACACACACACACACACACGCATATCCTGAAAGCAAATAGCAAAATTTGGTTAATCATAGCTAGTGGAATGAATGTATTAACAGAGTAAACTGATTTAGAGGATGCTAGTCAATGACATTTTATAGCAAATAAATTGTATAAGATCTAATATTTTTGACATAAACTGCAATTATTTATATTTTTGACCTAGTAATGATGAAAAAATAATTGGTAAAATAATTGATCCAACGCTGAAAAGAATGTTCAAGCATTAACTGGAAGTGGACTTTTTATAACATGGAAGTGAAAGCTGAAAGAGCACCACACTCTCAACAACCTTTTCTAGCGAAGGTTGTTGAAAGTGTGGTGGCACAACAGTTTACCCGTCACCTGGAGGAAGTTGATTATCTGGACCCGCGCCAGTCCGGCTTCCGGCCCGGGCACAGCACTGAGACGGCATTGGTCGCGTTGGTGGATGATCTCTGGAGGGCCAGAGATGGGGGTTGTTCCTCCATCCTGGTCCTGTTAGATCTCTCGGCGGCTTTCGATACCATCGACCATGGTATCCTATTGCATCAGCTGGAGGGGTTGGGGGTGAGGGGCACTGTTTTACGGTGGTTCTCCTCCTACCTCTCCGGCCGATCGCAATTTGTGTTGGCAGGAGGGAAGAGGTCGACCTCAAGACCCCTCACTTGTGGGGTGCCTCAGGGGTCGGTCCTCTCACCGCTCCGGTTCAACGCATACATGAAGCCGCTGGGTGAGATCATCCGTGGTTTTGGGGTAGAGTACCACATCTACGCTGATGACACGCTGCTGTACTTTTCTACCCCAAACCACCCCAACGATGCCGTTGAAGTGATGTCCCGATGTCTGGAAGCCGTACGGATCTGGATGGGAAGCAACAGACTCAAACTCAACCCGTCCAAGACCGAGTGGCTGTGGTTTCCGGTGTCCCGGTTCAACCAGTTGATTCCATCACTGGCCATAGGGGGCGAACATCTGGCCCCTGTGGATTGGGCATGCAACCTAGGTGTCCTCCTGGATACCTAGCTGTCTATGCAAGATCACGTGACAGCCGTGGCCAGGGGGGCTTTCCACCAGGTACGCCTGGTGCGGCAGTTGCGTCCCTTATTGGACCGGGACGCCCTTCGCACAGTCACTCACGTGCTTGTGACATCCCGGCTAGACTACTGTAATGCTCTCTACATGGGGCTCCCCTTGGCGTGCACCCGAAGACTGCAGCTGGTCCAGAATGCGGCTGCGCGGGCGATCTTGGGAATGTCTAGATATTCCCATGTAACACCGCTCCTGCGCGAGCTGCACTGGTTACCTGTGGTCTTTCGGGTGTGCTTCAAGGTGTTGATCACCATCTTTAAAGCGCTCCATGGCACGGGACCAAGCTAACTGCGAGACCGCATCCTACCTCATACATCCCTGCGGCCGATTCGCTCCCACAGAGAGGGACTTCTCCGAGTGCCGTCCACCAGGCAATGCCAGTGGGCGACGCCCAGGGAAAGGGCCTTCTCTGTGGTGGGCCCAACCCTCTGGAACGACCTACCCCCCGACCTCAGAACAACAATGGACCTCCGCACCTTCCACCAGAAATTAAAGACACTCCTGGTTCCATCAGGCCGGTTTGGCCTAAGTTATTTACCTAGCCTTCAGCCTGTATTATAAATTGTTTTAATTGGGTTTTTAATAGATTATGTGTTAACTTTTTAAATTTTAGCACAGGGATAACCTATTTAATTCGATATTAATTATTTATATTTTATATTGTTTGTTTTAACTTCCTGTGCACCGCCCCGGGTCCCTTCGGGGAGAGGGTGCGGTTATATAAATTTGACTAATAAATAAATAAATAAATAAATAAGACAGAAAGACAATTTTGAACTTGGGATAGCCCAGAGCACAAACAATTGGATCATAGAACAAAGTAGTTTAACCTTGCAAGAATACCTTGACTAGCCAAGAAAGAGCCCTGAGAATACCATGGTTGGCCATCTAGGAAAGCAAACAAATGGATCAAATTAATGCAGAGTTCTGAGGCACAAATATCAAATTATCATATTTTGGATACATTATATGAAAATGCAGCTGTCAGCGTTCCAGATAGCATCCAAAATTAAATTAGAGTCCAAGGTAAAGTACTGCTCAATTCAATTTCAATTTATTAAGAGCCATGGTGGCACATCTGGGAAAACCTGAATCTGACACTTCTTTGTTTTCCTCACCCAAATTAAAGTTCATGATCTTGTCCCCACACCCACAAGTCCAATCTTTCATTGCCATGTTGGCAGTTCCACCCATCCAGTTCCGGTCAGGTGCAGAGGTACCAAGACAAAGGATGACCTTGGTGATCTAGGAAAGAATTTTATTTTGGCTACATAACATTCTACTCTGTACTATCCTCCCTCCCTATTCCCCACTATAGAAAGTAACATAGTAGAATAGAAGTGTGGCAGGCCAAAGATCCAAAAGGAACATGGCTGCAGGCCTGACAGCAGCTCTCTTGAAGAGAGAGAGGAAAAGGGGAATGAAAGAAACAAAAATTATTAGTAGCAAGATGATTACAGCAACTATAGGTGCAACATTGGGAGAACTGAAGGCCAGTCTCGGGACAGAACAATTGAGAAAAGATCTGTCTACAAGGTCACTAAGAGTCAAACACTGATTTGATGGCTAATCAGCTAATCATGTCTTTTCACACATTTGTCAAGATATTTTACTTTTTATTAAAAAAAACAAACCCTAATATCCAAGCTCACTATTAGTTGTAGAAGTTATTCTTAAAATTATCTGGAAGAGGGATAATTTGAAAAATCCTTGCTCCAAGGTTGCTTAGTATGTGAAGAACTAATTTCATGGTTCTTAACATCTCTGCCAAAACACTGGAAGACTACAAACGAACAAAATCTGAAAATTTTCCACATGTACTTTCAAAAAGGATTTTAATTGACTAGAGGATTTCCCCCCCCCCTTAAGGTTCTCAAAAAGTTAATATAATCAAAGTTATTTATTAAATAATTAGATTAATGATCTAAAAGCTACTTTTTACATTATACTTAATAATTATATCATAGATCATGATCTACTTCTGCGATGTATGAAGAGAAAATTGTACTTTACTCTCACAATGGTTTTATAAAAAATAATTAGAATGGGCTCATTCAGTTCTAGAGGCTTTATATTAGCTCATGTATTTGCACTAGTTCATAGTTTAATAAGACTTTACTCATTTCTACTTCCTGAATCTATCTGTGAATTAGAATATAGTTGTATGCCAAAATGCACTTCTGATTTTTGTGATGTAACTTACAGTATTTAAAAGTGTATACAATATATATATAGTAGGCAAAACGTATAGTGTATTTGCTTTGGAGTAATGTCTTTTGTTGAAGATCAAAATGAAATTTATATTCAGTGAAATTTGTGAATCCAATGCAGTTGAAATCAGTCTTCTTTATTAATACAACATATTCTGCTACAGAAGGATGCTCTTCTGAATTGCAATCACTACAGTGCTGGGGTGGGTTCCGGCAGGTAGGGGGTACTGGAGACTAAAACATATGAAGAATGGTTGCAGGAACTGGGTATGTCTAGTTTAATAAAAAGAAGGACTAGGGGAGACATGATAGCAGTCTTCTAATATCTCAGGGGTTGCCACAAAGAAGAGGAAGTCAAACTATTCTCCAAAGCACCTGAGGGCAGAACAATAAGCAATGGGTGGACACTAATCAAGGAGAGAAGCAACTTAGAACTGAGGAGAAATTTCCTGACAGTTAGGACAATTAACCAGTGGAACAGCTTGCCTCCAGAAGTTGTGAATGCCCCAACACTGCAAGTCTTCAAGAAGATGTTGGATAGCCATTTGTCTGAAATGGTATAGGGTTTCCTGCCTAGGCAGGGAGTTGGACTAGAAGACCTCCAAAGTCCCTTCCAACTCTGCTATCTGTATAAGGCACTACTGCTGGTTCACTCGTATGCCCGCTTGGCGTGTGCGCTTGATGCACGCTGCGTGTGTATGTGAAGTGCAATTGAAATTGTTGTGTGCATGCACAGAACTGAAAAACAAGAAGGGAAACTGGTTCAGGGACGTGGCAGGCCTAGGATGCTGCTGGTTCCAGTGACCCAGGCTACCAAACCACTACCGGTTCGGGCGAACTGGTAGGAACCCATCACTGCGGCAGTGACCCATGACTCTAACTGTATAAATTACTCAGATACAAAGACACTTTTTTTTCTCTCCCTTAGTCGTGCAGCTGTATCTAGCAAGTCACAGATATCCTCAGCACTTCAAAACATTCACCGTTTACTCATTTCTATTTTCCTTACTTTAAGCAGACAAATCAACCTGTGATTTTTTTAGTTTATTTAATAGTATCCTGTTCTAGAGACCCACTGCCCCTGGTGATTTGTCATAGAGCAAATTAAAAAAAATGACCAACCCAAAGGGAAAAAACCCCTCTTTATTTGGTCCCACACATGAACAGGAATTGCTCATTTCATTTCATTTATTTTTTCATTTATTCAATTTATACCCCGCCCTTCTCCAAACGGACTCAGGGCGGCGCACAGGAATATTAAAAAGACATACAAAACCATATAAAAATTTAAAAAACGTATTCAATGAAATCCTGCGCTAAAACCAAATTAAAAATCCCCAAATTTAAAACTATCTAAAAGTCAGTTATGGAGGTTACGCTAGGCCGGCTAGATGGAACAAATGTGTCTTTAACATTAACATTAGAACTCTTTTGAAATTGGATAATAGCCAAAGGCAAACAATTGAGTTAGGGGAAATCAGTAGTCTAGGTGCTTTTAATTTTAAGGGTGATCATAGAACCCCAGAACATTATCCCTCTTACAGTATATTTCCTTGGTATTAGCAAACTCCATCTTTTTTTTATAAAAAGTTTTTTAATAAGCACAAATTAAAACGTTGGCCACAGAGTAAACCCTCCTGGCAAAATCCATGCCATACATGCTAAGGTATCAAGTTATACATTGTAGCCACCCTGTTTTTTAACATTTTTTCCATACCGTATTTACAAATAAGAGAGTATCCTATTTCCAGCCATATTGGTTTGTGTTTATCTCATACATTCTCGCATTTATCATTTCATATGTAATTTTAGCCTCCATTCTATGAATCTTAGCCCTAGCCTATTTTGGGCTTTCCCTTTTATATTCCAACCATCGATAAAATTTATCCCAGATCTTATAATAGTTTGATTCTTCTTTATTCTTAAATTCCCACGACAATTTATCCATTTCAGCGCAGATCAAGATTTTCTTTATTATTTCCCCTTCTTGTGGGGTTTCCCTGTTTTTCCAATTTTGGGTAAAGACCATTCTTGCTGCCATGATAATGTGTATTGTTAAAAAGATTACCCCCTTGTTGTATTTCTTGTTTGTAATTCCCAATACTTCCGGTGTGAATTTCATTTCCTCTTTGGTTATCTCTATCAACCACTTTTGGATATTCTGCCAATATCCTTTTTTTGGGGGCATGACCACCACATATGGGAATACGTGCCTGGTTCATGGTCATATTTCCAGCAATTTGGTGATGAATTTTTAAACATTTTGGCAATTCTTGCAAGCAGAAGGTGCCATCTATAAAACATCTTATATAAGATTTCCTTATATGGTATTAACAATGTTATTTTCCTGTTCCTTTCCCATAGTTCTTGCTATCTGTCCTAATGTATATTATAACCAAAGTTCATTGCCCATGCAACCATTGCCTCCTTGCTCTTCTTCCATCTTTTAAGGGTGATCATATAACCCCAGAACATTATCCTCTGACAGTGTATTTCCTAGGTATTAGAAAACTCCATCTTTTTGATGGCTTATTCTGTCAAATTAAATAGTTTTAATTTGTTGCATTGTTGTGTAAGATGGTTTATTTATTTATTCAATTTCTATAGCCGTCCAGCTCAACCAATGGAGTTGTGGTGACTTACAATTCTAAAATTATAAAACAATTAAGAAAGTAAACAGTAAAAACACTCACTAAACATCCAACAAATAAATAAATACAAACAGCAGCATCATGGTTAATAAACTAACAGTAAAGTAATGGGTCTCTTATCACATTCGACCCTCATACTCATGTACATAGCCAGGTTTTTAAAGCTTTGTGAAAGGTCAACAGGACTGGGGCCTTTCTAAACTCTAAGAGGAGAATATTCCATAAGGCAGCAACTATAGCAGAAAAGTCTTCTAGTTCCTGTCATAGGACACTCTTTGACTGATGGGATCTGCAGCATGCTCAATCTGTTGACCAGGTACAGACTCTTGGAAAAAGACAGTTCTTCAAGTACACACTTTGCTACCCTTACTGCCAGAAGGCAGGGCCTAATAGTGGCTCTACCTCATGTCTGGTCATCTCCATGCCTTGTTTTTCACAAGCATTGCTCTAGGCATCACTTAGCTCATTTCATTTTGTGAATTCGATTATATATACCATGGTGAGCATTGGGAACGCTGGGCATGGAGAGTCCGCTTAGGCACAGTCCGATCTAAAGCTGCTGTTGCTTTGTGATTCATGCAATGCTAAAGCTTCAATCAGACCTAGAAGCAATGCATCCACAGAAGGTTGGGCACATGCGTGGAAGGGGCATGTGCACCCGTGAAGCATGTGGGCATGCACACAGCAAACTGGTGGTAACAAAATGTGAAACCCATTGCTGATAACAATCCCTGCAATGGGGAACAACTTGATCAGTTTTTGGTTAGAACATGGAATGAGATATGCAAAAGAAGGGTCAGCGAAATGAGAAATGATAGTACTTTTTTCTGAATGTAGTGGAGTTCATTGTCACAGGAAGAAGTACAAAGGATTCAGTTACTAGCCACTAGGATCTCTCCAACATCACTTCAGTCCTGTCAATGCAATACTCTCACTCTTTCCTCTTCCTGCACAGAATGGAATATCACAAAAATGCTGTTTTTCCAATATAATTGCACGCCAAACAAATAGAGGAGGGAAGGAGGTTCATGGCGGTTGACAATCTGAATTGAAAGAGATCAGTTGTGGTTTTTGTTCCACGCTGGCTACAACTCTATCTGGCTTGTGAAGTAGACTTCAGCTTAATCCAAAGTCCATTTCTAACATTGTTTTCCCAGCTCATTTTTGGAAAGCAAATAATGAAAACAAAAATTATTAATGAAAAGTAGCGGTATAGAAAATAGAGACAGCATAGAACAGCATAAAAAAGATGCAGAAGGTGGCTTTCATCCAGGAAAGGTTAGATTTCCCACCTAGAAGTTTCTATTTCTTAGGATGATTTGTTAGTTATTCAGATTTCCTGTAACTGGTTATTCTTTCTGTTAGATCGGGTAAATGGAAGAGGCAAGACTCAGGCTTCAGCAACAACAGTTCTTAATTAAGTGACAACTATGTACAATCCAGCAAAGACTCTGTCTGGCAGCAGTCCTTTTATAGGGAGCTGTCAGACCTCTCGACCAATCACATTTGAGTATTGTTCCTGCCGAATCAGAGGACCTTGGTGGAAACCATCATACTGGCTTTCAGTATGTAACACTTTCATTTAGGTTTATTGAATCAATTAATTTTATAGAGTAAGCTAATTCAACCAATTCTCAGATCTTTTTCTGTAAGGTATCCTTGGAATTCTGCCTCTTGACAAGCATTCTTAATTACGTCTTCGCAGACAAAGAGGTTCTACATTTTGCAAGCACCTTTAGCCTTCTGATCTAAAAGGGGGCCATTTAGAGCTTTTTTCTTCTTCTTCGAACCATACATCATTGCATTCTGATCGATTTTTTGGGGTGCCGGTTAATAGAAGCCAAAATTGCTTCTTGAATTCTGATTCTGGAAATGCCTATCATTTTAAACGCTTAAAAAAAAACCCTGAATATGGCAATTATTTTCCTCTTCTGATTTTTGACTTAGCACAGCTCATTTCTGATTCATGGCTACCCAACCAAATTAATTCACAAGGATACCCTCACCATTTTAATAAAGGTGTTTTTTTTTTCTTGCTTCAGCAAAGCTCTTCTGACACATAATGCAGAGGCAGGTATAAACCCAAGAATTTTCTCAAAGAATGATTTCCTGCTGGCTTTACCCTGTTGCTTTATAATTCCTAGTTTTCATCTTAAAAACTTTTGTTGTAGGCACCTTGTAGGCACCCCCCCCCCCTGTTCAGCTCTTTATGTTGCTACAAGTTTGAGTTGATGCATGAAAACCACCTCCTGATAGGCACCACTAGATGCCACTCTTTGCAACAAGTTCCCAAAGCTCAGCAGGACTTGCTTAATAAAACGGAATGTGTCCCATGCATGGCCCACCGCATTGGATAGAACCGTAGCACTACAGAATTATAAAAATGACCTCAGCAGATGTTTATCATTTTTGGATCATTTTCTTAGATTTTGAGCCAAGTTAAGAGATGATATAAGTCGAAGACATAATGCAGGGTTTGATATTGAAACTACTTGCTTAACCCTTGAAAGGTTCATTTTTAAAGGAAATATTATTGAAAGTATATGGTTATTCAATTGAAGTGTTTCCATTTTCTTCAAAGAAGCAACTTGTTCCATTCCCTGGAGGAGAAGGATGAATTTTTTGAATGAATTTGAGCAGAAAGCCAGTAGCACATCTGTTGCACATTTGTTGCACTTTGGTTCATGGCTGTTTCTACATCAGCCTCAGACAAGTCAAGGCCCAATAAAATCCAGTGTTGCAAATCCAGTTGTTTGAGGTTTCATGGACAAATATTGCACATTATTGTGATTCTACTCCATGTTATTGGAATGTTCAGTATAGGAGCACCACATACTTTGTGTTAGCAAAATCCTTTATAAATGTTATTTTTCATAAATTAATTATATTGTACATAATTGGGTTACACAAAGGAAATATTTCTCTCTATCTCTGCTGGAATCATGACCTGAACAGAGTTAAAACATTACCCCAAAATGTAATTATCTATAAACTGTATTTAGTATATTGACTTTTAAGGCATGAGTTCATGCTTTAAAATGTGCCCTAGGACACAATTCTCCTATTAGTTTGTTTTCTAATGCCCAACAACATCAAAAGAAAAGTCACATGGGCAAACTTAATTTCATTTCTGAAATGAGTCCCATTCTCATTTTCAAATATTTTGTCCAGGATTTAATATGGGAAGCATCCTGATGATGCATTGCTTTGAAATTGGGATAAGTTATTTTAATTTTCATATATGCATAAAGCTGATTATCTTCCAGAAAATTTGACGAATTTGAGTCTAAAAATAATCTGCAACCTTACATAGTATTATATTGTTATTCTGGAATCCCATTATTTTGGAATGTGTGTGGAACACAATGAAACACAATGGGAAAATATGACACTTGTTTCAAAGATTGTAGGGTGTTCTGTAGATTGGGAGTTTATGATGTAGGCAACCTTTAAAAAAACTCTTATATGCTTTCTGAAATGGCATAAATCCAGAATAGCTATACTTATTTTTTGAATAATTGAATTTTAAGTCATGCTCCTAGCTTTTACAACTACACAGATGTGCAATTTTTGGCACATTCCCTGTCAATTTAAAAAAACCCATACTTAAGGAATTACAATGAAAATCTGCTGCTTTTGATTCATGGTTGTCATATACAGCCGCTAATAGTGCTGACATTCCTAACTCTTCAGCTGAACTGTTTAATAGCTCTCACCTGTGAAATTGGAGGGGACTACCCAGTAGCTTGTTACTTTCAAAATTGCTATATCAGGAACATAGTGTTCTGAAATAAATTGGGATGAAAAAAAGACACTGGCACTTTCTGTCTGCCAATTTGTTGAAAATATTTTGAATTAAAAACATATTTTATACTAAGTTCTAGTTTAAATTTCCACATCAAAACAGATAAGATTTGATGAGAAAACTGTCCAAAAGAAGTTTGACTCAATTTGTTTTCCCAAGCAAAGATTAAAAAAACAAAGAAACCTGGAACCAAAACCCATTAGTTCATTGATACATTCCATTAACTGATTTCTCTTAGCCATGGTTTAATTAATTCATACCACTAAGCTATAAAGTAAAATTTACCAAATGTAATGGATGGGCTCACCCATTGCACTATGCCACAATCCAACAAATCATATTATTACTGAGCATGTGTGAACCTAGTCATTGATGGGGTCTTATACTTTACTTCTTTCCCCCATAAATGGGATTTAACTATTATGAACGACCTGTGGGAAAAACAGTAGAACTCATTTGCATTGTTGGTATATTTGTATAGTAATATTTTGAACTGAATAATGGCCACTATATATAATGTGAAATGGAAAGCTTCATTCCAATGCTATAAATACTACTTGGCTTAGGTAAGGATATTGTCTCCTTTTCTTTTTTATCATATGTTCATATGTGAGAAATGTCCTTCTAGGTTCAGCTCCAAGTGGGAAAAAAGACACCGGAAACATGGAGGCTGCTTGGAAAAATGGTTTAATGGTGGACAGGACCACATGGCTTGACAGGACCACATGGCTGGGGAAAAAAGTTGATCACATGCTTCCAGATGTTGGGTGAAGAAGAAGAGAGCGAAGAAGGGGCTTGGTGGGTTTTTTAATACTCTGTTCGGCCCACCTCTCTGTTTCCTGTTTCTGTGTACAAAATGTATTCTGGTTGGTTGTCAGACTCCCATGGGCCATGCAGGGGCAACTCTTTAGGCTGTGTTTTGAGTCCCAAGTTTGGTTGAGTTCCCAGATTCCATGTGGTGAGTTTCTGTAGAAAACTAATCCTATCTTTGATATGCAGAGTACACTAGCTCAGGGCCCCTAATGGCCTATTTAGAAAAGTGGGGCTGTTAAGAGTGAGTCTGTTTCCTGCCTAAACCTCCATTTCTTATCCAGGGAAATATAACATTCTGCCTTTTCAATATTTTCTAGGCTATATCATTCTTCTAGGAGAGGGGTGGGTGCTAACTTCCTACAATTCAATATTCACATTTCTGGTCTTAAGATATAAAGGCCAAAAAGAAAATAACATTGTGAAGTAATTTACTCAATTCTAATTCTTCAAAAAAAAAATTAAGCTTGGCAGAGAGTTTATTGTTACAGTAGAATGTAAAAAAGATGGTGAATAAAATGATGGTAAGAGGAAAAAAGATGACTGAAATCTAAAATGAAATTAAAAATGTCCCTACAGACAGACACTGATAAAGTGGTCCCCTTCCCTCTGAAATCTGTTTCACAAATGCTGTGAAACTCAGCAGAATTTAGACAACTGTTCGTTTTATATGAGTGTTCCCTCATATATATTGCAACTACCTTTTGGAGCGTTTTATTATCACCCATCAATTTGACACTGAGAAATGAGCTGTATGGTATTTGTTGATTTGATGGCTTGTTTACATTAAAAGTGACAAACAAATGGTAAGGCAATTATCCCATTTGGCATAAAAAACCCCTGCTTAAATGAACCGTTTACTAGAAGACTGTTACTAATTTGCATGTCTTACTTGTATATACTGCATATAACCAGACAAAGAGTGAAAAGAAATTGTCACCAAACAGATGGCTAACATAACTCAGAGACATGGATAACAATTCTTTTCTTCCTACAGGAATCTTACTTGGCTTGCTTAGAGTTTCCAGAGGCAGCTGAAGAGAAGATAGGTAGGCTTTTGGTTTATGTGAGCAGAGCACAGCAACTCTTTTACATTTTAATTAGCAAAATAGTGATACAGAGCACGTTCACCAACCTTTTGGATTTCAGGGAGGTCTTAAGCAAAGCTTACAGAGAAGTTAGTGTAGTAAAAGAAAAGTAGGGGTAGACAGGGGCTCCCGCGCTTTGACAGCTCTTTATATTTGGAGCTGTCAAAGGGGGAGCCAATCAGGCTGCAGCAAGGGCCAGGCGCGCCTCAGCCAATCAGGCGCGTCTGTCAGTTGGCCGCCTTGCTACAGCCTGTTGCCAAGGCTCCAAGAGGCAGCCTGGAAGACCTGCGGCCGGTCATAAGTCGAGACCGGTCGCAGGTCGAGGACACAACACCCCTTTCCCCCCTCGGTCTGCGCATGCGCGAAAAAGCTGTCCATCAGGAGAGCGGAGCATGCGCAGTCCGCTTAGTCAGCCTCAGAGTCTCTCGGACGCCGGACGAGGAGGACGTGTCTGAGGAAGCTCCTCCCTGCCGGGGTGTGGATCCGGCGTCGTCATCGGAGGGGCCTACCCGAAGAGGCGGGGACGTCTGAAGCGGTGAGTCGGGCGAGGGGGCGCGGTCTTCAATGGGAGGGCCTGGTCGGCTTGAGCCAGGCCTTGGTGGTTGTCAGGCGAAGAGGAGAAGGCGTGGTCTTCGATGGGAGGGCCTGGTCGGCTTCAGCCAGGCCAGGCCGAAGATGGTTGCCGGAAGTCGGGGAAACCCAGGCCGGCCGGGCGGGGTTGTTGGGCCCCGGCGAGGCAGCCGGATGGTTGCCGCCGCTGCTGCTGGTGCTGCTGGCGCGGCGGTGGTCTGGTGTCTCGTTTTGCGTTTGAAGGCTTGTCGGTTTCTTTGGGTGCGGAGGCTTGTCCGGCGCCGAGCCTCCGGTGTGGCTGGCGCTGATGTCGGAGGCCCCTACGGTCGTAGCGGCGGTAGATGGGGCCTTGCATGGTGACTCGGAAGTCCCGTAGGCCCCGGCTGCTTCTGCTGGCTCGATTCGAGGAGAAGCGGTGCGTTTCTTAGGTCCTGTCTGCTTCTGCCGGCTCTGTCCGAGGGAGAAGCGGTGTCGAGCTCGAGGTGGCCCGTGGGGAGGCCCAGGCTCGAGAGGTCGTCGAGCGTCCTGGCCTGGTCGTCGTTGGCCGGCAGGAAGAGCTCGAGGTGGCCCGTGGGGAGGCCCAGGCTCGAGAGGTCGTCGAGCGTCCTGGCCCGGTCGTCGTTGGCCGGCAGGAAGAACTCGAGGTGGCCCGTGGGGAGGCCCTGGTTTCCGTGGCCGCGTCGATGGGCCGAGCGGAGGAAACGATCCGGTTGATCGTACCGCAACAAAACAGGGAGGGTAAAAAATCTTTTCGCTGTTTCTCGATGAGCGCTGCCTGATCCCACCTTCGTCGCCAGTGTTGTAACTTCAAGGAAAGACAGGGTCCGGAATCAGGTTTGCTCAAAACATAGCTTTTATTAGCTAGGCAAAGCTTACAGAGAAGTTAGTGTAGTAAAAGAAAAGGTGCGGTAGACAGGGGCTCCCGCGCTTTGACAGCTCTTTATATTTGGAGCTGTCAAAGGGGGAGCCAATCAGGCTGCAGCAAGGGCCAGGTGCACCTCAGCCAATCAGGCGCGTCTGTCAGTTGGCCGCCTTGCTACAGCCTGTTGCCAAGGCTCCAAGAGGCAGCCTGGAAGACCTGCGGCCGGTCGTAAGTCGAGACCGGTCGCAGGTCGAGGACACAACAAATATGATTTGCCTAATGACCGGCTGGGTGGGCGTGGCTAGGTGCTCATGTGACTGGGTGGGCTTGGCCAACTCAATGTCACTCACGTCAAGGGGCGGCTTACCAGCCTCTACTTGCCCCTCCCCTCCCACCCACTCCTTGCCTCCTTGCCCGTGCTCCTTAGAGCCCCAACTGGAAGCAGTTGTTTGAGTTAAGCAGCCACCATGAAAAAGAATTGGCAAAACAGCTGGTTCAGTTCAAATTGGCTCTGACCAAGAAAGAGGCTCAGCAGAAGCACCTCACTAAGGATTACAAGCATAGGCTTTCCAAGCAGAGGGAAGACCTCTGGAAGTGCAAGGCCAGGTACCGGTGCCTGGAGGCTCAGTGGGCTGAGATGGTCAGCCAGTTCCAGGCCATGATACAGTCCCACTGGAACAAGGTTTCTGGCTCTTCACCACCAGTAGCACTTCCCTCCAGTCTTTGCCCAAAGCAAAGGAGGCCAAAGCAGGAATTTCAAACCCCAAGTTGGAATTTCTCCCTTCCTCTGACCCACACAAAAAGATCCTGAAGGGGGAGACAATCTGCAGCAACACAAATGTTTATTGCATGTATCTGGCCCAGCGGCTGTAGTTTGAGGATCCCTGATTTAGTGCAATATAAAAAATGCAAATATTTTTTCTGCAGACCACCAAAATTTTATCATGGACCACTGTTAGTGACCACTGATACAGTTAGGAAAGTATAAAAGAAAATCTCCTGCTCCATTACCTTGGCCAAATCATTCCTTTCTTCCACTACACATTAGATATAACATATAGGTAGATGCTTTTATACAATCACAGCTTCACGTTTTCCGTTCTGAGTTTTCTAAAGGAGAACTGTACAAGGTATAGTCTAGGGCAGGGGTCTGCAAAGTTGGCTCTTTTAAGACTGGTGAACTACAACTCCCAGAGTTCCAGAACTCTGGGAGTTGAAGTCCAATAGTCTTAAAAGAGCCAACTTTGCAGACCCCTGGTCTAGGGCCATGATGGCAAATCTATGGCATGTTTGTTAGAGATGGCCCTCTATGTTGGCATGCAAGACGTCGCCCCAGTTCAGCTCTGCCATGCATGTGCACGCCTCCCACCAGCCAGCTGATCTTTGGGTCTCTGACACACATGTATGCGCGGGTGGGTCATGTGTGTGGGGGCAACAGTAGTTTCCCTGTGGTTCTCTAGCTTAGCTGCACCTATTGCTACCAATACTGTTCTAGTAGCATAGTAGTTATATTTGTCCCCTCTCCCCCCCAGTTTCCAGCGTTTGTGCGTCTCTCCCGAGCTTCTCTCGGGAGGTGAATTGGGAGGCGCCCCGCTGGCAGAGCTTCTGGGTGAAAAGCAAGTGAAGGACACAGTGACGGGAGAGGCTTGACACCAGGGGGTGATGGTGGTGGCGGCGCCCACTGCTGCTACTCTCGGTAATGCACGCTTCTCAGAGAATATTAAGTTCCAGGTGCACTGATTCCAGCAGCTGTGTTTTGCCTTGACATTTGCTGTCCCGGCAACCAGAAGAGGACATTCCCCAGCAGCATCTCAGGCACTCCCACCCTTAGCTGGGAGGATGGCTGGGTGCAGTTTGGTGCATCCGGCTCCCCTCAGATCATCGGGGGCCTCATGTGCCTGCTCACTCACGTGGTCTGCATGTTTCCAGTGGGAATGGGAAGTGTGGGGATCTTAATGTAGTAGGGTGGGGGAGGCTGGAGAGGAGATTCCCTGGTGCTGGTGGCTGCAGCCACTGCTTGAGAGAAAATCAGCTGGAATCTTGAGTGAGAGACGCAGATTGAGACACAAGCAACAAAATGGGTCACCACGGGCATAAAAAGTGCAATCAGATTGCCTCCCACGATTTGTCAAGGCAAAACGCAGCTGCTGGAATCAGTGTGCCTGGAACTTAATATTCTCTGGCTTCACTTCCTTATGCGGCAAGAGAGAAAGTTGCATGAGACGCTGCTGTGAAAATGTCCCCTTCGGGTTGCTGGGACAGCAAGTTTCAAGGCAAAAGACAGCTGCTGGAATTGGTGCACCTGCAACTTAATGCCCTTCAAGAAGTCTGCATTACTGGGAGCAGCAGCAGCAGTAGCAGTGGGCGTCACTGGCACGCCCCCCCCCGGTGTCCAGCATCCTCCTCAGGAGGCTCACAGCCATTTGTGTGTCTCTCCTGAGCTTCTCTCGGGAGGTGAAATGGGAGGCACCCCACGGCAGAGCCTCTGGGTGAAAGGCAAGTGAAAGGCGCAATGATGGGAGAGACTGGCTGGCCGTCCTGAAAGCCATCTGTGAGAAAAGAGGCAGAGATGAGGCCCAGGGCTCGCTTTCCTGCCTCCTTCCTCTGAGAGCTCTGGGCATTGCAGGTGCCCAGGGCAGTCTCAACCCCCACCTCCCCGCAGCCTGCAGGCCCTCCCCTCCAAGCCCACCAACCTGGGGATGCTCCCAGTTCTGCTGGGTTTCTCCTCTGGCAAAGGAAGTGGGTGAGCGGGACAAGCATGGTGTGGACTCTCTCTGCAGACAGCAAGAGAGAGAGTAGTGACCAGGTGTGGTACGGAGTCTCTGGAAGAACGGGTACGCAAATGCATGCCAGATTTCTGGCACCGGCATGCACGTACCGTACCCTCTGAAACCCACCTCTGAACCAAGGCGAATCTCTAGAGTAGGGGAGATACCATTGTCTCTTTCAAGGTTGAAGACAATACCTTCTCCCTCAACAATGTTGACACTACAGCATGGAACCAACTATAGGTCATTTCTCTGGGTCCAATAAACAGGTGTCTGAACTAACAGAGATCCCGTTCAATTCCTTGGGTGTCACAGACTCAAATTTATCCCAGCTCGCCACAAGACTAAGTCTCTGGCACCTGCCCTCCGGGGTCCAATTTGAGTGATCTTATCCACCAAATAGCCTGAATATTTTCCACAGCATCTCTGTAGATAATCCAGTAGACTATTCCTGATCAGCAGGAAGCAGGTCACCTTAAACTTACTGGACCGGGATGCCCTTCGCACAGTCACTCAAGCACTCGTGACTTCTCGTCTGGACTACTGCAACGCTCTCTACATGGGGCTCCCCTTGAGATGCACTCGGAGGTTGCAGTTGGTCCAGAATGCGGCAGCGCGGGTGATCATGGGAATCTCAAGACATTCCCACATAACACCACTCCTGCGCGAGCTGCACTGGCTACCTGTGGCCTACTGGGTGCGTTACAAGGTTTTGATTACCATATTCAAGGTGCTCCATGGCACGGGGCCTAGTTACCTTCGAGACCGTCTTCTGCCCCATACATCCCTTCGACCGACTCGCTCCCAGGGAGAGGATCTTCTCTGGGTGCCGTCGACCGGACAATGCCGGTTGGCGGCTCCCAGGGGAAGGGCCTTCTCTGTGGTGGGCCCTACCCTCTGGAATGGCCTACCTTCCGACCTCCGTTCCATCACAGACCTCCGCTTGTTTCGCCGGCACCTAAAAACTTTTTATTTTCATCTGGCCGGCCTAGCATGGTCTACTCCACACCCATTATTTTATAACAAATCAAAACTGTAATTTGGGTTTTAAATTTAAACTTATTTTAAGTTAAGCAGGATATGGATTTAATTTCGTTATTATTTAATAATATTTTGTATTTATGTATAATTGATTTTAAATCTCTGTTCGCCGACCTGAGTCCCTTTAGGGTGAGATGGGTGCGGGCTATAAATGTGAAAAATAAATAAATAAATAAAACAAGGGCAGCTGACTGGCTATTGGACTCAGTAAGGATGGAGAAATACTGATGTTTAATATTGCACTGTGGCCAGAAAAAAAGCCCTGTACTTACCCATTTCAATATACTATGATTTAAAAAACAGGATCAAAGAGATTCCTTGTCCACAGAAGAAATTTTAGAAAAGATGTGCAATCCTCATCTTATTCTGTAATGGATTTTCTTTTCTTGGAAAGGACGAATACACTGTAGTCAGGTTTCATTCTTTTTCATATTCATTCTGTCATAGATTGTCAGTAAAAATCCAAATCTGCTTGCAAGCTGTTGAAGTGGACTAGTTTTCAGTCTCAAAAACCCAATGTTATATTTTTATGCAATAAACAAAGGAGAAAGCAACCTGCTTCTTCATAATGGCTTAATGTCAGCCTGACCCAGCTTTAGTGATTTTGGATCTGTGAACATAATAAGGCATACTGCTTGATGACTTGAGAGAGTTGCATTGGGGGTTGCCTAACCTAAGAACGTGGTTCCATGTAATACATAAACAGGGCTTAGAGCAGTGGTGGGTTTCAAAATTTTTAGAATCTACTCTGTAGGTGTGGCCTATTTTGTGGGCGTGGCTTGGCAGTCATGTGACAGGGTGGGAGTGGCCACCTTTTAAAATGTGGTGAAACTCATTTCACAACGCTCTTGCTTAGCAACCAAAATTTTGGACTCAATTGTGAAGATAAATTCTTTCTTTCTTTCTTTCTTTCTTTCTTTCTTTCTTTCTTTCTTTCTTTCTTTCTTTCTTTCTTTCTTTCTTTCTTTCTTTCTTTCTTTCTTTCTTTCTTTCTTTCTTTCTTTCTTTCTTTCTTTCTTTCTTTCCTTCCTTTCCTTTCCTTCCCGTTGGTCACTGGCAGCGGTGGGCCAGATTTACTTCCAGGTACGCCGGTGGAACCTCCTCTCACCGGTTCTCTAAATTTCACCAACCGGCTCTCGCGAGTAGGTGCGAGCCTGCAGAAACCCACCACTGGCTTAGAGCAAGGATGGGATTTAGCAGGTTTGGACAGGTTCAGGCGAACCGGGTGTTAATTTTAATCTGGTTTGCCAACCAATAGTTACAAGGACTGGCTGACCCTGCCCACCTCCCCCCCTCTCCTTCCAGGAGTCTCCATGCAGCCTGTTCATCATGCCAGGTAAGTGTAGGGCCAGCACGGAGGCTCTGGGAGGGTGAAAAATGGGACTAGCAGACATTCTGGAAGTCCAGAAACGGACCTGTTTCTGGAGGACCTCTGGAGCCCGGGGGAGACTGTTTTCACCTTCCGGGAGACTCAGGAAAAACCTCTGGAGCCTGGGGAGGGTGAAAAATGGGCCTACCATGGTCCAGGAAGCTGACTAGGCCATGCCCCCATGAAAATCTGGGCAGAGAACGGGTTGCTAAAATTTTTCAATCCCACCCCTGGCTGAGAGGAGTTAAATTTTGGCCAACTGAAAAATGTTGATTCAGGCCTTTAGGCAGTGAGCCTTCCCACTCATTCACTCTTTCCCTCATGTATTTACAAACATCATCATTATTCACAGCGCTTCATTGCATAAGTTATGCAGCACAACAGTTTTCTGCTTTGAGGTTTATATAGGATAAGCTTTGATAAAGAAGAGACATCAGAGAGAAAGAAAGGAAATGGGTGGGGAGGGGGGGAAATAAGATAACAGGAAATCATTGTGTACAAATCCATTTATACCCAGCTTATATATCTACTGAAGAAAAAGGACTAAGGAATTAACCAATAGACTTCATATAAAAGGTGTAGAAGATCTTTTAAGGAAGAGAATACCTGTAATTTATAGTACATTATTTGAATGTACAAATCATGTATAGTAGGTTATATGTTTTCCATGCTTTTAGGTTTCACTTACACATTTAGGTTTCACTTACCTCCTGCCCATACATCCCTTCGTACGATCCGCTCCCACAGAGAGGGCCTTCTCCGGGTACTGTCGGCCGGGCAATGCTGGTTGGCGATGCCTAGGGGAAGGGCCTTCTCTGTGGCAGGCCCAGCCCTCTGGAACGACCTACCCCCCCTGATCTATGCACCACCTCGGACCTCCCCCTCTTCCGCCAGCGACTCAAGACGTATTTATTCCAACAAGCCGGCCTAGCATAACCCCCCGTTTCTGACTTTTATCTGTATAAATTTTAATTCTCAGGGTTTTATAAGGGTTTTTAGCACGGGATATAATTTAATAGTTTTTTAATAATGTATTTTGTAATTTTGTATGGTTTTTAATATTGCCTGTGCGCCGCCCTGGGTCCTTACAAGGACAAGGGTTGGGTATAAATTTGAAAAAATAAATAAATAAAAATAAATTTGAAGATTGGAATTTAACCTATCTAAAATATATTTCTTAGTGCTAGATTTTGAGCATGGGAAAATATATATGTGATCCTACTTTCTCCAACTCTTTCCTTTTCCCTGGCTTTGCCTATTCAAATAATTTCCCTAAGATGTTTCTTGGTTCAAAGGATTCCACAAAGCTGTTCTGGGAGAGAATTTCTGACATAAAAAAGCTTTAGAGCAGGGCTGTCAAACTCCCAGCCCTTGGGCTGGATGTGTCACACACTGGCCACGCCCACTTCTGGTTTAGCAAAGATGACGCCACTGTGATGATGTGAGTTTGACACCCCTGCTTTAGAGGAAAAAAGACAATGGAATTGAAGGAATAGGAAGCAACCAGGACAGCTGGAAAAAAAAAAGAATAAAGGAGAAAGACAGAGATAAAATTCGACATAGCTGAATAATTCAGAGATTGCCTCTCCTTGTATAAATCCCTTCATGCTGACTAGGGATTTGTAGGAGTTGAAGTCCAGTATTTTAAATTGGTCAAGGTCAGTGTTCAAATTCAAATTGTTTTTACTACTGGTTCTGTAGGCCTGGCTTGGTGAGGAGGGCAGGGCAAGGATTCTGCAAAATCTCCATTTCCACCCCACTCCAGTGGAAGGTAACTGCAAAAATCCCCATTCCCACCCCATTCCAGGGGAAGGTTACTGTAAAATCTTCATTCTCTCCCCACTCCTGGGCGAAGGATATTACAAAATCTCCATTCCCACCCCACTCTGGGGCCAGCCAAAGGTCGTATTTGCCAGTTCGCCGAACTACTCAAAACGTCCGCTACTGGTTCTCCACAACCTGTCAGAACCTGCTGAATTTCACCCCTGGTCAAGGTTGAGAAATACTGGCTTGGTTTAATTAGGGTTCATTTCAGCATCATGCAGGAGAATGGCCTTTTTATACTTGACCTATCCTTTAAATTTTTACACATTTGTCATTTATCATTTGTTACAGATTGTTTTCTAGTGGGAAGATCTAGCAGGGGCCACTCAATCAAAGCTCCATCTTTTTCAACGGAATTGCATTTTTAAAAAGTGCGACACTGAGGTCACATTGGAAAATTGCTGTGGGTAACGTCTAATTTGGTTTGCATCAGGCACAATCCCCAGTTTATCCCTGTGTCTAGATCAAAGCAAACATACATACTGCTCAGTTCAGTTAGCGAACATACAGTTCTAGGTTTATTTATTAAACATCAGCAAACAACAAAATGGTTAACCGACAAAACATGGTAGGATTTTTTTTATACCAGTATGAACTGGTGCTTAAGGCACCAGTCTAGGACCAGGAAACTGTGAGTTTAAATACTTCTGGAATAGTTAGAACCGTTACACTCAATTCCTTTCAAAATAATCAGAATAGACTTCAGAGTAGAAAAGGCTAGATATGACCCATCATTTATATAAAAGGGTTCTCTATCTATTAATGAATCTTATACTATAAGCTTCTAAAATATATTTTAAAAGCAGCCTTTCATATGTCTAATTTGGCGAGAAAATGGCATATGAGAGAATGGCATCTCCAGAAGGGCAAAAAAGTTAAGATGGCAGAGGCATACCTTTTTGACCCCCCCCCCCTCCTCATTGTTGTTGAAAGCATATGATAATAAATAGAACATTTACTTTTTGCATTTGATGCTTCATTTTTATCCCAAAGATGCTTTATTTTTTTCCTCTCAGGAGATCGCTTCCGGCTCCTGGAGGCAACGGACGGGTCCTTGACTCGTCCGCCGCTTGTCTCTCCAGCGGCACCTTTGGGGGCTTGGGGGCTTTGCGAAAGAGCCCCCTAACCGGACGGACGGCTTGCGGGAGACCCCCACCCAGACAGTTGTCGGGGGGGCCGCACCCGCCTTGTCCCAGGATTTGGGGAGCAAAATGCGGAAGGAAAGTCCCCTTTGCCAATGGAGCACCGGAACAACAGACAATGAAGAAGCGGGCTGAAATCCGGGGCTGCGGGAAGCACCGAGGCTTTGTGGTCGGCTGTGTGGTTTGTGAGTTGATTCTGAGATTTTGATGCATTCAGTTCTTTTAAGAGGCAATTGGACTTTCTGGTTTTTCTGTGAAGACGTTTCACTTCTCATCCAAGAAGCTTCTTCATCTTCTGTACAATTATAATTCAAACACCCCCCCCCCCCGAAAGTCCAGTTATCTCTTGAAAGAGGGGGAAAAAGCACAATCTTTGGGACACTCTGAACCTGGATGACTGAGAATCTCCATAGACATTTGCTTTGTTTTTAGCATTTTCTTTGCTACATTTCCAGTACGTAGCATGAGAGTAAAGGCTCTCAACCCCCACCCTCCATATTTGTAAGGTGTACCATGAATAGGACAAAGAAACAAGTGGCAGAAGTGAGACATAATTTGTCTCATTTTTGAATACTAATTGTTTTAAAATTATGAACTTCTTGTTACTTTTGTAATCTATTCAGCAAACATTTGTCAAACACAGCAATCCTGAATTAAAAAGAATGTGTCTTAAACTTTTCTGAAGAAGTACAGCATGTATTTAAGCCTACCACATAAATGATTGGTCATAATAATAGTATTTAAAAAATCATACATATGGTTTTCATTTTGGCCTTCAGTTTATAACTAATATTCTGCCAAGAGCCACAGAAAAACTTTTGATGGAATTTGCTGACTCATTAAGAAGAGCAACCATTGCAATTTTGGGACTGGCACCTGGTGAATATGAATATATTTTGTCTTCAAAACATCACAGGTATTATTATATATTATTTAATAAATTAAATATAAAAATGTCTATGACAACATTAAATAAGTTTTCAAAATATGGATTCTTTCCTTCATTTCCTTCATACTAGGGCTGTCTAACTCATGGCCCACAAGCCGGATGCTTCACTTGCTGGCCCACTCCCAGTTTAATGAACGGGGGAAAAGTCCTGATACATCATGTGATGACGACATGATGATGTGAGTTTGATACTCCTGCTTCATACAAATCAGTTGTTTTCTACCTATAATTCTTATGTACCTGAGGGATTTTTGAAAAAAAAAAATTTGAGAAGCAAGTGTGGTGTCATCATTAAAATATGGAATGGACTGGGAAACCCAAGTTCATGTCACCCTCAGATATGAAAACTCAAGGGGTAACTTTGAGCCAGTCATTTTCATTAGCTCAGTCTTCTTATAGGATTAGTATGACACCAAGGTGAAGGAAGATTTCCATGTACTTTGAACGTTGGAGAAAAGGAAGAATATAACCTAGGTACCTCGTAGGACCTGGGTACCTACGAGATCGCATTCTGCCACCGAGAGCCTCCCACCGGCCCATATGCTCCCATAGAGAGGGTCTCCTCATGGTGCCGTCGGCTAGACAATGTCGACCGGCGACACCCAGGGGGAGAGCCTTCTCCGTGGGAGCACCTGCCCCCTGGAACGAATTTCCCCCGGAATTCAGAACTATCCCTGACTTACACACTTTCCGCCATGGTCTCAAAACCTTTCTCTTTCAACAAGCCGGGCTGGCATAAAGCATGATTTTTTAAATTTAAAATTTAAATTTTTATTATTTTAATTAGCGTTGTTTGGATTTTTTCCATGTTTCGGCCAATATTTTAATTATGTCTTTTAAAAGCTTCTTTAACTTTTATATATTTGTTTTTATTTTGGCTGTACACCGCCCTGAGTCCTTCCAGAGTAGGGCGGTATAAAAAACCAATAAACCTAAACCTAAATCTAACTAAGTAAATAAGTATTCAATTTCAATAGTTTTCTCTAATTCCATGTCAACTTTGCAACACAGCTTGTAAAGCCAGTTTTTATATAATTTTAAAAAATTGCAATTTTATTCTCTCACTAAAGAACATTCAAGTCTCAGATTTTTAAATGGATAGGAACTTAATCCTGCTATTTAGTTGCCTCTGGAAAGACAAAGACTTAAAAAAAATATGTTTAGGCTGCAACCGTGCACATTTATTTGGGAATTAGCTGACAGAACTGATTGGGATTTGAAGTAGAAATGGGGCATGATTTCCTGTTCTAGATTCGGGATTCCTTAAGAATGTCAGCATATTTACATCTCATTTTTAAATGTAGCATAAGATTAAATGTCCTTCAAGTTGATTTGACTCCTGATAACTTTTCAAGCAGTTACAGAAATTCAGAAGTTCTTTGCCACTGCCTATTTCGAGGAATCTTTCTTTTTTCTTTTTCTTTTTAATTTAATATAGGTTACTGCCCCAGGATTCTTTAGAATTCTTATATCCAAGAATACATCAGTGGTAGGAAAGTCCACAGAATATAAAATTAGAAGTCAAGATAGTGACACTTCTATTTTATGGTCATGGCTGCCATCTTGATTTTTTAATTGATTTGTGATGATTGCCTCTGGCCTTAACTTTTTAGGTTATAGCTTAAATGTCAGCAAGTGGTATCATCATACAAATGACAACATGAAGATGATATCATGACAGCTGAAAATAGTTAATGGGACATCTTTGGACTACAGTTAGCAGGATGCTAGGATAAGCCCACAATGGATTTTTAACTCAATATAGGTTGTCCTTCACTTATGACCACAATTGAGTCCAACATTTCTGTTGCTGAGTGAGAAATTTGTTAAATGAGATTTGCCCCATTTTACAACCTTTCTTGCTACAGGTCTTAAATGAATAGCTACACTTACGTTAGTCACCCGGTAGTTACTGTAAGTGAATCTGGTTTCCCCATTTACTTTGCTTGTCAGAAGGTCACAAAAGGTGATCACATGATCCTGGGACACAGCAACAGTCATATGTATGAACCAGTTGCCAAGCATCTGGATTTTGATCATGTAATCATGGGAATGCTGCAAAGGTTGTAACTGAAAAACAGTCGTCAGTACATTTTTCAGTGCTGTTGTAACTGAATGGTCACTAAATGAACAGTTGTAAGTCAAGGACTACCTGTATGTTGCTTTTACTTCAGTGGTGGGTTCTGGATCCCATTCCAACTGGTACGGTATGGAACAGTTGGAACGGACCCAGCATTGCCCACATGGACCTGTGTGCTGCGCATGCACATGTGCGCGGTGCACACATGTGTTGCAGATGCCAGCGATGCTTCAGCAAGCGTCCACGATGCTCCAGCTGCTTCGTGCAGGTGCTGTATGACCTGTGCGCGGAAGCGTGGAAGCCTTAAAAGACAAGTAAGGAGCTCAGGCGGGGGGGGGGAGGGGGGAAGATGGGCCCTCCAGAGCACAGTACCGGAATAGTATCCAGTGCTCCGGACAGGCTCTGGTATGCCCATACCGGAGCATACCACCTGCAACCCACCACTGTTTTACTCCCTCTCTAGCGCCCCCCCCCCATGGTATACACATACACACATGGGTTAAGGCAGGGGTCTGCAAAGTTGGCTCTTTTAAGACTGGTGGACTTCAACTCCCAGAGTTCCCCAGCCAGCTGTGCTGGGGAGTTGAAGTCCACCAGTCTTAAAAGAGCCGACTTTGCAGACCCCTGGGTTAAGGCATCCTTTAGCCTTAAAAACAGTTCTTTATTTGTACTGAGAGAACAAGTTAAATAGAAAGAGGTATATCTGCAGAGTAAACTCAGCTCATTTAAAAAGAAAGAAAATGACTGGTAGATGCTAAAGAAAGTACAACAGCTGTTGTGCAAAAGTTGTCATTATAATTACAACCGATATGGCATGAAAAACCCCTAAAGACCAAAGGGCATTATCAAAACATTAATAGGAATATAAAACATAATTCATTGTAAAGAAGTCCAAAGTTCAAATTACATAAACAATTTTAGGCTTCATCTGATACTTGCTGAATTCACTCAAAATAATAATTAAAACATCTCAAAGTTAACTTTAAATAACTGTTTCCAGCATGACAGTGATTAATGAAATCCACCATAGCTGGGGTTTGGAAAGATGATTTAATCCAAAATAGAGTTGTAAATTTGCTATCTGGGAATATTAATTGGAACCCAGTGCTGAGTCAGTTGGCTGCCACTTGGATCACATATTTTGCTTATTATTATTAGGTAGCTTAATTAACTGATATAATTAATTATAAATAATAAACAATTAATCCCATATGTTGACTATAATGAATGGCATTACAAAATAACAGAATATCTCCAAGAAATGCATTTGCCTGCAAGCAAGTACTGGTGGGATCACAAAACAGACAATGTACAGATAATCCTCAATTTAAAACCACAATTGAGACCAAAATCTGAATCATTGAGCAAAGCAGTTGTTAAGCGAGACATCCTGTGACCACTTCATTCAACACTGCAATCCTGGCTTCCCTGATTATAGTCATTAAGGAATATCATGAGTCATTAAGCCAATGGAGTCCCAAGTAAGGAGTGCAGGGTAACTTTCTAAACAAACTGAAATAAACTCACCCAGTGAATACCAGACTTGCGATTTTGAAGTTTTTTAAATCATTAACAAACAATTATAATAATAAAAAACTCCAAGATGATTTATAAAATGAAGTTCGGTCAAACTTTGAATCTGCTGCTAATGTAGTAAATTCTACATTAGCAGCAAGGGTGGTATTCTACCAGTTCTGATCAGTTAGCCCAAACTGGTAGCAGAAATTGTGGGTGGCACCACCCACTCACCCTGGCAACCCGTTTAGACTCTTTTTTTAGGCAAAGTGCATGCGTTGAAGGTGGGGTGCATGAATGCATGCTCACATTTGCGAACCGGTAGGGAAGGTAACTGATTACCACCCCTGATTAGCAGTGTTGAGCACAATGGAATCCCATGGCAGATAGCAGATTGCAAGAGACTGGAAAAACATTATTTTCTGCTATTTATCATAAACAAACAAACCAGGTCTCTGCAGTATATATGGGCAATCTCAAAATCTCTTCTTAACTCGGAGAGAATTTAGGGCACACTAAATCCATCATCTGGCTGACTTTTCAGCCATAGAAAACTGTATGAAGCATTATCTGTTTTTATTTATAAATGGAATAGATCTTTATTAGGATTATAGGATTAGGATTATAACTGGAATAATTTTCTGTTGTTGACAGAGACTTCATTTTTCTGTTCATGCCTATGACTGGTTCTGTTTAAGAAACAATAAGCAATAATTATTGCATCCAATTGAACAATGCATGATCCTGTGGTATTAAAGGCGACAAGTAGAATTTCACAGAAGTCCTTGCTCTTTTTATCGTTCTTTACTAACCATATAGATTTAATAAATACAAGGAAACAGTGGTTCTATGAATCATTAAAATTAAAATAAATACATAAAAATAAATAAGCATAAAATAAAGGGCCATTTGTGTCAAGCTGAAATCCTGTTCTACACAAACCCACCCATGTACAATAGATTTCCTGACAATGCTATGGACATATTTTTTAATTGCTGGACTTGGGGCTGTTTTGAAGCCTTTCCAGTGTAGGTAATTGCCTTGGTATTCCAGATGACTTCCTGTTCAAATCCAGGCCTGCTTAGCTTTCATTATCAGCCAAGATTGGCTAGGAATTACCATCTGTTTGAGTGAAATTAGGCTGAGGGAATGAATTAAACCAGGGGTGTTTAATTAATAAACCACCTGCGTCATCGTGTTGTTGTCACATGACATATCGTGACTTTCTCCGCCCTTTGCTAAACCAAGGGGGGTGATGGTGGCTGTGGCCAGCAGGTGACACATCTGATCTATGGGCTGCAAGTTTGATACCCCTTAATAAGCTAATAAGTCTTCCAGGATAAATTAAATCTGTAGGATTTTTGTTAAGCTAACTGCATATAGAAACAATTTTACAGACTATACTTAATATAGTCTATGTTGATGATCGCAGATTCTGAAGTTCAGCAGGTTCAATTTAAAAAATAAATAAAACACTGCTTATATTAAGAGAAAGCAAAAACGATAATATAAACTAGCTAAATCAACAAGGGTAAAGTAAAAGAATATAACCCTACCTGATTACCTTGTCCTGTATTGCAATCACTGGAACTATTTGTTAATAAAGGGGTGGGTGGGTGGGCGACCTATTCTGATTGTAATATCTTTTGTTAGCTCAGTCAAAAAGTCACAACAATGACAATTGTTGAGGTGAGATGATAAAACAAAAGTCCTCAAGCTTGTCTTTATCTCTGAAATGAGACAAATGGCTGTAGAAAACAGAGAACGAATAATACTGAGTGGGTCACAGTGGTGAAAAACAAAGGGGAAAAGAATACAGCAATAAGACTACTTTTATTGGAGAGATGTGGCTCCAATGACTGGACGTGAAATACAGAGAAACTTGAAGAATTTTTATTTTTTTTGAGACAGACCAGGGAAATATGCCTGTTTTACTGTTTGTTGTGGGAAGAAAACCATACCCCTTATTATGAAGTTTCTCTTGCAATTCAGCTTTTGCAGAACTAATAAAAATAACCCAGGAATGTTTGGCATCAAAAGTATTAGTGAATGGCAAGCGTTTCAGGTTTCCAAAGTACAAACAGAAAGAGGGAGAACCTATTGCAGCATGTGCAGTTGAACTTCTACAAATTTGGTAACTGGCCAAAGGATGCATTGAGCCATTGGCTGCTCTGGAATTGTGAAAGAGAGCATTCAAAGATGCAAGGTTGAAGAGAGCATGTGAAATTGCTATCTCCATGGAGACTACTGTGAGCAACAGGCAGGAATAAAAGCCAAGTGAATAAACTTGCAATATTAACAGGAGAAAACATGAACGTGAACTGTGCTGTTGCATCCCAAAATAAATTTAAAGAAGAAGGTGCAGAAAATACACTACATTAGGGTATTTTCAGAGAGCCTGTTAATCAGGATAAAAACAAAATCATTTGCTAAAGATAACCCGCTGTAGCATTACTTTAAAAGAGATACAGTGATGCAATGTGCACATAAGGAATTGCAGTAACAAAGTGAAATTGGGAATGATAACCTGGAGATTTATAGTACAAAAAAAATGAAATGAAATCAGCAACGTAGGTGAATGTCAAAACCATATCAATCAGTGGTGAGTTTCAAATTTTTTAGAACCTACTCTGTAGGTGTGGCCTATTTTGTGGGCGTGGCCTGGTAGTCATGTGACATGGTGGGAGTGGCCACCTTTAAAAATGTGGTGAAACTCATTTAACAACGCTCTTGCTTAGCAACCAAAATTTTGGACTCAATTGTGATGATAAATTCTTTCTTTCTTTCTTTCTTTCTTTCTTTCTTTCTTTCTTTCTTTCTTTCTTTCTTTCTTTCTTTCTTTCTTTTTTCCTTCCTTCCTTCCTTTCCTTTCCTTTCCTTCCCGTTGGGTCCCTGGCAGCGGCGGGCCAGATTTACTTCCAGGTATGCCGCTGGAACCCCCTCTCACCGGTTCTCTAAATTTCACCAACCGGCTCTCGCGAGTAGGTGCGAGCCTGCAGAAACCCACCACTGATATCAATGCAATTGGTCATTGGCTTTTTTGCATCCAGTCAAGCCTGTTGCTAGGAGGGGCAAGACTATAGCAGAATAGCAAAGAAGTATTGCAGCATCACAGTACAAGTTCCATGCCTTTTCTATGTGTGTTATGATTTCAGATGCATATGTGAAGGAATCGGAGCTTGCAGCATAACACTGCAATCATGCTTTCATCATTATTATAAAAAAGCAAGTTCTTGTTGATGCCCATGGCTGTTATCAGTTACACTACAGGTAAATTTCAGCAAGATTTCAGAGATGTTTAAATTCAAGTCATAAAAAATATAATTAAAAAACTGATAGTAGAGAAAAAATAATTTCCATTGGAACAATAGCAAAGTGCAATAACTAGCAAGGTGCATTTGGCTTACATGTTATGAATATGGGTGGACCAGACTATGGGATTGGTTGAGGAAATTGCCCTTTGAGTTGAGCTCCATTAAGAGCCTGTGATCACTGAGACTAAGCTGGAAAAGCTTTTGTGTGATAATGTTTCATCTATGGTCAAAGGTGACTTTAGTATACTCAAGCACACAAAAGATTAAATAGTGTCTTAGAAAATGCCACAGCTAGGATTCAAAAAAGCATATTCATTTTAGAGGTGGTATTCAGCAGATTCTGACCAGTTCTGGAGAACCAGTAGCAGAAATTTTGAGTAGTTTGGAGAACTGGTAAATACCACCTCCTACTGGCCCTTCCCCATCTATTCTCTGCCTCCAGAGTCCCAGCTATTGGGGAGGAAATGGGGATTTTGCAGTATCCTTCCCCTGGAGTGGGGTGCGGATGGAGATTTTATAGTATCTTTCCCCTGCCACACTCACCAAGTCACACCCATCAAGTCATGCCATGCCCACCAAGCCATGCTCACAGAACCGGCAATAAAAATGTTGAATCCCACCACTGATCCATTTCTATGTGCCATATGAAAAAAGAAAGAAACTGAACTAGATTAGATGCAAGATGAGGGATTCACCCTCCCCAAGTGATGATTGGAACCCATGTCCTGTACTTCTAAATCTAGTAGCTGGAAAGAATGCGACTGTCAGGATCTATGGTGAATTTAAAGTTATCATGAATCTACTATTATATGTTGAGCAATACTTGAACTGAGGACATTTTTGTTAGCCCTAGCAGAGGTTTATTTATCGAGGGAAATGGAAGAAGATTCCAAAATTTATCTATTTATTATACACAACGGGTCATGTCATTATTATAGGCTTGGTTTTGGAGTCGCATCTGCACAGCACTTTGGCAGAGATCTATGGGAGAGTACTGACACTAAATAGACACTGAGTGCTATTCAGATGACATCATTATTACTAAAGAAACTAATGAGGTGCATCTGCAAAGCCCAAGATTCAAGACAATGATTCTTAAGCATGAAACACCAAATGTGAATTCTTTAAGCCTAGTATTCATATTGTAGCTTCAACATTGATGCACAAATTCTTCACAAGTGTACAGAAAAAAAAACATTCAATATTGTTGCAGAGGAACTTTAGTTGGGGTTAATTAAAGATTGTAATTGAGGAATTTTCTATTATGTCCTTATGTGTTTTGTTTTCAGGATTATCTATAATTTGTATACATTTTGGTTTTAATTTAGTTTCCCAGATTAGAGCAGGTTATAAATAGTGTAAACAAATGAACAAAGAAAAAAAATAAAGGCACTGGTGCAGTTATGTCACATGTCATGAAAGGTAGCAATAAATGATCAATAGCTTTTATATCATGTTCATGCAAAGTGGCAGAGACTCTGATTACTTCCATTTCCATAAGTCTATGGTTCTAATATTTGTACCGAAGGGAGTCACCAGTCCTCAGGATTATTAAACTGCAAGAACAGTTTGCAACATCAGTGATTGATAAAAAAGGTTATCTTTAATTAAATACTGAATGAAGGTTGGTTTTTTTGGTCAGGTAAAGAATAAGTAGATGTGATGCTGATTAAATAGGCTAGGCAGGTCAGGGATAAAATAGATTTCCAAATATTGGGCACAACTTGAATTTGTCATCAAACCATTATACTTAGCAATCAAGGATTTGAGGCCAAGGGCACACCTTCCTTGCTGCAATCTTTAAATATGAATTGTAATCTGTTAAGATTAAACTTTTATTATGACTTTAAGGGCAGTTGTAATTGGAATCAGTTGAAACAACCAAGTGCAGCTGCTCAGATTCTGAGTTAGTTTAAACCAGGGGTAGTCAACCTTTTTATACCTACCACCACTTTTGTATCCCAGTTAGTAGTAAAATTTTCTAACTGCCCATCGGTTCCATAGTAATCGTGATTTATAAAGTAGGGAAGTCAATTAAATTTTAAAAAAGGAAAGCGTTTCAGTATCAGACAAAACTTCTACCGCCCACCATGAAAGCTGGAACGTCCACTAGTGGGCGGTAGGGACCAGGTTAACTACCACTGGTTTAAGCACATGAACAATACAATACAATACAATACAATAGCAGAGTTGGAAGGGACCTTGTAGGTCTTCTAGTCCAACTCCCTGCGTGGGCAGGAACCTTATACCATTTCAGACAAGTGGCTGTCTAACATCTTTTTAAAGACTTCCAGGGTTGGGGCATTCACAACTTCTGGAAGCAAACTGCTCCAGAGGTTAATTGTTCTAACTGTCAGGAAATTTCTCCTTAGTTCTAAGTTGCTTCTCTCCTTGATTAGTTTCCACCCATTCAGGGGTGGGTTTCAAATTTTTTAGAACCTACTCTGTAGGTGTGGCCTATTTTGTGGGCGTGGCTTGGCAGTCATGTGACAGGTGGGAGTGGCCACCTTTTAAAATGTGGTGAAACTCATTTAACAACGCTCTTGCTTAGCAACCAAAATTTTGACTCAATTGTGATGATAAATTCTTTCTTTCTTTCTTTCTTTCTTTCTTTCTTTCTTTCTTTCTTTCTTTCTTTCTTTCTTTCTTTCTTTCTTTCTTTCTTTCTTTCTTTCTTTCTTTCTTTCTTTCTTTCTTTCTTTCTTTCTTTCTTTCTTTCTTTCTTTCTTTCTTCTTTCCTTTCTTCCTTGCTTTTTTCCTTCCTTTCCTTTCCTTCCCCGTTGGGTCACTGGCAGCGGTGGGCCAGATTTACTTCCAGGTACGCCGGTGGAACCCCCTCTCACCGGTTCTCTAAATTTCACCAACCGGTTCTCGCGAGTAGGTGCGAGCCTGCAGAAACCCATCCCTGCACCCATTGCTTCTTGTCCTGCCCCCGGGTGCCTTGGAGAATAATTTGACTCCCTCTTCTTTGTGGCAATCTCTGAGATATCGGAACACTGCTATCATGTCTCACCTGGTCCTTCTCTTCATCAAACTAGACATACCCAGCTCCTGCAACCGTTCTTCATATGTTTTAGTCTCCAGTCCCCTAATCATCTTGGTTGCTCTTCTCTGCACTCTTTCCAGAGTCTCCACGTCTTTTCTACATCGTGGCGACCAAAACTGTATGCAGTATTCCAAGTGTGGCCTTACCAAGGCACTATGCAGTGGCATTAACACTTCACGTGATCTAGATTCTATCCCTCTGTTTATGCAGCCTAGAACTGTGTTGGCTTTTTTGGCAGCTGCTGCACACTGCTGGCTCATATTTAAATGGTTGTCCACTAGGATTCCAAGATCCCTCTCACAGTTGCTACTATTGAGCAAGGTACCACCTATACTGTACCTGTGCATTTTGTTTTTCTTGCCTAAATGTAGAACCTTACTTTTTTCACAATTGAATTTCATTTTATTAGATAGTGCCCAATGTTCAAGTTTGTCAAGATCCTTCTGTATCTTAAGCCTATCTTCTGGAGTGTTGGCTATTCCTGCCAGTTTGGTGTCGTCTGCAAATTTGATGAGTTCCCCATTTATCCCCTCATCCAAATCATTGATGAAGATGTTGAAGAGTACTGGGCCTAAAACAGAGCCTTGGGGGACTCCACTGCATACTTCCTTCCATGTAAATGCAGTTCCATTGAGGACTACACGTTGAGTGCGGTTGGTCTGCCAGTTGTGAATCCATTTGGTGGTGATGCTGTCTAACCCACATTTTTCTAATTTATCTAATAGTAGGTTATGGTCTACTTTATCAAATGCCTTACTGAAGTCCAAGTAAATTATATCGACAGCATTCCTCTGGTCCACTAATTTTGTCACTTTGTCAAAGAATGCAATTAGATTCGTCTGGCATGATCTGTTTTTGACAAACCCATGTTGGCTTTTGGCTATTACTTTGTTTGCTTCTAGGTGTTCATTTATTTGTTGCTTAATTATCTTTTCCAGAATCTTTCCTGGTATTGAGAACAGGCTGATGGGTCTATAGTTTCCTGGATCTATTTTTTTTCCTTTTTTGAAGATGGGAACCACATCAGCTCTTTTCCAGTCTTCTGGCAGTTCCCCGGTGCTCCAGGATCTCTGAAAGATATAGTTCAGTGGTTCTGAGATCTCGTCTGCCAGTTCCTTCAGAACCCTGGGGTGTAATCCATCCGGTCCTGGTGATTTGAACTCGTCCAGGGCAGACAGATGCTCACTTACCATTTTCTTCCCTATTTCAACTTGTGTTCCTAATCTGATTTTTGTGGTGCTGTTTTTGATTGGTTGGACTGTTTTATCCCTTTGTGTAAAGACAGATGCAAAAAAAGAGTTAAATAGTTCTGCTTTCTCCCTGTTGCTTATCATCTTCTTGCCATTTTCTCCCAGCAGTGGACCAATTGTTTCCTTAACTTTTTTCTTGTTTTTAACATGTTGGAAGAAGCTTTTTTTGTTATTTTTTACTTTTTTGGCAAGCCTTTCTTCATTGCGAGCCTTAGCTTTCCTCACTTCATCTTTACAGGCTCGGGCTATTTGCTGATATTTTGCCTTAGTTATGTCCCCCTCTTTCCACTTTTTATATTTATCCTTTTGTCTTTATATTTATCCTTTTCAATTTGTCAGACAGTTCTTTATGCAGCCATGCTGGTTTCTTTTGGGAACTGTTATTTTTCTTCTTCATTGGTATTGCGCTGGACTGGGCTTTTATAATCTCATTTTTCAAAATTTCCCAAGCTTCTTGAGTTGTTTTTCCCTTGAGGATTCTCATCAATGGAATCCTTCCCAAGCTCTCTCTAAGTTTATTGAAATTAGCTCCCTTAAAGTCTAAGACTCTAGTTTGACTTTGTTCTACTACGTTTGTTTGCATAATGTTGAATTCCAGTATTTCATGATCGCTTGCCCCCAAAGTTCCTGTAGCTTCTACACCTTCTATCATTTCCTCTCTGTTAGTGAGAATTAAGTCCAATATTGCTGATCCCCTTGTTCCCTTCTCTACCTTTTGGGAAACAAAGTTGTCTGCTAGGTTTGTTAGGAACCTGTTAGATCTTCCACTTGGTGCAGAGTTTGTTTCCCAATTGATGTCAGGGTAGTTAAAATCTCCCATTACTACATTTGGAAGAGACAGGAGATTACCAGACAAATTTGGTCTCAGCAAAGGAATTAGCCCATACCATTGTTGGAGATTTCCTATGTTAAGAATTAATAAAGAGCTAATAAAGTTGTTGCCTTGGTTAACTTAATTTCTAACTTGCCTTGTATTATATTACTGTTAGGCATACATTCCATCACATAGAAAATGTTAGTTCTTAGAAATCAGTTCCATTGGATGAGTGAAAAGGAACTTATTTACTTAGAAGAAAGTCTTATTGTGTCAAACTGTGCTTATAGTTTGCTGTGGGTTTAATTATTGTGACTGCTAAATGTTATTGATTTTTAGAAGACTTGATGATGTTTCATAACATGAAGTATGCTCTTGCAATAGTTTGTGGCAGCTGCTTGGTGTTTGTGCCCTTGATGGGATTATGCAGAAGTATGGCTTTTGCTACAATAGTAAACTGTGGGGGTTGTGGCTCTGTTTTTGCAAGTCCTCCCATACACACTGCCTAGATCAGGGCTGTCAAACTCGGGCCAGCGGGCCAGATGCTCCATGCACTGGCCACGCCCACTCCTGGTTTAGCAAAGGGGGAAAAAGTCAAGCTATGTCACGTGATGCTGCCATTATGTCATGAGTTGGACACCCTTGGCCTAGATTTATTTATTTATTTTATTTTATTTAATCGGATTTTTATACTGCCCTATCTCCCAAAAGGGACTCAGGGCGGTGCACAGAAAGGATAAAAAGTAGTAAACACAATAATAATATAAAAGTTAAAAATACAGTAATACAATGGGTGTGTGCTAAAACTTATACTTAAAAACAGTTAAAATTATTATAATTGGGATTATCATAAAAGCTATGCTAAGCCAGCGACATGGAATAGGTGTGTTTTTAAAGTTCGACGGAAGAGGAGAAGGTCTGTGATAGTGCGGAGGTTGGGGGGCAGGTCGTTCCAGAGGGCAGGGCCTGCCACAGAGAAGGCTCTCCCCCTGGGGGTTGCCAGCCGGCATTGTCTGGCAGATGGTACCCTGAGGAGGCCCTCTCTGTGGGAGCGGACAGGTTGAAGGGAGGTATGTGGTAGGAGGCGGTCCCGCAGATAACCAGGTCCCGAGCCATGGAGCACTTTGAAGATAGTTACTAGCACCTTGAAGCGCACCCGGAGGGCCACAGGCAGCCAGTGCAGCTCGTACAGGAGAGGTGTTACATGGGAGTATCTAGAAACTCCCATAATCCCCCATGCGGCCGCGTTCTGCACTAGCTGGAACCTCTGGGTGCAACTCAAGGGAAGCCCCATGTAGAGAGCATTACAGTAGTCGAGTCGGGAAATGACGAGGGCTTGAGTGACTGTGCATAGGGCGTCATGATCTAGAAAGGGACGCAACTGGTGTATCAGGTAGACCTGATAGAAAGCACCCCTGGCTACGGCTGTCACATGGTCATCCAAGTACAGCCGAGAATCCAGGAGGACACCCAAGTTGCGAACCCTTTCCACGGGGGCTAATGACTCACCCCCGATAGCCAGAGATGGAGCCAGCTGGCTATATCGTGACGCCCTACGCATGTTTTCATATCGTGAGATGAAAACAAAGTGTGTGATGACCATTGGTTGTTAGAAGCAGCTCTTTAACAATTATTCACTTCTGCCAGTTGTCAGGGAAGGCAATCAATAAGACATCTGTGACACTCACAATGACATCTATACACTCTCAAAATTAGTTTCTTCCATTCCATGTTTTAAAAGCATGGCTGAAGTATCCGGAGGCCATGAATATTGTCTGCAAACTTGTGTCAAGAATGGTGAAATCTGGTCAAATCAACACTGAAATGTCAGCTGAGGCACCTTTTGTTTTTAAAAAAAAAAATAGAAATGGCTTTTACATAAATTTGCTGAATTGTGAAACTAGCTGTCTGAAAAAGTCACAACCCCATGCCCTAAGCAGATAATGCAAGGTCATAAGGAATGAAGGAACTGTACCATGTGCCACATAATTATGTACTACAATGTTTGCATTGCGCTCTGAATCACATAATGAAATTTAGTGCTTGCATATAACCAAGCCTTATTTATTGTGACCCTCACCCCAAGAGACTATTTTCTGAGCGCTGTCTATGTATGGCTTGCCTTTGCTTAGAAACAGATGGAAAAAGAATTCAATTTACCCCCCCCCCCCCCAGGAAGTAAGGCACTTTCTAATGGGTATACGATTCAATCCATTGGGGGGGGGGCAAAGTCAATACAATAAAAGGAACTGACAAAATAATCATGTATAAGAGACCAATAAGGCCTTTACCCTGACCTTTTTCATTACATATAATGAAATTTTAAAACGTATTTCCCTTTTAAGGCTCAGCTTTGTGATAGGTAAGGGATGCGGTGGCTCAGGGGCTAAGACGCTGAGCTTGTCAATCAGAAAGGTCAGCAGTTTGGTGGGTCGAATCCCTAGTGCCGTGTAACGGAGTGAGCTCCCATTACTTGTCCCAGCTTTTGCCAACCTAGCAATTTGAAAGCATGTAAAAGTGCAAGTAGAAAAATAGGAACCACCTTTGGTGGGAAGGCAACAGCGTTCTGTGCGCCTTTGGCATTTAGTCATGCCAGCCACATGACCATGGAGAAATCTTCAGACAACCTTGACTCTTCAGCTTTGAAACAGAGATGAGCAACCCCCCCTAGAGTCAGGAACGACTAGCATATATGTGCGAGGGGAACCTTTACCTTTTTGAGATAGGAGAAACACTTGTACTGCAGTCAGTTAACCCATTTTTCATTTTTTTGTCAGTAGGAATACTGTATTTGCTATTAGTTGCAAAAGAGAAAAATACTGTAGATTTGATTTGAATGCTCCTTTGCTTTTTGATATAAATATAGTAGGTTTATTTGGGAAGCAGATTAAAGAGAAAAAACATACCTATCCTGTTTACTGCATATTTCTAAGTTTAATATTAAAAGCCTAGGTTTTAATTGTCTTCTCAACAAACTTGTAAAGGAGGTCTTGCTGTATTCTGAAAACAAGCATTTAACTATAACAGCTTGCCGCAACTCACTCTGAGATGTGGAGCCTGGATTATCATATTATCGTATTTCCTGTCTATGGTGTCCAAATTCAGTTCTAGAAGAGACATGAACATAGCAATCAATCAATACTGATAGGTATAACAACAAGAAGCACGTGCTTCTTTTTTGAGATATGTACAAAATTCAAATTTTGTGAATTGTGAATTGCATGATTTGTATGATGAAATAGCCCTTGCCTTCTGCAACCTCAGAAGATAATCAATCTTGCCACATAATTTCCAACAATGCACCGTGTACAAATCAACAATTCATTTCCTAGCATTGTTGCTGGGGGGAGGGGAAATTTTTTGGAGCTAGTTAAATGTGATTACTATTTATATCTCCACACACACACCCTCTGGGCCCTGGCTGAGCCTTTTGTACTCTGTTTAAATAAAATGGAATATAAACAAAAGACTTTCTGTAACTGCAGTGAGTAACTCAAGTTTCCTTGTTGCTCTTCCTCCAAGAGTTAAAATTGCAGAAGAGGGGCATAGGGAGAAGACAAGCTAGACTTTATGTCTGTGCCTGGTGGGTTCCATGAAATGACTGCTGGATGTTTTTAATTATGCCACACATAAATGATTCCACACCACAGCAGTTGGATCCAAATATGTCACATTGATGTGTGCTCCACATTAATTTTGAAAACACTGCCTGGCACTTGTCTGTGGTGGCCCCTTTGCAGAACCTTAGTAGCCTGGGATTTGTTCTTTTGTGCTTTAGCTGCAAGGACTGGAGCTCATGCAGACAAAGTGGGAAAGCAAATAGCTAATAAAACTGAGTGCTAAGCTGCTTGCTGGAGCCAGCAGAACTGGGGCTCTGGTTAATTGCTCAAAAATGAAAAAGATGTAGGATTTTTCATTAAATCCCATTGGAACATTTGCCAAGCCTCAAATATTAGATTAAATTACAGTTTCTAATGTGTTGCTTCATTTTACCCTCAGCCATGTGGATTATTTCTTCTTTGGAATGTTATTCCAAGGTGGGGAGCAGTGACTAGAAATGAAAAGAAAAGGAGGCAGAGAGCTGAACAGTAGGCACTGCCTTTCTGCCTACCAGTTCCTTAAATCTTTGAAGTTTCTTTCGGCCTGGTTTTGTTCTGACCTGTGATCACTGGAGGCACTTGATTTTATTTTGATTTTATTGCACTTTTATACCGCACCTCTCTCCCCAATGGACTCAGGTCTGTGCACAGGGAAAGTAAAAACCAAGCATACAAACCATAATAAATACATACAAATCTAAAATATAAATTAAATCCAATAACCTGTGCTAAAATGTAAATTAAAACTGATAAAGATTAAAATCACTAACTAAATCTGTGAGGGGTGACCTCGAAGGTGTAAGCTAGGCCGGCTAGATGGAAAAAATGAGTTTTGAGTAACCGGCGGAAGAGGCGAAGGTCCGTGGTGGTACGAAGTTCGGGGGGTAGGTTGTTCCAGAGGGCTGGGCCCACCACAGAGAAGGCCCTTCCCCTGGGGGCTGCCAGCCGGCATTGCCCGGCAGACGGCACCCTGAGAAGGCCCTCTCTGTGGGAGCGGATCAGCCGGAGGGAGGTATGCGGTAGGAGGCGGTCCTGCAAATAACTAGGCCCTGTGCCATGGACCGTTTTAAAGGTGGTTACCAGCACCTTGAAGTGCACCCGGAAAGCCACCAGTAGCCAGTGCAGCTCGCGTAGGAGAGGTGTTACATGGAAATGCCGTGAGGCTCCCAAGATCCCCCGCGCGGCTGCATTCTGTACCAACTGGAGCCTCTGGGTGCACCTCAAGGGGAGCCCCATGTGCACCTCAAGGGGAGCCCCTACTACTGTATTGCAGTAGTCCAGGCAGGATGTAATGAGCGCTTGAGTGACAGTGCGGAGGGCGTCCCGGTCAAGGAAGGGGCGCAACTGGCGTACCAGGTGAACCTGGTAAAAAGCCTCCCTGGCCAAGATCTTTCTCACAGATCTTGATATTCCTTTATTTTCCTATGATAGAAGCCCCATGCAAATTTTCCCTGGGTATGTCAGGTAATTTATCACTGACAGCTGGTCTTCAAATGCATAATATTGCATAATAAAATGCATAATAATTAGCTCTCTCTTGAGACTGTATGCTTAAGACTACAGATAGACAGAACTACATCTAAATGCCTCTCAGTGTTGATAGTTCCCTGAAAACGCTCCTTTCCTTCCTTCCCTTACCGCAGGGGTGGCGAACTGTGGCTCTTTTATGACTCATGGACTTCACTACCCAGAATTCCTGAGCCAGCATGGCTGGCTCAGGAATTCTGGGTATTGCAGTCCATGAGTCATAAAAGAGCCACAGTTCGCCACCCCTGCCTTACCGGATAAATATCTCTGAGATGGCTATTGTGTAATTAGGGACTGTTGTGTTTGCCTAAAACAAAGCATTTCACATCACAGCAGGCCAGGCTGTTGATTCTGATCACTGTTGTATGCTGTGAATAGGCTTCCAAAGCATTGGTAGGGGTGCCCTAGATGGTGTTTTGTGGGATGGTAAACATGGAACAATAGATGTTTATTGTTTAAGTTATTTTAACACCTGAATTATTATGGATCAACATTTACCTCATATTAATTATGTGGGGAGACTGCAGTGGCTAGTCACATTTTTCCCCCCACAGATGTTAATACAAGTCACAGAAACCTGTAGTCTTCTGAATATTGCTAACTACTCTATCAGCATCTTTCGCTCTGCATACCTTGCCTGGATACCTTGAGAGATTCTTCACTATCATAAATATGGGCTGAGATTTTGTACAAATTTTGGGTTGATTTTTGAACACTTGGCTAACAATAGCAATAGTTCAAGTGCTGCTCTAGACAGAGAGCTTCCCCAGGGTGCATTTATACTTGGAATCTGAGTTCTTTACAGCATGGAAGACCCTGTTTCAGTTGTTGGACAAGAAGAAAGAGGAGATTGCTACATAGACATCATTTTTACGCCATACAAACCTTCAGAGCTGCGTTCTATAACTATTTACACTGCTTCTACCATGAAGAGTACTTTTTCCAATGGAGATACATAAAAATTGGGGCTCCTGTCAATATCCTTAGCTCTGTCCTTGCCTTATCCCATTAATTTTGCAATATAGAAAACAAAAACAATAGAACATTGAAACAACCCAAGTGCTCCTCAGATCCACTCAGCAGGATGGAAGAACCGGAAGGTTGAATGAGATGAGAATTTCCACCAATGGGAAACTGCCCATCTTACAGCTTAAGAGGAAATAGTGCAGCACTTTTTTCAGCATGTTTCCTCTGATGTCAGACATTAATTAGCTCAGCTGCTGAAAACATCAAGATCATTGGCATTGTGGACATAGAGGAAATGGTGCTGATCCTGCATTGGCACCCCCTGGATATGCATTATTAGCCATCTAACTTTGTCAAGACTCAGTAAGCAATATAGTAAACAAACATGAAAGAGCAGGGAGGTATGGAAACCAGTCCCAGCAGTTATACTGTATTGCACATTATGCCTTTTAATTTCGCTTTATGGGTGAACAAAATATTGAGACCATAAAAAAGTGAAAATTGAACATTAGAATGTGGAAATATAATGTAAAGACTGCATGGCAAAGCATAGAAAGAAAATTGATTCTGTGAATCCTCATGAAACAATGGCAGCTGCAGGCTACATATGAACCCCCAACCTTGCAGCAAGCAAGCATTCATTGACAAAACTGATTCCAAATTGATGACGTTTGTGCTTTGTTTTTATGCTGTTAAAATAAGAAAGTAAACACTAAGATGGGTGCACAAAGCTATTTTAAAACATCTCTTGGGTCTCTATTAAACACATACCTCCGTATTTAAAAAAAGGAAGAAAATTCCAGTGAACTCCTCACATCATCTACGTGTCCTGTTACTTTCAATCCTCCAAAAGAAAAGGTTAAAAAGTGTAAATTTATAAAAGGTTGTCCAATCATCAGAGCAATTCATGCTATGCCTACCTGAAGCTGTTCTTTTGATCTGATAAAAGAACATTGAGTACCATCAATACACATAGATGTTGTTTAGATATGATTTTAACTATATCAGCTCAGCTTTAATGGACCTAAACTGGGTTTCTCACATAAATTGGTTTGCTGGAAGCTAAACTGGCTTTCCTTATTATTACATTATATGGATGGCAGGAGTTTGGGTTTCGGGAGAATCATGAAGAGTGCAATGGATATCATGCATGATAGCCATCTATGCTCTAGATCAGTGTTTCTGAACCTTGGAAACTTTAAGGTGTATGGATTTCAATTCCTAGAATTTCCTAGCCAGCATTGTTTGCTGGAGAATTCTGGAAGTTGAATTTTAGAATTGCCAAGTTTTAGAAACATTTTTCTAAAGCAACCAACCTCTTCCTGTGCACAATAGAGTATAATGTCCTGTTGTCTGTTTTGGATAAGTATGATAAATTGTCAGTGTCTTCTTGCCCTCCTTTCTTTAGGCAGCAAAATACCTTCGGCTAGTTGTGCTAGAATAATCTAGATTATGACTTGAGCCAAGAACACATTTTTGCTTGCAGTTTGCTTGCAACACCCTCCCCCCATTAGGTAAATCTATTATAGTGTTGTTAATAGTTGATGCTTCTATATAAAACATAAAATACATTCCATACTTAATGTAGGCGCAACAGTTTGGGAAAGGGCCTCAGAGAGTTCCAGAGCCCAGCCTCTATAAATCTCCATTAAATCAGTTTGACGGGGGTGAGTGTTAAGAGACAGAGCTGCCAGAAATAGCTCTTTTCCTGCAAGATGAAGAAAAGATTACAGCTGAGTCTTGAGGCGGGAAAAGGGGGGGAGGAGATGGAGTCCAGGCAAAGGATGCGGGTGAGTCCTAAAAAGCATCTCATAAAAGTCCCATTTGTTTGGCGGCTGAAGGAAGTGGAGGCAGCTTTGGCACACGTGTCCCTGGTGCTAAATTAACTGTTAACACAAATAATCAAAGTGCAAAGCCCATCAAGACGCTGGCGCCAGCAAAGTGAGGGAGGGGCCAGGACAGTGTTCTTGTAGAGCTGGCAAACTAGCAGGTGGAGACCGAGTTGGGGACCTGACAGGATGGAAATGCTTACAGAACACATTGATCCATTGACAGAGGAAAACACCACTCCACTCCCGCCTTCCAGCTATTGTGTATGGTGAGGGCTTGGTGTGTATTTTTGTTCCTTTTATGCCTTCGTTTTCTGTGACTAACTGACTTAATTCTTTCCCTGCCTGCCCTTTTCCTCCACCACCTCTCAAACTGCTCAGGTCAAGAGCTGCAACATCTGTCTGTATTTGGCAATGGCTGGCTGAACAGTTGAACAAAACACCAAAGTGTGATTGTGAAGGTAGCAAAAAACCCAACAACTGATCAGCCAAACAGCTGTTTTTAAGAGCAAATGCATTCCATAAATAGGATCTGCCAAAAAATCCCTTAAAGCATCTTTGGGTTACCTTTTTTTTCTACCTGATATTTGGGAGAAAAAGAATTAAAGCATACATCTTTTACTAGTAAGGACTCCACAACTCCTTGACATATTTTATACAATGTTCAAACGGCTTGATAATGTCTGCATTACACTCCACAATTATATAAAGAAAGTAAAAAGAATAGTGCATGTGCATTTAGATCCTGAAATTTCAATGAATGGAGGATGGTAGTATATGTCTGTGGGTTCAATGTATGGAGTGTTTTATAATGCCAGGTGTTATCCAAGATTAATTTTGAAAAGAGTTAAAAACAAATGGCATTTTTGTTTCAATTCTACCTGACTATGGAACAATTACATTCTCTCAGCACATTCAATTTTGCAAGGCTGTTCTTGGACATAAAATTAGGGGAGAGCTTCTCTGAGAAAGGGTATCATATAAGTGGCATGTGTAGAGGTTAAAGAATCAGGACCCACATCTCTAGAACAATACCATTAACAATCATCAGTTAAAGGAATGAAAAGGGAATGGAAGGAGATGAGAAAAAGATATGTGACTCTATTTAACAGATAAAATCTCAAGACTGCTTTCAGTTTGGGAATGCACACTGGACATACTTTCAAAAAGGTTCACCATCCTACTATTTCATAATAGTTTTGGACAGGTGTGAACAACCTGTGGTCAGGGGCTGATTTTGTCATTAGATTTTCCACATTGCATCACCAAAACTGGGCAGCAAATGGCTGATTTTTGTCCATGAAATTCTAATAGTCTCCCTATTAATGTAAGGCAGAAAATGGTTTGTATCCCTTTTCATCACACATTTTTGGACCCATAAAACCAGTATGTTGTTGGACATTTATTTTGAATCTCCTGGAGATCTAGAAAATAATATTTTACCACTGGCTAAATACCCCCACAAGCTCTGCTATGCTGCCTTATCATAGGGGCGGTGGGGGTGGGGGAGATATGAATGAAGAATTATGAGTTTTGTTGTTTTGATAGGTACTCACCTAAAGTGAGTTTCCATGGCTGACTTTGTATTTGAATCTGAGCCTTCTAAAGTGCTATCCTATCTCCTACCCGTTACTCCAATTAGTCAAAGGCACGTGACCTGAATATTAAAATCAATATTTGGAACATTAATTTATTCTGCATTATGTTGCCAATGAGACAAGTTACTCTGTTTGTAATTGAAGAATTGTAAACATAGTCTCCATTTCCAAATTATCGATGGCTTAAATTTAAATGGTTGACTCTGGAAGCCTAAGGTCAGTGATTAGTCTAAATCTCTTTCCATAATGATAAAAATGGGAATATTCATATCTCCACACAACTGCCTGGACTTCTGTTTCTACTAATTAATATCACAGTTCTATATCTGTTAATGCCTTCTTTGCATAGTTTGGACAATAAAATAGCTCAGTATCTGAATAGGCTTGCATTTACAATTATTTTAGACAAGCCTCTAATTATAGTTCTGCTGGTTAATTTTTCTCTTTTAGTTTATCAACTTCCTTTATTTCTGTTGTATAAAAGCAAGGCAATATTTTACTCCAGCAACTCATTTACGTATCTTGTCTGTTGATTTTAGTTTTGAACCTGCAGTCAGTATTGTTCTTAGGGAAGTAATGCTCATATAAAAACAACACTATAGCCAGATGTCCTAACACACCGCTCCCCTATTTGCAGGATGTGTTTGTTTTATGTGTATTCATTCCTAAATCTTTCCCATTCCATTTTCAAATTAATCTTCAGTCTTAATGTACGCTCTGCATTTACAAATATATATTTAAATATATTTTCAATGTGTACTCTTAACAATATAGGATTATAAAAGAAGCACTCAGTTAACATCAAATAATTCTGCTTGGACTATTGGTATTGGCTAGTTTAAAAGTAACTGATGGCAGGAGTATCAGATAAAAACTATGGGTCTATTTAATAAATTTAATAAGAACCTGTGATGACAGATAAAGAATCAATTAGCCTCAAAATATCTGTATGTAATACACATTGATCACATTTATAAACATGGAAATAATTTGCTTAAAAAAACTTTGGAATCACAAGTTCATCTAGCACTTACCTCAGGAGTTGATAATGTAAGCCATTAGTGAGTTTTGGCTGGGAAAGCAAGAAATGGTATCCAACTAAATAAATAAAATCTAATTAAAATGGTGGTGGTTGGATGGTTAGGCAATTCTTGTCTATGGAACACACTGATATTGCCACATTTGGTCAGACTCAATTGCCCATTCTTTTAGATAAACCAAGGGAATTGGTTGGGGAAATTTAGACTATAAATATTTGGTGTATTTTCTGAGCAGAACCACCTGAGACTTGCTACTAATGTTAAGCAATACAACTAACATTCAGGAAGCAATTTTAACTTAATATTACCGTTTTATTTTCCTGAAAAGGTTAACAGCATAGCATCTAACTGGACACCAAGCACATTAAATAGATCTTTGGGAATTATGATGTTGTATGCATTGATGATTCATAAAATGACATGTCAGTTGTAGGTAACATCGCATATTGTTATGGTTGAAAATGAGAATCAGATGCTAAAACTGTGGCCAGCTGTAGGAGGTAAAGGTAATTGGAAATAAGAAGGTAAAAATCAACAGGGATTTTCAATAAAATATCTTTGACACCTGAACTTGAGTGGAATGAGAAGGGATTTTAATAAATTGCATGTTCTCTGCCATCTGGGGAGCCATCACCAAAAAAAGTAGACAATAATAAATCAGTTCTCAACCTTTAAACTGAAAACTTTCCTTTGTGAAAACTACTTTAAAAAAAAAGATTTCTCCATAACAAAATAATAAAAAAGCACATACTTAAGAAAAAATATTAACAACTGTTCCTCTGAAGTACTGCTTTCATCTTAGATCAGCCAGAAAGATTGTCCTTTTTTCAGGAGAAATAAAGAATCTTGCCCCTGCTTTTAATGGGGGAAACTTTTAATAAAAAAAAGATTTTTAATACTGAGTTTTAAAAGGCATTGTTGTTAAAAACAATATTGCCTAAGATCATGGGCCCTGGATTTATGCCCCTTTCCCCATTGCAAATTAGATTTCAAGGTTAGAAAAAAGCTGTTATTACTGTCACTGGAAATATTTTAGAGTTAGCTATAGTTTGTTTTCTTATTTATCAGTACTACTTTTTTACTACTTTTTCATATTTTGCATAATGTTTATTACCTTGAAATGGAAAAGCCAAATGGGCATGGGTAGAACAGTGAACTACTGCAACGGGAAAAGTTTTGATTTGCATCCTTCTAGATGTTTAATATAAACTTTCTTTATTAGAAGTTACTGATCTTTTATAGGATTAGGATTGCCATATCTACTCATATGTTTTCCTGAAGACTGAGAAATTCTGGTGGTTAAAATATTTAGCTGCCTTATTCTGGCAAATCTACATTGTTTTAAATGGGCATGGTATCTAGATTTCCTAACTTAAAAGAGAAACAGTGATGCATAAATGTGGGGTTTGCCATCTTTACAACAAACCTTTGAGATTATGCATGCTTTTCTATGGTGAATTATGTTCACACGGAGGAAGAATTAAAAAAATTGTTTCCCTGAAATGTATAAGACAATCCTTTTCAGTTATTGCACACTATAGTACCCCAGGGTGTGCAAATACAGGGTTGAGTTATTTGCTTACTTTGAGTTGGCCCCTAGGTTCTCTTTGGCAAGCAGTTCAGTCCCAATCATTTTACATTATTATTGGAGCTTTCCCCATGTTTCTGACTTGAAATGCACTACATCTTATCCTTGAATCAGCAGAAAGCAATTAATGTATGAAATCTACTGTTCTTATTGCCAGTCGCTGTCCTGCTTTTTTCCCTATTTATTTCCAGATGTACAATAGCCTTTCAAAGTAATGGATCCCTAAATATATACTACATAGCTTGTAGCTGCCTTTGGACACTTTTTGAATAGGAGAAAAGCATTACCTTAGTCTCAATATAGCTAAAGATCTTTCAAGCCTCTTTCACTCATGGAATGGGATGAGACGAAATATACCTTTTGGAGACACAGTAGAAAAAAAGATGCTGCCAGGATACATTTGTACTATGGTGAGGATACAAAGAGAGAGCTATGTCTAATGTTCAGTTATCTTCAGAGGCACTGGGCAGAATAGAAAAGAATGAAATAGAAGTGAATGCAAAGATCTGCAAATAGATATAGAACAACTGTGACCTAAGAAAGCAAAGATAGTACCAATAGTGATAGGCACCTTGGGTGCCATCACAAAATGCTTGCGCACCATTCACATTGATGAAATCATCAGTCAATTGCAAAGGCAGCACTACTTGGAACAGCTTACATCTGGCAACAACACCTTTAATACTATCAAATACCATCAAACAGTTGCATCTACCTATGCTAGCTCATTTCCTTAGGTCCTTGGGAAGGACTCGATAGGTAAATAAAAATGCCAAACCAAATCTAAAAATCTGGCTGATTGTGCAGCCAACTATAATAATCTCAGTTTGAAGACTGCACCAAAAGGACAAAGAAGAGGGCCGTGTCCATCATCAAAGAAAAAGGGGGAAACAGTTCTAGATTCTCTTAAACGTACATATATGTGCAGTCCCCCCATGTTGGTTGTGAGAACAAAGTAAGGCAATTCCCCATTCATTCCCTCAGAATTATTTGGAGAAGTGTGAGAGACAAAACAATAGATAAATAGATCTCACATTACACTGATGCTTTGCAAATTCTCAAAAATATTTGAATCATTACTTCAAGAAGGTTAAATGCATTTGTATTGCTTAATAACGGGAGAGAACAAAGAGCGAGGTTGAGGCTAGAATAAGGGAGAAATATTAGGAATGGGTTTGGTGGCTCCTTGTTTCAGGCAATGATGCTGAGAAAGCACAAATCAGCCACAGTGGTGAGATCATGCAAATGCAATGTCCCTCAAAGCCACAGGAATTGTGGAAAGATTTGTGTAAATATCTCATGGATTTTTGTGCTGTAAGGCTAATGGAAATATAAACCACAGCTAAAAAGTCAATGCCACATCCATTTCCACTCCCCCTAGACAAACCTATTTGAATAAGTGCAATGTAAATTGGATGAACAGTCAAGAAATTAAATGATTTCTATTCCATTGTCAAGCAGGTCAAGGAATACAGTAACAGAGTTTGGGATAGGCGTAAAAATGGGACTGAACAGGATGCGAGGGGAAACTGGAGACTGTTTTATATGGTCATAGAGTGTCTGCTGCAGGCATGGATGGAAAAAGAAAGGCCACACACAGACTTCTAATGTTTAAATTTGGATTGCATCTATTTGATACCAAGCTCTTATTAAGTTTAAACAAGGCCGGTCCATGGAGCTACAGAGGGCATCCGTTTCTACAGTTCAAGAGCTCATCCACACATCTGTATAATCACACCACAAACATATCTAAAAATGTTTTTATATCGTACATAGTTGCCTTTATCTGACCCCCAGTCTCCAAAAGAAGCAGCTTAAGGTTGTTTTTGACTGTTCCGTTATTTTTCTGATTCTCTCCCCCCCCCCCCCTTCCCACTTTTTTTTCTGATACAGTTTTGCAATGGATAGAATTTGTTTTGCTTCCTTGAAGATGTAGTTGCTGAAGTGAACAAGGTCTCCTGTCTTCTACTGGCTATTAAGTGGCTGTGGGCATATACTTTCCCCTCTGGCCCTCAAAATTCTCTTCCTCCATCTTTCTGGTTTTATGACAGGATAAACTCACAGCCAACTTTATTAATGAATTTACACAGGCAAAGCCAGGAGTCATTTTAGATGATAATGATAATTTAGTATTCTGAGCACAATAAAAATAATAATGGAGCCTTCATAAATTATTTAACTTATTTCAAAATCATGGAGACCTTTTGTTTTAGGTGCTATTTCATAGTACTAGATTTCATTATTAGTTCATCTAAGTGACTCTGCATATTATCTTCAGTTTATTACATTAATAAGAAACAGATTTGTTTATCTAAGATATCTGTAATTAAGTTTCTGAGTCACTTAATTTTGTCCAGGTAGATAAATTCTTGTATTTTTTTTAATGTAAGCCAAGGCTGATACTGGTGGGAGAAATAAAATTCAGTATCTGCCAGTTAAATAGCCTCTCCTGCTTTACCAGGAAGCCATGTCTACTCTATAGATACCCTCTCTTAATATTGGGGTTGACAGATGGTTAAGTCCATGGATCTAGCCATCTGTCAAAACTTGTCTCCTTCCAATAAGGGAGACCCTAACCCTATATTCATTCATTCATTTATTCGACTTATTAACTGCCCCCTCTCCCCAAAGGGACTCAGGGCGGTGCACAGGCAAATATAAAAATACAATACATCACAATAAATACATAAATACATTAAAACTATATTAAATTACACCCTGTGCTAAAAACTACCCCATTAAAATCCCTAAAGCCCAATTTAAAATTTCTCTACTAAACAACTGAGGCTAAAAACGGTAGGTTAGGCCAGGCCGGCCTGTTGGAAAAAGTAGGTTTTTAGTTGCTGATGGAAGGAGCGGAGGTCCGGGATAGATCTATGTTTGGGGGGTAGGTCGTTCCAGAGGGTTGGACCCACCACAGAGAAGGCCCTTCCCCTGGGCGTCACCCGCTGGCATTGCCTAGTGGATGGCACCCAGAGAAGCCCCTCTCTGTGGGAGCGAATCGGCCGAAGGGATGTATGGGGTAGGATGCGATCCCGCAGATAACTAGGTCCCATGCCATGGAGCGCTTTGAAGATGGTGACCAGCACCTTGAAGCGCACCCGAAAGACCACAGGCAGCCAGTGCAGCTCGCGCAGGAGCGGTGTTACGTGGGAATACCTAGAGGTACCCAATATTGCCCGCGCGGCTGCATTCTGAACTAGCTGTAGTCTTCGGGTGCACCGCAAGGGGAGCCCCATGTAGAGAGCGTTACAGTAGTCCAGACGGGATGTCACGAGGGCATGAGTTTGGTTGGATGGGAAATGAAAGCAAAGGAATCTACTTTTCACTTGTCTTAATTTTCCATGAACGAAAGCACATCTCATTGGCCCCATTACTGAGCCAAAAGGGGTTCTGCCATCATGGCAACAAATATTTGCAAAACAGAAACCGATTATGAATGGACATATAACAATAAGGGGAGTTTGTGACACTATATAAAAAGATTAAAACAGGAAAACTGCCTGGGTTAGATGGGTTACCAGATTTTTACTTTAAATGCTTTGAGGATGAGCTTTTATAAGATACAATGAATTCCATTTTAGAGAGAGAAAAGATGGAAGAGAGCTGGAAAGAGATTAATAAAAGAATAATGCCTCACAGAAGAAGATTTGATTATATCTATTGGCCAATATGACTATTGAATAATGACCATAAGTTGATTACAAATTTGGCTGAGATGTTGAAAATAATTTCCTAAGAATTTATTTATGAAGATCAATGTGTTTTTTTAACCTAAAAAACAATTATAGGATAATATAAGAAATGTGTTGGATATTTTGGAAAACATGAAGCATCATCACGAAGTGACATGCTTCCTTCATTAAAAGAAGGAAAATAAAAGAATTTAAACTTATATAAACATTTTTAAAATACTATGTGGCAGTTTATATAAAAATATTAAATTGAAAGGCAGCAGTGAGCAAGACTGATATCAAATGTGTGTCTTGATACTTATTTTAAGCTTCTCAGGGAAAATACAGTACAATGCTTTGGTTATCACTCTCCAATTTTCTTCCTCCTAAATGAGATTGTCAACATTTTTTTTAAAATAGGCCATTGTCTTTGAGTCACTACCTGTCTTTAAATGCATGTCTGCTTTTTGCTTTGTGCTCTTCAATTCTTCCAAAAGATCTAGAGTCTCCTGACCTGGCTGGAATGCTCTGTGCTTATTTTATCTCAGAAAACAAAACATATTCTGCTGTGTTTTGCTCTATTTCCTACATGATAGAATCCTTTGTTTTCACTACAATCTCTGCAGCTTCCAAGAATGTTTTACTCTTAGTAGCTTGTCGAGACACAGGGTTGAATAGTCTGCCACCAGCCCTGCCCCAAGGTCGAGGTTCCCTCCTTTTCCTTCCCAGTATTGTTTTGCATCCTGGAGGGCCCTTCTTCATGCAGTCCTGGGGCTCCTATGACAATAAGGACTGGCACCAGTCACACTCTTGGCTGCTATGGTATCAGCGGCTGAGCACATGCCAAAAGCTGGTGTCAATAGCATGACTTCAGATCCTTTAATAGTATTAGTACAGAAAAGTTCTAAAAGGGAGGGTACATTTACAAGCATGCAATATTTCCTTCGCTTTGACAGCTGATGGTTCTTCTTAGCCAAAAGTCAAATATGAGTACATTTTTATAACTGTTGAATATATTTACAAATTTCTTGAAAAAAAAAAGACTTCAGATCTAATTAAAATCATTCACAGAGTCAGCTCTATCCAGTCCTTTACAAAGAAACGTTTCAGGTTTAATATGTGAATTTGTTGACAGGTCTGAAAAGTAATAGAATGATGTTAAATATCCAGATGAACAAGATTAGTATTATACCAATAGTCAAAGAAACAAACAATACCCCAAAGAACTGCCAAGTAAGCTAACAGTAAACAATAGTGTAATCAAGGAACTACTGGGGCACTCCCACCAACACTGATGGGGCAGGCCATTGGTATATAAAGTATAGTTTAGTATATAAAGTATACTAATAGCACTCCCTAATAGCACTGATGATGTTACCTAGTTTGGTAATGAAATGTCTGCAAGAAAATAACCAAACAACTGAGCACCAAGGACCCCATGATATATTCAATATATTTAGCTCAGAAAAATTAGACTTTTCAACATTAGGAAAATACTGTATAGAAAGCTACAAGCCTCATGGAAATGATTTCTTTCAAAGCCATTGTATGAATTGGTATTCTATATCACCTTTGCAGTTATATGAAAGCTACAATATAGAATTGTACAGGGGTATAGTCTTGTACACTACAGCTGACAGTTCTCAGAAGGAAGGGTTGTTAGATCCTGGCTATTAGTTGGTGATTTATTCCATTATTATCCGCCACAGCTAGGATTTTGCCTGGGTATTTGTAAGCAAAAGTTAGTTCCCATTTCTCATAGTATATGTGTTTACAGTTACAATGTCTTGATTTATAGTGTATGATCTGTAGTTCCCTACAGAGCTTTCCCTAAGCCTTAGTTTCTGTGTGGAAGTGTGTGAAATATTTGTGTGCTTTTTCGGCAGTGGTCTTTCCCAGTGTGAAATGTAAACAGACAGTGTTAGGCAAGTAAACAGCATGCATTCTTCCCACCCAAGCTGCTTCATGTGCAGATGTAGATCCCAAGAATGCTTAGGCTTCTGGGAATATTAACAGAACTTGGATCAGTAGAAGAAACAGTATGGTTTCGTAGATAGTTGTCATGATGGCTCTGGAACTCACTGGAAAGCATAATCTCTGTTGTTCTTGGGGAAATCTTTCTTTATAATCCTACATTCCACAGCTCTGTAAAGATGTGAATTTAAGTATCTAGAAGGTAAAGATGGTGAATTTTTGCATAATTGTTCTATTAATTTCAAGAATTATTGTAATAATTAAAAAACAGTAAAAAACCTATCTTTAAATCTGAATGGGGATTAATATTTCTGCCTTCTTTAGGTATGTGAATGTGAGAATAAAAATGATACTGTCAACAGTATACTGTTATGATACTGATAAGAAATACCGGTAGTTTGCAAGATTTCCCTAAAGGATCTCTTTTTCAGTTACATACACAGTGGCATAAGATAGAGTTTGCTGGTATAATTTGTCTCTACTTGTGAAATATGTATTTCCCAAACAAAGAATAATTCTTGAAAATAATATGTAAACATTAATTATAGTGTAATAGTTCTATTTTAAAAGTTTATATTTGAATTAATTACATCTGAGAAAGAAGACATTTAAGATGGAGAAAATTTGGGTGAAACAGTTTTCATTAAATTTGCACCAAAAAGATGGGGGAGAAGATTTGTATCAATCTTATATATTAAAGGTAAAGGTAAGGTTCCCTTGCTAGTCGTTCCCGACTCTAGGGGGTTGTGCTCATCTCTGTTTCAAAGCTAAAGAGCCAACACTGTCCGAAGATGTCACCATGGTCATGTGGCTGGCATGACTAAATGCAGAAGGTGCATGGAATGCTGTTACCTTCCCACCAAATGTGGTTCCCATTTTTCTATTTGCATTTTTACATGCTTTCAAACTGCTAGGTTGGCAGAAGCTAGGACAAGTAACGGGAGCTCTCTCCGTTATGCAGCACTAGGGATTTATATATATTAGGGGAGGTTATATATGACAACTTTGACAGATAAAGAAAATAAATAAATAAACTTCATTTATTTATTATACAAATTTTAATGCTGCTACAATCAAATTGATTCTAGGCCTCACATATGGAAAATTGTGACCGAACACATAAAACAAAAAGACAACAGACTAGAATATACATTACTACTATGGACCATAAAAGTGACAGCATTTATATTGATTTATATTTCTGGGTGTTCATATCTGTATCTGATGTTCAGTTACCAATTGCAGTGGGCATGTACAGTACTATTTTCCAAAAATAACAATATCATGAATCAGCAAGATGTATTAATTGTAATGAAGAAAATTGAGGAATTAGATAAAAAAAAACCCTGTCTTTTGAATACCAGCTGTGTGTTTTTTATAGTATTTAAGTTATAATTTTGAAAAAGTTGTTTTCTTATTCTCTGTACATAGGAAACAGCTAGATGTGAAAGCATATAGGCAAACATTAATTTAAATTAAAACGGTAAAATGATCGCCTACTGGGCATTGCCGAATTACCATACCAATTCCAGTTCACCATCTTTAAAAGGGCTGTAAATTCTTCAGCCCTCTTCTAACATAAAGACTTGATTATTTTACTTCTTTTAGAATTCAGGAGAATATTGGTATTATAACAGCTTGATAGGGAATTTGAAGTAACATTATGTAGAAATTCACACACACCCCCTTTTTTTTGTTTTTTTTTCTTCCACAAAAGAAACTGCCTCTGGTGCAAAAATCTATAGTTTTCCCAGCAGTCATCTGGGTGGAACTGGGAACAGTTGTCAGTGCCTGAATTTACATCCTTAGCCGCTCTTTATCCACTACTCTATTCCCCTTGGAAAGCTTTATAGCAGACAATAAGAAAAAAAAAGAGGTAGGATGAGAGAGGGATAGACAGAAAGAAATGAGAGACGTTCATGATTAATATGCAGCTCGAGAATAGGCCAGTATGATTTTCTTTCTATTGGAATTTTTCTTGGACATGTTGTTTTAATATGAGCAATCAGCTGGTCTCATTGGAATGTCTCTAGAGAGGAGACACAGCCTCCCTGTAGGATAATATGTTAAGCAGAACACTAAGATGCATTTTCGAAACATCTGCATTCTATTTATGTCTCCAGAGTCCTCCCATTGGCTTTAGGGAATCATAAGATGCTTTGAAGAATGCTCACTGATTGCTTTTGCGTCACTATTGTTTTCAAGAGAGATAGTTTACTTAAGGTGTGTAATCTCTTAGACGGAGCTTTATCTATCGATGTCTTTCTAGCAAGCATTACATTTTTCTTGACCTGCTTTTTTATAGAATAACTTACTAGATTTTTCTGATTAATCTTTTAAATAATATTTAAAAGGTGAATGAACTAATTTATCTGTTCAGAGTACTGAGGAAATGAGTGAAACATTAAGCTTTACTCATTGATGGCAGTAAAGAGGCAATACATTTTTGCTTTAGAATTCTGTGGTAAGAATTCTTAGAAAATTTATTTTTCAAATGGCTTTTCTTTTAGGAGAAGACATAATTTGGAGCAAGACCATGGTGCCAAAAAAGACAGATCTAAGCATCTATGGACCAGTATGCACCAGAGGAGCACCATTTTTATAGTCATATATCTTCCTTTCTACAGCGAAGAGCTCCTGGGGAGTGTGATGACAATTTGGCTTGGGGCCTAGAGCAGGCAGAAACTTTGGGAAAAACAAAATTATACTCTGAATTCTCATTGGATGGAACACTAACCTATCATAAAGATTGAATGAAATAAAGTAATGTAAAACATTATTTGCAAACATCAGCTAATTTGTATTGTATTGATATGCTGTTAAATTGTCTGGGATATTAAAAAAAAGACTTTTTAATATCCTCAGTTAGTAATACACGTAGAGTTAAAAATAATTCCCCTTTTTGTCTCTACATGTTCTACTGTCCAAAAACGATTGCTAAAAAGATATGAGTTGTTTTTGCTCTCGCTGGAGAATTTTTACTATAAATCCTACATCCTTTTATATTTACCATTCTTTTTATAACAGGCAGAAAAACTTACCAGAGAGGAGATCTCTCAGCTTGTCTTTTTTCTTTCTACTTTCTTCTACTTCTGATAGTATTTGAATAACACTATCTGTAAGAGGCAAACATGGGCCCACCTTAGTCTTCCAAATGCCATAAAGAAGGACAAGAAGAGAAAGGCACACATGTTGGTCTTCGTTTCCATTCTGCATTTGACCATCTTTATTCTCCAGATAAAAGCCTCTGCTATATTGTATTAAACATTTTCAAAAACAATGGGAAAGCAAAGAAAACCCAAAACAAAATTTCTTTAATTGTTAGAGAAAGCATTTGAATTGCATCTCTGTTGGAGGTTTATTACAGAACATGGGCACCATAACTGACAACACAAACTTCTCTGCAAATTTTATAAGCAGTGTAAAATATATTTGGAAATAGGACACTTTTAGAATTTGCCTGGCTGTTGGACCAGGAGCAGCTTGGCTTTCCATTTTCTATTTAGCTCTTCTTAAGAGGAAGCAAGTATGGTCTCCCAGTGGTTCTTTGTCTCCTCTGCTGATGGAGGAAGCAGGCTATCTTTGCTTTCTTCAGTATTCCTGGGAATAATAATAATAATAATAATAATAATAATAATAATAATAATAATAATAATAATAATAATAATAATAATAATAATAATAATAATAATAATCTTTATTGTCATTGTAATAAAATTACAATGAAATTGGTTTGAGTGTTGTGCTAACATTTGCATCAGGTGGAATATAGACGGCAGTGATAACTATAACAGAAATCTCTCTAGGTAAATAAAATGGCCGACAAATGACAGTTGAGAATTCCACGTCTGCAGAACAGTGTGTGTAAGCAACTCTACTGTTAGTACACCAGTTATTATGTGTGTAAATACACAGTCCTCCACCTTTGCTTTTACCAGAGTTGTTGTTTCTGTCAAAATGGTGTGTGGTGCGGTTAGTTAGCTCCACAGACGCATCTGGTACAAGTGGATGAAGCCAGGTCTCTGTCATGATCATCACACAGCAGTCACGAATGAGTTTATTTGCTGCCATCCATAGCTCTAGTTCATCAGTTTTGTGGACAAAGGATCTAGAGTTGGTTAGGAAATGCTTGGTAATGCTGGTCTGTGAGGCTGCTTCCATAATTGAACTAGCAAACCTGCTCTGCATCTCCGCTTCTGCTTCGGCTCTCTTCGCTGCCTCCTAGGCCAAACAACGATCCATGGAGAGCCTGGCAGTCTTACTATGTCACTCGGTATATTATGAGACTGCTGGAAGTCACTGGTAATATTGAGTCAACTAGAAGATCCAATCTTTAATAATAACTTAATAACTCCCTGCAGGTATAGACTAGTTTTTGCCTAACTCTACTGTGACACCAGGAGCTCAAAGCTGCAGCACCTAAGCACGCCGCCATCTTGAAAAAAAAATATAAACGAGGTCTCTGAATAGTTTTGGGTCAACTGGCTAGAGTATCTTGCCCTTCAGCTCTCATTCTCAGGGAAACCGATCTACTTGACTGTTGATACAACTGCCATTCACACTAAGTCACTCAAACATAAAACAATTTCTTTTAAACCCAAATCCCTAAACAAACAACAGGGGCCTTGACTTGTGAAATGTTATTCACGTACTGGTGCTGAATATGTTCCCATAATCCTATTATGACTTGTTATCTGGCTTTCCAGGATATACTCCCACACTCTTTTTTCCAGGGTCCCTGCTTCCTGTGGGTCTTCCCATAGCTGCCAGCATAGACAGTTTGTGTCTGGAATAGGCTTCATGCAACCTCAAGGATGCTTATATTCTCTCACTGCTGGGTGAGTCAGTGCAAAAAAGTGGCAGATGTTTAGCATCAGGAGGCAAAGTTTGGTTTTTTTGTACTAGACAGCACATTCTTTTTTTCTGTGATACCTTTAATTTCCTCTCTGCAGGATGTGGAATAGTTTTCCTACATTGCTGCCATTTCTGTGAACCCAGGAGCTTGAGAAGTTTACAAGGGCATTTCCATTCCCATGGCATGTATTTCAGACATAAAGGGACTAAGTTCACTAATGTGAGGCACTTTGAATTTTATCACTCCAGCTCTGGCTGAAGGGTGAGTGAAAATGCAGATTAATATGTAGAATAGCAAACTACTCACTAGTTGACAGATCAGTAATTAACACCTGAAAAATGTGGTTACAGAATTCTTATTACTGTTCATTTCAGATGAAATTCTGAACAACTAAGAATTGCAGTTGTTAGTTTCAGTTAAAAAGCAATCATCAGTCCCCTTGAAAAAAGATTTTATTAACCAGAGATCCCTAGATGGTTCCGCCTCAGGCGCCTGATGGACCCTGAGAGGTTCCAGATGGAGCTTCGGCCACTACCTGTGACCCTGACCCACGCCCCGACTGAGGACCTGGTGGTGACATGGAGTGCCGCGACCGCCGGGGCCTTGGATCGGGTTGCGCCCTTGCGGCCTCTCTTGTGGCGTCGAGCCTCCCGGGCTCCTTGGTTTACTGAGGAGCTGGGGGGGATGAAATGCCACAAGAGACACCTAGAGAGGAGATGGAGATCCACATGCTCCGAATCTGACCAAACACAGGTGAGAGCCCATTTGACGACTTATCTTGTGGCAATAAGAGTGGCCAAACGGTCTTATTGTGCCACCCTTATCACGTCCGCAGATAACCGCCCTGCCGCCCTGTTTGGGGTGACCCACTCCCTTCTTCAACAGAGGCCGCGGGAAGCCCCTTTGCACGGCAGAGCAGAGGAATTTGGGGAATATCTGCAGGATAAAATCACTCAGATTCGAAGCGAGTTGGCCTCCTCCGAAAGTGGTCTGGAGGGAAGGTCCGAGGCACGTCTTGAGACACCATTCTGGGAGGAGTTTGACTCTGTTACTTCCAAAGATATGGACAGGTTACGTGGGCGACTGAGAGCCACCACATGTTTATTGGACCCGTGTCCCTCCTGGCTTGTACTGGCATCCTGGGAGGTTACATGAGGCTGGCTCCAGGAAGTAGTGAACGCTTCCTTGAGCGAGGGGACCTTACCCACCATCTTGAAAGAGGCGGTGGTGAGGCCCCTCCTCAAGAAGCCTTCCCTGGACCCAGCATTGTTGGTGAATTACCGTCCGGTCTCCAACCTTCACTTTCTGGCGAAGGTTGTAGAGAGTGTGGTGGCACAACAGTTTCCCCGCCACCTGGAGGAGATTGATTATCTGGACCCGCGCCAGTCTGGCTTTCGGCCCGGACACAGCACTGAGACGGCATTGGTCGCGTTGGTTGATGATCTCTGGAGGGCCAGAGATGGGGGTTGTTCCTCCATCCTGGTCCTATTAGATCTCTCGGCGGCTTTTGATACCATCGACCATGGTATCCTATTGCATCGACTGGAGGGGTTGGGGGTGGGAGGCACCATTTTACGGTGGTTCTCTTCCTACCTCTCCGGTCGATCACAATTTGTGTTGGCAGGAGGGCAGAAGTCGACCTCGAGGTCTCTCACTTGTGGGGTGCCTCAGGGGTCGGTCCTTTCGCCACTCCTGTTCAACACATATATATGAAGCCGCTGGGTGAGATCATCTGTGGTTTCGGGATAGAGTACCATCTCTTCGTTGATGATACGCAGCTGTATATATCTACCCCGAACCACCCCAACGATGCCGTCGAAGTGATGTCCCAGTGCCTGGAAGCCGTACGGGTCTGGATGGGAAGAAACAGACTCAGACTCAACCCATCCAAGACCGAGTGGCTGTGGCTTCTGGCATCCCAGTACAACCAGTTTTCTCCATCACTGGCCATAGGGGGGAAACATCTAGCCCCTGTGGATGGGGCACGCAACTTGGGCGTCCTCCTGGATACCCGGCTGTCCATGGAAGATCAAGTGACGGCCGTCGCCAGGGGGGCGTTTTACCAGGTTCGCCTGGTACGCCAGTTGCGTCCCCTATTGGACCGGGATGCCCTCTGCACGATCACTCATGCCCTCGTGACATCCCGTCTAGACTACTGCAACGCTCTCTACATTGGGCTTCCCTTGAGGTGCATCCGAAGACTACAGTTAGTTCAAAATGCGGCCGCGCGGGCAATTCTGGGAGCCCTCAGGCACTCCCACATAACACCGCTCCTGCGCGAGCTGCATTGGCTGCCTGTGGTCTTTCGGGTGCGCTCCAAGGTGCTGATTACCATCTTCAAAGCGCTCCATGGCACGGGACCTAGCTATCTGCGAGATCGCATCCTGCCCCATACATCCCTTCAACCCATTCGCTCGCACAGAGAGGGACCTCTCCAGGTGCCGTCCACTAGGCAATGCCAGCGGGTGACTCCCAGGGGAAGGGCCTTCTCTGTTGCAGGCCCTATCCTATGGAATGACCTACCCCCCGACCTCAGAACAACTCCAGACCTCTGCTCCTTCCGCCGAAAGCTCAAAACATATTTCTTCCAACAGGCCGGCCTGGCCTAATCTATCTTTCACACCTCCAGTCTGTATATTTAAATTTTTAATTGGGTTTTTAGGGGGTTTAGTGTTTTAGTTTTTTTAGGTTTTAGCGCAGGGTTATTGTAATTTAATTTAATTTTAGATATTTATATTGTTGTATGTTTTTATGTTTTATATTCCCTGTGCACCGCCCCGAGTCCCTTCGGGGAGAGGGAGCGGTATACAAATAAACATTTGATTGATTTGATTGATTAACAGAGTACTTGATCCCGTAAACAAAGGAACAAAAAGGGAGATCACAGTTGGAAATTACTTCTGTGACCTTCTTCATGCTTGCTAACAATCCACCAGTCTTGGATATAATATAACTTTTTCTTTACTTGCTCTGTTAGTTTATAAGAATAATACATGAAGCTAAATAAAAAAGTAATTGACTACCTATATTAAGAGGAAAAGAAGTTGCTGATCAAACAACAGCTTGAAGCAGAGACAATTCCATTTTCCAAATAAAAATGTATATCTATCCAGTCCAGAATTGAACACTTCTTTAAATATCCAATTTTTAAATGGATATTTATAGGTTTGTATCATAAATCTCCATTAAGGAAGAAGTACCCCTGGATCAAGAAATATCTGACAAAACACAAGCTCCCAGCTCAAGTTCACAAACTATTTTCAAAATAAGAACTGTTTTTTCCATGCAAAACAAACATATTTTCTTGTGGAAAGTTACTGTTCATGAATATATCAAACAATAATATGAACATTTTTGATGAGCATAAGGAATTTTGTGAAAGTATGTAATCTATAAGTCATATATAGCCTATTGTAGACTGATGTCCTTTAGACATTATTTATGCCTAGGGGCTACTTTCAATTTCCACAGTTGCTGAACCTATAGTGCCCATCATTCTGTGACAGTCTTAGGCTAACTGTTCCGAAAGCCTCTTTTTCTTTAGAAAGATGATCCTGCCCTTGTTCTCTGTGAAAAAGAGAGCTTTGTTGGGATGAATTCTCTCCTTATTCAGGGATATGAGCCTTAATTAAACATGGATAGCAAGAGGTCTTTTCAGGTGGCGTTTGAGTGAACACCTCCTAGGAAGATAATTAACAAACTTCACAGAAAAAGGGAGCTCTTTCCTTGCACACTGAGCTGGATTAGTAGGGGAGGGCAGTGATGCTCTGGAAATGAGATATGTAAACAAAAAAGTGGCAGCATTTGGTTTGCGGCAAACTGGGTTTGTCAGCAACATAAACAGCGTGAAGAAGACTTCTAAGCAAAACCTCCAACTGGTTGGTGGAGCCGCCCCACTGCAGGCCCTCAGTGTTTCAAAGAAAGTATCTAATGTTTCGGAAGAACACTACTGAGTTAGTAGCAGTAGGGTTCCCAATATTTTATTGTCACTGTGTAATTGTCTGTTGTTGCTACCAGGTATAATTCTTATAGTTGAGAAATGTTTGTGGCTACTTTATTTTCTGCATATATCTTGTGAAACAGTTTGTTCTGGCTGCAATGTTGTTTCTACAGCTATTTTCTCTGGTGATAATTACATTCATATGGGCATTTCTCATCCCTCTAATGTTAGTTTAAAACCTATATTGGCTAGTATCAATATAGAAGAAAGCATGAGGAGCATTTTACCTGGATGTCATGCTGCAAGGCTGCTGGTTACACCAGACACTTACCTTTAAATCGAGCAATTAATCTGAGACTTGAGTACATCATATTTCAGGCAAAGAAATATGGATAGAAGCACATACTTGTATTTGTTTTTAAACAGATCGTATCTGCACCAATTCAAACAAGCATATTTAAACATCTGACTACTTAAATAACTTCCTAAATAGTAAATTAAGGCTGACTTCCTTTGATACACATAGTATAGGTTAATGTCTTGTGGATAGACTTATTTGTATGTATCAAACAAAAGAAGTTTCCTTACATGTTGGCTGTTAACATTTTTATATTATTGTCATTAGAAAAATCTCATGTACTCTTGTAGAAACCTTGGCTTCCAGTACCTTAAAGAAAGCAGGGACTTCCCATTTGCTGTATATATCTACCCCAAACCACCCCAACGATGCCGTAGTGGTGATGTGCCAGTGCCTGGAAGCCGTACGGATCTGGATGGGAAGAAACGGACTCAAGCTCAACCCGACCAAGACCGAGTGGCTGTGGTTTCCGGCTGCCCGATTCAACCAGCTGATTCCATCGCTGGCCATTGGGGGCGAACATCTTGCCCCAGTGGATGGGGTGCGCAACTTGGGTGTCCTCCTGGATGCCCGGCTGTCCATGGAAGACCAAGTGACAGCCGTGGCCAGGAGGGCGTTTTACCAGGTCCGCCTGGTTCGCCAGTTGCGCCCCCTATTGGATCGGGACGCCCTTCGCACAGTCACTCATGCTCTCGTGACATCCTGACTGGACTATTGTAACTCTCTCTACATGGGGCTCCCCTTGAGGTGCACCCGAAGACTTCAGCTGGTCCAGAATGCAGCCGCGCGAGCAATAATGGGTACCGCAAGGTATACCCATGTAACACCGCTCTTGCGCGAGCTGCACTGGCTACCTGTCGTCTTTCGGGTGCGCTTTAAGGTGCTAGTTCTCATCTTTAAAGCGCTCCATGGCTCGGGACCTAGCTATCTGCGGGATCGGATTCTGCCCCATACATCCTCCCGGCCGATTCGCTCCCACAGAGAGGGACTTCTCCGGGTGCCGTCCACTAGACTTTGTCAGCGGGCGACGCCCAGGGGAAGGGCCTTCTCTGTGGTGGGCCCAGCCCTCTGGAACGACCTTCCCCCCGACATTAGAACAACCACGGACCTCCGCTCCTTCCGTCAGAAATTAAAAACTCACTTTTTCTGCTTGGCCGGCCTAGGTTAGTCTCTACCTCAGGGGTTAGGAAATGTTAATTTTAAAATGGGAATTTTAGTGCAGGGATAGTTAGATTTAATTTGTTTTTATTGTATTTATGTATGTATATATTTTATGTTGTTTTATGTTGTGCACCACTCCGAGTCCCCTCGGGGAGAGGACGCGGTTATAGAAATAAATATTCTATTCTCTATCAACTTCACTGAGACATTATATCTGAACAGGATGTTTAAAGACATCTGAAGCATACAAGGTTCAATGCACATGCTAATCATATACCCCAGATACCTAGATCTTCACTTAATTTTCCTCTCTAATTGAGTGATAAAATCTGATGAGTGAAATGATGGCACTACTACATAGTCTATTTGAATAAGTGTAGAATTTTCCATGTGAACAGATATTCTGTGATCCCATAGAGCAGGGGTCTGCAAAGTCGGCTCTTTTAAGACTGGTGGACTTCAACTCCCAGAGTTCCCCAGCCAGCTATGCTGGCTGGGGAATTCTGGGAGTTGAAGTCCACCAGTCTTAAAAGAGCCGACTTTGCAGACCCCTGCCATAGAGCATATAAGGGAATGCAAATTACCTTTAAACTAATTTTAACTTTTTGGTGGCATTTTCATCATGCTATGCGTTGAAATATATATTTAGATTTTGATATAGTCTAAATATGGTGTTTAAATGTATATGATGTAAATAGATGAAGACCGCATACATTGGCATGCTGAGAGCAAAGCCTTTATGTATTTCAATCAGATATGATTCCTAGGCAGATGTATTTGAAACTTGTCATGGCAAATAACATGCTATCAGCACTTGTTTCATCAAGTGGATGTGTGGATCAGTTCAATTGTTCCATTTTACTCTCTGAACATTTTCTAGTCTATTAGAGGGTTTTTTTTAAAAAAAATGTCCTTAAAATGATTAATAAAATCTACATCTGGTTTCATTTGTAATTTTTCTAATATATAAAGCTTTGCACACTTGTTTGTAAAAATCTTTTTTTCTCCAGTGTTGTTCTTTGTTACATAAATGTTCTGCTACAATTTCCCCCCCAAAATGTAATTCTATTCTTTCACTATTTTTTCTACTTGGAAGTTAAGTACACGTGGAAGCAGGATTTTGAGCCTGCATCCTTGATTAAATGGGAATTGCACAGGCTAGGAATTTAGCATTAATCAGAGATAACTTAATTTGATTTAAGATACAGATGTACATTGTTGATCAGCTGTTTGGTAAAGAGCAGGGACCTGGATAAGTCTCCTAAGGCTCCCATCCTTGCCAAACAGCTGATCATTAGTATTCAGAATATGCCCAGTCCTGCACTGTATCTCAAGTGAGCTGAAAAATGTTAGTTTGTTTTTAGATTTTCTGGGTGAAATTTATTTTCTGCTTGGTTACTTGATTTGAGCATTAGCCATTCAGGCTGTTTTGGGGTTTAGAACATAGTGTTGTTGTTTAGTTCAAATAATATGCATAAGTGCAATATGGCTTATTCTAGTAATATTTTAAAACACTGGGTTGCAAATATAACAGAAAATTAAAGTGATTCATTTAATGAAAACATACTTGACCAGTAATCATAACGATAGTACTGAAATAAATGTATGTATGTATGTATGTATGTATGTATGTATGTATGTATGTATGTATGTATGTTCACACCAGTGGTGGGATTCAGCCAGTTTGCACCACTTCAGGAGAACCGGTTGTTAACTTTCTCAGCAGTTTGGTGAACTTGTTGTTGGAAGAAATCATTAGGGCAGAGAACTGGTTGTTAAATTATTTGAATCCCACCACTGGTTCACACACACATATATACATACACATAAATATATATAGAGTGAAGGCAACAAATAGTCACCAGTCTGACTTGCCTTCAGAAATTGTAGGTGCTTTTACGAGAAGCTTTTAAGAAGAGACTGGAGAACCATTTGTCTGAAATGGTGTAGGGTCTCCTGCTTCAACAGGGAATTGGACTAGAAGATCTCCAAGATCCCTTCCCAAATCTGTTATTCTGTTAAAATGTCCCATAGGTGCTTTTCAAAAGGCAATTCAACTTTCTGGGTTTTTTCCTTGAAAATGTTTCACTTCTCATCCAAGAAGCTTCTTCGCTTCTGACTATATGGTGGAGGATGCAAGGATTTAGAATAGAGTGGTTAGAATGTGGTTAGTACTCCAAGCTACTTCTGCTAATTGCTGGCTGCAGTTCAGCAGTTCAGTTCTCACTGGCTCAAGGTTGACGCAGCCTTCCATCCTTCCAAGGTGGGTAAAATCAGGATCCAGATTGTTGGGGCAATATGCTGACTCTGTAAACCATATAGAGAGGGCTATAAAGCACTGTGAAGCAGTAAATAACTCTAGAGGCTATTTCTATGGTTATTTACAGTGCAGGGGTGCATTGCTGCTGGCATTACTGCCGGTTTGGTGTGCAAAAAAATTTAGAAAAGGAAAAAAATAATTCTGCAGTGAAAAGTGTTCTGTGCATGCGCAGAACTGAAAATCAAGATGGCGCCACCAGAGGAGAACTGGGGCATGGCAAGCATGGGGTGCAACTCGTTCCAGCAACCTAGGCGGCCAAGTTACTACCGATTCGGCTGAACTGGTCTAAACTGGTAGGAACCCACCTTTGATACAGTTCATTCAGAAAGTATTCAGACCCCCTTCACTTTTGTCACTTTTGTTATTCTATAGTTGTTGAAATTTTTCGCATTGATCTATTCTCTATATAGATTAATAATGACAAAGTGAAAACAGAATATTAGAAATGTGTGATGTGTAGCCCAAACAAGGCACTATTAAATTAAATACTTAAATAATATCACCCAAGCATGAACCTACCCCAACCATAAAAAGATATGGAACCTCATCAACAGATTATCTAACTTCCAGACCCCATGTCTGAAGGAACATCCTCTATTCAGGTTCTCATAAAATGCTTAGCAGTTCCAGGACCAGACAGACCTCATGGGATATAATCTTATCCAGGTTTTCTAGGACCCCTCTAGAAGGCACTGTTTAATAAACAGGATCGGTTGGATATAATAGGATAGAGAGAAACAATGGGAGACATATGATAACTGGAGCCCATGTGATAAAAAACTTTATAGGTAACAACCAGCACCTTACATTACATTTGGAAGCATATTGAACATTATTCCAGCCCATGAAGGAATCATGTAATGTGGGTATACCAAGGTGCTGTTATAATCTGTGCTACTGTATACTGGATCATTTGGAGCTTTCAAGTGATATTCAAGGGCAAAGCATGCATGTACTGTCTACTTGAACAGGGACCAAATCACAAATGATTGTGACCAATGCTTCCCAGTCTAGGAAAAGGTATAATTGATGCACAAGATGAATTTGTGCCACAACCACAAACAGAAGCACAAGTCCAGGAAGTACCATAAATTATGCACCAATTTTTCTTGGGGCCGTGCTAATGATAAAACTGGGTGGAGCTGCTGTAGCACTATTTTGGAGCTATAAATAACAAACAATGAACTAGTTTAAAAATAAACTAACTGACCAGTCATATATTTCATAGAAAAGGATTCAATTTCATCACCACTTTGGTAGAACATTTTGTCTAAAAATGTGACAAAACAAGCACCAGGATGAAATAAGACATCATTTTGGCGGTATGCCAAGTCTTCTGGTTCATTTCATTTTTGGATAATTATTGCTTTTGATCTGCTTTTAATACTACACATTGCCCAGAGGGGTTTTGAATTGGGTGGTCTTACAAATTTAAGAAATTTAATTTAATCAATTATTTTTTCTTGATAAATTCTTGGGAAGTGTTGCATCTCATAAGCAACACAATGTTTACTTCCTTTCACTTATAAAAAGTCAGTGTCAAAATACAATTCTGCTAACTTTGTGTTTATGTTTTTGAAAACAAATACACTGAAACATAGCCATTTCTAATATAGTCTGATTGCTATGAAACCAAGCAATAATCTGATCTCTAAATTACAAACCTACTTGCTGGTAATGCAGGGAAAAAATAATGGTCTCCCTTACAAAGCTCTTGTACAGTTAATTGATATGAAACAGAAAAATACATGTTTAATATTAATTAATGCTCAGATACTCTGTAGTATTTTAGAAGAAATCAATAAAAAAATTACTAAATGTGTTTGAAATCAAAGAATTTCAGGTTTTTACAGTCAAGGTGAAAGTATGATTAGAGAATGTCTTTATGGATTCTTACTCATCCAGGTCATAGTTGTCTCAAAGATGCTTTTTCAAAAGGCAACTGGACATGATTGAGAAATTTGATGGAAAGAGTTGTTTTTGGTTCACAAACTAGAAAGTACTTAAGTTGGAAGAAAAAATTACTAGATGCTTTTAAAAGCAAGCCATTCAAAAATATGTTATAAAGCGACTTGACTTCCAGCTTCCGATGGCAACTGACGCATATTCGGGCGCGTCTGCTGCTTGCTACTCTGGTGGGGCCCCCCGGGGCACAGGGGGTTTAGGTTAACCCCCTGCCGTACGGGCGGCTGCGGGAGGCCCCCGCCCCGACGGCGGTCAGCGGGGCGCCTTTCCCTGCTTCTCCCCAGGAATTGGAGGGCTGAAAGCGGGGGAGGAACTCATCTCGCCAATTCTAGCTGGAAAAGACAGAAAATAAAGAAGATGGTGGAAATGTCAGGAACGGAGGAACACACTGAGTCTCCTGACAAGCAAGATTGGCAAATGTAAACTGTGAGTTTTGTCTCTTACATTTGATCACTTTGAAGAAAGAAAAATAGAGGGGGGAGTTTAAACCCCCCCCCCCTTGTAAAAGGCGGCAACAGAAAATGCTCTCTAGCAGAGAGAAAAAGGATTAAAATGCCAACCCAAATAAGATAGCAGTTAAAGAAAAAAACTTTTTATTCGCAGAGTTACAGTTGCAACATTGTAGCCGGGTCTCTTTGCAACAAAAAAGGACTTTCACTCTCACATCTCTAACTGAGGTGAGGCGGGAAAATGGCTTCTCTTTGTTCCTGATTGGAAAACTTTATTCTGAACACCGGAGCATTCCTCTTGAGTTTTAAGATTACAGGACAATAAATTTAAAGTGGAAGCCCCTCGCAAGAAGCCCTCGGTGCCTCTCCCAATACGTGGACTCTTTATTTTTTTTCTTTTTCTTTTTCTCTTGGTTTGGACATTAAAAGTAATCCTGGACTTTGATGGAATTTAATTTGACTTCTCCTGCTTCCGGATATCTCGGACTTTTCTGATTGTTTGCTTCTCTGGCCCATCTTTTGCTGTAAGAACTTAAATTTATAACAATGGCTTCAAGAAAGCTGCCAACTAGAAAGTCCCTTTCGACTCCAGCTTCAACCTGATCCAGCTCAAGTTTACAACAAGGCAAAATTACTACAATGTTACAGAAGGAGACAACTGGAGAAGAAGAACAAGAACCAACAAAGAGTGAGATGCTCCAGAGCATTATGAAAGAAGTGCAGGAAATCCGAAAGGGCTTATTAAATTTAAGAATAGAACTATTGGAGACACAAAGAAGCACAACGGATAATAAACAAAAAATTGAAGCGCTAGAAGAAGGAACAGTTGAGATTAAAGAAGAGTTGAAGGAAATACGGAAGGAAAATATGGAAATAAGAAAGGAAAATATAGAAATTATTGGGCATATGTCTAAATTTGAGTTTGAAAGGATGTCTTTTTTCCTTAGGTTCCAGAACGTCCCAGAGATGGAGCAAGAAGATTTAAAAGATTTAATGAGTACAATCCTAGAGGATTATACTAAAAGAAACAAAGACCAGCTATGGGGGGATATGGACCTAGTCTATAGAATTAATTCAGCATATGCTAGAATAAATAATGTACCAAGAGAAGTACATATTAAGTTTTTAAGAAGGTCCACAAGGGATGAGATACTGAGGGCCCAAGACAATGAGATTACCATTTTGAAGCAAATCCCCCCAAAAAATTAGAGAGATAAGAAGGAAGTATTCCTTTTTATCCAAAAAATTGTTTTAAAAAGGGATTTGGTTCAAATGGCTAATGCCTGAAGGAATGTTGGTTTTCTGGGAAGGGGGCAGAGTTAGAGTTAAAACGGTAGAAGAGACTGAGGTCTTTTTTAAGAAACATTCCCCACTCCTGGAAGACGAAAAAGAGGGAACGGGAGGGGCCATGGCCCCGCCCACTAGCAGGAAAGAGAAAGAAGAAACAATAGCAAAGAGATTCAGATCTCAGAAATGAACAGATATTGAAAACATTACTGTAACCTGTGAAAAGGGATGGCAGGAAAAACAAATGATTGAATGTATGCATGTTAAAATATGATATATATGTATCTTTTGCCAATTATTTTCTTTTTTTAATTTTGAATTTTTATGACGTATCGGAGGTGACCAACGTCCTCCACATGGAAGCCATTAAAATGTTTATACATTACCCTATTTTACCCCTTTTCCCAAAAATACTTTAAAACCCAATAAAATTGCTTTAAAACACACAAAAAATTGTTATAAAGCCAATACTTGAAATGATTTAGAAGCTTATGTTTCATTTCACTTTTCAATTAAAAATAGAATATTTTTTAGCTTTGCCAGGTCTTTTAATAGAATTCATATCTAATGCTTTGATATTTAAAGCTCTTTTTTAAGCATTTGCTAAGACGTGGAGATTCTGCTGGTTTAGCTGTTCTTCCAGAGAAGTGTCTCTAGTAGCACAATGATATGATATGATGGACTATTTATAGAACCAGATATGTGTTGGAAAGGGAATTATGAAATTACCACTAGCTCTTTATCTGAATGAAGCTGAAGAGTGAAAAAGTTCATATTTTGTCCCAGGGACAGTACATTAGGCCATGCTCAGATGCAGATCTTACATTAAGGACCTTTTTGGTCCTTAATATAAGATATCTCAGTCCACTCTAGGGGGATGTTGTTTTTCTCTACAGTTGGGACTCTCAAACATTGTTGTAGACTTGTAATTCCTTTGCTATTTATTGGCCAGAACAGCTGAACTAGTTTAGCTTTCAGTGGTAATAAGAGAGTTGCCTGAGATAATGAATAGCTGACAATGTGAATTGCTGGCTAATCAGATGATAAATATTCTTTTTATTGGGTTAAAATTCCTAGAAAGTGCAAAAGAAAAGCAACATAAATATAAACAAAGAGGTATTGTATGGAAGGTTAGTACTCTCAAATTTTAAAAATCTCTAAAGTGGGATTTTTCACTCTTTTTAAATAACGAAAATAACTGTATCTATGACTTCTGTTTTAGAATAGTTTTAAGGCTAAAAAATATGTTGCATATAATTGAAAAATATCTCTAGATTTCTGGAGAAAATATACTAGGTATTTGAATTTTGATTTTTGTTGATGAGAATTTGAATGAGCTCACATTTTTCTATGAAAATTCCATAGAATTTTAGTGAGGTATTAAGCCTCACTGTTCAGTGGAACATTTTTTTTTCTGATAAGACATAGTGACTAATAAATATATTTAAATATACCTTATCTAAATGGTGAAAAGAGTAAAATGTTTTTAATATAATTTTAGCATGATTGTCATTTTAATCTAGATTTTTGAGTTCAACCTAACACAATTATGGACAAATTAGTTGTTTACAAGTTCTTTTAACTACAGTAGCAGCAATTTTGTAATTATTTTGGTTTTGCTCAGGGTTGCCCTTATAGATCTGGAGGATGTGAATAGAGTGTATAGATAAATGAATGCTGCTATTTGATTGCTAGACCAGGGGTGGGCAAACTTTGCAACTTTAAGTCTGAAGGACTTCAGCAAAGCTGGCTGGAGAAGTCTGGGAGCTTAAAGTTGCAAAGTTTGCCCACCCCTGCGCTAGACTCATGTATTTGTCTTTCATTAACTAGGCCAGATTGTGATTGAGTCCAAGATTAAAGGAATTGCTCATTTACGTGAGGCAAGATGTGTCCTGCATGGTTAAAAGAGGAAGTCTATCTTTTACTACATTTATATCCCAGCATAATCAAATTGATTACACAGTGATTATGAAACTTTCATCAAAAAGCATTCTATTTAATTTGTAGGTCAAATTATAGGTACAATCTCAAATATTGTATTCTTGGGCAAGTTGATAAGACAAGTGGCACTTAGCAGTAGTGTAGTAGGAGTTTTTATAGGTCCATTTCAAATGGGCATCATTCAGAATTTTGGTGTGGATGCCATCAGTATGCTAAACATACCCAGCTCTACTGCTTTATACATTCCAAGGAGGTAAACAGTGATGGTCTTGATTGTTGCCTAATGTTGATAATGTATTAGCTAAAATTTAATCCAGACAAAATTAGGGGTAGTGTTGGTAAGAATAAAGTTGGACTCTGGGATTGAGAAGAAGCTTGTTCTGAATGAATTATACTCACCAATACAGTAAATAGCAGGTTTGCATGTTTCAGTGTATTTTGGTGGGCTCCTGATCTTCAGCTGTCACCAGGTTGATAAAGTAGCAGCTTTGCCAAGGGATATATCAGCACAATTATGGATATTGTACCAACTGCCATATTTCCTAATTTGCTTAGCTTTGGCAAAAGCTATCCATATTTTGATACATCTTCTGCAATGTATTTCACATGGATTACTTTTGAAAAGTGTCTGGAAAATGCAATTAGTAGAATTAGAAACCACCCCATGTAGAGTATATGTAGTTCAGGATTGAATTGTGGGGTCCCTGGTGCTCTCTGAGCTTGGTTGCAGGTGTTTTATTATCTGGCTAGATAACATTTTCAGTGGCTCTCTATTTATACGCAATTGCTTGCTCTCTCTCAGTGTTTTGGTACGGATATTGTTTTCTCCTTGGCCATGAGGATGGATGACAAGTTTTACCAATACACACATTTGAAAATCATGATGGATTAAATTTCTTATTCATCTTTATTCTCATACTTCTTCTTTCTTTATAATTGAGCAGAACCATGAAGTTTAGAAAATTAAATATATCAAAGTAAGATATGCCCTTTTTAAACTTTTAAATAGGAAAGGATATTATATCATCTTAAGGTACTTTAAAAATCCAATCCATTTAAATCTATTTGCATCTGAAAATATAAATTGTATTTGTTCCTATTTAATTTCCAGAGAGTGTTTTTTTTTAAACTCATCATAGAGATCTGGGAAGCAATGCTAGTTCACAAATATAGATTTGTGAAGACAGTAATATAGATTAAAAACCTAAATTTAATGAAATGCCCCTCAAAATAAGAAAGGATCCAGATAACCTAGTGACTTGCCACACATTAAACTTTCTGCATATTTTAGTATTGAAGGTAAACTGTTAGACAGAACAAAAGAAGAAAAAGGTGTAGGTACTTTCAGAGGCAAAATGAGCAGTGTGATCAGGCAACTGAATTCAAACAAAATTCTTAGATGTATCATTAGAGGGATCACCAGCAGGAAAAAGGAGTTCCTAATCCTACTATATAGGGCCACAGTCAGACCTCACTTGGAATACTGTGTCCAGTTCTGGAGACCTCACTCAAAAGAGATATTCATAACATTGACCGAATCCAGAGATGGGTAACAAAAATGGTGCAAGGTCTGATGGACAAAAAATGTCAGGGGAGATTGGAAGAACTGAAAATATACAGCCAGAGGACAGAAGGGAAAAGAGTGACACGATTGAAACCTATTAAGGGTGTGAATATGGTTCTAGAGGCAGTTTTTTCAATATTGAGCAATAATCAGGAACATGGAAGCGTAACTTCAAACTGATAGGAGAAAAGTTGAAAAGGAATATTAGAAAGTATTATTTCATAGAAAGAGTGGTGGAAGCTTGAAACAAACTTCCAATAGAAGTAGTGGGTCAATTGTCAGTTACTGACTTTAAACATGCTTGGAATAAACACATGTCCATCATCCAACAAAAATTTTAAATCCAGAATTAAAATAAAATTAATAAAACATAAAAATAATAATTAAAAATAATAAATAAAATTTAAAGGCAGACTCAATAGACCACCAGGTCTTTTTCTGCCATCAGTTTTCTATTTTTTATAAGAGAGTCTTTAAATGACATTGAGAATGATTTGAGAATCAAATAATTATTGGTATGACAGGGTCCAGGAATAAGATTATAGAAAGGTTCATCATATGGAACTGGTTGAAGACAAATATTATCCTAGAAAGCAGAAAAAGGATTTGATTCAGAATACAACTGGATTAATTTAGATGCCCTTCTTAGTTCCTCCTTTGTTCAGTGGCATAAATCAGGAAACCATTATTCTTTGAGAGACCAACCGATTGCTATTATTTGCAAAACAGATAGCATTATAATTTGTTGTATAGTGCAGAAAATAAATTGCTATCTCAGCAGACATAAAAAAAATGAATACTCTTATTTTGAATTCTCTTAAATTCATTACAGCATGGAAACACATCACTTTTTGGAATGCATAAATGAATATCATCAGTGGCTAAGGTTATAAGCTTAACTGTACAGTATATGCAAGATAATAAATTCCACTGTAATCAGTGGACCTTACTCTGAGCAAAAAATGCAACTTTTATAAGATATATATTTGATAGTTTTATCCACACAGAATAAATAGCATGTTCTTTTTATCTAGTGCAACTATCCTATTACAGGGCTGCTTTAAGTTCTTTCTGTTCGGTGGCATTTTGCTGTTACTGATAATAATAATAATAATAATAATTTTATTTTTATATCCCGCTCTCTCTCCCCGAGGGGACTCGAGGCGGGGCACAGGGTATTAAAAACAACTAAAACCAAACAGATACAGAATTAAAACCTTAAATATAAATAAATAAATAACTAAATAACTAAGTTAAAAATAGATTAAACATATGTCCCTGCGCTAAAATCCCTCATAAAATCCCTTAATCTTAACAGAGACTATCCTATCCTAGGCCGGCCAAGTAAAAAAGATGTGTCTTTAGTTTCAGATGGAAGGAGCGGAGGTCCGTAGTTGTCCTAATATCGGGGGGAAGGTCGTTCCAGAGGGCTGGGCCCGCCACAGAGAGGGCCCTTCCCCTGGGCGTCGCCCGCTGACAAAGTCTAGTGGACGGCACCCGGAGAAGTCCCTCTCTGTGGGAGCGAATCGGCCGTGAGGATGTATGGGGCAGGATCCGATCCTGCAGGTAACTAGGTCCCGAGCCATGGAGCGCTTTGAAGATGATAACTAACACCTTGAAGCGCACCCGGAAGACGACAGGTAGCCAGTGCAGCTCGCGCAAGAGCGGTATAACGTGGGCGAACCTGGAGGTGCCCATAATTGCTTGCGCGGCTGCGTTCTGGACCAACTGAAGTCTCCGGATGCACCTCAAGGGGAGCCCCATGTAGAGAGAGTTGCAATAATCCAGTCGAGATGTCATGAGAGCATGAGTGACTGTGCGAAGGGCGTCCCGATCCAATAGGGGGCGCAACTGGCGTACCAGGGGAACCTGGTAAAACGCCCTCCTGGCCACGGCTGTCACTTGATCTTCCATGGACAGCCGGGTATCCAGGAGGACACCCAAGTTGCGGGCCCCATCCACAGGGGCAAGATGTTCGCCCCCTATGGCCAGAGATGGAATCATCTGGTTGAATCGGGCAGCCGGAAACCACAGCCACTCAGTCTTGGTCGGGTTGAGCCTGAGTCCGTTACTTCCCCGTTACTGATGCTTATGAACATTTTAGAGAGATCTGCAAAAGTGCTTTAGTTCCTTAGGCAGACATCATGAACTTGGAATGGATTGGCGAAACTGTGATACAGTAAACATGAATCATTAAAAAAAAAAAAAACTAAATTTGGGATCAAATCTATGGGATTCCCATGTTGATTATGTGAGAAACTGTTGAACATATTGTACATATTATTTTTGGGGCTGGGACTTTCAAATTCCCTTTGTGATGTATTATTGGTTCTTATTAGCTATTGCTGCAAGGGTGGGAAACTTCAAGACCCTGCTGCCAATTTTAAATTAGTAAGTGACCTATGCCAAAATCTGTTTGAATGTTGCTCTTTCTCAAGAGCGTCTTTGAAAGTTGGAAACAGATAATGATTACTAGGAAGCACACTGAAGGAGGATGAAAAAATAGCCGGTTCCTCCTGGCTGGAAAATCAGAACTGTTACCTAAGATTAAAAAAAAAGCAATTTTTCACTGTGGGAAATGAAAATCCCATATCTGCATAGTTAGTTATTAGAAGTGGGCTGTTTTGCTTAAACTGATGCTACCCACTTCCATGCTTAATCCAAAGAGAAATCTGAAGATATATAACTCTGCTTTGTTTCTCCTCTGTCTTGACTACAAATGAAGAAGTAATGTAGAAAAATAGAGGAAGAAACCAGAATTAGCTAGCACAATATAGTGCCTGGGCTGGAATTTGGACCCTAGCATATTCCAGTGCTGACTTTTTCACTTTTGATTAACCATGATCGACAAGCATTATCTGGGCAGCATAAAAGCAACTAAGATAAATACAGATAAGATAAAATAAATGAGTGAGTGGGAGTGAACTTTTTGGGCTTGGCGTATCCAAAATTCAGAAAATACCTAACTTGAGTCTGCTCCCCCTCCCAAACAAAAGAGAAACAATTATCTATCTCCCTTTCATTTAAATTACCCTAAACAGTGGCAGTTGGCAAAAGTGCCAAGGCTGAGCCTGAAGTTGAGTCCCAGGCCTTGACTTCAACTTTAATATCATCACTGCCACCCACAATGGCTGTCTTGTGCTGTTCCTTAAGGTGTGCAAATCTTGGGAAATGGTGCAATTGTCCTCATGGCCCAGCATTCCTCAGGATGTGTCACATATGCTGCTTACCTTCAAGTGGTGTTCTCTTTTGGTTGACATGCCCCTGTGGCCTACCCAAGGATGCTCTGGGTCACATGAGGCTTCCATTTTTAAAGGGACTCATAGAATAGTTTTCTGTGGCTTTCACACACTCCAAAAATAACACAAGAATATGGCATACCTTCAAAAATAGTTGGTGCCAGGTGTTGATAAATGCTGGTATGTCATCCCCAAAAAACTGTTGCATGTCACATTTGATCCAGGGGTTGGTTCCTGAACAGGTTAGTACCGGTTCGCTGCTTGCATCGCTCGATCTTTAAACCTGCCACGCTTGCACCTACACATTTGACTAAAAATTGCTCTGTGCATGCACAGAACCATGCCAGTAATGGCAGAAGACAATGGAAAACCAGTTCGGGGGCATGTCAGGCTTGGGTCGCTGCTGGTTCTGAGACCCAGGCCTGAATTCCATTACCCGTTCTGCCGAACCGGGCTGAACTGGCAGCAACCCACCTCTGCTTTGATCCCTGTTTCATAGGTTCACCACCAGTGTCCCAGAGGATGGCCTTTCTATTACTTTCTATGGGTAAATTCTGGCGATTCTTTTCTATTCACTGCCCTGAGAAATAATGTAATATATCGTAATACAAATACTAAGTAAATGATTTATCATCAATTATTAAATTATCTCCAGAAACCATGATAAAAGTGAGAGGTACATCATTAAAAACAAATCTGAACAAATGTTTACTATGGTCATAGACATAAACATAAGGAGGATGGGATATATAAATGGAAGGTACATATGATTAGTACTTGATCATTCAGTGGCTATTCCAAGTTGTGACTAAAGTGCTGTGGGCTAGCTTGGACTGAGAAACACGCAGTTTGCTTCTGTGGCTGAAGATGTAATAGAGATGATCCCCACAAACTCAGTTTAATTTTTATTTATCTATTTTCTACATTTCTATATTGCCCATCTTCCTCAAAGTTACCTTAAGGCAGGGATGTCCAAACTTGGGAACTTTAAGACTTGTGGACTTCAACTCCCAGAATTCCCCAGCCAGCTATGCTGGCTGGGGAATTCTGGGAGTTGAAGTCCACAAGTCTTAAAGTTCCCAAGTTTGGACATCCCTGCCTTAAGTAGTGTATTAGACTGCTGGGGTTTTGGGGGGGGGTTGTTAAAAAGGGGAACATTGTTACTGACAAACATTTGATGATTAATGGTTTCATTCAGCTTAAGGTTAGTGGTTTATTTTATTTTATTTTATTTTATTTATTTATTTTGTTACTCATGTACAAGATTACAGGAATAAGACTAAACATGACAGGAAATGGGTACAAATAAATGGGGACAGTAGGAGAGGGACACTAGCCACGCTGGTGCACTTATGCATGCCCCTATTGACCTTTTAGGAATGGAGTGAGATCCACAGTAGACAGTTTAAAGTTAAAGTTATGAGGGTTTGTGAATGTAACAAGAGTCAGGTAGAGCATTCCAGGCATTTATCACTCTGTTGCTGAAGTCGTATTTTCTGCGAGTTTAGTGCGGTATACCTTGAGTTTGTATCTTTTGTGTGCTTGTATTGTGGTTGAAGTTGAAGTAGTCATTGACAGGTAGGTGTACTATGCTTAGGTCAGACCTAGGTGGCATAGTTCTAGGTCAGGGGTCTGCAAAGTCAGCTCTTTTAAGACTGGTGGACTTCAACTCCCAGAGTTCCCCAGCCAGCATAGGTGGCTGGGGAATTCTGGGAGTTGAAGTCCACCAGTCTTAAAAGAGCCGACTTTGCAGACCCCTGTTCTAGGTTATCCAAGCCCAAAATTTCAAGCCTGGTGGCATAAGGTATTCTGTTACATGTAGAGGAGTAGAGTACTCTTCTCATGAAATACCTCTGGACTCACTCAATTGTGTTAATGTCTGATTAATGTCTGGTTGATCACCTAATCTGTTTGAACTTTCAGATCCCTTGATATGAATCTAAGCAGTTAATGTACTTATCTTAATTTTTATTAACTTTATGCAAAACATTTATTGCAAATAATGACAAGTTTGTCTTTGGTTCCAAAAATGACAAATATATTTCTGCTTTAAAGGGCAAAACAACACCATAGAAAAGTCTCTGGGAAAGTGCCCCCAGATACATTGAACTGGAGGCAATGGAAATTTATAGTTGGAGAGACCTAAAGGGCACTGAGGTGAAGAGCATTTCCATAGAATGGAAGAGGGTTACGTTAGGAGTATTTAAAATTTGAAAGAAACCTTTTTTTTTAAATTGGTGAAGTGTGCTGAAGAGTTAAGGTGGGAAGTGAAACGGAGCTTTGGGTGTAATATGAGAGGTTTGAATGCTTTTAAAGATGAATTGAAGTTTGTGTGTGTGCGTGTGTGTAAGAAAATTGACGTAAACTTCCTGTGAGAACTCTGTGTTCGGTGGCCAGGCTTTGCTGAGTAACAGAGCAAGAAGTCAGAACTGTGATTATTTGCACTGACCAGAGCTTGTCTGGCTGGGGCTGTGCTGTCTCCACACAGTTGGACTAGATCACGCTTGACACAGCGAGAGAGGGAGAGAGCAGCTTGTGGCTCCAGCATGTCGGGCCCACTAGGCAGGTTGATGAATGTGCTGAGCTTTAAGAGCTTGCCACCCAGGCCAGGCCGGCCCAGGCCAGCCCATCCCATCCACAATGACTTACAGTTTCCCAGTCTCCCTCCCTGCACCTCCCCCTCACTTCTTCCCCTCTGCACCGTGACTGCTCTCCACATAAACACTGCTACTCTATCTTCAAAGCCTAGTCATCATGTCAGTGTGTCAGTTTAGAGCAGGCTGGGATCACCCTGCTGGAAAGCCAGGCCGCTGTTGGCTGAGCCTCTTCAAATAAACAGGGTTAAGACAAGGCGTTTCTTTCTGTTTTCTAAATTGCAGAGGCTGCTTTTCTCCTGGAGGCGTTGAAAGTATTCCTCCCCCCCTCCCCGCTCCCTAAAACCTAGGCAGCACAGCACCAAGTTGACGTGAAATATTTCTTCCAGGGTTGTGACACATTTCCCCATTTACGCCTCTTCCCAGAGGTTATGTTGTGCCTCCTCCTGAGAACCTTTGCAGTGGAGACGTCTGTGTGGGAAGGAAGCCTTGAGGGATTGCACAAGGCTGTCATCTCTTCGGAAAAATGTGCTTTCCTTTCATATTGTTCCCAGCAGGATCTTCCCATTCCATGCATCTGTTTTCATTTTCTTCCCAATGGTCGTTTCAAGATATTTTCTCCTGCATCTTTCCTTTCTCTTCTTCGCCCTCTGAAACCTATTCAGACATGATGAATTTCACCTGTGCTTGGCATAGGGAAAGAAACAATAAAAATTTATGAGTGCCTAGGGAAGGATTGTTCAACTAACCATCACTAATTCCCCAAGTCATCTCTGCAAATAATCAGCATTAAAAACTTATTTTAAAAATCGTGTAAATATTTGAAACATGACATAAGGAGATGGGCCCAAGAAGTTTTTATTTAAATGGTGTAAAATAATTGCCTATATTTAAATATATATAACTGGCTCTCAGGATGCATGGCATTGATGATTTGAGAATGGGCGATCCTTAATATAATTTCAGGTTTGTTTGTTTTATTACATATTTGGTGGATTTCCATTTTTAGTATTTCATACCGTGTTTTCCCCAAAATAAGACAGGGTCTTATTTTCTTTTGACCCTCAAAATAAGCACTTGGCCTTATTTTTGAGGAGGTCTTATTATTTTTGAGGTGAAGGAAGTGGCGAGCGTGGTCAACTTATGGCTGCTGTTGTGTTGCAATATTTTCGGGGAGGGCTTATTTTAGCACATGCGCTCAAAAGCCCGATTGGGCTTATTATTGGGGGAGGTCTTATTTTGGAGAAAACAGGGTATTAATGTATGTATTTAGTTAAATATACAGTGCACCACTATGTGTAGCAAACTATTGGTATTGATATTAAATGCATTTCTCATTGCAAAGGAGTATTTTTGAGACAACAAATACAATTGCTATTAAAACAACAAATACAATTGGTGTTTCTGGAAGATCATGGATATCACTAATACAGTTGATGAGGCTATGATAGTTTGAGAAGAAACACATTAAATATATTCTTAGTTGCTTAAGCTGCATAGGTCTAGTGAGAGATACTAAGTATAAAAGAAAGATAAGCAAAAAACTTCTACCTCAGAATCTAACTGAACCATTGCCTCCCTTTTCCAAGTACAGTAATGCTATTGTAACTTCAAGCAGTCCTTAACATGCTGTTGTTAGTTGAGACCTTTTGTGGATGATTTCAGAAGATCCATTATTTTTTAAACTATCACTTATTGAATTTATTTATGACTTTAGCCATCTTGGTCAGATACAATCTGTAAAAGGAAGATATAAATAATTATAACAAATAAATAAACACTGGAATAACTATAATTAATGAACATTCATCAATGGGCAGGCATACTTTTTATATTTGGTGTGGTGTATTATTATTTGGTTTATTATTTGAAATGTTATTCTTCAACACACAAAGGACCACCTGCTCTGGATAATAATATCACATCAAATACTTTTGCTCCAAGGATGTGACACAGAGGCATGGAGACAATGTATAATGATGATCAAGTCAAAAGCTCTCTTGGAGATGCTACATCTTACACTGAAAGAATTGGAAAAGTAATCTTCAGCTTCTTGCCATCTTCTTTTTCTTGTTATTCTTCTTTCAGTGGTGAGATTTGTTGCTGAAGACTGAAGGAGAACTTCCCATCAGCCAGGATTAGGATCCATTGTTTTCCAATGTTTCACACATACTTCCAACCATGTTGTCCTCCCCAGCAACAGCAACCACATGTCACTGTCCATCCATCCACCCACCCACCCACCCATCTATCCATCCATCCATCCCAAACAGGTTGAACAGTGAAACCAGTTATTGAGAGGTGGCGGTCTTTCTTTCAGTGGATGTCTTCAAACAGATACTAGAAAGAGTGCTTTAATGAAAAGCTTTAATGGAAAATTTCCTTTACACAAAGTTCTTATAAAAGAACTTTTACATCCAGTATTGTGATTTGATGTAATGCTGAAACTTACTTCCTATTTATTTAATTCTGAGATCTTTCATTGCTTCACCCTATCTAGTACAATTTAATTTTACTAATTATCAGTGAAGCTATACATCAAATTTAGATGGGACTATGTTTTTTATTTTTTATTTTTTTTTTATTTTTCAAATTTATATACCGCCCTATTCTCCATGATAGGACTCAGGGCGGTGCACAGAAAAAGGTAAAAACCACAACACATACATATAATATAAAATTAAATTAAATAGAAAATCTGTGCTAAAAAATTAAAATCACTAAAATGCTAACTTTAAAATTAAACCCTTAATCTATGCCAGGCTAGCCAGATGGAAAAAATGCGTTTTAAGCATCCGACGGAAGAGGCGTGGGTCAGTGATGGTGCGAAGATCAGGGGGCAGGTCATTCCAGAGGGCCGGACCCACCACAGAGAAGGCCCTTCCCCTGGGAGTCGCCAGCCGGCATTGACCGGCAGACGGCACCCTGAGGAGGCCCTCCCTATATGTGTATAAAGTATAACATTGTTTGATCTAAGAAAAATCCATATAAACTTCATTAGCAGTATTTTTTTTTAAAATCAAGGCCATAGTTTTAAAATATGTCAATAAACTGCAGCTTATGACCCAGATATTATATATTTAAATTTAAGAAAAGCATCAATAGAAGCATATAAACATGCTGTGAAAACACCTGCTCGCTCTCTTATACATAACGTGCAAAAACAAGTTGATTTCCATCAAGTCTGCATTTGTTTTCCAACAGGTAAACCTGGCAACATTTTTGGCATGACTTGCAAGCTAATTGTCATTCAGGCTGATCCTATATTGAACTGATTCCAACCCCCCCAAAAAATTGTGTCCTTGAATAATCAGCAAAATTGCAAGCTGTTATTGGTTGTTTCTCTCTTAAGTTCATCTGTTTACACAGACTGACTCACTGTATTTAGTCTCTGTGGCATTTTGCTGTCTGAAGCATAACAGGTGAATATGCAAGCAGTTCTCATACCTAGAATGAATGTCCTGAGGAATTAAGAGTAGCATTACTCAACTTCATTTTCACAAGCTGTAGTAGTAGAGAAAACAAAGGTGGAGGCTTCCAAAACAGACTGAAGAGCAACTGAGTGCAAACAATAAATAACTCTGGACATATCATCTAAAAGTCAAAATTTCAGCTGTAAAAAATAGATGTTCCTCTAGCTTTTCCCCCACCCCCCACCAGATCTTTAAACTATTGTTCCAGAATGTATGTTCTCAATTTTACAACACACATTTACCAGAATTGGCGAATTCCATAGCTGCACATGAATTTAACAGCATTTAACTATCTGTGAGTCAGTAAATGATTTACACAACTGATGTCCATGTTAGAAAGGCATTAATCTATAGTGGCAATAAAAATAATTAGGTAAAACATGCAGTAAATGCTTCTTTAATTCTTTTCAACCCCTTCAAAATAATTCTGCTCAAGTTGTATGATTGCTAAGAAAGAGAGAGGAAGTTTAAGAATGGAATAGTTAACAGTTGTCTAGTGCAGTGCTGAGTGGTCTTTCTCCTATAGATTAGTTGGGGTTATTTTCACCCAAGATTGGTTTTTTTTTCTAATGGACTTCGTCTATTTTCTGACTCAGTCTTTTTCCCCCCCTTTGGTCTCTCCTCCTAGACCAAATTTGGTCCTATTCTGAGTTCTTATGATGATGGGTAGAGTATCAAAATCTTTATTATTTATTTACAATATTCTATTGGGTTAGAAAGAGTAAAACATGTAGAAACATTCTTAAATTTTTGTAACAAATGTCATCTCTAATTTTTATATGTTTTCGTAATTGTTCAAGAACTTTTTTTTAAAAAAGTGAATTATTCTGCTGCCATTTTTCAATACATAATTTCCTCAAATGCAGGCTTTTTATTGCCAGTTTTGCCAAAACACCGGCTTGTGCATGTGCTTCTTTGAATTTGATGGAAAACCAAATGCCTAGAACTGCTCAGTGAAAAAATGACAACATTCTTTTTCATTCAGAAATGTGCACAATATGCCTGTATCATAGGCATATATCCATGATTGAGAGAACCCTCAATTTCCTGATTTTAGGGAACTATGAAGCCATGTGTAGGCATGTTGCAGCTACCTCAAATATGGAGATTGACTGCATGAACAGGATGTCATGTCTCAGAGGCTTCAGTTCAAACATTAAATCTGTTCAATAGATTGGCTTATAGTAAATGATCAAAACACTACCTTTTTACTGGAGGAAGTAACACTATTCTAACTTTCCACATAGACTATCCACATGCACAATATTATATTGTGTTATATTTATATTTGATATATAATTTTATCTCTTTATTCATTTATTTTGGGCCAAAATTTTCCCCAGAACATACAAATATGTTTATCTAGAAATGGAGGACACATTTACTTTGCTTTTATTCTAAGTCCTGTTGCTTCTCTCACTGACTCTGTTTTACTGTCTAGAGGTCATGGGTATTGGAATGGGACTCAACCCAAGCAAAACCTAATATTTGTCTCCCCTGGATTCTATCACTGAAGATTGTTTGTCTTTGACTCTGGGAGAGGTGGCATTCTATCCCTCAAAGCCAATATACAATTTGAGTTAGGGTGGCAGCTACCTTTGCAGAACTTTGTCTTCCACACCAGTTGGGTCTGTTCTTGCATCAGGAAACTTTACTCGCTGTACTCACTTCTTACTTCCTTCTTGGATCACTGCAATTCACTCTACATGAAGCAACCCTTGAAGACCTTCTGGAAGCTGTACTTGGACTAGACTGAGGCAGGTAGTTCTGGGCACTCCTAGCTACATCCATTACTCAGTGAACTGATATGACTGATTAGGCTGCTGTGTACATTTTATTATTAGATTATTAATCCATATGTGGCACTGGGGTTTTTGTGGGAATCCCTGTCCCCGATGGTATCTGTCCATATCCCACTGTATAGTATGATGATACACTTTGGATCTCTTCCTTAAAACAACCCTTAAATCTAAGTAGGAAGCACATATTTCAAGTGATCTCTTTGATGATTTTTACTCTATGAAATGAGATATAAATAATGGAATTGCCAAAGGAAAATCAGTTGAAAGATTGCATCTCTGAATAAAAATTATTCACTTGAAACGTTCCAGTGGATGGGACTTTTCTTCAAATGCTTGACATTGTGCCAGCAAGTAAAGTTTCCTGTGCCAGTTATTTGATGGCAAAAGCTACTTCCTAATAAGAAGTGATTTTACTTTTTTTCTAATTTGTCATAAAGTTTTATCTGTGCATTATAGGAGAATCCTAATTTAGAGCACACTGTTGTAGATTGATGAGAAGTATATGGGAAAAAATCAGTTACTTTTTTGTAAACTATAGTTGCTATTTAACTAATTTAGTAGCATTAAAAAAAAACCAATAAAGTATAACTTTCTGAAGTTTTCTTCTATTTTGTTCATGGATGGAATTCTCTGATTATTTTTAAAGCAGAGCGCTATTAAAAATATAAGTAGCCATGTGAAATTAAGGTCATGCTAGACCTGCTTTGTGGATGTCTAGGGAGGAGGTATGACTATTTATGACCAATGGTACTTTGCTACTGATGAGCACTCATGCTGATATTATATGATTATATATGAAAGCAGACCAGTTTTATAAAAGTAACTGCACATTTAAAATGTCATGTCATATAAATCTTTCATTATTCCTGTCAATCCTATATGTAAGCATAACTTATTCGCTAATAATCAGCCTTCCTGAACATGGTTCAGGATGGGTTGGATAGCAGTTCCCGCAATCTCCAGACCAATTACTGGAATGCTAATAATTTTTAATTTAATTGTATTCTAGTATAGAGGCTTTTCAGAAATAAAATGTTAATGAGCTTTATAAAAACTCTGAAAATATTACTAAATATTTTTTTTCTATCAGACTCATTTTCCCCATACTTCATGATTGTCATTAGAATGGATAATGACTTACATTTATTTTATTTTCAAATGTCTTGCTTTTTTCTACAGTATTAGATTCAGCAATGAAGTTAAGAGATCTTTAAATAAAAAAGTTCAATATGGGGAACCCCGTTTGCCATATATTTCATAGGTAGGATTTTATCATTCATATGGTTAATACCAATTTAAAGCTTTAGTTCACAGGTGTCAAACTCGATCATGTCACAGGCTAGTTAGATCATAATGTATTGCAATGTTTTTTGCCTTTGTGGAGCAGGAGTGGGCGTGGCCTGTATGTGACATACCTGGCCTATGGGCTGCCAGTTTGACAGTTCTGCGAAACGCATGCAGAGCTAAATCTGCATCTATTGAAAAGTCCTAAGTTCATTTTCCAGGGCTTTCCTTTGCTCATCGTAAAAACCTGGTATACACATAACTCACAGTTTGAATCATGGGATTAGCCTCAGGATTATATGAATTCTAGTTTCAATATATTAATTAACAGATAGTATTGAATCAGAAATGGCCAGTTGCATTTAAAAGCGAAACATATTTCATTAGCTTCACATTAGCTTACAATGAGAAGTGGCAAGAGGGGGCTAGGATAGGATAGGAGAGGGTGCCTGAAACTTTTCAACAGCATGGGACTTTCTGCCAAAAACTTGGATGATGTGATTACCTTTAAGAGGAGAACCACAGGAAAAGACAGCATGATGTGTATTTATGTAGACTTCAGGTTGTGTCTAACATATCTTGTTCAGAGAGAAAGGGGCAAGAAAATTGGATTCAATATACTTGCCTAGGAAGCAAAACTAAAGCATTTGAGGATATTAATTGAAAATGTAGTAAAAATGTCATGAGAGAGGTTTTTGTACATCGTGTGAGGAATAAAAAAAATGTTCAGAAGACCATTGCAAATTGGAATGCATAGATGAGAAGCTGAAGTAAAGCCAAAGAAGTATCAAGCTAAAGAAAATAAAAAGTATGTAGAGAGTGTTATGATTAGCATCTAAGATATTTTCCAAATGATAAAAGCAAAACACTATTTATTTTAAAGTGTTAACGTTACAAAAGGTCAAGTGCAAGTTAATGTTTCCTTGTTATGGAGAGAATGAAACGGATAGGCTGGTGTCCTGTTTTTTTATTCTTTAAAAACTTTGGTAATAGCTCTTCAACTATAAATCCAGATCTAAATTAGGGCAATAATGTTAAGGAAGATGCAGTTTGCTAATGGTTGAAATCTGTTTTTTTTAAAGAAAATATGCATATTTTAATAAAAAGACTGTATTTCTCGTGATGTGGAATACTATATCAAAAAACCTAGTTCCTAATAATGCCCATACAAAGTAAAAAGTTGGAATAGTTGGAAATGGAAAGAAAGGAAGCAAAAATATAATCTTTTGCTACAAACTGCTCATGATATCGATCTACCTAAGCTTGCATCAAGAAACTGTTCAGAAATGGTTGATTTTGCTGCCGCCACAAAAAGATTTAATTATCTCAGTTTTTTTTAAAGTTAGAAACCTATAAAGTAAATCAGGCTGTGTTGCCATATTAGCACTGCAGAGAAAACATATCTGAGACATAAAGAATAGCACCGTGTTTTCCCAAAAATAAGACAGGGTGTTATTCCCCCCTCCTTGAAATAAGCACTTGGCCTTATTTTTGGGGAAGTCTTATTATTTTTGAGGTGCAGGAGGTGGCAAGTGTGGTCACCTCATGGCTGCTGCTGTGTTGCAATATTTTTGGGGGGAGGGCTTATTTTCAGGGGACGGCTCATTTTAGTGCATACACTCAGAAGCCCAATTGGGCTTATTATCCAGGGAGGTCTTATTTTCAGGGAAACAGGGTACATATTTAAGATTTATAGTGGGTTTTTTGGGTTTTTTATCTCTTTAAACTTTGTCAAAGTTAGTCAGTTACCTCAGGAGAGATCATAGTTTCTCAGTATAGTAGCAAGGCAAAAATCAGACTCTGGTCCCGTTAAAAAAATAACTCCTGAAATTAAACACCAAGTTTACCATTTAGAAAAAAAATATTAAACATGAATTCTAGGTCAGTGGCACAGAGGATATTAGTTGGTGTTTTAAATTCTTCTCCTATCTTTTAAATTCTTTTCTGGCTTCTAGAATGAGGTAATTTCTCCTTGATATAAATTACTGTGAGAGAAGCCAAACTAGCAAGGAACATAGAGCATGGGAACATTAGTTGTACTTCCATTTGGAAAAGAAAATAACCTTTATAATTTAATAAGCTTTTCCATTTGTAATTGAATTTGGTGTTTTTTTAATTAGAAAAAGGCCAGTGGAGCTGTGAGATTTCTTTTAAGAACCTGCCAGTAAGCTAAACGTTTTTCTTGATGGAAGGGAAACGAAGTAAAATTATTTTTGAAAGAGAAATCTGATACTAGATATAGAATATTTTTCACTATTGGCCTTCTGAAATGACTTGCCTGTTGAAATAATTAAACCCATTATTAAATGTCAAAATAAAAACATTTTACTTTACTAAAATGTAAAATTCAAGACAACTGCAAGATAACTGTAAACTCTTTCCTGCCATCTAGTGGTCATCCATAATTTTGCAGGTAGGAAGCTCCACTTTTTGCTGTTATTTTTCATCCATCCACCCACCCACCCACCCACCCACCCACCCACCCACCCATCCATCCATCCATCCATCCATCCATCCATCCATCCATCCATCCATCCATCCATTATCTTACTCAATGATGCTGGGCTACCAAGAATCCAAAAATATATGATGAAAAATATTTTACAATACAATAAATAGCAGAGTTGGAAGGGACCTTGGAGGTCTTCTAGTCCAACCCCCTACCTAGGCAGGAAACCCTATACCATTTCAGACAAATGGCTATCCAACATCTTCTTAAAGAATGGCAGTGTTGGGCATTCACAACTTCTGGAGGCAAGCTGTTCCACTGATTAATTGTTCTGACAGGAAATTTCTCCTCAGTTCTAAGTTGCTTCTCTCCTTGATTAGTTTCCACCTATTGCTTCTTGTTCTACCCTCAGGTGCCTTGGAGAATAGTTTGACTCTCTCTTCTTTGTGGCAGCCCCTGAGATATCAGAACATTGTTATCATGTCTTCCCTGGTCCTTCTTTTTATTAACATACATAGCCAGTTCCTTCAGTTCCTTCATATGTTTTAGTCTCCAATCCCTTAATCATCTTTGTTGCTCTTCTCTGAACTCTTTTTAGAGTCTCAACATCTTTTCTACATCTTGGTGACCAAAAGTGAATGCGGTATTCCAAGTGTGGCCTTACCAAGGCATTATAAAGTGGTATCAACACTTCACGTGATCTTGATTCTATCCCTCTGTTTATGCAGCCTAGAACTGTGTTGGCTTTTTTGGCAGCTGCCGCACACTGCTGGCTCATATTTAAATGGTTGTCCACTAGGACTCCAAGATCCCTCTCACAGTTACTGCTATTGAGCAAGGTACCACCTATACTGTACCTGTGTATTTCGTTTTTGTTGCCTAAATGTAGAACCTTACTCTTTTCACCATTGAATTTCATTTTATTAGATAGTGCCCAATGTTCAAGTTTGTCAAGATCCTTCTGTATCTTAAGCCTATCTTCTGGAGTGTTGGCTATTCCTCCCAGCTTGGTGTCATCTGCAAATTTGATGAGTTTCCCATTTATTCCCTCATCCAAATCATTGATGAAGATGTTGAAGAGTACTGGGCCTAAAACAGAGCCTTGCTGCTTCAACATCTTCATCAATGATAAGTGCAATAAAAACTATCCAGAATACAGTAAATATACACAATACCCGAGATACTTGGTCAGTGAACAGTAAAGCCAGAAAATGGAGCCCATACAATAATAAAAATGACTGAAACACTGGGAAGTTTATTGTACTGCTTTCTACTGATACAGCATTTAAAGCATGTGGTTGTTATCATTGTTACTGTTATAATTATTATTTTCACGTCACTAAGTATATAAGGAATGTTTCAAATATGAAAGATTGAGAAATACACTGAGGGTTCCTTCCTGTCTTCCCAAGGGTCCCCTGAGCCTTCTCTGCTTTCTAAAAATATACCATCATTTCCCACCACTCTTCAAACATGATTTTTATAAAATGTTGGGGAGTGGGGGGGGGGGAGGGAAGGACATATCATTTCCAGTACATAGATTCTGTATTGAAAGCCAAAATGCTCTGTTGGATGGAATATTCATGCCCATGGTGATTTAATTAAGGCTGCAGTGCTATATCTAATTACTAGGAGCAAGGCACACTAAATGCAGTACAGCTTACTTTGAGTAGATATGTAAAGAATTATACTCTAACTGACTCACAATCAACTGCAGCTCTTTTAAAAGGAATATAGAAAAACTGAAGATGAAGGAAGTAAAAAGCAAACAACAGAACCATGTTTTAAATTGCTGCTTAAAACATTCTTAGAAATGCTAATTTTTATAGCTTTTGGTAGGATTAGAAAAAAAATCCACCTTTCTTTCTTGCCTCTCTCTCTCTGACTCTCTCTCTTTAAATGTATGTTAAAACCACATGAATACCAAGTCTCTGTAGACATGGTTTGTAATCCCAGAAATTACAAACTGCTGTTTGCATGAATTACTTCTCCTTCTTGATGCCCACCCTCCTTGCAACAATAATAGCTGAACTGTTATTACATTTGGCTCAACCATGAATACTGTGGAAATGCTGCTCTGAAAGGAAGTGTTTCTACCGCTTGCATCTCTTTCAAGAGTTATTTTCCCATGTCATTTCTGGAAATGTTTCAGGAAACCACATTCCCTTTCTTCTCCCCATCCAACAGTCTGAGCTTTTCCCTTTTGGAGTAAAGGGATGCCTTCAACAGAAACAAGTAATGGGAACAAAAAACTAAACTGAAGGGCAAAAAATTATAATCTTTGAGCACTTTTTAAACTTCATTACTACTGTAATGCTCTCTACATGGGGCTCCCGTTGAAGAGCACCCGGAGGATCCAACTGGTCCAGAATACGGCCACGCAGGTAATTATGGGGGCAACATGATGCTCCCATGTAACACCCCTCCTGCGCGAGCTACACTGGCTTCCGGTGGTTTTCCGGGTGCAATTCAAGATGTTGGTTACTATCTTTAAAGCGCTCCATGGCTTAGGACCTGGGTACTTACGAGATCACCTTTTGCCCCCGAGAGCCTCCCACCGGCCAGTACGCTCCCATAGAGAGGGTCTTCTCATGGTGCCGTTGGCTAAACAGTGTTGACTGGCGACACCCAGGGGGAGAGCCTTCTCCATGGGAGCACCTTTCCTCTGGAACGAATTTCCCCCGGAATTAAGAACTATCCCTGACTTACGCACCTTCCGCTATGCTCTCAAAACCTTTTTTTTCCAACAAGCCGGGCTGGCATAAAAATGAATTTTTAAATACAAATTTATATTAATTTTAATTGGGGTTTGTTTGGTTTTTTAATTTTAAGAGAGGCCAAATTGTTTAATATGCGTTTTAAATTGTTTTTAACTTTTATATATCTGTTTTACTTTGGCTGTACACCGTCCTGAGTCCTTCGGGAGTAGGGCGGTATAAAAAATGAATAAACCTAAACCTAAACCATTATAAACTGTATTTAAAACATGCATAATTAATACCAATGCACTTAGCTTTACTGTTTAGGTCTTAACTGTATTTAAAGAACCATTATAAACTGTATTTAAAACATGCATAATTAATACCAATGCATTTAGCTTTACTGTTTAGGTCTAAACTGTATTTAAAAAATACACTTCTTTAAGCAAATTTCCACTTTGAACAATGAATATCCATTGATTTAGTCTGAATGTTTTGGTATTTCTTGCACAATTCTGTGAAAGAGTGTGGTGTAGTGGTTTATAGAATTTAGAGCTGCTAGGTATACTTTCTTCTGTGACCTATAGTTGTGTATGGCTAGTATTGTCACTATTGGGAACATTATAGACTTTATGTTGCTTCTGTCAACAAGAGGTTACATGGGACTATTTTCTGCCACTTGTGTTTTTTACATGGGGCTGGGAGAAAGTAATTTGGCTTACTTCTTTCTGGATTTGGCAGCACATGGTGGTGATTTTCATTATTATGCATGACCATTCATGAATTAGTTCTGGCTGAAATGAACTCTTTGGTCATTTACTGCCAGCCCTATGGTTCTCTTGGTGCGCTGATGTTGGAACTCACTTGTTATCAGTCACTTGTTGGTGCTCTGCCCTACAACTGTCCTTCACATCTGTTACCTGTCAGCCACATGCAGGTTTCAGAACTAGCATTTTAGAAGAAGTGCACCTGACAGGTCACAGGGAAGGCTGAACATCATTCTAACACCAACTTACATTTTCTTAATTCTTCTCCACTGCCTATTATAGAGAGACTAAAAATACCATTTTTCTCATGAATATAAACACTTTTATAAATAGGAAATAAGATGCAATGATGTATGTTGTCTTACTAATTTCATGGTGGTTTTTTACATGTAGCTTTTTTCAACCTACATCATTAGTCATTGACTTTATAAATCATTTTTATAAATTAATAAACTGTTCGGTTTAAATAGCAGCATAAGTGATGATTTACCAACATTCTTCCATTGTCTATTTGAACTTTATGAACTGGGAGGAAGAAAGAACAAAGTGAAAAGAACAGGTGAAGAATGAGATTTGTGTAAAGCCATGCCTATTCTTTTAGTCCCCAGTATAGTCAGCCAAATAGAATTAAGTCATTCAATATGAAACAAAATGCATCTATAGGATATCCCAATTGTCTTTGTTGGACTGTTCCCACTGAGCCTAGGATTTTGCCAATAAGTGAATGTACTGATTTCTCCCCCTGTGACCTGATTAAAATGATTACACAGCATTTCCTTTTAATATGCTATATATGAACAAAGATATGCAGACTCTATTGTCAGATGTTCCACATTAAACAAAACCATGCATCTTAAGCACACAGGATTAATTCATGAAAGGTGCAGGTATCTGGCTCCATCAAGAATTCCTATCTCAAAATTCACTATTTTTTTTAAAGAATGCACTGACTGAAAGAAGATACTAGTTGAAAACAAGCAAACCCTTGGCCACAACGCACTGAGAATCATAGTAGCATTAGTCCCAATTAAAGGAAAGTCATGCTTCTCTCAAATGAATTGCCATGCACTTCAGGGCCTAGCAAAGAGTTAGTATATTAATTGATAGAAGAATAGATTCCAGATCCATTGTGCCACTGAAATCTTTCATCTGATCTTTTAATTTTCTACTCTAAAGATAAAAGATCCAAAATCTCAGATTTGTTAAAGCAGTTGTGAATATCAGCCAATAAAAGCAGATGCTTCAGATTCGCATATGACCTTCGCCTTTTCCGCCGATGACTTAAAACGCACTTCTTCCACCTAGCCGGCCTAGCTTAGATTTTAGCTTAGATTTTAGATTAGATAAAATTTTAACTGGATTTTATAGGGAATTTTAAGATTTTTAGTTAACATTTTAGCACAGGTTATTTAATTTAATTATATTTTAACGTTGTATTGTATTTATTGTTGTCTGTTGTGGCATTTTAATTTCCTGTGCACCGCCTTGAGTCCATTGGGGAGATAGGAGTGATATATAAATCGAATAAAACCTGAAACCTGAAATTGTATTTTTCCTTTCTTTCATTTTCCTACAGTCTTCAGGATTTTGAGGATCTGCGGTCTTCAAAGACAGAGGTGGTATTCAGCAGGTTCTGACCAGTTCTGGAGATCCGGTAGCGGAAATTTTGAGTAGTTCAGAGAACCAGTAAATACCACCTCTGACTGGCCTCGCCCCCATCTATTTCCTTCTTCCCAAGTCCCAGCTGATCGAGAGGAAATGGGGATTTTGCAGTAACCTTTCTCTGGAGTGGGGAGGGAATAGAGATTTTACAGTATCCTTCCCCTTTCAGGCCCACCAGCTACACCCACCCAGCTAGGCCACGCCCACCAAGCCACGCCCACTGAATTGGTAATAAAAAAAATTGAATCCTACCTCTGCTGAGAGGGCTCTTCTTTCTAAGTCAGACCACCATTACTACTACAGGCCAAGAGTTCCAATACTTCTGTCAGTCCTTTTCTTCTCCTAAAATCTTTGGACTAGATTGCAATTTTCCGTAACCGTTCCATATGTTCTGTGTAAGATTTTTCCAGAACACCTTTAGGAACATATTTTCCCTTTGAGCGCTTCAAGGATACCTTCCTTTACATGTGTGTTATAGCCAACTTTACATGTGTGTTATAGCCAACTTTCCCATTCAGGAAAAAGATAGGATACACATCAATCAAAATAAAAAATATTGTATATAAATATAAATTTCCCTGCCTTCTTAATCTTTTCCTGGTTTTCCTAGACTCCTATCACACTCTAATTTAATCTTTTCCCTTGTTTACTTCTTTCTTTTGCCACAAGATTTTCCTGATGCACATGATTCTATGTGGTAGCTATAGGTCAGCAGATTTGAGTCTAGATATAAACAGCAACACTGAATTTTTCTGTTCATAGCATATATATTCTTCTTTCAAAAACTATACTTCTTTTTTTGACCAATGAGTTGAAAATGAACATGTTATGACATCCATTTATCTATATAAAGGCATATAGGTGACAGCCAGTTTTTAAAGCACCGAAATAATAAGATTTTATTTGATTCTGTATTTCTGAAAAACCTTCTGTAAAGAAGGTTTTAGTGACCATCTTTAAAGCGCTCCATGCCAGTGGGCCTGGTTACCTGCAGGACCGCCTACTACCACATACCTCCACTCGACCTGTCTGCTCCCACAGGGAAGGCCTCCTTAGAGTGCCGTCCGCTGGACAATGTCGGCTGGCAACGCCCAGGGGAAGAGCCTTCTCTGTGGCAGGCCCCACCCTCTGGAATGACCTCCCCTCAGACCTCCGTACTATCACTGACCTTCGCCTCTTCCGCCGGGCTTTAAAAACATATTTCTTCCATATGGCCGGCTTGGCATAGCTGCTACAACCATGTTATTTTAGAGTTGGGTTTTAAAATTAATTGTTTCCTTTTTTAGCATGGGTTAAATTATTTAATTGTAGTTTTAATTTTTGTAGTATTTTGTATTGTTTGTATTTTTGGATTTTAAGTTCCTGTGTGCTGCCCTGAGTCCCTTTTGGGAGATAGGGTGGGATAGAAATCTAATAAAAGTAAAGTAAAGTAAAGTATTTCTTTATTAAAAGTGTTTGCGGTTTATCTCTTGCTAGAGCATATTATTCTCGGGTAGAGAATAATTCAATTCTGGCATTTTTATTTAAGAGGAGACTGCATTAGGTAGCAAGGCCAGGAATAACCCAGGAGATTTTTTTGCCTGTCAGCAGACAACTCTGTGCTTTGTCTGCCATTGGTCTGACTCAGAATAAGGTAGTTTCATTTGTTCCATTCCTTTTATGTAGATAGATTACATCTGTGTCCTAGGTACATCTTCCCATAGGGGTGGCTTTACTCATTTGTATTACAACAAATGCAGAAAGTATTCACTTCTATAATCTCCTTCTTAAAAAGCACAATGCTTTGATTTCTTTGCATCAGAGGAACAGCTAAGCTGCGTATTATATATTTATTTTTTAAAAAGCATTTGAAAATTTGAAAAGATCTGAGCTGCTTTTCCTTCTTTCCCTGCAGAAGTATTAATCCAACGTTTGTGGTAAAAGCAGGAACAGCCTATATGAATAATTCAACAATAAATTTAAAAACACACCTTTTTCTTAATCAAATCAGTTGAGAAATATATTGCAATGTAACTTCAATAACAGCTTTCAATGTAACGTGATGCTACTCTGTCACTTTTGGGAAATAGAGATGCTGCCAGGGTTCCAAATAGCATCCAAAAGTAAATCAGAGTCCAAGCCAAAGTATTGTTCAAAATTCCAATTTATTAAGAAAGCCAGATTGGCACATCTGGGAAAACTCGAACCTGAAAGCTTCCCTGTTTTCCCCACCTAGTTGAAAGTTCAAGATCTTGCCCCCACACCCAAGTCCATCACATGGTCCAATCTCCCATTGTCATCCTCGCAGTTTCCACCCATCTAATTCTGGTCAGGTTAAAGGTGCAGAGACAAAGGATGACCTTGGCTTTCTAGAAAGAATATTGTTGTGGCTACATAGCATCTGACTCCTTACAATCCACCGTCCCATTTTCCCACAATAGAAAATGCATAGCAGAATAATAGAAAGTGTGGCGGGCAAAAACCCCAAAAGAAAAGATGGCTCCAGGCCTGACAAATGCTTGAATCTGGGCCATCAAAATGTAACCTTGGTTGAAATTCTACTACTAAAAATGTCCTCTTAGTAATTGAAGTGGGAAGGTAACATATTTCCCAAGAATTGGATTATGTTTTTACTATGTTTCCTATATAATTGAAATGTTAATCTGGCTATATTTTGCATTTAATTGTTTTGCCTATTCTGGATCCCACCATATACTCAAAATCTTGCCAGTAAACAGCCTTGAACAGTAGGGTAAAGAAATATAAATAACGTTAATAATCTTCTGCATATGTAAAAGTAAAGGAACTATGGCATCTATAAGTGCTTATAGAGTACAATGTGATAAATAGGATTTTAATGATTGCTTCAATGCATGAAATGAATTTTATATAACATAACCAAATATGGTTTAGTAAACACTTTTCCGCACAATTGAATTTAAGAATTATGATCGTATGCCTTTATTAAAGTACTACTAATTTTATTGAGAAAAATAAACATACAGTAAAATAGGAAAACACTGTCTATGCACATTGGAAAATCACCTCAAGTCTATTTATTCAAAATCTGGATCTATTCCTGAGCAGAGAAGCAGGACAGGTGGAGGAGGGTGGATGGATCACAAATTTATTATCTTTTGCTTAAATTAAGCTACAGAACTGCTTGTGTAATAGTGATGGTTCCTGCTTGCTTTTACAAAAGTGACAAAATTAGGCCAGGCCATCAGGGCTATACTTTCTTTTCTCTTTATTTACTTTTCTAGAGTCATAAAATTTTCAGAATGAAAATTAATTTCTTCTCTATCTCTCTTTAAGTGTATTGGAACTATCATGACTTCATGGCAGCTAGTATCAGGTTGATAAAGTATGGGTAAGATATTCTCAACAGGTTTTAGAGTGTGCAACTACCTATGCTTAACTAGCTTTCCTTGGTGGCTCGGTTCCCTACATAAAACAGAAGGAATGGCACCAGGGTGCTTTGAATTAGTCAGTGATGTAGATTTAAGAGCATCTCTCTGCAATGTTTTACAGAGCAGATTTCAGCTATAGATATCTTTTTAAGGAAGAAGACTGTCAAAGAGAATGAATTCATATTGTCATTGCAGGAGGTCACTTTGTTGGTTAGCCTCCCTCTGTGCTGAAGAAATTCCTTTACAGAGTCTCTCAACAGTACTCACATGATATATTGGGACTCAGTGAGAGGGGTCATGATATTTACAAGATCTCCTGTGTTTTGAGAGAGAGAGAGAGAGAGGGAGACAGGGAGGGAGAGAGGGAGAGAAGGTGACTAGAAAATAGATTTTTAGCCCTCAGGCTGGAAAAAAAGGTGTGTGTGTTAAAAGAGTGGGGGTTAGCAAGTGCAAAAGAGAGATATTGGCTTGGAGAATGCAGTCCACAAGGCATATCTAATTGATTGAGAGGGCTTTCATGGTTCTATGTAAACAGTGTTTTGCACAGTGTAATTCTTTCCTTAATTAAGCATCCTGAGGATTGAGTTAATCAACAAACAAGTGTAGAGAGTCATCACTCTTGAGCAGTTAAAAAATGCTGTATCTATCAAGAGTTAATCAAAAGGAAAAGTATGTGATTGGCAGGATTGTCAAAATAAAGGTTTTAACGCTAGTTTCCAAAGTCCCCATGTATTGTAAAGAATTAATGGTCTGATTTTCTGAAGCATTTGAACTAGTAAAGCAAGAATAAAATAATGACTGAGTAAGATACTGTAATATGAAAAGTGAGACAGGTTGCCAAATACCTAGGAAGCAAGTTCAAAGACTATGTCTAAGGAGCATCAGACGTAAATATTCAGATAAGAGTCACCAAAGCAGAAAGCTCAATCTTTGTATTTCCAAAATTGGTTTTCGATTACCATTCCTCACCCTCATTCCCCTTTCTTGACTATGCATTAAAATTCTTGACTATGCATTAAAAATTTTAATGATGAAATTCCATTTGTGTCATCTGAAATATGAAGGATTATTGGAAAGGATATTAATGGAAAGGATTTGGTCCTGTCTGTTTATACCCCTGCTTTTCTTCAAGGACTTCACATTATATACTGTCCATACTAATTACAAACTCATTTAATGGTCATGATAACTTTGTCAAATAGATTGGTAGAGAAAATGGCAAGCCCAAACTGTTGAATAAATTACTTATAGCTTTAAATCTGGTCTCCATAATCATTTTCCAGGACCATTAATATGCACTCATTTTTATTTATGATTATCCAGACGATATTCTAACTATTGGCCATTTAAATCACAATTGCTTATGCATATGAATTCCTGCTTAGTAAGCTAATATGTATACATTAAAAAGGACCAACAGTATATAGTGATATAGTGACAATAATCCTAATCTGTATATACTGTTGAGTGCAAACTCAGAACCTGTTATATTATCCACAATTCTGATGAATAGCCAGTCTACTAAAAATTATCATTGAATATGCCTGGGCTCCAGTTAATTAAAAATCATTATACTTCTTTTCAAATTTCTATCCCAAAGGTGTTTTTTTTCCCCAAGAGGCAACTGGAGTTTCTTGTTTTTCTTTGAAGAGAGTCAATAAAGGCCAGTTGACTCTTGAAAAAGCACCTTTGGGAAAACCATGAACTAGATGACTGAGGATCTCCATAGACATTTCGAATTTTTACTTGTAATTTGTATGGTGAACTGTAAAGTTCGAACATTTTACTTAAATTACTAGTTGATTTTATGTTTTTGTTTTTGCCAGGAAGCAGATTCTCAGTCTTAATGCACTGATACAATAAATTATTTTAATAAAGAACCAATCTTATTTAAAGAAATATCACTCACAGATTTAAAAAAAAAACAAGTCAGCAAATGTAAAACTACTGGCACATCTTCAACAGCTTCTAATATTTTAAAATTATTTAGTTTAGATCCTAAAGAGCAGAGCAGAACTAACTAGCGTAGATGCTTTGTAACTTTGCCATATTACTTGATATTGTTGATACACATTTTGTGTTAATTAATAGCAGTGTGTATCTTTGGATTCTAAGCAAGTATTGACGATGATTTGATTTCTAATTTCTAATTTTGTGACAATAACCGATGCCAAATTTAATATTGATAAATAAGGTGATATAAGTACAGGCATTTCACTTACAACCATTCATTTAGTGTACATTCAAAGTTGCAATGGCACTGAAAACAATTACAGTATTTATGATTGGTTTTCACATTTACGACCATTACAGAATCCCCATGGTCACATGGTCAAAATTTAGATGCTTGATAACTGATTCATCTTTATGATGGCTGCAGTGTGCAGGGGGGTGGGGTGGGTCATGTGATCATCATTTGTGATCTTCTGACAAGCAAAGTCAATGAGGAAGCTGGAATCACTTAACAACCATGTTACTAACTTAATAACTACAGTGATAGACTTAACAGCTGTGACGAAAATGGTTTAAATGGGGAAAACTCACTTAACACTGCCTGGCTTAGAAATGGAAATTTTGGGCTCAACTGTGGTCATTAAGTCAAGGACTACCTGTACAGTTACTTTCATAATATATATCAATACATAGAGGCTTACATGAGCATACCAATCTTTTATTTACCATTTGTCTCTTAGAGGTTCTTATTATATTTCTGGACTGAACAGAACAGAACAACAGAGTTGGAAGGAACCTTGGAACTCTTCTAGTCCAATCCCCTGCCTAGGCAGGAAACCCTACACCACTTCAGATAAATGATTATCCAATATCGTCTTTAAAACTTCAGTGTTGGAGAATTCACAACTTCTGGAGGCAAGCTGTTCCACTGATCAATTGTTCTAACTGTCAGGAAATTTCTCCTTAGTTCTAGGTTACATCTCTCCTTGATGTAAGGCTTCTTGTCCTATCCTCAGGTGCTTTGGAGAATAGTTTGACTCCCTCTTCATTGTGGCAGCCCCTGAGGTACTAGAACACTGCTATCATGTCATCCCTACTCCTTCTTTCATTAAACTAGACATACCTAGTTCCTGCAACTGTTCTTCTTATGTTTTTGCCTCCAGTCCCCTAATTATCTTTGTTGCTCTTCTCTGGACTCTTTCTAGAGTCTCCACATCTTTTTTACATTGTGGCGACCAAAACTGGATTCCAAGTGTGACCTTACCAATGCATTATAAAGTCGTATTAACACTTCACATGATCTTTATTCTATCCCTCTGATTCCTGATATACTCACTTAAAGTATATGGCTCCTTTTTAATTCTTCCATTCATTTTCAAATGCATTCCCCAGTACAACATTTCTTCCCCATGTTAACTCAGAATTCAGGTCTGAGCTGAAGAGAATTCACTTGTAGGGATGTGTACATTGTGAAACCACAATGTCGTCCTTGCATGTGGAAGAAATATTAGTAACATCTATTCTGAATTCTAAATGTTGAAGATTATTTTTGAAAAGACAAGGATAACTTCTCCATTGAAATCCCGTTTGTTTGTGAAATGTTGCAATAACAACAGTTTTCCCAATGAAATCTCTACTAAGTAGCCATGTGACAACAATATAATACAAAATACAGTGTTTAGAAAATGAATGCACAGCATAAAAACAAATACCGTCTTATTGTAAGAAAAGTAGGAGATCCAAGACAGGATACCTTTTTCTAGTGACCAATAAACTCTCTAATTGCAGGTCTAACTGCTGTCTTCCTTTTTAAACCACAATTTTCTGTTTCAGAAAACATGCAGGCATGAAACTTTATTTTCTCATTTTGATTATACAGGAGAGAGAGAGAGAGAGAGAGAGAGAGGGAGGGAGGGAGGGAGGGAGGGAGAGAGAGAGAGAGAGAGAGGGAGAGAGAGAGATCAATTTTACTCTGAATTTTGGGAGAAGCAGAAACTAGATTATTCCTGTTCTTTTCCACTTTCTTTTTGGTATCTTTTTTCATTCTCTAATATTGATTTGGTTTCAGAACTAAATTAAAATTTTAATTTAACAGAAGGGGAAACTTTTTGCCCAATTGATTTCTTGGAGAATGATCGTATTCACTAGATTTAATTTTAAATAAATTTAAAGATAAATGAAATCAAATTAAATTGGGCTTCGTTCTGGCAACTTCTAGTTTTGGAATGTGGCTTCCATTAAGCTATTCCAAGGTCAAATATTGCTGTTTATTTATTTATTTTTATTTATTTATTTAAATTTATATCCCGCCCTTCTCCACAGAGGACCCAGGGCGGCGCACAGGAAATTTAAAAGACATACAAAATACAATAAATATAATATAAAAAACTATTAAATAATCCTATCCTGCGCTAAAACCAAATTTTAAAAACCCAATTTAAAACTACCTAAAAGTCCCCATGGGAGGTTAGGCTAGGCCGGCTTGTTGAAACAAATATGTCTTAAGACATTGGCGGAAGAGGCGGAGGTCGGTGATGGTACGTAATTCAGGGGGCAGGTCATTCCAGAGGGCTGGACCCGCCACAGAGAAGGCTCTTCCCCTGGGTGTCGCCAGTCGGCATTGTCCAGCCAACGGCACCCTGAGAAGGCCCTCTCTGTGGGAGCGTATCGGTCTAAGGGATGTATGGGGCAGGAGGCGGTCTCGCATATAACTAGGCCCCGAGCGCTTTGAAGATGGTCGTCAAAACCTTGAAGCGCACTCGAAAGGCCACAGGAAGCCAATGCAGCTCGCGCAGGATTGGTGTTATGTGGGAGCATCTAGTGGCTCCCATAATCACCCGCGCGGCTGCGTTTTGGACTAGCTGTAGCTTTCGAGTGCACCTCAAGGTAAGCCCCATGTAGAGAGCATTACAGTAGTCGAGTCAGGACGTCACGAGAGCTTGAGTGACTGTGCGAAGGGCAGCCCGGTCCAGTAAGGGGCGCAATTGGCGCATCAGGCGTACCTGATGAAACGCCCCCCTGGCCACGGCTGCCACATGGTCCTCCATGGACAGCCGGGAATCCAGGAGGACACCCAAATTGCGCGCCCTCTCCACGGGGGCCAGTGTTTCACCCCCAATGGCCAGAGTTGGAGTAATCTGGCTGAACCGGGGTGCCGGAAACCACAGCCACTCAGTCTTGGCAGGGTTGAGCTTGAGTTTGTTACCACCCATCCAGATCCGTACAGCTTCCAAACACCGGGACAGCACTTCGGCGGCATCGTTGGGGTGGTTTGGGGTGGATATGTACAGCTGGGTGTCATCAGCGTACAGGTGGTACTCCACCCCAAAACCACGGATGATCTCACCCAGCGGCTTCATATATGTGTTGAAAAGGAGGGGCGAGAGGACCGACCCCTGAGGAACCCCACATAAGAGAGGCCTCGAGGTCGACCTCTGCCCTCCCGTCAACACATATTGCGACCGACCAGAGAGGTAGGACGAGAACTACCGCAGAACGGTGCCTCCCAGCCCCAACCCCCCCAGTCGGTGCAATAGGATACCATGGTCGATGGTATCAAAAGCCGCCGAGAGGTCTAATAGGACTAGGATAGAGGAATAACCTCTATCCTGCGCCCTCCAGAGATCATCAACCAACGCGACCAATGCCATCTCGGTGCTGTGACCGGGTCGGAAGCCGGACTGGCGTGGGTCTAGATAATCAACTTCCTCCAGGTGTCGCGGAAACTGTTGGGCTACCACACTCTCAACAACCTGTTGATTTTTCTCTCTCCCTCTCTCACAGAAAGAGGGAGAAGCAGGGGGAGGGAGGGAGGGAGGGAGGGAGGGAAGAAGAGAGAGAGAGAGAGAGAGAGAGAAAGAGAGAGAAAGAGAGAGAGAGAACACTTGGATAACCATACCTTAACCAGTTTCACCAGGGACCTTAGTGTAGTCAGTTTCCAGTAAGGACGCAGCTCAGATTTTTATCATACTACATAATGCATCTTTTCTTATCAGTTCTCTATAAATAAGAACTTGTAGGACCATAGCTTTGAGACACATTATATTTTGGAAACATATGGAAGCATGTTTACCTGAAATATATCTATAAAACAGTAGGGTTTTTTGAGTGGAAATAGCATCAGGTTGATAGAAAAGATTGTGAATGAAATGGTAGTAACTCTGATGCTATATCATGTAAATTTATATCTTTTTCCCAACTGGGTTAAAGCTGTAAGATTTTCTAAAGAGAGTGACATGACGCAGTTCATAACTCAAGCTTATTTTTAGGCTCATCACTTAACATGGCATTTTTTTCAATACTTCTTATTTACTGTAGCTCACATACTTTTGACCATCTCTTAGATTTTTAAATACTATACTATACATGTAGTTGCATGGCATCATCAGTTTTCAAGAATATTTACCTTATTTCTTAAAAGTTACCAACTTTAAGCTTTTTTTAGTTCCCACTATCTACATTTCTAATTTGGATTTGTAAAAAAATCAAGGATTTTTTTGGTCTATGTACCTAGAATGGTAAGGAAAATAATTCTTAAACTTCATTGTTATTGTTGTTGTTGTTGTTGTTGTTAGTTGGGAAGTTGTGTCCAACCTATTGCGATCCCATGGACAATGTTCCTCCAGGTGTTCCTGTCCTCTACCATTCCCCAGAGTCCATTTAAGCTCATACTGACTGCTTCAGTGATTCTATCCAGCCACCTCATTCTCTGTCATCCCCTTCTTCTTTTGCCCTCAATCGTTTCCAGCATTAGGCTCTTCTCCAGTGAGTCCTTTCTTCTCATTAGGTGGCCAAAGTATTTGAGTTTCATCTTCAGGATCTGGCCTTCTAAAGAGCAGTTGGGGTTGATCTCCTCTAGGACTGGCCTACAATTTCATAGGAAGCCAATAAGCAAGATGTTTACTTATTATTTAGGTTAACAATATTTACAGCCACCTCAGTCCTGATAGATTCTAGGCAGGGTATAAGAAAGTCCAGAAAATTTCCCCCATTAAAACAGATATAACTAACAACACAACAAACCACCAGTAAAAAAAGATATTTCAAAGGTGCCTTTCACTTAACCTGCTGGAGCAGTGCTGCTTTAGGTTATTTTTGAGTAAAAGGGTTGTAGAGTAAAGGGTCACCCACACACTCAAGGGCAAGTAGGGGTTACTACAATGAGGGTCTGTTACTGGTCAGATGAGAAAAGAAAATTGCAGGGGGCACTCTCCATATGATTAAATTGGTCAGGTTGACTTAATTTTGTCAAAACATCACCTGATTATCCTTTAAAGGTGATAACCAGTGCAATGCCTCATTTCTTCATTTTTTCTTTTCCATCTACCATTATTAAGGACCATTACGCTCCTGATATTAAAAGTGGTATTTAATAATATTATGCTACATAAATTTACTTAATACCATTTTAATCAGCACAGATTAGTGGTTCATATATTATAGTAAGGGTTTAACTGTACTTTAGTTCTGAATGTACCACCATTCAGTTTTATTGAAAGCTTCTTTGTATAATTCTCATATTGTAGCATTACTATATGGTAAGAAAAACAATATTTATTCCTCTCAATTACGGTGTAATTTTATACACGTGTAAAGTTACATTATAGGTGAATTGTTCCTAATTATAGATTATTGTAGAGGCCTTTTTCAGCTCTACAAATGAGGAAAGGACGAACCGAGAGCAGAATTGTATGCAAAATCAAATATTTTTGTTATGCTATATTTTGTATTCCTAATATAAAATAATTTAGCTCAGACTGAAAATACACGAAAAGTGGTGAAAAATGCTCTAATAAGATGCATTTTATCAATTCAGTCTTGGCAATTGTAAGTACCCACTTGTAAGAAAACTACTGTGTTGTAAATAGAAAAGTAACACATTAAAAAGGAAAGGTTTTTCTCCGGTCTTGTCTTATTTGGTTTTCAACTTGGAGAATCATCTTAAATGTAAGCCAATACTCAGAATTACAATTAATTACTTTCATTCTGAAATGGTATAGATCAGTGGTTCTCAACCTTGTCTTCACCATTGTTGTGGCCCAGCCAGATCCGGCTGAGCTGCTGATGGACTCGGATAGTGAGGAACCATATGAGTCTGCTCTGGAAGATGAGGGAGACCTTGGGGAGTGTTGAGTCAGAGCAGGAACCAGAGAGGCTGGTTGGTCAACAGGAGGCGCCTGAGACATTGAGCAGTGGGGAGGATCAAAGGCAGTTTGTCCCTGATGCTAGATTGAGAAGGGCTGAGAAACGGAAGCAGCAACTCCATAGGCAGGCTCACAGAAGATGATTGAGCACCAGGTGGTTGTTGATTGGCCCCTCCCAAGAGAGCTTATAGGTGAGATGTTGGGAGCGGAGATTTGCAGGAATCAACCATTCAAATTAATAGCCAAGAAAGTCTGTCTGCGTATTCTAGTCGTGTTTGTTTGGACTATTTGTGTGAAAGGTTGCTGCAGAGCTACTGTATTGAACGTGAGTTGTCTGGGCTCTCAGCCAAAGAATTCGTTATCTCAGTAATTGAACAGTAGCAAACAGCGAAGCCTGTGTTCTGGTCTATTCACAGGCCGGGGGTCAGAACAACTATGGACCCACCTTTTGTGGCCACGGACCACCAAGGCTTAACTCAAGATTTAAATACTAACATTTCAAGCCTTTGCAGACCCCCTGTGACAACATTGTGGCCTCCCTAGAGATCCATGAACCACAGGAGACTATTTAACTACCATAGCATTGTGGCTAATTTGCATAATATTACTCATGTGGGTGATGTCAACCTTAGCCTTCTCCCAGCCCAATGAAAACTTGAAAATAAATTATGTGAAGAACTTTGGGACTATCCCAGTTTAACAGCGGAATGGCACTGTGAAAACTAAACTGAAATGGGCAAAATTTGGTGTGAAAGGAAAAGCTGGCAAAAGAAAGACTGAATCTGAAAACGTGACAGATCAGTAAAGGTTTGGGAGAAAAAATATTCCAGAAAAAAACCACCCTCAATTCACCTCAAAAAATAGAATATTACTGATTATTCAACTCTGAACCTACTACAACCTGCAGGCTACACAGGATTGTGACTGAAACTGGAGCAAATACAGCCTGCCCTGAGTTGTCCAGTCCATACATACATACAAAGAGATATAGATGAAACATGAGAGGAGAGCAGAAACATACCACATGTTTCTTCACTACACATAACAAAATACAGATGTTTGTTATGGCCGCTGGAAGTAAATGAGGTGGAAAGATTTCTAGAAACCATTCCATGCACATTTTCCCTACCTTTTAAACACTTATGGAAGGAACTCACATGATAGAAGCCTACACATACGTACAAATTTAAGCATTTTAAGGGGATCACTATGCTAGAATAATTTTTGACAACTAGTTTCTTTTCTGTAGGACATTTTTTAAATGGAACAAGATTCTCTCAGGAAGAGTATCCAAATTGTTGGATGACCTGAAAGGCCTGGCTGGGGATAGATCATTCTGGAAAAAATGTCAACTCTCTGAGATAGGCCAGGTCAGGAAACAAACCCCATAAGAAATACTAGAACTCTATTTATGTAAGCTGTACTAACAGAATCTTGAAAGCCTGACAGTCTTTCTCTTTCTTTCCATTTTATATCAAAGAGGGCCATGGTGAGACAATGTTAAGTTTCATTCTCACACTTTATTTTCCTGGACTGAGCTCATGTTTTGGTAAACATGTTCACTTATCTTCTCCAAGGTATTCTTTTAAAAAAATATACTTCATTAAATTCTATGAAAGATAAAATACAGTCAATCCTTGACTTACAACTATAGTTCAGTCCAAAATTTATGTTGCTAAATGAGACAGTTGTTGAGTTTTGTTCCATTTTACAACCTTTCTTGTCACAGCTGTTAATTGAATCATTGCAGTTCAGTTAGTAACATGGTTGTTAAGTAAATCTGGCTTCCCACTTGACTTTCCTTGTCAGAAGGTTGCAAAAGTTGGTCACATGATCCCTGGACATTACAACCATTATAAATATGAATCCGTTGCCAAGCATCTAATTTTTGATTATCTGGCCATGGGGATGTTATAATGTTCATGTTAGAAACGGTTGTAAGTCACTATTTCAGTGCTATTGTAATTTCAAATGGTCTGTTGTAAGTGGATTACTGTAAGAAAAAACACAAGGGAAAAAAGGAATTAATAAAGGAGAATACTTGTAGGTTAAAATGAAGAGTCCTTGGTGATTTCTGAGCTTGGTTATTTTCTTGCAGGTATCTCAATATCCCAAACTTATGTAACACCATCATGCTAGTAAGGCAGGGATAGGTGGTGGGGGAGATCCCCCCGTCTGGAACAGGCCAAAAATGGGATGTCTGGGGGCCAAAAATGGAGCGCACAGAGACTGAATATGGGGTGCACAGAGGCCAAAAATGGGGCACGTGGAGGCAGAAAACTGGACATCCAGAGACTGAAAATGGGGCACATGGAGGTGGTGATAGGCGGAGATGGTGATAGGCGGCAACAGCAGTGATGGACAGTGGTGATCCCCACAACCTAGGACAGTTGATAGGCAGTATTCTGGGAGGCAGATCCAACTGCCAATAAGCTGCTTGTGTTAAATCAGGCTGTGCAGAAGCTGACCAGGCTGTTTGCTATAAGGAGGCAAATTGCTGGGAGACAGAGGCTGAAGAATGGGGGCTGGCAGGTGGGCGGGGCTTTGGTAACACTCACTCTATAAGGTCACAGATATTTCCACCCACTTTTGGGAGGGAAGTGTGTCTTATACACCAAAAAATATGATAATCCTCAGTTATATATATAGATATTTTTTCAGATAGATGAGAGGATGTATTGAATGTCAACTTGTAGTAGTTTTTAGTTCTGTGGTCTGACACATGAAATGTTATGATCACATTTTCATTGGATCTGAAGACTTTTATCTATTTAAATTCTTTATTTAACTGAAAACTGAATATGTTAGCAGGATGCCTGCCATCCATCCATCCATCCATCCATCCATCCATCCATCCATCCATCCATCCATCTTCTATCTATGAATCTTGGCTAGCTAACTCTTTCTTCAGTGTTAAATATAACATGCAACTTAGTCTTAACATAGAAAAAAATCAATGCATGTGTATGTGTAGGTAGAAAAATACGAATACGAATACGAATATTTATTTGTATAACCGCGTCCTCTCCCTTAGGGGACTCGGAGCGGTGTACAGGGAGAAAATTAAAACAGCATAAAAAATATACATAAATACACTAAAAACAAATTAAATTTAACTATCCCTGCACTAAAATTCCCATTTAAAATTAACAATCCCTAATCCCTGGGTAGAGACTAACCTAGGCCGGCCAAGCAGAAAAAATGAGTTTTTAATTTCTGACGGAAGGAGCGGAGGTCCGTAGTTGTTCTAATGTCGGGGGGAAGGTCGTTCCAGAGGGCTGGGCCCGCCACAGAGAAGGCCCTTCCCCTGGGCGTCGCCCGCTGACAAAGTCTAGTGGACGGCACCCGGAGAAGTCCCTCTTTGTGGGAGCGAATCGGCCGGGAAGATGTATGAGGCAGAATCCGATCCCGCAAATAGCTAGGTCCCGAGCCATGGAGCGCTTTAAAGATGAGAACTAACACCTTGAAAATATTCCTTAAATATTGAATCTAATACTAATGTATGCCACTTAATTTCAGAGACACGAGTTTCTACAGTATTTTGGTTGGGGGTGGGCAATGAGCCACCAACATGTGAATAGCTTAAAGCCATTACCCTCTCATGATTTTATATTATAGATGTAAAAATTAGCTTAGTTTCCCCTTCTACTTTGTATTATTCGCACTTTGATTACTAAATGTCTGCCTCTACAGGGACCTATAGACAGTCCACATTTACAAGGGCCGCAGAGCATTCCTTTGACTTTTAATGCGTAAAACATTTTCAAGCAAGTTTGCAAATGTTAGTAAGGAGTTACGCGTCCCTCCATTTTCTGCACCGCTTCTCCTGGCCCCCTTCCCCCTCCCAGTCTCTGATCTTTCTCTTACTGGCTCTTTCCCATTCCCTCCTCCTTCACCAGTTAGCAGCACAAATTTCTGTTTGTGCCAGTGGGGTGGCCTGGCGAGACCGCAATTGCTCTACTTCACAGATTGACGAGCCCTCAGATGCCGATTTACTGTACATGGCAGCCACTCTGGAGCCGAGGCACATCTGGAGTGGAGTAAACTTACCGAGAAACAGGGGCCAGCTTTAACTGGAGCCAGTGGAACTGAGAGCAGCCGATGAAAAGCAGCTTTCCCGTCTTCTCCTTCCCCTCATCCCCGGGTAGATTTCCTAATGTAAACAGAACTGAAGTGGGGGGGAAAGAACACAGTAACTCTTTGCAGAATGTTTGTTGTTTAATGTTCTTTATCTACTTGAGGTCAGAATAGAGCCTTAGAAAAACAGAAGCACTGCTTTTCATCTAAATAACTAAAACCCTCCATATTACTATAGATTTTTCTTTCAAAATATCAAATAAAATGGAAAAGAGTGACACTTTAGTGTTTGTTTGTTCTCTTTTGTTATTATTTAGTGGGTAATTTCATCATCTTCTGGAGCTAAATTAGAAACAAACTTTTTTCGTGTTTTTTTTTAATGTATAGGAGAATACTTTAAACCACAAACAGCATTGCAATTTCTTTTTCCTTATAGCTCTATTGTGTTAATGGAGTGGTACATGCACAAATCCACCACAGAATATAAAACTGGGGGTGGGTGGGTGGTTCTCTTAAAAGCTAACATAGACTACAAACAGAAAGAAAAGGGATAAATGCTTCATTTAACCAATTAACAAACAGCTTGTATATTCTTCTGGCAAAAGAAGGTGATTGATTCTTTTTCCAGGAATATGCTATTTGCCAACAAATTATGATTTAAAAAAACAAAACAAAACTAGATTTAATATAGAATGAGAAATTACGTCTTGTTCCATATGTAAAGTTAGTTAAAATATGGGAGCTATGGACAGAAAAAAGCAATTATAATAGACTTTCATATTTCAGAATTACTATAATTACCTGGATGAAATTTTTGAAATACTGCATTTTTCAGTTTCAATTTTAATCCACCAAAGATGATATGAAAACATGCATAGTCAGAATATGTACTCCAGATTTTTGGATTTCAGCTCTTGTTAGTTTATGGCAGGTAATTATGGAATTGTCTAAAACATCTGAAGGATGCATTATATTGACTGTATTAAGGAGGCCTACAAAGCACATGAATTTTATTTAAGAATTTATTTTCCGTGTGGGCCAGTTGTCTGTAGGAAGTTAGCACTCACCCTTCTCCTAGAAGAATGAAATATTCTAGGAAATATTAAAAAGGCAGCATATTATGTTTCCCTGAATGAGAAAAGGAGAAACATGTTTTAAAGACAAAGCAACTTCCTGCAATTCGCTGCTCCCCCTTTCAGCTCCAGGGTGATGGGATTAAGACATGGCCCTCAGGACATGATAGGATTAGCCCTCTTCCCATCCCACCACATGGCACCTAGGAAGATTACACCATCCAGCAAGGCTCAACCAACCCTGGGACCCAGGACAGCCTACAGAGTTGCCCCAGCATGGCCCCATGGGAGTCTGACAACCAATTAGAATACAAGCTCAAATTGAAAAACCCAGAGAGAGCATAAAACCAGTGCACTCTCAGTATCTCCCCCCACCCCCAGGACCTCAAACCATGTGGTCCTGTCCACCATTAAAAACCATTTTTCCAAGCAGTCTCCATGTATCCAGTGTCTTTCTCCCCACTTGGAACTTAACCCAGAAGGACATTTCTTCCAACAGTCCTACATTGAAAGGAAAAAGTGTGTAGTTAATTCAAGGATGTGTAGATAGATCAAACTCAGAAATGTTCATATGTTTGAAAGAGCAGCAAACTCTACGAGTTTGTACACTTGCTAGATAAATGGTAGGTACTGGTAACATCATCCCAGTTAATGTATTTATGTAGTTTTTTTCTCTAAATTTGAAACTATCACATTTAAAACAAAGGGGCTAAATGATTTTAAATGATTTTTTACTTACTGTAATTTCTTCCCTGCTAAGCAAAGTGCTAGAAAACAACCATTGGTAGAAGTAGTTATGAGTTAAGAGATTAACTCATAACTAAGAATTAAGAGATCTCTGTATAATACCAGTGGGCTTGTTGTCATTCTCAAATTTATTTATTTACTTTCTATAGCCACCCATCTCAATGAGTGACTCTAAATGGTGTACATCAAAGAAACATGAAACAATTAAACAATGCAGAATATATATGGTTGCTAAGTAAAAGTATTGTCAAAGATGTTAGTATAGCCAAGAAACAGGGCCTTTAACATATCTGGAGCCCTAAGCATATAACCAAGTCTTTACAGTCTTAGGAAAAACAGCAGAATCAAGGCCATTCTGATCCATGAAGAAAGAATGTTCCAGAGGATTGGAAATAGTATGGCAGGGAAGGCACATTTCCTAGTCCCTACAGCCGTGATGGTGAACCTATGGCATGCATGCCAGAGGTGGAACGCAGCGCCCTCTCTGTGGGTACATGAGCTGTCACCGCAGTTCAGCTCCACCACATATCTGCATGCACCTCCCGCCAGCTAGCTGTCCTTTGGGTCTCTGCTGTGCACACGCTGGGGTGTGATGCGTGGAGGGGGTGTGCATGTATGCACATGGGGCAGGGGTGTTTGTGGAAGCAGGGCATGCATGCATGGGGAGGGGTGCATATCAGGGGCTGCATGCACATTGCATTTGGGGGGGTTCGGATGCATGCACATGTGCTTTGGGCACTTGGTTTGGAAAGGGTTAGCCATCATTGCCCTACAGCCACCACTCCTTGGCAATAGGATCCATAAAAAGCCTAACCTGTCTGACCGAATTGGAGCCCTAGAAACAGCTGGGAGAACACACTTATGTTTCTTATTTATATTTATATCATGTTATGTTGGGCTTATGCTTAGGTAAATTTAACTTCTAATTTGGAAAAGTGTATATTAAATATTTATATGGCAAGATTCTTGGGAATGAAACATAGGATGCAGTAATAAATAAATATAAACATTTATTAGACCAAATATTTCTCTAAGAACTCCTTTGTAATGATTTTATGTATCCCTACTTTTTTTTTTAGGTCTAAAAAGGAAATAAATGACATGTCTCCTGATTTAGAGATGTGGAATTTTGCCAGATGAAGTGTAGTACTGATTGATTAGTATCTAATGATGATCTAATTTTTTCTTCCTTTAGTTTATACTCTGAAAAATTCAGTTTAGGCTTCCCTCTAAAGCCCAGGCATTCCAGGGATTCTACATTGAGAAGAAATATTTTTTGTTCATAAATTACAGTTCATTTATTTTATATATAATTAGACTAATTACCTATCTTTAAATCAAACCATAGGTTTAGTCGGCTGCAGGCCTCCTTTTTTCATTTTGGCCAGAGGATTTCCTCCCTATATGAATAATATTTGTGAACAATCTGGAGAATAGCCATTTATACTCCTTTTCTTTGAGTAGGCAGTTCAGAATTGATATTTATAATGCATGTAACATAAAAGGTTGAACAGGAAAACTGTGAGACAAAAATAGTAGAGTCAGGGAATCATGATTATTCCACACGGATGAATATAGAACAGTTCTGAAAAGTTGTGTCAGCCATTCAGGAACAGATACTTAATTTCTCATCCAGACACATGATATGGAAGTCCTGTAACATCACAGACACTATGGAGCCCTTGCTTTAGAAATGTATAAATCCACTCTCTGAATTTAGTGTAAAATGTCCAATCTATGAAATGTTTTGAGTGTACTTTTAACTCCACAAAGGTACAAAAATTACATGTATTCGCATTAGTTTTAGGCTTAAAGCCAAGGAAATACTAAGTTATTTTGTGAAACACATCTCCAATATTGCACTTAGCAGGTTTATTCTAGACTGAAAAGTTTTCAAAATAAAATAAAATTCAATGGCAAGGAATTATGTAAATGCAGCTATCTATAGGAAGGGATTCTAAGAAAAAAAGCGCATATAAACATATCCAACATTTAAGAATAATACAGAGAAAGTGTTTGCTGTTCTATTGAAATGTTGCATCAGGTTGGTGAGCCTCCTCAATTCATATTCATCAACTGGAGTAATAACTATTCCATTGATGGTGGTCATCTATCATTCAGGACAGCAAGCTAGATTTAAAACAGGCCCAAGAGCGTACAGAGTTTTTATTCACCCTATTTGAAATGAGTGCCCCACACGAATTCAGCTGTGTTTAATGAAAAGGATTCATGTTAGTAGTTTATGACAAATTGTATCACAGCAAGTCTTTCAAAGGGACATTCCCGTAAGCATATCCCCAATTACAATGCATTCCTAAAACTCTTATGATGTGCATTTATAACCATGGAGGGGCAACAGACTTCTTGGTGAGACCTATATAAGAAACCTATATAAGACTGATTTCTATCCTCTTAATAGTCATCTTGGTTATTATGGGGATCCCCCCCCCCCAAGATATCCCTCTTGCTTATGTTTAAGGGATTTGAGGACTTTTCTTCAGAAAAGAAGAAAACACAGAGAACCCCAAAGGCATTGGTGGGATTCAAATAATTTAACAACTGGTTTTCTGCCCTAATGACCAGTTGGGTAGGCGTGGCTTGATGGTCATGTGACAGGGTGGGTGTGGCCAACTCAATATCACTCACGTCAATGGGTGCTTCACATTAGCTGTTACAATGTAATAAGGGTTAACTGGAGAGACAGTTTTTGTAAGCAGGGCAATAAAAATTTAGAAGCTACACCAGAATGTTTCCTTCCTGCCTTCCTTACAGGATTAGCCCTGTAAAGTGGAAAAACAAAACAAAATGAGATTTCTTCCAACAATCAGTTCTCCGAACTACTTATGAAGTTAACAACTGGTTTCTCTCAAATAGGTGCAAACTGGCTGAATCCCACCACTGCTCAAAGGTCTCTATTTTTAAACTGTAGGTTTCAGTAATAGGCTGGGCAAGCAACGCTCTATAAAATGCTGCTAGATTGTCTCCAGCCAGAATCAAAGATATAAATATACTTCATGACAAGGATATTGGTCTCCATAAATATTCCCAGTCATTGATTTAGTCCCATTTTGTCCCTAATGTTAACGAGCTGGTAGATTTAACCTCTAAATGCCAAATATTTTCAATATAACTAGGCTGTAATGTTATGTACATTTGTCAGAACATACGTCAGAAAGACTTATTTCTGAGTAGACTTGCATAGGATTCATTTTTACAATTTAGTTTGTCAGCCAGGTTAACACTAGAATAAAAAGTAGAATACATTTGTCATTGTAAATAACATTTTAAAACAAAACAAACCAGAAAAGTATTATTTCCCCAACAGAAATATATACTTATTGCATAAATTTTCAGAGTATAATTCCATCCCAAGTATAAAATTATCCCAAAATAAACCACAGTACAGTTTAGAAATAAGCACAAACTAAACAAAATTGAGAGATCCACTAGAAAAAAACCAGAAACATTAGGAAAGGAAACCACAAAAATGGGGAAAATGGCAAAGATTTAATAATCTGCTGAGTAAGCATAGTAGGCTGCAAATACAAATAGATGAAAAGAAAGAATAAAAATACCACAAGTTAACTGTCCAATGTCAGATGTAATAATCCCTCTTATATGAGTCATACTCTATTTTCTTATGAACTAAATCAGACTTGGAATAGAAGAGTAATTCTGTGCTGGAATAAGACTACGATCCTTGGAAATTAATAGAGAAAAACTCCATAACTGTTACTGGATGTGTTCTGTTTATAGCGTTGCATGTTTTTATCTATTTGGCCAGATTCTTCAACAAGAAATCTTTTCAAAGAGTATGGTACACCTATATTAGATTTATATACATGTCTCATTAATTTGGGAAATAGTTATTTCTAAATAATAATAATAATAATAATAATTTTAATTTATAAAACCGCACCCTCTCCCCACAGGGACTCGGGGCGGTGTATAGAAAAAATATTAGTATAAAGAATCATTCAAATAAACAATGGAGATAATAATTCAAATTATAACATTCCAATGTTATGTTTATTTTAAACACAAACATGTATGATGTTGGACAGTAATGATTCTCTGTTGTTAATGTAGACATCTCCTGAATTCAATGTAATAGCATTATTTTAGAGAAAGATAAAGTCTGGGAATAAAGCCTTTTGCCAAATAGAAGTAAAAGGAGATGTCACTATGAAGTGACAGCCATGCAAACAGGGAACATTAAATGCCAAGCAAAAATAAGACCCAAAGGCAAAACTGATAACTTTAGCGAGAAAGAAAAATAAATATGAGTAGATATGGTTCTGAGTGGACCATTGAGAACTATAAGAATAAACTTCAAATACGTCCTCAGCTTTTGGATATAAATTTAAAGGAATCCAGTCACTTCAAATTTGTTTAGACCTAATCAATAATTTAGACTTTGTCAATAATTTAGACAAGGGCCAGAAAACAGCAGTGGCCGTAGATGTTGTAGTGCCAAATGCTGTGGCAGCAACATCAGGAAGAAGGCGGATGAGAAGTTGAAGACATACCCATCCAGGACCTAAAGGAGGAACTAGAAAGAAAGTGGTCTTGATGGTGGTAGGAGCATTTGGGGCTATAAATGGAAATTTATTTTGCCAGACAAAAATTGGGATGCTTTCACAATAGTTTTTTCTTACATTCTATTCATACCTCTTATATTAATTGAATAAATATAGTTGAATAAATTATAGAGGAATTTTGCTTTTTCTTCTATAATATTCTTTCTGGTTCAAAAAAGGAGTAAAAACTATACTGGGGAAACATGGAAAGAAGATTATACCTAGAGTCCTATACAATTTCAGAGGAGGCATGGTTAATGTATGATAAAAGCTTTGTCTGGAAATCCTTAAAAATCCAGAAATCTGTTGTAGTCTAACATTTTTTCTGTTGTCCTCTTGTCTTATCTCAGATCTGATTTATGGCACCTCTACATTCATATATATTTAATGCATTTCCATATAATAATGCCTCCAATGTGGCAAAAAATCAGACAATTTTAAAAGTTATTGTGTTCTTAATGGCTTTCGTTTGTGGCGTTATCTACTTAAAATTGTTTGTACATCAACAATGTACCATTTATCAGAAAAAAGTACATTGTTTCCATCTGCACTGAAGCTGACCAGACTATAAGTTGCATAATGATGTTCTCTGTTCATATAAAAAGACGAGAATTGGAAAAATGGAGAGAATGGATTTTTCATTTTCTACAACTTTCCACTGGTTTTTACAATTTATAACATAATATAATAATATTATATTATACTGAATCAGATGACAACGTTAAGATGTGTGTTTTTCCTATCAGTTTAAGACAAAGTGATACAATGTTCTGGCAGCACTTAGGGTCAGGTTGTTCAGACCCTAACAGAAAATCTTGTCTTCTTAACTTCACACAGCTTAACTTGGCTGCTAGGTTTGGATTTAGTTGAAGTTTTACAGACTCAAGCATAATACTACTAAAAATATTTATGGTGAGCTAGAATGAAATCACATTAAAAGGAAGGCTATCCTCTCTCAGTCTCAGAGTTGAAGGTAAAGGTAAAGGTTCACCTCGCACAAGCGTGCTAGCCATTCCTGACTCTAGGGGGTGATGCTCATCTCTGTTTCAAAGCTGAAGAGCCACTGCTGTCCAAAGATGTCTCTGTGGTCATGTAGCCGGCATGACTAAACACCAAAGGTGCACAGAATGCTGTTACCTTCCCACCAAAGTTGGTTATTATTTTTCTACTTGCATTTTTATGTGCTTTTGAATTGCTAGGTTGGCCGAAGCTGGAACAAGTAATGGAAGCTCACTCTGTTACGTGGCACTAGGGATTCGAACTGCCAATCAACAAGCTCTTAGCCACAGAGCTACCACATCAGAGTATACTTCTCCTTTTATAACAACAGCAATTTAAACCCATTGCTTCTTTTCCCCACAGTAGTTTCAATAAATCCATTCCCTTGGATTTCATGCTTCCCCACAGTAGTTTCAATAAATCCATTCCCTTGGATTTCATGCTTTTGAAACTGAGTGCTTGTTGGCATAACTGGCATAACTGATATTCTCAACCTATGCAGTTCAATGCCACTCCAGGGTTTTGACATTAGAGAATTGCATATGTTGGTCCAAATGTCAACCTGCATGTAGGGCAAGAGAGAAGAAAGAAAAAAACATAAGTCTGGATTAGGGGATTAGTTCCAATGGAAGGATAAGGTCCTTGAGATTGCAATTACATACTCTCAACTTCTAGTATGGCTAAGGTGATCAGTTGTCCCGCTTTTGGCGGGACAATCACGCTTTTCAAGAATTAGTCCCACGCCCTGCCGCCTCTTAAAAATGTCCCGCTTTTTGCCTGGAGAGGTGGCGGGGGGCGGGCAGGCGGCAGCCGCTCTGTACATGCTCAGAGGCGGCCTGCGGCCAGGGCAGCAGCACGGGCAGGAAGCAGCGGCCAGAGCGGGCTGGCGGGCAGGCGAGGGCCAGCGAGGGAGGAGCAAGCGAGAAGCCAGCAGGCGGAGGAGGAGGAAGAGGATAGCTGCGCACGACAGGGGTGCGGCCCTGAACTTTGCGGAGCAGCCGCAATGTGCAGACAGCAGCCAGGCGTGAGCCCCAGAGCCGCTGTGTTCACTTCCTGTCCAGCTCATCCGGGATGAGCGGTGAAAAGTTCAGGGCTGCAGCCGGAGCCTGCGCGGCCCTGAACTTTTCATCGCTCGTCCCGGATGAGGCGGACAGGGACGGGATGCAGCGGCAGTGGGGCTCACGCCTGGCTGCTGTCAGCGCATTGCGGCTGCTCCACAAAGTTCAGGGCCGCGCCCCCGTCGTGTGCAGCTATCCTCTTCCTCCTCCTCCTCCTGCTGGCTTCTTGTTCGCTCCTCCCTCGCCGGCCCTCGCCTGCCCGCCAGCCCGCTCTGGCCGTCGCTTCCAGGCTGCGCCACTGAGCATATGCAGAGTGGCCACAGGGAGCCCGCCCCCGCTCCGCCGCCCCGGCCTCTATGGGAATAGTGCAATCTCAGGTACGGCCAGCGAGGTAAGAGGCGGGTGCAGGTCCAGGAAACACCGCTCAGCCCCCCCGTCAATAGTGTCCCGCTTGACAAATTTTGAAATCTGGTCACTTTAAGTATGGCTTGATTAGCCTACAGGTAGTCCTTGTTTAGTGACTGACATTGATTTAGGTGAAATAGCAGTTATGTGATATGGTCACAATGCAAACCTTGTGACTGAGAGACATTATAGATATTGCTGGTTGCTACTAACTCATTCAGATAGAATTCTCTGCTATATTGTTCTGTGCCTGATCCATTTTCCCTTCCCCACCTCTAGGGTGAAGAGATGGCTTATATAAGACATATTTTTCATAGCTGTTTTCCCCCAGCACAGCAGCTTCCCCCCAAAGTGCAAGCTCCGTCACCTTAATTGGTTGATTAGAACCCTCTAGGGCAGGGGTGTCAAACTTGCATCATAATGGCATCATGACATGACATATTGGGAGTTCCCCCCCTTCACTAAACCGAGCAGAGGTGGAGCCAGCACCTGATGCATCCGGCCTGCGGTTCGTGAGTTTGACACCCCTGCTCTAAAGGCTTGCAACTGTTGCTTGAAATTGACCAGATCTTAATCCTTCACATTGAATGCTTGTGTGGTCCTAGAGGATTGGTTGCAAAGTTAACATTCATCAGTGGTTGCTATCCCAGGCAGTTGATAAATGAGGATTACCTGTATTGCTGTACATCCCCTCATTGTCTGTTCTACCATGTAGAAGATAGGAACTCATATACGTTTTCTTAATAAATGAGATGAATGGATCACCTTTGCTCTGTCTTTCACAATTGCTGTGTCCTTGAGCTACCTGCCCTGTTAGAAACTGTTTTTTCACTACCTAGATCAATCTTACCTACATGGGCTCATAGGACAATTCTGCACTGCACTTTACATAGTTGCCTTCCCTTCTGCTCCCAGATGCTTCTTAAGTCAATTCAAAAACTTCCACTTTGGATTGCAATGAGTTGGTGAGAAGGCTGAGCTGGTGATCACTATACCAGGGGTGTAAACGGGCAGCCTGTGTGCTGCATGTGTCATGTGCAGGTCATGCCCAGCTCCATGAATGGAAAAAACATCACGAAACATCACATGAAAGCAACGTGATACCACAAGTTTGACACCTGTGGTATAGACTGTGGCCATCACAAGACCTGAGTGGTTGATTCTTGCTTCTTATCCTTCCACCCTTGCAGGAAAAGTGAGCAGCACTGGGCAGATTTTCTGCAAGTACCAGCTTTGCTCTTTTAGGTATTGTCACTCATTAGTCCCTGTGTCTTTCTCCTCCCCCCCCCCCCCAAATGTTTGTACAGATGGATAACTGCATCCACTTTTCCACATTATTTCTGTTTACATTAAAACAGACCCGTTTGGTCTTTTTCTCTTTATTGTGGCACTGTTGGGTTTACACAGCAAACAAAGCTATAAAGTAACAGGTTCTTTGCTACCAAACATCCTCTGCAGTCCATATAAATTTTATAATAAGGAAAAACTGGTCAATTTCAGGGAAGCAAAATAGCAACACTCTTAACTTGCAATGTAGATATGTTTTATAAAATAAAAGTGAAAAGAACGAAGCTTTGCATTACTATGGGCAGAAGTAGGAAAGGAAAACCTAGGGACTGTGCTCCATCCAGCCTTGGCAGAAATGAAAGGTTTCCTATTGGGAGAGGTAAAGGTGGAAAGATGCAGCAGGGGCTTCTAATACTAAGGATAATTAACTGACAGTAGCAATATTATAAACACACACATGCCAGCAACTACTGGTGAGCAGAGAACTTAGCAGCCTGGTAGCCCAGGATCAAATGGTTTTCTAGGATAGACACCAGTTGCTGGAGGAGGGGAGTATGAGTCTATTGTAAGAATGGACAAAGCACTAGACATCATCTGCTCTAAAGGGCTTTGGCCAGAAAACAGCAGTTTTGAATTTAAGCTGGAAAACATGGCGTGGAGTACATTTGTAATGGGTTGGGAGTAGGAGGATGATGTCATCCATCCTTGCACTCAGGAAGTGGTGAGGGGCCCATACTGGCAATGGGCCCAGCAAAAAGTGCAGATCTGCCCATCGTCTCCTGGAGCTGCTGCAGGTGTCTGATTGCCTGCTGGCTCCTCAGGCTGATGGCCTGTCTGTTCTGCCTCTGACTCAACATTCAGGAGACCATTGGAGGATGGAAGAAACCTCTGTGCACATTACGTAAAGCTCCAACTGATCTACGTGGAAGAAATAACAGTGTTAAGAAAATACTAGATTCCCATGCATAAAGATATTTCTGAATAGAATATGTTAATGAATGGAAGGTGTTTACTAAAGAAGCATCCAAAGATCTGAGTATGTCATCAGACTTGTGTGCATGTGTGATGTGTTTCACATATTTAAAGTTGGGCTCACTCTTCACACCTTTTGCAAAACTGTTCTGTCAGCTTTAATAAAAAGCAGCAAGAAGTGATTTGCGGCAGTAAAATAAGTAAGACTTCTTCTCCATGTTCCTTTATTTTATTTTTTACATATGAAGTTGCTTGTTTTCCTTAAATGTTCCATTCCCTCTCCTGGCTAATATATATTTTAGCTTGATGGTGAGGCTGGCAATCACTGCAGTGACTGTTGAATTGTGTCTGTGTGCAGGGGGGGGGGAGAGGAAGGAGACCCGAAAGAATAAAATAAGTGTTAAGGAATTCATTGTCTGTCCTCCACCTGTTGTTATTCTGGTCCCAATCAACCTGCTCGCCAGGCTGGAGCCAGTGGCCATCTGGAAACACTGCTCTGTTTATAAACTTGGCATGAAGCAGCACTCCCAGGCCCTGACCTCCCACACAAATCTGGAAACAATTACAGCAAGATGATAGGCAGGCAGGCAGGGAGAGCAGGAGCCGATTGAGAGGAGGCTGCAGGGGAGAGAAGAACAGAAAGTTCCTTGGTTTCAGAGCATGAGAAGATGGTGGATGTTTCTGACAGAAATATTTATTCATAAACATGTTTGCCAAAAGGTTATCCCATGATTTCCAGATAATGATGGTCTGCAGACCATTTTAATCTGGATTTTTCAGTAGGACGGTATTAGTTCTGAGATTTTTTCACTCATACAAGAAAAAAAAGGAAAGGAGGAACAGATGACCACAACCACAATTCAAAGTAATCTTTCTGGGAGACAAAGACCCCTTTCCCCCAGAACATATGATATTGTTCCTATTTATTTTTACCAGCAGTAAAAATCTGTTATCCGGGAGGCTCCTATTATTGTTCTTTCCATGGGGGAATGACTTCTCCAACATAACCTCTGGGATAGAGTGTCAGGTTTTTTAGGAGCTCTTATATCAAATTATAGCAATACCTTGTCAAACTTTCACTCTGTATACGCTTAAAAAAAAAATAAGTCAATTAAACTGCCTGATGAAGAATCTTTAGCCATGTAAGCTGCTTGCTATGATTCTGATTCAGTAGAATCAGAATTTAGAAGACAGGAAGCGAAGGAGGAGGAGAGAGGCCCTAAAAAAACAAATCAAACAATTCCTTTTCTAGAGTAAATTGTAAAATGGACCTTTGTTCTTCTCAAATCTGAGTAAGTTTGCCACAGCAAATACAGATGCCAACATTTGTTCCTTCATTATTATTATTGTTGCAACTTGTCAGTTTAGTAGAACCCAATTATTTTTTTTTAAAGATCTTAAGGTAGTTCTCATTTGCATGGTTAAAGGGAAGTTACCTTTAGCAATTGTCTGTCTATTGCATTATATTTAGAATTACTGCCTCTTCTTGAGTTTATTATACTATGCAGATAAGCAATCACAATGCTATTGAGACAAACTTCCTAGAAACAGTTGAAACTGAACCATGGAGTCAGAGATATTTCCAGATGGCCCTGATGTGAGAAACAGGAAGAGCTGTTTCACTTCTTAAATTAAGTATAAAACAATGTAAAAAAGAGGCTTGCTGGATCAAACCAATTAGAATAGCACACTAAAAAAGGCTGCAGAAAACTATACATTACAAGGATTGAATATTAAATGACTATTCTACCCACCACGCCTGTGATATAGATACAGTGGCATGTATGTATATGCATGCAATGTTTCCAAAGTACATATTTAAATGAATTTAAAAACTTTCAACACAGATGTTATTAGTACTTTTTTTAAAAATCTAAGAGCATCTGGGAGAGGGGATCTAAACCCAGCTTAGCCTCTTTGTGAAATGGTAGGTATTATTATTACAGAGAAAAGGAGGCTAAACGTTTTAAATTTACAATTTGGTCAAATTATGAGAATATTTCTAATCTCTCAAAGAAGCTCCTTTGTAGTACCAGTTTGTCTCAAAACACAGATCATCCCAATTTGGTAATATATGAGGAAGCAAACTTGGTTGATTAATCTTGTTATAGGAACTAATGTTGGAGACTTCCAAGCTGAATGGCTAAAATATTTGTTTTGAGGCTATATTGTCTGGATTATACTAGTTTACATCGGGTTAACAAATTCTGCAGATCTTTTGTTTTGAATAACAAGGTGTTTAGGGATGACATTGATGCAAATGTCCTTGCTGTCAATCAAAAGGGCCACATATGGCTGTGATCAATCAGTGGTTCCATTTCATCTCTGTAGAAATAGTCAACCTGCTAGGACGATTTGACTAAAAACAAATGTGTGTGTGTGTGTGTGTGTGTGTGTGTGTGTGAGAGAGAGAGAGAGAGAGACCTTGGAATGGTTTGTGCCTTGTTCCATCAATATTGGAAATTCAACTTCAAAATACTTCAGTTTTCAATTCCCCAGATACAACCATTCATGAAATGTTTTCCACCCAGACCAATGGTTTGCTATGATTATTATTAGACTACACTTGTTCTTTCTGTTTTTCAGCAACATAATACAAGGCAAAGGCCAAATGCTAATTTGTGGTCTGGCCAAAGGACTCCTTGAATAGGTCTGTAAGTTGATATTTTTGAAGTGATAGAAAGGAAGCACCAGGGCAGTGTCCTTCCTGACTTTGCCTGACTTCCTGTATGTTTTCTTGATGAAATATTAGTCAGAAAGCCTGCTACAATTCATACTTCTTCATTCATGTCATAATTGGATGACTGTCATTCTGAATTTCTCTCTGAAGATGCATCGTCTCTACTTTCTGACTTTTACATAAATTTAGAGTGGCAAAGAAAAAACTAAACCTTGATGTAAATTGTTAACCAGAAATCAGGAGAATGACACACTTAATTCATCTACTTAATAATGCTGCAGCAAACACAGTTTAATTAATATCCAGCAATTTACAGTCTACTAATAGTTATTTTTTATTTAGTCTGTTTATTTAAAGCTCAGGAACCTATTATCTTGGTTGATTTGTTGCTAGGCATGTTGCTCAATATCTTAGGGAATCTTAACAAATTTGGAAAAATACAATACAATACAATACAATAGCAGAGTTGGAAGGGACCTTGTAGGTCTTCTAGTCCAACCCCCTGCATGGGCAGGAACCTTATACCATTTCAGACAAATGGCTGTCTAACATCTTTTTAAAGACTTCCAGGGTTGGGGCATTCACAACTGCTGGAGGCAAGCTGTTCCAGAGGTTAATTGTTCTTACTGTCAGGAAATTTCTCCTTAATTCTAAGTTGCTTCTCTCCTTGGTTAGTTTCCACCCATTGCTTCTTGTCCTGCCCCCAGGTGCCTTGGAGAAAAGTTTGACTCCCTCTTCTTTGTGGCACCCTCTGAGATATCGGAACACTGCTATCATGTCTCCCCTGGTCCTTCTCTTCATCAAACTAGACATACCCAGCTCCTGCAGCCGTTCTTCATATGTCTTAGTCTCCAGTCCTCTAATCATCTTGGTTGCTCTTCTCTGCACTCTTTCCAGAGTCTCCACGTCTTTTCTACATCGTGGCGACCAAAACTGTATGCAGTATTCCAAGTGTGGCCTTACCAAGGCACTATACAGTGGCATTAACACTTCACGTGATCTAGATTCTATCCCTCTGTTGATGCAGCCTAGAACTGTGTTGGCTTTTTTGGCAGCTGCTGCACACTGCTGGCTCATATTTAAATGGTTGTCCACTAGGATTCCAAGATCCCTCTCACAGTTGCTACTATTGAGCAAGGTACCACCTATACTGTACTTGTGCATTTGGTTTTTCTTGCCTATTTGTAGGACCTTACTTTTTTCACAATTGAATTTCATTTTATTAGACAGTGCCCAATGTTCAAGTTTGTCTAGATCCTTCTGTATCTTAAGCCTATCTTCTGGAGTGTTGGCTATTCCTGCCAGCTTGGTGTCGTCTGCGAATTTGATGAGTTCCCCATTTATCCCCTCATCCAAATCGTTGATGAAGATGTTAAAGAGTACTGGGCCTAAAACAGAGCCTTGGGGGACTCCACTGCATACTTCCTTCCATGTAGATGCAGTTCCATTGAGGACTACACGTTGAGTGCGGTTGGTCAGCCAGTTGCAAATCCATTTGGTGGTGCTGCTGTCTAACCCACAATTTTCTACTTTATCTAATAGTAGGTTATGGTCTACTTTATCAAATGCCTTACTGAAGTCCAGGTAAATTATATCATACATAGGGATAATTTTAACACAATAAGAGAAAGCAACAAGTACAAATAATGGTCAGTTTCAAAATATAGTCACAAAGGTAGGCATCTGTATCTCACAGTAATCCTCACAACTCAGTGAGATTAAAGTAAGCATTTTAAAAAGCATTTCTTAACTAACAGTTCACTTCCTGGTTCTCCATTTTAAAATATGCTTCTGCTAGAAACATTGTTTAATGCAAACTTTGCAATATGCCAACCATATTGCAAATTTTGGTTCTTTATTTTAAAAAATAAGATACACGAAATGAGTCAGAGTTGGGCCAAATACTAGAGATATCAGTAAAAACTTTGAATAAGCGCTTGTAACGGATGGTGACCAATATACCGATTTTTTTGGAGTATTTTTTCCCTCAAAAAAGAAGCTGAAAATCTGTGTGTATCTTATACACTGAATACAGCATTTTTGCCTCTCAAAACTCTGCCCCCTTCACCAAAATGGCCATGCACAGCTTTTAGAAGGCTTTCAGAGAGCTCCAGGTGGCTGGAGAGAGCAGAAATGAGCAAAAAACGCCCTGTTTTTTGCCCCCCAACAGCACTCTATAAGCTTCCTAAAGGCTATCCATGCCCTTTTTTTTTGACAAAAAATGAGCGTGCTTTTGTGAAAAATGGGCCATTTTTGCTCATTTTTGGCTTCTCACCCCCCCCAGGAGCACTCTAGAAGCCTCCTAAGGGCTATTCATGCCCTTTCTTTTTTGAAAAAAATGGGTCCATTTTCATGAAAAACGGATCGTTTTGGGGAGATTTGCAGAGTGCAAAAACTTTTTAAAAAATTTTCCTCTTCAAAACCTTGATGCATCTTATACTCCGGTGCGTCGTATGCTCTCAAAATACGGTAGCAGGCTTGATTCTAGACAATTAAAGTTTCAGCACTGTCTACCAGTTTAACCAAAAGGATCGCTACTGGACTGTGACCTGTTCAGAACTGGGGCCACATGAACAGTTGACTGGCACATGAATGTGCAAATGCAGCTCAATTTACGTGAACGAGACGGAATGTGCACAGGTCAACTTGCACGAGTGGTGACCCAGCTCATACGTGCATGTTGGCTCTCCACTTGCACAGGCTGGTTCTCTCCCCCCCCCCAAATTGGGCCACCAAGCCGTAAAGGTTGGGGACTGTTGCAGTAAGCAACTTCTGTAGGGTTATATCTTCTCCACCTTATTTAGTTGGTATCATATATTTAAATATATTCCATATAAGATATTGGGTTGCTACTATACTTTTAATATATTCTATATAACCACAAATATACTTCTATCTGTGGGCTACCAAAAGTTGATATCTTAGTACAGGGGTTAAGAGTAGAACCTAAAATTTGTGATGAGATTTCTGGGAAGTGCTGTTCTGCATCTAGTATATTCTTGATGCATTCTATATCCTTGAAATCACCAGAAATTGGACCATTTCCAAAGCAAGCCTATCTTGACTTGAACACAAATCATTCCTATTTTATTTTAGTTGTTTAAAGCAGAATAATTGGTATTTTTGCTTTTTTGAATAGCTTATTCACTTTTGTTGATGGAGCGTCTCTCCATAATTAAATCATATGTCCTGACTTTAATGGCATACACCCTGCCTCCTAAACCCATATTTGCATTCCTGGAAATTGCTAAGAATATATACCATTTCCCCTCCATTTCCATTACATAATGAAATATTTTAAGGAACTTTGTATTGGGCTTCTTATATAGTTAAATGTGCTTTGTGTTATTTTCAAGACTATGTTGACCTGTTCTGTTTTAAAAAGGTTTCAGATAATTGCTGAACTTCATAAATTTTTAAAGATAAGTCAAATGTCTACATTACTTATTAGTAAGTTATTAGTGTATGTTTTGGTCTAGTTTAAATAACAATTATCCAATGTTCGTTTGAATCATCACCTTTCCTCTTGTTATAGATTCACCTGCTGCAAATAAAAAAATGACTCTTTTCTGCCACACCCCATTCCAAACCAAAATAAACTTGTCCTAATACAGCATATTCTCCTGTCTTGAGTCTACACTTCAGGCTATTTGATTACTAAACTACTGTTATGCTGTAATGTTTTAACATTGCAATTACATGGATGCCTTCTACTGTAATCTTTCCAATTTTTCTATTTAAGGGTGTTTTTTTTAAAGAAACTTCTTACTGGAAAATATCTTAAGGAAGGAAAGATGGAATAACTATTTGAACTACTAGTATGCTGCAACTCTGGAAGTGTCTTAACTTTATCTATTAGTGGTTTTATATAAATAAATAGTTAATATCAAAAGCTGAGTACACTTAGTAGCACACAATATGACTCGATTCTGAATTTTTAAAACACTTTCCCATGGTATTATATGTAAGTTTTATTTTTAAAATTATTATTGTTTTGATGATTATTGCAGATGAATTTAATTCTTCTGGGGTTTTTTTTGTATCCTGCTCATAGTCATATTCATGAAATAGGTGGCTACGTATATTTAATAAATAAATACATAGAACAGAATCATAGGCTGGAAGAGACCTTGGAAATCTTCTAGTCCAACACCCTGCTGAAGTCAGGAGCTTTATATATCTCAGTCAAATGGTTGTCCAGTCTATTTTTGAAAATCTCCAATGTTGGAGCACCACAATTCTGGGAAGCAAGCTATTCCATTGATTTAATGTTCTCACTGTCAGAACATTTATCCTTACTTCTAGGTTGGGTCTCTGTTTAACAAACTTTCACGCTTACTTCTTGTCCTGCCCTTTGGTGCCTTAGAGCAGGGGTCTCCAACCTTTGCAATTTTAAGTCTGAAGGACTTCAGCTCCCAGAATTCTCCAGCCTGCTTTGCTGGCTGGAGAACTCTGGGAGCTGAAGTCCTTCAGACTTAAAGTTGCAAAGGTTGGGGACCTCTGCCTTAGAGAATAAGTCAGTCTGTGATGGCCCCTCAAGCACTGGAAAACAGTTTCCATGTTCCTCCAACCCTTTTCTTCATTAGGCTAAAGAATACCCACTTATAAAGATGTTGGTCAAGGATGCATCTTGGGCTGAATGTTGCTTTACTTTCATATCACTTTTATGGCATCTCAGGATTCCTCCATTATACTGATCTTCACATGTCAAAGATACAATTCAGAAGTGGTATTCAGCAGATTCTGACCACTTCTGGAGAACCAGTATTGGAAATTTTGAGTAGTTCAGAGAACTGGTAAATGCCACTTCTGACTGGCCCTGCCCCCATCTATACTCTGTCTTCCAAGTCCCAGTTGCTCGAGAGGAAATGGGGATTTTGCAGTTAACTTCTCCTGGAGTGAGGAGGGAATGGAGATTTTACAGTATCCTTCCCCTGCCATGCCCACCAAGTCATGCCCACCATGCCAAGCCACAGCAACCAAGCCATGCCACAGAACCAGTAGTAAAAAATTTTGAATCCCACCACTGATACAATAGACTTATCAACATCTTTGTTCTGATGGTGTAGTCCCAATAGGACTTATACGATTGATAGGAACATTTGGCACCGATTGTGTCTCTATTTCTTTGAACATTAAAAAAACTCCTAAATTCAAAGTGTGATCTTTTGAAAAAAGATGAGCCTAATACAGCTGGCAGTTGGATGGGGATCCTAAAGAAGAATCAGACTCATTCCCATATTTATGGGTATTTTTAATGAATACTTGAGCTGACCTCTTCAAAGTTCAGTAAATGCTACAACAAGCTCTAAAATGCTAAGTAAATTACTCAGTTAAAACCACCCAAGCATGGTGAACTCCATTTTAAATGTCCACAAAGCAAAAATAGCACGGTAAGGTGCAGAATTGTGAATCCTATCAGACTGTTGAATTGACTGACCAAGAATAAAATGTCTTTTCAAAGAAAAAAAAACAGTCAGTGGATCTGATTCACTATGGGATAGCCCTTACGTTCGCAAGATTTCAGCAGTTGGATTCTATGCTTAAATATGGATAAATCCATCAAATACCATATTTTGGGAGAGTATGTATTTTATGAAGCACCAGAAATAGAAAATGTGCACATATTGCCCAGCAAGGGCTCAGTATGTACAGTCACTACTTAACAGAATTACACTTTGGGACTGTAATAAAAAGATTATTGTATTTTAATCAAGAGACTCATGGTAGCTCAGATGCTGGAGAAGGTCTATATTATGGCATTGAGTCTTACCATCATGTCAGATTGCGCCCCTATCATTTGCCTCAGGTCTTGCCAGTGTACCAGCTTGAAAATATGTATCGTATTTTTTGGAGTATAAGACGCACTGGAGTATAAGACACACCGGAGTATAAGACACACCAAGGTTTTGAAGAGGCAAATAAAAAAAAACCTCAAAGACTTAAAGGAATGAAATGAGCACCGCCCCCTAAAATCAGCTTCAATTAGCAAAGTAAAATCTATCTTTAGCTTTACCTTTTATTTTTTTCAAGACACAAACACCAGAGGTGGATTTCTGCCAGTTCACCCCAGATTGGGCAAATTGGTAGTGGTGGTAGTGGGAGGCTCCGTCCACCTGCCCGGATGCTTCTGCGCATGCATAGAAGCACTGCACGTGCACAAGTGAACCAGTAGTAAAATAAATTGAAATCCACCACTGACAAGCGCATATTTTATACAGTCATTAAAAGCTTAGACTCAGGGTTATTCAAGCTGAGAACATATTTCATAGAACATGCCAGGGTTGCTTGTACTGCTTTGATCTGAACACATACAGTTTTGTATTGCATTGTGCCAGTATAACAGCTTCTTTAATCTCCCCAAAAGCCCACTGATGTATGAGGGAAGTTTTGTAGTATCCCTTTATAATACATGGTTCATTGATATCATCAATCAATGTTGAGCTAGATGTAGCTTAGTTATAGTAATACTTTCTAGTTTCCTTCAGCCCACCCTCAATTTGTTTGTATTGGGAGGATGGGGAACAATATCATCATGTTCCATGGCTCTTTATCAAGAAAGAAGGGTCAACCAAGGAGGTTATTGGCATAAGTCAATATGTTCCTACTTCATCTGGTACATGAGATGTAGCTGCTGATTTTGGAGGTTTGGGGACTGAGGGAAAGCAAATAAAATGTATTGCAGAACTTTTGTATTCTATAATTACTGTGGTTGTAATTTATTTTAATTCTTATGGAATAGGAAGCCAAAGCTAAGAATCAGTTTTGTTCAGCATAAGGCATAGACGTTATAGGGAGCTGGATTATTTTACTAATGAGTTATTTGTTCAAGGAAAATTGTATAGGTATATGCTGAATCTGACTCATCTTTTCTAAATAGATAAGAAATGTAGAAATGTAGCAAAAATGTAACACAGATGATGTAATACCAGTTGGAAATTCATTACAAATCAATTACATCTATTAGAAACAGTTATAAGAACATCAAACGAACACTGGAAAAGGAGAACTATTTTAACTTTATGAATGAAATGTGTCCATGGATCTTACTGTTTAGAACTTTGTGGCTTGCCTCTATTCTGCTCTTTTATATCTGCTATTACTATAAAAATTGTAAATTTCAATTACTTCCACATTGTTTGGATAAAGACCAATAATACTTTTCTTCCCTGGCCTCCTTCACTATTATCTTTTTCACATCTTATTGTCTCTAGAGTTTCAGATTTGGGAAGGAACATATGTTCTTCACCTCTGTCTTGCTCAGGAGAGGAACATTTGGATGTTTAAGAGGGTTTTTTAAATTTGGAAACATGTTGTAATTTGTTGCAACATATATTTGCTTTAGGGATTAAAATGTATAATCTTGTTTCCAAGAGCATATTTTCTTCAACTCTTTTATGGAATTCTATGAATATTTGCCATGGGGAACTCAAAATATTATTTCAGTGAAAAAGATCATATGATCACTCTTGTTCATCAATATTCCCTGATTAATTAGCTTGTATTTTTAAAAAAAAATCTGTATTAACATTAGAATTTCCCAGCGATGTCAGTTTTAGATTCAAAATGAGGAGACCTTATTTGAAACTGTAGCTTGAGTCAGTTTTGGAACAAGATAGTTCTTGTGAAAGAACTATCAAGTGTTCTTGAAAGAACAAGACAAGTGTTGCTACATATATTGCAGAATGGAAATAATAACTTTTTAAAGTGAATGAGACAAAGAGTATAAATAACATTGCTAATAGCTATATAACAGTTATTAATAAAATATTGTTGATTGCATTAAAATTAATATTTATTGTAGTTCCCAGCTAATTATTTTGGTTTTGTCAGATTGTTGTTATGGCTTCACATATTTAGTCATGATACAATTTCTGTTTTTTCAGCCTTGTTATACATATATTTTCACTTTCTTCAGATAGATGCCTGCTGGTTGTCTCAGAATTGTACTGTCCATAACTCTTGGTCTAGCCATTGGATTTCTAGGGATGAGAGTAGAAATCAGTGTTGTAAATTAGTAAATTAGTAAAGTGCTGAAGCTTAATTCAGATGAGATAGAAGTATTGATAATATGAGAAAGGAGTATCTAGAAGATACTGAACAGCTATTAAAGGAAGAAACAGTAAGCTTTACTTCTGATAATGTCGAGGAAACTGTGAACAGAGCCAGCATTTCTAGTAGCATTTCAAGCCGGCCTAGGATAGCCCCCCGTTTCTGACTTTTTAAAGAAAACTTTATAATTTGGTAAGAGTTTTAATATTGGGTTTTAGCACGGGTTTATTAATTTAATACATTTTAATTGATATTTATTGTATTTTGTGTTTTTAAATAATGCCTGTGTGCCGCCCTGGGTCCTAACAAGGAGAAGGGCGGGGTATAAGTTTAATAAAATAAAATAAATAAATAAAGACTAATATGAACCATTTTGTTGGAATCAGTAAGGCATTTGACAAGGTAGACCATAACCTACTACTAGATGAAGTAGAAGAATGTGAGTTAGACAGCATCACCACTGGATGGATTCGTAACTGGCTGACCAACCGCACTCAACATGTAGTCCTCAATGGAACTGCATCTACAGGGAGGGAAGTATGCAGTGAAGTATCACAAGGCTCTGTTTTAGGCCCAGTACTCTTCAACATCTTCATCAATGATTTGGATGAGGGAATAAATGGGGAACTCATCAAATTTGCAGATGACACCAAGCTGGGAGGAATAGTCAACACTCCAGATAGGCTTAAGATACAGAACGATCTTGACAAACTTGAACATTGGGCACTATCTAATAAAATGAAATTCAATGGTGAAAAGAGTAAGGTTCTACATTTAGGCAACAAAAACGAAATGCACAGGTACAGTATAGGTGGTACCTTGCTCAATAGTAGTAACTGTGAAAGGGATCTTGAAGTCATAGTGGACAACCATTTAAACATGAGCCAGCAGTGTGCAGCAGCTGCCAAAAAAGCCAACATGGTTCTAGGCTGCATAAACAGAGGGATAGAATCAAGATCACGTGAAGTGTTAATACCACTTTATAATGCCTTGGTAAGGCCACATTTGGAATACGCCATCCAGTTTTGGCCACCACGATGTAGAAAAGATGTAGAGACTCTAGAAAGAGTGCAGAGAAGAGCAACAAAGATGATTAAGGACTGGAGGCTAAAACATATGAAGAATGGTTGCAGGAACTGAGTATGTCTAGTTTAATAAAAAGAAGGACTAAGGGAGACATGATAGCAGTGTTCCAATATCTCAGGGGCTGCCACAAAGAAGAGAGAGTCAAACTATTCTCCAAGGCACCTGAGGGTAGAACAAGAAGCAATGGGTGGAAACTAATCAAGGAGAGAAGCAACTTAGAACTGAGGAGAAATTTCCTGACAGTTAGAACAATTAATCAGTGGAACGGCTTGCCTCCAGATGTTGTGAATGCCCCAACACTGCAAGTCTTTAAGAAGATGTGGGATAGCCATTTGTCGGAAATGGGGTAGGGTTTCCTGCCTAGGCAGGGAGTTGGACTAGATGACTTCAAAGGTCCCTTCCAACTCTGCTATTGTATTGTATTGTAAAATATTATTTGTCTTTTGGTTATAAGAAGATCACTTTACTGTGTTACTTTAATAAATAATATTGTATTGTTATACAAAGGTCTTTAATATTTATTTGGCATGGTAGTTACCTTAATCACAAAAGACTTTGGTGCTTTAGTAATGCAGCATCATAATGTATTGACTGAAACTTAATTATCTAACCGTATTTTCCAAGAATTATATTAGTTGCAATACCACCAATTTGTTTCAGGGTCAAGACAGAATGCTGATTGATTGTTCTTCTTTTTGGAATTGTTTCATCCTAAATGCTGTTGGTTTTATGATAATTGGAAGGGACCTCTTTACATACAGTTCCACTCTGAGGATAATAGGATAACATGTTAAAATCAGTGGAGATTCATGGGTCATCAGATCTACATATCTCAGGTTGTTATATTTACATTTTGGACTGATGTTTCCAAATGCTGTCTTTTGTGTTTCATGAAAATAGAAAATATCTACAAGAAGAAAATAATTGGGCTACAATCATTCTCTATAATTCCCTTATCTTTGGACAAAACTTTTTTTTAAACTGAGAAGCTATTCAAAAGGAACCTCCTTAACTTCTGGCTTGAAATGAAAATCTATTTTATTCCTGAGTCTGGTTTATATGTATGTTACTTTGCTATTTTCCCAGATGTGCTATTTGAAGTAATTATTCTATGGGTATAGTTAGAAAAGAAAAGGTAAATACTATCTGGGTCAATTATTCCCAAGGGAATTAAGTTTGAAGAAGTTGTTACTGCATCAGTGCTACCATCTGTTGCTGCACTGCTGCTGCAGTCATGTGATCTTCATTTTCAATGATATGTGGCAGTTTCCCAGCCAATCTTGCAATCCTTTGTTCCATCCCCATTCAGAGCAAGGAATTAACTCATCATGCATCTGTTAAAGAAGCAACAACTATAAAGTACATGAAGAAAAGTCTGGCTATTTTAATTGTTTTACAGTATGTAAAACTTATTTGTATCTTTAATAATGAGAGGTCTATGGTTGTATATAAGGAAAGAAAGATGATTGAGGGTGCTGAGTAGCAAAAGATTTAACAAAGATATAAGACATAACTGGGAAAACTGGGAGAAACAATGTGTTGTAAGCCTACACAAAAAGAGTTGTATTCTGTGATCTGTAGAGAGAAAAATAGAGATTTCATAGAAGAAATACAAAAGATTAAATTATTATACATAAAAGTATACTGGTACTTATGATTTTAGTAGAAAATAATGAGTTAAAATGTCACACAAAATGTTTTCTGCTTTTATAATAAAGATACAACCTTTATTTAGGAAAACTAAATAGTATTCAGAACTATTTGACATGAAGAATGAAAGTTGTCTTAACAATTTCCCATTTGCACTGCAGGTATAGAAGAGTAAAGCTTGAGAATTTGAGATTCTTCTGAGACCTGCTAAATCCAATTTGACCACAGTTTTAGCAAAAACAAATTTTCTTTAATGTGTGGTTTAGTTTGAGCCTATTTATAATTTTGAATCCCATATACACTAACTAGAAATAAAGCCTGTAGAGCTATCATTTGAGTACACATACATAGAACTGTTTCATTGTTAGCTCCTCTCTACCAAATTAGACAGTGCCTTGAAATGGATCAGATCTGGGAGGAACTCAGCCAGGATAAATTTTAACTGGAAATTTACCAAATTCTAACAACTAGGAATGTATTTACTGAGAACCAGATGTATTGTGAAATATTCTCAACTTGCAATTCACTCACTCCAGGTTCAGGTTCAGATTTAAGGGGAGGGGGGATTTTGCTAGACAAACATTGTATACCCATTTTTAGAAGTCCCTGGGGCAACAGTGTTAATAGACTTTAGTTGTGCTACTTCCAGTTTTATTTGCTCTGAATTTTACTAACCTTCCTTTAATACTGAATCAATCTCCACTTATAAACAATAATTTATAACTGATATTCTTGAGGGCCTGGTGAAAAGTGCATAGAATAATAAGTATAAGATAAAATTCAAGAGCAAGCATTTTTTCTAGATATAAATGCTTTAAAAGGATTGTTAAAATGTTGTCACACATTATTTTATCAGGGGAATATTGCTATCCCAAGATCGCATTAAATGTTCCAGTATGTCAATTTGAAATCTTCTCAACATTATCTCTCAGACCTCCCAAATTGTTCAGAAACAGCCAAGGAGACCAATAATACAAAACATCATTTTCCAAATTCTCTAAAAAACAATCCAAATCCCTGTTAATAAATAAAAATACATCTTACTTGTCCCCCATATTCTGTGACTGGAAGATAGTAAACAGTTTTAGTTATAGAAGGTGTGATTTCTTCTTTTATGTATAAATTATTCTTGGTTGCTGAACCTAAAGTCATGAATAAAGAAGCACATCACATTATTTCATCTTGTAGTATTGATGCCAACTTCTAAAAGAAGGGATTATGTATACCCAGTCTTTTCTATTGTTATCAATGTTCTATGTATGTATGTGAAATTTAAAAGAAGTATTTATAAGAGAAATCTTGTAACATATGCCTAATCCATCTTCCAGATCTGACAGCTAATCAATCTCTCATAGTTATGTACTTCCAAAGCTCTCCCCTTGCACAGTTGGGAAAATACTAGTTCTTTCAACGGATTTGGTAAGATATGACTACTATCTATTATTCCCCTCTAACAAACCCATAGCTTCTCGGAGGTTTCTGATTATCAGGAAAACTCCTTGATTAGTTTCTACCCATTGCTTCTTGTTCTGCCCTCAGGTGCTTTGGAGAATAGCTTGACTCCCTCTTCTTTGTGGCAACCCCTGTGACATGACAATCTCATTTGAGAATAATCTATATTACTATTTTATCCAAATGGTGGGATATCTGTATTACTCATATGGCACAGAATATACTCCCCAACCTTTTCTCCCGGTATATTTTCTCCTTTTCTATTGATTTTCCTGCTGTAAATGACTTCTATCAGTTTTCTTCATTAAATGTGATTTATTGTTCTACCACATTCTGAGGTCTTCCCCTTGTAATTCGTGGAGAATGGCCTTTCTTTGTCTACAATTACCTCTGATCCTTTAATAGATATGTCACTGAGCTAAATATTCATCCAATGTGCTGCTCCCAGGCATGATACAACTAGGTAACTTTAAACCCTAAATTTAATGGTCTCACAGAGGTCTTTATTTGAACAGTTAGTCTCAGTATAATTACCTCAAGAAATGTCACACATTGCCACAGTGATATCTGTTTTCCTTCACCTCCAAACCCCCCTCCATATTTAATATATGTTTCTTTGTTACTGGTATGAAGAATAATATAAATTGCATATTGTTTTTATAATTATTGTGTTATAATCGTGCACTTATTAGAACCCCGTTGAGGTAAAGTTACTATAAATTTTATATCTACCTAGTTCAAAACAAGCAAAAAACCCTGTTTAAGACTGACAAGATTCTGAATATGTGCATTTTGAACTTTCCTTAATTATTATTATAATTCATGGTTAAAGGAATGAAATAGAATTTTGTTTATCTTGAGAGGATTTTTTAGACAAAACATGTAGAAAAAGACAAGTTTAAGTTAAAAAATGGCCAATGAATCTGGCTGCATTCCCTCATTTATCTATATATTGCTAAAACTTTTGCTCTCGTAATTTTTAACTTGTGAAATGCCACATCATAGAGCAACAATTTTTGATTCTCATATGATGGGCTTATGGAATGTGTCCAAACTCTAGAACTCACAGCTCTCATAGAATTGAAATTTGGCAAATATTATAAAACATTTTATGATATAAGAATTATCATAAAATTATTTATGACATAATACAAAATGTTGTAAAACATTTTCTCTGGTAATATTTGATTATGCTATATAGTTCAACATGAGCTATTTTTAAGGCAAATGCATCTCTGAATGAATCCCAGCTTTTCCAGAGAAATCGGTATCTCAGAAGGTCTTATTTTTTTAAATTTATTTATTTATTTATCAAATTTGTATCCCGCACCCATCTCCCACAAAGGGACCCGGGGCAGCGCACAGGAAAATTAAAAACATAGAAATACACATGTACAAAAAACATAGAAATACACATATACAAAATATAAATACCCATTAAAACTATATTAAACTAACCGACCAGGGGTGGGTTCCTGAGGGCTCGCAGGGGTTCGCGCGAGCCCTTTCGTCAAATTTCCGGATCCCAAGCGAGCCCTTTGGATCGTGGACCCGGAAGTATCTAAGGAACACGTGGCTCGCTCGTGTATCCCTAGCAGGGAAAGTTTCAAGACCCAGGCGCTTTAGTTTTGAAGCTGCCGGGCCTGCTTTCCCTGTTGGCGCGGGGGGCGGGGCGGAAGAGCGCGCTAGGCTGCGCGAACCCCGCCCATCTATCACTCTGTGTTTGTGTGTGTGTGTGTCTGTCTCGCATTCACGCACTTAATCACTTTCTGCGTCTCTCTCTTTCTCTCCCTCCCTCCCTCTCTGTCTGTGTGTGTGTGTCTGTCATTCTCTGATTCCCCCCTCCGCTCCCTGTCTCTCTCTGTGTCTGTGCCTCTCTCTGTCTGTCTGTCGTCGTGCCCGCCCGCCCGCCCACCCATCCCCCACGGAGCCTCTTCATCCCGGGGCCGCTGTGCTCACTCACCTTAGCCTGCCCTCCCCGCCGCCCGGCTGCCTGCAGCTGAGAAGTGTGTGTGTGTGTGTGGGAACAGGGAAAGTTTTGCCGCCAGCCCTTCAGCCAGCGCTCGGCCTTTAAAGCCTGCCGGCTAGGGGCAGCAGAACAAGAGCGCGCTAAGCTGCGCAAACCCCCACCCCACCCCCCGCCACTCACGGCAAAACTTTCCCTGTTCCCACACACACACACATGCTTCTCAGCTGCAGGCGGCCGGGCGGCGGGGAGGGCAGGCTAAGGTGAGTGAGCACAGCGGCCCCGGGATGAAGAGGCTCCGCGGGGGATGGGCGGGCGGGCGGGCACGACGACAGACAGACAGAGAGAGGCACAGACACAGAGAGAGACAGGGAGCGGAGGGGGGAATCAGAGAGTGACAGACACACACACAGAGACAGAGAGGGAGGGAGGGAGAGAAAGAGAGAGACGCAGAAAGTATTTAGTGCGTGAATGCGAGACAGACACACACACACACAAACACAGAGTGATAGATGGGCGGATGAAGGGGAGAGAGACAGAAAGAGAAAGAAAGAAAGAAAGAGAAAGAAAGAAAGAAATAAAGTGAGAGAGAAGAAAGACAGAGAGAAAGACAGAGAAAGAGAGACAGAAAGGAAAGAGAGAAAAAAAGAGAAAGAAAAAGAGAAAGCGAGAAAGAAAGAGAAAGAAAAAGAGGGAAAGAAAGAGAGAAAGAGAAAGAAAGAGAGAAAGAGAAAGAAAAAGAGAAAGAGAAAGAGGGAAAGAGAGAGAGAAAGAAAGAGAGAGAGAAAGAGGGAAAGAGAGAGAGAAGGAAAGAAAGAGAAAGAAAGAAAGAACGTATGACCACAATTGAGCCCAAAAGTTTAGTTGTTAACCAAGACCATTGTTAAGTGAGTTTCACATTTTCCAAGTTGGCCACTCCCATCCGGTCACATGGCTGGCAAGCCACTCCCACCCAGTCACATGGCCAGCAAGCCACTCCCACAAAGCAGGCCACACCCACAGAACCTGTTCCAAAAATTTTGAAACCCACCCCTGCAACCAACCTGCGCTAAAACCACATTAAAACTCCCAATTAAAAACATTGATCCACTAAAAGTCAGGTTCGGAACCGGGTAGGTCACGCCAGGCCGGCTAGATGAAAAAAGTCCGTTTTTAGGCGCTGGCGGAACAGGCGGAGGTCAGAGATGACGCGGAGTTCGGGAGGTAGATCGTTTCAGAGGGCTGGGCCTGCCTCAGAGAAGGCCCTTCCCCTGGGCGTCGCCAACTGGCATTGCCTGGCCGACGGCACCTGCAGAAGACCCTCTCTGTGGGAGAGAATCGGACGTAGGGCTGTGTGGGGCACAGGCGATCACGCAGGTAACTAGGCCCCGTGCCATGGAGCACCTTGAAGATGGTCATCAAAACCTAAAGAACATTTAAGAACTTTTCTATTACATTGTTTGAAGGCATTGAAGAATCTGTAAGGAAATGTCTTTGAAATGAACCCAATAGATCATGGGATTTTATAGAAACTTTTTAAAAATAATGCAATGGTGGTTATTATTATTATTATTATTATTGTAATTATCAGTGATATTGGCATGTGCTGCTGGCCTTTGGAGTTGTTTGCCTTGCTTTGTCCCATTATATGGTTCTTCAGAATTTGGTGATTCTCTGGAAGTCTAAATTCAGAAGCGAAGCCAGCAAAAGCTCTACAACTAAGGAAGTTAAACCGTGTGGAAATTGAAACACTGGAACAGTTTTAAAGATGCTGATTATGTATTTTATAATTATCCTGAGGCTGAATGGAAAAAGTACAGTTAATTTGTAAGGGTTAGAAAGTTAGGAACAATATGTTTCAGCTTTCACTACATATAGGCAAATTATTTGAAACTGTGACTTTTACTTTCAATTTTAGGAAGCAAGAAAATCTAAGATTCCCAAACATTACATTGGTAATGCAAGATATTTCTCAAAAGTAAAAATTAGCACTGATTTCATTCAGCTGTCAATAGGAGTATTTTTAAGGATAAACCTGTATATCAATGGGAATAGAAATTCATATCTTAAAAATAATTATCAAAACATCAGCCTAAAATGATCGGAATCTCTCTTGTTCTACATGAAATATTTAACCAGTGTTATATATTCAGCACATTCTTTTTTGCTGTTGTAAAAAAAAGACATAGGCAAAAGATTGGAGCACACAACGCCAGCTGCAGACCAAATCCCCCAAGGAATACCAAACAGGTGGTTTGAATTCTATTGACAGGTGTTGCTAGTTCCTGTGTCAAGGACAGCTGATATTCTACCTCTTGAACATTCTAAAGCCAAAGAAGTATATTTCTGACACTGCCTACTTCTTGGTCTCATCAGATGCTCATCATGGCTGTAATGACACCATTTCTTCTTTCTAAATTGTTAGCAACTCTCATCCTACTTGTAGACTAATTAGATTTGTTTTGGCTTCCTTGCATTTGCTTGCTCAAAAGTCCAAATGTTTGTATTCAATGTTTGAACTTTAAGTTCAAACATTTATCAGTTAGAGTCACAATGTAAGCACTTGTGGAAAAATTTGCATTTATGTGATATTTATGAGTCGGCTATTAAAGTATGTTGTTAAAATAACCTTGACAGAAATAGAAAGAGCTTTGAAAAAAGAGGTATAATAAATTATAAAATTATACTGTGCTTTCTGGAAAAAGGATAAGGGCCATTGAATGCAGTTTTTTATAAAAAGTTTATATAATACGGATGGGTAACACTATTGTGGCTTTCTTCTATTTTCTTGATCCATTCTTCTGCTGCTCTTTATTGGCCGCTAAACCTTTTCCTTATTGATTGTTACCAGGGTGATATCACTGCTATCTTAGTTGTCATCACATTCCTTTCCTAGATAGAAATAAAGCAAAATTACATCTATCCGTTCTATGGTATCCCTTTCTCTTCATTGACCATAGATAGAGGCAAGGAAAGGTTCAGGTAGTGATGCCACAAATGAAGGATTTTTTTCTACATATTAGAGAAGAGAAAAGAACTCAATTCTGGGATATTTGACAGCATCAGACTCCTCTACAGATCCCTCAAATCCTGGACATAAATTCTTTCAACTTCTACCCTCAACACAATGATATAGGGCACTGCACACCAAAACAACTAGAAACAAGGGCAGCTTTTTCTCGAATGCCATCACTCTGCTAAACAACTAATCCTCACAACACTGTCAAATTATCTACTAAGACTGTACTATTACTGTATTATTAAGACTGTATTATTACTGTGTTTTCCCAAAAATAAGACAAGGTCCTATTTTCTTTTGACGCCCAAAATAAGCACTTGGCCTTATTTTTGGGGAGGTCTTATTATTTTTGAGGTTCAGGAGGCAGCGAGTATGGTCACCTCATGGCTGCTACTGTGGAGCAATATTTTCAGGGGAGGGATTATTTTGGGGGGAAGGCTTGTTTTAGTGCATGTGCTCAAAAGCCTGATTGGGCTTATTATCTGAGGAGGTCTTATTTTCGGGAAAACAGGGTACTATTCTTCTCTTCCTTTCTAGTACCTATCTTTTTCCTAATACCTATCTCTTTCCACTTATGACTATAACCATGTTGCTTGTATATTTAAATTTTATATTGTTTCATTTCTTAGGTTACTAATAAACAATCAAATTATACTATGACTATCACTAAGTGTTGTATCTTATGATTCTTGGTGAATGTATTCTATTTTATTTTTCTTTATGTACACTGAGAGTATATGCACCAAAGACAAATTCCTTGTGTGTTCAATCACACTTGGCCAATACAGAATCCTATTCTATTTTATCTCTATATTTTCCGTTGTGTATAACGTGCTTTTAAGAAAATGACTAAGAATTAAAACAATGCACTTTTACTGATGAAAGCCAACATAGAATTAGGAGCCAGACGATGTATTTAAAGAACAACTGCAAATTTTGTTATCATACAACCACATCAATAAATTATGGTATTAGCCTTGAAGAATGGTTCACCACAGTGAATAACATTTGATGTGAACTTATATAGACATTAATTAATTAGTTGGAAAGATTTCAGAATGTGTTGCCCAATTTGCATAATAATGCATTTTTTAAATTTAGGGCCACAAAATAGTAAAAATTGCTATATATTTTATGTAAATTAAATTTTGGACTAATTATGATTCTTGGTTCTAGAAATCAGTCACTGTGAAATAGGACCAATGCCTCCAACTGTTACAACATTCTGTCTTCAATAGCTTCCAGCTGGATGATTGTTGAAGTTCACAAATAGAATAGTACTTAGTGTTTTGAATTCACTTTCTCCATAAATGTGGGTCAAAGATTTCTTATATTTTTAAAAATATGGCTTCATTCATATACACTTATAAAAAAAGAAAAGAGTTTGCTGGGCTGTAGTTTGCCAAGCAAGCTGAAAATGTGCCATTTATGCTGATGTTTACATTGAGAAACATGTCATACTTTTCAATTATACAAATTAAATTGTGCTCTCCATTTCCTCTTCTAGGTTTAATATATTGTGTAAGTAATTCCTAGTTGTGTTTGTCTTTTCAAATGCCTGACAGATTCAAAGATATTATCTTGAAGTTTCCGCAAGGGACAATTTCCCAATATTATTTAATAATGCTGGAAATATGTGAAAATAATAAAAATTGCCCAATATAAAATAAAATATTCCAAAACACAATTATACTAAATATTAGTTAGAGTTCAAGTAAATAATATATATGTATCATAATTTCATACTCAGATTGCTTGTGTAGCAATGAAATATATGAACATATGATAGCAGCTAAGGATGATTGCAAATCATAGAGTTGTTCCATCAAATAATTTAGATAATCGTCTATATGCAATTGCTATCAATTTAGTATTAAAAGACTGTATTTATCAGTTTGAAGCAAAGTATTATCCCTTTGAATTTGAATGCTTAATATTTGTATACTCTCTTGTCCTATCATAAATTTAGGATGATGTGTATTATTTTTTAATTGTCTTACTTGGATACATGAGATGATATTTTGAGTTGCTCAGCTTAGTATGAAATTTGCTTTTTTCATGACTTGCAAACATAGAGTAATGTGAACTCTAATGTGAACGCTGTGAATGCCACAGTGTAGGGAAAAAAAGCAGATGCATTAAGTTTGGTTTTCTTCTGCTTTATATGTTAAAAATGTTTTTAGCTCCTTTTAGCATTTTATATGGAAGCAGGGGTTCTTTTTATATTGAAAAAGTTTTATTGGTTTTACATTTTTCCATAGGATGGGGTAAGGGATACAAAGAAATTTTGAGAGCATTCACGTCAAAGTCGTCGGCCCTTCCGGGACTTCAAAATACATTGATAACAATAAAAAAACATTTTCCATAACACTACAAAGTGAAAGCAAGTACATATACCTAAATTCTCAATTCCATGCTGTCAGACATTTACAAAAAATCCAGATACAGATATTATGCAAAATTGTTCAGAAAAATCAAGGCAGAGTTATTTTTTCGATCTAAGTCTCTTGGCAATTGTATCTTCTTTTTCTCCTCCCTGGCCCCGAGTGGGCGGGGCCGTGACCCCCTCCGTCCCCCCTGGATCTTCCCCCAGGATAGAGGAATGTTTTTTAAAAAAGGCTTCCGCCTCAGCAACTGTTTTAATCCTCACTCTTCCTCCTTCCCAGAACACCAGCATCCCTTCGGGTGTCACCCACTTGAACCAAATCCCATGATCAAACAATGTTTTAGACAAGAAGGAAAATTTCCGTCTTGCATCTCGAATCTTTCTAGGAATCTGCTTCAAGATAGTGACCGTTTTTTGTTGGTAAATTAAAGGGTTCCCTCTCTGTGCCTTCAAGATTTCCTCTCTGGTTGACCTTCTAACAAATTTCACATGTATCTCTCTAGGCACTTCATTTATCCTGGCATATGCTGAGTTAATTCTATAGGCTAGGTCAATGTCCCCCCTGATCTCATCCTTAGGTTTTTGTAAATAGTCTGCTAAAATTGTGCTCATAAGATCAGGGAGGCATTCACCAGGTTGCTCAAAAACATTCTGAAATCTCAAAAAATATGTCATTCTTTCCATATCAATCCTAGACACATGCCCACTTGTTTCCTCAACCTCTTTAGTAACATTTTTAATCTCTCCCTTAACCCCCACCAACCCCCCTTCCAGTTCTTCAGTCTTCTGTGTGTTTTCCAGCACCTGCTTCCTTGTATCCAATAGTTCCTTCTTGAAATTAATATTTTCAGCCCTCTGGGCCTGAATTTCATTTACCAAAGTTTGTATGACAGTTTCAAGAGAAGCCATCCGTTGTTCTAAACTTGCCAGTGCAGTTTCTTGATCCATAATTAACTGTTAAAGTCAGTACCAGCCAAAACGGCGTTTTCAGGGTGGGGTTGGTGAGACTAACCGGGAGCCAAAAGTTCAGATCAAGGTTGAAACGTTGTAAAATTCAGGAACCAAGAGAGAAACAATTTTCCAGCTCAATAATTATAATAACGAAGGTAATCCAGAAAGGAATCACAAATCCAAAAAAAAATTTCTTCATTAATATCCAGAGAGAGTCCCACTTGTAAAGAGACGCTGGGAATTTTCCATAGTTAAAATAGTCAGGCAGGGACAGAGAAAAGCCACTTTCCACCACCCATCTCAGAGCCCAGAGGAGAGAGTAGAAAAATAATTTTTTTTAACCAGCCAGACCTAGACACAATGTTGCAAGTAGTCACATACCACTTTCCCTTGTTAGAGACAGTCCGGATTTAAGATTTCCGCTTTCTCTTCCAGAGAAGCCATTTCCAAGTGCCGCTTAAGTCCGAGGGGGGGGGGGTTTGGAAACAAACACCCCCCTCCCAGTCCATTCAGCCTGGCTGGCAGCAGAAAAAAAGTTTTTTTAAAAACTCACTCTCTCCTCGCAGCTGAAGCCTCGGGAGACCTTCCGACTGAGACGATCAACCCTCTTCATTGTTGTAAATGGCGCCGTCTTCCTTAGGCGAAGGGAGAACCCCCCGCAGCATGTTCTCTCTCACCTAAGCCGCGCCGGGAGCCACTTCCTCCACCGCCGTGGGGGGGGGCGCCCCCCGACGAGCCGGCTTTACGGGAGACCCTCAAACAAGAGGAGTCTCGCCCCCGTGGGGGGGCAGAAAGAGAAACAAAGCGGCGAGCGAGCGCTAGGCTCGCCCGTCGCCGCAGGAGCCGGAACCGGAACTCGGAAGCAGGGGTTCTAAATTGATTACATTAGCCTAAAATGTGCCAGGGAAATTCCTGCGTGCCTATTTCTTAAAAGACCCAGAAGCATGGGAAATTTTGTTAAAAGTTATATTGTTGTCACGAAAAAATCAGCATGGTCCTACACGAGTTTAACTTATCCTAAAATCTCATAGAGGGTTCTGTGTAGGTGGACTAAAAAATAATGCTTTGTCCTCCATATATTTAGTTTAAATAGAATATTTAAAAAAACAATAATCCTTGAAATATTATTTGTCACCTGTACTTATTTCTTCGTCTAACTACTGACAGAAGGTGTGATAGCTCAGTAGTTAAAGATACTGAGCTTGTCAGCTGGAAAAATGACAAGTAGAATTTGCTGCAAGACGGGATGAGATCCCATTACTTGCCTCAGCTCCTGACAATCTAGCATTTTGAAAGCATGAAAATACGGATAGATAAATAGATACCACTTTGGTGGCTATATAGTCTTGCTGGCCACACAACCATGGAAGTATCTTTGGACAATGCTAGCTCTCTTGGCTAAGAATTGAGTACAGCTGAACAGGAGAAATCTTTCTCTTTCCCTATAATTACTGTCATTTGCTACACATTTCTGCTAATGATTGACTAGCTTCTTTAAGCTGTCATGAAAAACTCCAAACTTTCTCTTTTCAATCAGATCTTGTTACTCCTTTCCACTTCTTTATTTAAACCTGGATGCCCCAAAGAAATTTATTCGATTTTGGGAAAAGGTGGAAGTTGCATGGTGCCAAGTCTAGATTGCCTGGTGGATGGGGTAAGATTCAACTTCACAATTCTTGGGTAGTTTGTGAGCTTTGAGATCTAGTATTATCATATTGCAGCAAAATTTCTTTTGTATTTCTGAACTCTTTTTAAATTATCATAGTTTTAAGTGTTGTGACATAGTGATCTGTTTTGATAGTAGTGCTAGGTTCAATGAAATCCATGTGAAGAACACTATTTCTAAAGAACACATCAGAGCTTCTAGTATGTAAGCAAGTACATATTTACATATATGTAAATAATTACATATATGTAAGTGTTCTGACCTTTCTGATACTAGTTACAAGACCAGCTGCTTGACTAACTGACTCTTGGCTGCATGCCCGAACTGACCTTGAACAGACCCAAAGCTTCTTAACTAACCTGCAACTTGACACTAAGAAACTCAAACCTGGAAGTTATTCGTTGTTCTCTGCAAGGGCTTCCTTAGCAGAGGCTGCCTTTTCAACCCTCTTGGGAGGGGCCAGTCATTAGGCAGCTGGGACTAATTACCTTCTCTGAGTTTGTCTCTGCTGCAACTGAAGCTGCCTTCTTTCAATCCATCTTAACCTAACATCAGGGACAAACTGACCTTGATCTTCCCCACTACTCCAAGACCCAGGTGCCTCCTGATGACTAGCCGGGCTCTCTGCTCTCTCAAGGTCACCCTCCTCCTCCAGAGCAGACTCATAGGACTCCTCACTAGAGGAGTCCATCAGCAGCTCATCTGGAGCCAGCTGGGCCACAACATGTAAGTAAGTACATATTCTAGTATGTAAGTAAGTAAAGCCATCTTTGGCAATTTATAACATTGGAGGCATTACTTTTCATTCAATCTTTTTTATATATACATAGGTATTCATGGGCTGTTCTGCCATAGTACAGCTTCTATTTGTACTCTGATCTTCAATTTTCATCTATGGGTTGCAAATATCAGGACAACCACTTGACACAGTAGCAAATAGAAGTTTTTCACTGTCATGTAGTGGTAGTCTGACTTTTGCAGCTCGGATATAATAGGTTTATTCCACTAATCAAGTTTGTTGAAGGTGGGCGCAAGACCTTTATATATTTATTCATTCAATTTATATAGATCATCTCAGATGCATGACTCTGGGTGGCTTACAACAATTAAAAGCTACAAAAAGAACAAAGTACAATCTTAAAACATATAAAAAAGCACATAAAACCAAACAAACTAAATAATAGAATCAGCAGCCAAATCTAAAAAACAATCTGTGGATTCATTGCTGCTTCTGATGTTTGCTTCCAGATATTTCATAAAACATCTGCAAGTAACCAACCAAGCTCAGAAAGCACCACAGACTCCATAGTTCAACCCTGAGCTACATCTAATCTCTTCTAAAAAAGAATCTACATTCAACATTCCATGAAAAATAATATACGTTCAATATAACAATAGGTCCACTAATTGGAGAAAATGGCAAACAGGTGACAGGCTCCTGGGAGAAAATGGAACTGCTTAATTCATTCTTTCTATCTGTCTTTACACAAAAAGAAAAAAGTGAGCAATTTATCAATTGATTGTAGGGATACAAGTCAAAATAGCAAAAACAAACAAACAAAAAGGTCAAAAAATACCTAACCACTAATGAATGGAAGATTATTAAAGAGAGATATTACCTAGAATTAAGGAGAAATTTCCTGACAGTGACACCAATTAATCAATGGAATGGCTCTAGAAATTGTAGGTGCTCCATCACTGGAAGTTTTCAAAGAGATTGGACAGCCATTTATCAAGATTAGATTCGGATTATCTGCTTGAGCAAGAAGTTGGGCTAGAAGGCCTCTAAGGTCCCTTTCACCTCTTATTCTAATTCTCAGCTATTGTATTGGTTCGACTGCACATCTAGATTCCCATGCTTAATCATGTACCCATATCCCATATCTCTTATACAATGCCGGTAAGATTGGGGCAAACCTGATCTCTGGGAAATGATGTTCCACAGGTTGGATGCCATGATAGAAAAGGCACTCTTCCTGATGACATTCTCTAGCCAATAGGACCCAGAACATGTCTCTCCTGCTACATCTAATGGGTTAGATATGTGTAACCAAGGAAAGGCGGTTCTACAAATAGTCTACTTCCATGAAAGACTTTATAGATGCTTACCAGTATCTTGAATTGAACCAAGCAATGCAGCTCATAGGTCAAAGGTCTAACACATGCCCTATACAGAACACCCATAACTGTACACGCAGCTATATTTGGATGCTCTTCAAACTAACCTGGCATAGAATGCATTGCAATAGGCCAATTAGAAGGTGACCTTTGAGTGACATTGAGAAGAGCCTCTTGAATGGAAAGGGGACATCAAGTTTGAGTTTGATGAATGGCCTGTAAGGCAGCTCCCTTCCCAGCCTTCACTATATTTCCTCTACTGGTAAGAAAAAAATCCTATTCTGAATATATTCACTGCTTATAAAGGAGGCAAGAATTACATAAGTTATTGTGAAACTGCATTGACGAATTGCTTTGGAGTCCATGTGGTTACTAGAAGGTAATTCCATAGAATTCACTTCAGAATGATCAGATTAAACAGAGACTTAAATTACACTTGTCAAAATATTCTATACCAAATATGTCTTTTAAACCTGTGTATGTTGATCAGGCAGAAACATGGATCCAATAATTTGTCTTTTTCCATGATTTCCCATTCTCTTATTTTAGGTCAATACATGCATGTTTTATCCATGGATAAAAAAGCCATATTTTTTTTACTGTTTCTCTTACTGTAAAATAGTCATATTAAAGACTAAACTCATAGGCATAAAGCTCTTTGTAGATAATGCTAACATTGACAGAATCTGACACAGAGCCTGGAAATTCAGAGCTACAGTTGGCATCTTTTTCTGAATTCAAACCACTGAGCTTTTTATTTTCCACAGGAACATTTTTTCCAACTTTAAGTATGGATTTTTTAGTTGTTATTATAGCAGTTATTTAATTGGTGGGCTTTTATTTTTACATTATTTATACTGTGTTTCCCTCTCTGAATTATTCTCACTTTAGAAAAAAAATCCCAGGGATATCTAGACAATATCTTTCAATATTAGCACTGGTAAAGCAATTTACCTTGATAAGGAGCAACTATATCTTTGTTCGGTCTACCCACACTAGAGATAAAGCAATGCAGTTTGTTCAGTCTAACTAAAGAGAAATTGGAAGTTTTAAATAATACGGTAGTACGTAAAAATATCTCAAGTTGAGTTAGAATCCTGATGATCACATGGACACATCTTGACAACAGTACAGACTCATTTGCCATAACCTCCTTTTGAAGTGAATTGAAGGTAAAGGTTTCCCCATTCCTACATGATAGTCATTTCTTCCTCTAGGGGCAGTGCTCATCTTCATTTCAAAGCCAAAGAGCCAGTGCTGTCCGAAGACGTCTTGTGGCTGACAAGACGTCTTGTGGCCGGCATGACTTAATGCTGAAGGTGCACGGAGTGCTGTTACTTTCCCACCAAAGGTAATTCCTATTTTTCTACATGCATTTCTACATGCTTTTGAACTGCTAGGTTGGCAGAAGCAGGGACAAGTAATGGGAGCTCACTCTGTTACACGGCACTAGGGATTCAAACAGTGGAACTGTTGACTTTCTAATCGACAACTGACCACTGCATCCCCATTGTGACTTTACAACTTCCCAATTGCTTATGGACCTGGTTTTCCCTGGAGATCTCCTCTTCAAGTGCTACCCAGACTGACTCTTCTTAGATATTTCTAAGCAAAGTCAGCCTACTGCTTCTTAGCTCCTGTCAACATCACATTACAATTCTTAGCAAAATCTACCTCCTGAAACAGATAGGGGAAGTTCAGGGGCCTGGTTATGCAAAAATAGCCTGAAAGCTCAGTTAGAAGCCAAGAATTCTTTTCTAACATGTCCAAGTTTTTGTTCTGAATTCTTGTTTCTACAATGACTAAAAGACAACTCTAAACTTTATCCCTATGTAAATACTGTTATTTTTCATCTCCTTTTAGCAATTAGCAGACAAAATCAAATGCTATTCACAAATAAAAAATCCATAATAGAAGTCTAGGGCACAATTCTAAGTACACATATTTAAATACATGAAACAAAACATAGGATTGAGTTTATATTATTCTTTCAACTGTACTATATATGAAATCAGGCTTTGAGCAAATCATTCCTGTCATCAAGCTGTAAAGAATCCATACTGCAGACATGAGATTTTTCTGGGTCACTTCTTGAAATACCTGAATTTACAAGTGAATTTCTCTTCTTTTTCATTTATTAATGGGAGCTTTTCTAGAATTAACTTCAGAATTTGAATAAGATGCATAAAATAGAGATTCCACTTTGTCGCCAATTCTTTCAAATCATAACTAAAAATAAGAATAATATTCCCATATTAAGTAATCTCCAAATCCTAAGAAATGCTTGACTTTCAAATATAACTTTCAGTTTTCCACCTGGAGACAGTTTTACCTTTGAAATTAAAAACAATTGTAGGATTTTTTTTAAGCACAGCCTTTAATCAATTATTTCCAGCATTTCTATCCATGCTGAAGATTCAGGATATCTCACTGAAAATTTGTGCACTTTTAGTTTGCTACTGTATCGGTGGTGGGTTTCAAATTTTTTTACAACCTCTTCTGTAGGTGTGGCCTGCTTTGTGGGAGTGGCTTGCTGGCCATGTGATCGGTTGGGCATGGCCAACTTGTAATATGTGGTGAAACTCACTTAACAACGCTCAAAATATTGGCTCAGAAACTCTGGCATTGAAGTGTGTAAGTCTTAAAGCTGTCAAGTTACAAGACCTTTGCACCCCTAACTCTTTAGAAAAAAAACTCCCATGGGTGTTCAAGCTTGACAGCTTTAAGATTTGTGGACTTCAACTTCCAGAATTCCTCCTCTCGCTCTTCATCTTCATGATGTGTGGATGGGTGGGGGGAGGGAGATGGAACCGGTTCTAAACGGCACTGTAGATTTGTGGAACCGCTTCTATAGAAGAGGTTAGAACTGGCAGGAACTCACCCCTGTACTGTATGTGACACAGTTACAAGTTCCATTTTTGTGAAATAAGGTATTCTCCAAGTGATTTCTGTGGACTTTGTGAATATATCTATTAATTTTCTTGACAGCAATTCAGAAGCAGTCTACCATTGCCTTCTTTCAATATTATTAATACAGTTTTTTAAAAAAAACTTTTCATCTAGGTTAGATGGAGTCCTTGTATTTCCTAGAAATTCAGCCAACCCTAATTCTGTTGAACTTTCAAGGGCAGATAATCAGCAAGCTGCTGTAAGAAGGGAGCTAAATATCTTGTGTCAGAAGGCAATATCTGTGTGAGGCTTTCCATTAGTCATCCTTTTCTATGTTCAGATGGGTCCTCATCAGTGTGTATTATGTCAAGTTCAATAATGTACTCTTTAACATCTTCATCAACGATTTGGATGAGGGGATAAATGGGGAACTCATCAAATTTGCAGACGACACCAAGCTGGCAGGAATAGCCAACACTCCAGACGATAGGCTTAAGATACAGAAGGATCTAGACAAACTTGAACATTGGGCACTATCTAACAAAATAAAATTCAATTGTGAAAAAAGTAAGGTCCTACATATAGGCAAGAAAAACCAAATGCACAAGTACAGTATAGGTGGTACCTTGCTCAATAGTAGCAACTGTGAGAGGGATCTTGGAATCCTAGTGGACAACCATTTAAATATGAGCCAGCAGTGTGCAGCAGCTGCCAAAAAAGCCAACACAGTTCTAGGCTGCATAAACAGAGGGATAGAATCTAGATCACATGAAGTGTTAATGCCACTGTATGGTGCCTTGGTAAGGCCACACTTGGAATACTGCATACAGTTTTGGTCGCCACGATGTAGAAAAGACATGGAGACTCTGGAAAGAGTGCAGAGAAGGACAACCAAGATGATTAGGGGACTGGAGACTAAGACATATGAAGAACGGCTGCAGGAGCTGGGTATGTCTAGCTTGATGAAGAGAAGTACCAGGGGAGCCATGATAGCAGTGTTCCGATATCTCAGAGGGTGCCACAAAGAAGAGGGAATCAAACTATTCTCCAAGGCACCTGGGGGCAGGACAAGAAGCAACGGGTGGAAACTAATCAAGGAGAGAAGCAACTTAGAACTAAGGAGAAATTTCCTGACAGTAAGAACAATTAACCTCTGGAACAGCTTGCCTCCAGAAGTTGTGAATGCCCCAACCCTGGAAGTCTTTAAAAAGATGTTAGATAGCCATTTGTCTGAAATGGTATAAGGTTCCTGCCCACGCAGGGGGTTGGACTAGAAGACCTACAAGGTCCCTTCCAACTCTGCTATTGTATTATTGTATGTCTTCAGGTATGAATTCTCTTAATCTTATCTGATGACAACAAAATGTACTTTTGAGTTGGGAGAGAACAATGCATCCCGTCGGGTGAAACTTTCTTCCTGTCTGTAGGAAGGCATTGCCTATCTCATGGGACAAGTGTTTTTTGCCAGACAATGCAAAATGCCCTCTCACCTTTCCTTAAAACTAAAGAAAGGAAATAGGACAGCTGCCAGCAAGAGTTGAAGAGAACAAAAAAAATGCCACATCATTTAGGGCTAATAATTGCCAGAAATTCTTGATACAGTAATTGCAACTTATTCTTAGCATTTTTCATTTTAATAGAAAACATTATCATAACTATCCCATGACAAGTTTTTAAATTTTGAAAACTATTGTTCATTATCTCAGATCAATACAAGCCTTATATTAGCAAATAGAATTCATAATGCAAAGTAATAAATAAGGCAGCTATTTGAGGGTAACTCTACATTAACAACATCGAAAATCAGAAAAATACTGAAAAGCAATTCAACTGTCATACAATCAGAGGTAGTAATCAGCAGGTTCTGACCAGTTCTGGAGAACCGGTAGAGGAAAATTTGAGTAGTTCAGTAAATGCCACCTCTGATTGGCCCCACCCCATCTATTCTCTACCTACTGAATCCCAGCTGATCGGAGCAAATGGGAATTTTGCAGATACCTTCCCCTGGAGTGGAGAGAGAATAGAGATTTTACAGTATCCTTCCCCTGCCACGCCCACCAAGCCATGCCAACAGAACAGGTAGTAAAAGTTTTTGAATCACACCACTGCATACAATGTATATTTGTGTTTGTTTGAGAAATCACTCAAATATTGACACTTCTTACCATGAAGTACTGTTGTAATCTCAGACAATAAAGTGGCATCCTCCTTAATTTGATTGGTTAATTTGTTGTAGGTTTTTGTTACACATGACAAATTTCAGCAAATAGGAAGCAGTAATAATAAGAGGAAACAAGATTTAGGCTATTTAATCCTGCATCAGAGATCAAGTTTGAAATATAGAAATGAAGTTCAAGGTTAGAGAGATTAAACAAATGAAAAACTGGAGAACAAGGTGCCTGGGGGGAATCATTCTTCTGAATGAAGAACATCCATCTGCTGCTCCAAAATTGACAGTATTCTATTACACTCACATCAGGGGTAACCTGATGCACACCTGGCATTTATATGCATTATGTTTTATGCGCAATACACATAAAAACAAGCACTGCTTTGTATGCATCATTGTGGCCACCACGTTAATTTTATTTTACCACTCCCTGTGGGCACCCCAAGTTCCCATAATCTTGTTTTGCTTGGGCAGACAAACTAATTTTATTTTTGGCTTCAATTTCACCATAGCTTAAATTGCAACATTTCTCTTTTATCATTTGTAGTATTTGCATTCCATGGAACTGGGGGTGGACAATTTTTCCATTTTTCTCACCTTGTCTCCAGCTGCTTGTAATCTGAGCTCTCTAGTAAGACTTCCCAGGGAATCTTATCAATGAGTCTGATTTTAATCTTTCTAGTTTATTTCTAGGCAATTCCATGATTCTATTAAAAAAGAAACTGTCAAGCTCAATATTTTTTTGCTTTTTATAAATACCGTACATCAAACTCTTCCCTCCATCTAATTTCTAGACTATGTGCTAAGTATCATTAGTTCCTGCCCCCTTCCCAACATACATAGACACTCTTCACTGAGCCAACAACAATGATTGGAATGATTGGATTTGGCCACAAAGCTACAGTATTCAGCCATCACTACAATTTTCAACTCATAAGCAGGAGAAAAGACAGATTAATATCCACCCACATTTCCCCGCATGACAACAGTTCAAATTGTATCAAGAACTCATTAGCAGTTCCTAATGTAAAAGTATGTGTTACATTAGGAACTGCTAGAACAAGGAGTAAAGGACTTTTTTTAATGCAGATAAAGGACTTTTATCTGCATAAAAATTCTACAGAAGTAGGATTTGTTTGGAAAAGCTAAACTTTTGCTCAAATTTTCTCATTGGTTATTCTTAGTGCCAATAAAGCCTGGTAAATCCATATATCTAAATGTTTTCATGATTATGTATAAATTCCATTTCATGACAGAAATAATACATTCCAGACAGTGAATTTCAGGGTGATAATTATACTTCTTGGGTGGTTAAAGTTACTCCACCTTAGCTGAGTGAGTAGATTTGGCTGTTGGCAAAGATGGTAAACTTTTTTGAGTTTTAGCTGACTTTTAAACGAGAAAGGGGAAGAAAATTCAGTGTTGATTGTACATCATTATTATTGAATTAGTTATAAAAATGATCATAGTTCTGTGCATAAAATCTACATATCAAAGATAAAAGCTGATGAAACCTCAGTCTGCTTTTTACTTATAAGAATTATAACTCCATCTTTTCACAGCAGAAACTGTGATGCAATCCAAATAATGAGGCTATTCTTTGGATGCAACGAGGACCATACCACACTGGCTCTTGGCCTTACTATCCATATTGCTTCAACAGAAATAAAATAACACACATTTATATGTTAGGCTTCAAACCAGAACTCAGCAGTAAATCTCATACAACTAACCCCCTTATTCAACAATTGCTTAACTTGGCAGACAAGTTAGAGTAAACTCAACTAGATTTTTTCTATAGTGCAAAATTAAATCCTTAATATAGGTCTATGACCTAGAGTTTAAACTCCAGGCTTTTTCCTCCTGCTGTTCTGAATTGGCTGTTTTCCTGATAGCCTTGGGAGCCAACTGAATAATATAAATTTTGTAGAACTGCTGGTTGCATTGTCAGATTTGGTCCTTCAATCAAACATATCAAGTCCATTTTCTATCTAATAAATGATACAATACAATACAATACAATACAATACAATACAATAGCAGAGTTGGAAGGGACCTTGTAGGTCTTCTAGTCCAACCCCTTGCATGGGCAGGAACCTTATACCATTTCAGACAAATGGCTGTCTAACATCTTTTTAAAGACTTCCAGGGTTGGGGCATTCACAACTGCTGGAGGCAAGCTGTTCCAGAGGTTAATTGTTCTTACTGTTAGGAAATTTCTCCTTAGTTCTAAGTTGCTTCTCTCCTTGGTTAGTTTCCACCCATTGCTCCTTGTCCTGCCCCCAGGTGCCTTGGAGAAAAGTTTGACTCCCTCTTCTTTGTGGCACCTTCTGAGATATCGGAACACTGCTATCATGTCTCCCCTGGTCCTTCTCTTCATCAAACTAGACATACCCAGCTCCTGCAGCCGTTCTTCATATGTCTTAGTCTCCAGTCCTCTAATCATCTTGGTTGCTCTTCTCTGCACTCTTTCCAGAGTCTCCACGTCTTTTCTACATCGTGGCGACCAAAACTGTATGCAGTATTCCAAGTGTGGCCTTACCAAGGCACTATACAGTGGCATTAACACTTCACGCGATCTAGATTCTATCCCTCTGTTGATGCAGCCTAGAACTGTGTTGGCTTTTTTGGCAGCTGCTGCACACTGCTGGCTCATATTTAGATGGTTGTCCACTAGGATTCCGAGATCCCTCTCACAGTTGCTACTATCGAGCAAGGTACCACCTATACTGTACTTGTGCATTTGGTTTTTCTTGCCTATATGTAGGACCTTACTTTTTTCACAATTGAATTTCATTTTATTAGACAGTGCCCAATGTTCAAGTTTGTCTAGATCCTTCTGTATCTTAAGCCTATCTTCTGGAGTGTTGGCTATTCCTGCCAGCTTGGTGTCGTCTGCGAATTTGATGAGTTCCCCATTTATCCCCTCATCCAAATCGTTGATGAAGATGTTAAAGAGTACTGGGCCTAAAACAGAGCCTTGGGGGACTCCACTGCATACTTCCTTCCATGTAGATGCAGTTCCATTGAGGACTACACGTTGAGTGCGGTTGGTCAGCCAGTTGCGAATCCATTTGGTGGTGCTTCTGTCTAACCCACAATTTTCTACTTTATCTAATAGTAGGTTATGGTCTACTTTATCAAATGCCTTACTGAAGTCCAGGTAAATCTATTTATCTATTTGATCTATTTATACTTCAAGAAAATTGATGAGTTTATCTGCTTTTTTAATAGGATGATCATTTATGTTGCACATGTCCTTTTGTTGTCAAACTGAGAAACCTTTTTCTAGAAACTTGGTCCTTGCTTTTTGGATCATGAAGGCAAATTAAAGGAAAGCGACTGCTCCAAAGCTAATTTTCAATTCAAACATGAGCTAACAGCATCATTTAAAAATGTGTTAAAAGTTATGAGTAGAACAATAAAAGATATCACAGATAAAAGAGGAAAAATAAAACATGCAAAAAGAGAAAAACGAAAGAGTATAAACCACCCACCCTCAAAATCACCTTTCTATACTGATCATGGCAAGTATAAGACAATTCCATAATATCTTCATCTCCTCTTAGCTGACAAACATAAAACTCTTCATTCCATAATCAACCTGTTAACTATAGGCAAATCAAATAAGTAATATATGAGTGAATACATATGAATGAAAGCAAGTTATAATCTATCACATTGGCCCTAGAAGCCCAGAAAATGGCTTCCCTATTGGAATCTCCCCTGTACTATTAAACATTAGAAGACCCAAACGTTTACTATGCAATTGCTTGATTACTCAGATAAACAATCAATTACAGCTAATAAAACATGCATTGCTACATTATATAACCAAAAGATAGATGGAAAACATCCTGTCTGTTCAAGAAGACTTGTGTAGTTTCGAACCTATTACACTGCATGGGCTGGAGAAACAGGCATAAGAATTAAATCTTGAGTGAATTGTGTTTAACACAGAAGTTATTGACATTCATTCATAATGGATTGCCATTTCTACAATATAACTGGTTATCAAGAGTGTCTACAGTCTTGAATGCCTGTTGTGCTCATTTCTAGTCCAGCCTTTTGAGAAATACCACGTAATGGCAGCTGGTAGTTCAGTATTAGGGCAGACTACCATTATTACACAAAAAATGCATTTGAATGGAATGCATTTGAATGGAAAAGTAAAAAAAAAATAGTACTTTGTAATTCTTTCAATCAAGAGTATTTTTCCTGAGCTCAAAATATGCTTTGTCTCTGTCTTTCTTCACATTCGTTGTCTGAGATTTCTAAATCAAATACTGAATCTGAGTAATAAGGACAAAGAGTAGAAACCTGAAGTTCAAGAACAGCTCTGTTTATTTGTATAATAAAGTTATTTTCAGGGTTTCTCTCTGCCATTTGAGCCACATATTCATCAGGAAATGTAAGGGTACAATCACTATTGTTTTGATAAAAATTGCTTATAAACAGCAGTATAAACTAATCAAAATGTCCATTAGATTTATTGATAAATGTATTTTGATAGAGATTTGTCTGAGTTAGAAAAATTGAAGCCCCAGAAGAACCAATACTTTTAGGTATTTTTAATAGTGAAGGAGAGATTTTCCTTAAATTTTCAACATTTTCCATGTGAGGTATGACTATACTTTTTATTCCAAAAATTTTATGAAGTCCATAAGAAGACAGATAAACATAGACAGATGAGATCTAGAAGTAAGGGAGGGAAAATACTTTGGCCCCAAAGAGATTTGACACCTTCCATGTTTATTTATGTTATTATTTTCATTTGTATAGTCATCCATCTCACAAATGTGACGTTGGACACTGTACAGTAAAACAGCCATAAAAGTCATTCAAACATAATATAAACAAGATTATTAAAATGACTATAAAATAGAACATCTTCAATGTTGCAAAGACTGTGGACATCTTATCAATTCTCCAGTTGCAACTGGAACTCCTAGAATTCCTAGTGAATTCCTTGATACCACAAGATTTACACCAAAGCAAGTAGTTTTGTTATAATGCAGTAAAAGTTGACTTTCTTCTAGTAAGAGATAAGCACTACTCCAAGGTACAAGAAAAACCTTAACAAAAACAGTGTTTCTCCCTTCCTTTGAGGGAATAAATGGGTAGCCCTCATACTTGCAGAGAGACAAGTATTTTTTCTGGCTAGTGATCTCTGTGTACTTATTTAAAATCTTGCCCTTATCTTAGATATTCCTTTATCTTCTATCTGCCTAGTTCTTTGTTATTTTTCTCTCCAAATCAGGCATCACAGGTTGTTGGTAACATCCTCAGTGGGTCTTTTAGAGTTTCCCACTTTCCTTTTGAGTTTTTATGTGTCTAAAGGGCCATTAAAAAGAAAGAAAAAGTGAAGTTTGGGTACTTCTGGTTTGTTCTCCCAAAAATAAACTATAAAATTGTTAGATAGTATGCCACAGGAATGCTGACAAATCCAATACTGGTTGCAGATCTCAGCACCATTATGAGGTAGACCTAGTTCTATTTGATCTGGGACTACTAAAAACAAGGCTTGATATGGAGGAATTTGATTTAGATTTTTCCTCAGTCATTTATATTTATGAAATGAACTTTGTATTAGAATGGACAGCCATTAAGTCACCAGTTAGAAGATCTAATCTACTTTACTTCACTGTAAAATAGTTATAAATGAAATAAATTGAATTTGTTCATACCGGTATTCTCCAGATAATAGACTGTTTCCTCCACTGCTTTATGCACTGGATTGTTTTAATTAGGTCCATCCCTCTTTCCAAAGTAACACAAATCACAGTCAAGAGTTAGCTGGGAAACCTTATTTGGATGCTTCCAAATATAGATTTTTAGATTGTTTTGTTTTTAAAGCTTGAATCAGTTTTCTTTTAATGGATTGGTTGCCAGCTTTCTTCAAATTACAGCTTTTGCTTCCTGTTTTCAGTGACAGTCCATATTCAGATGTCTACCAGACTAACAAAATATGCCTGTATTAGATCAGTTTTGTCATAATGCAGGTGCCATAATGATTACACACTGGCTCATATGTTGAACAAAACAAGAGGCAGTTAATTCATTTCAAATGGGGGCTTTTTTGATAAGGATTCATGCATTTGTGAGTCAGCTATATAAAAAGAAGCATTGTTGTCATAAGTATGATTTTATTTTGTTATCCTATCTATATAAAACCTATTCTGACCTCACAGAATATTTTCTGTGGCACGGCAGGACTGTATTTAGGAGAAGATGGAGTGTTGGATAAATGCAATATGTATAGTAGCATGGCTTTTTTTTTGGGGTCTAGTGTCTATTTTCATTTGAATAAATGGGCTTTGACTGACCCAGATTATTTCCAATTATTGCTATCTTTTGTCCAATCATCATAAACAAATTCCCAAACTAACTAAATTTATTTCATAGATTTGGGGGTTCAGGTTTGTGGGGTTATTTACATTTCTTAAATATATGTTTAGTGTCTAGTGTGAAATAGTTATTTAACTATAACTATACTTTCTTAAAACAGAAATGTATGTCATTATATAGAAGGTTATGATTAGATGAATACACAATCTCTTACACTGGTGCTAACAGTAGTTTGGGCAGATTCAAACTTTTTCTCCTCTTTGATGGCTCATTATCTTTAATCTGAATTTATGTTAGACAATCCTTTATAGCAGTGGTCCCCAACTTTTACGGTTAATATTTATTTTACGACTTTAAGGGTTGTTGGCAAGGGTGATGATTGGTTCTTTCTCACAAACCTTTTTTCAGGATAAAGAGAAAGATACTCAAATTGAATATAGCCACATTTTGTGAAAAAGGAAAACTCAGCCTTATATGAGCTATCATAGTGCATACTAGCCACATCTTTGGGCAGAGTTCATTCAGTCAATAATCAGTACAAATAACAATACATTTAAAAATTCTGATCACAAATGAAAACAAATATTTGATTCGTAAATATTTCAATTATTTGCCTCTACCTAATCCCAGTTATCAGCTAGACTATTTGAAATAGTGAGCATTCATCTCTTGATATGCCAGCAAATAACAATTCCTGCCTCTCAGGCTGCCTTGGTGGAATTGTATATCCAGAGTTTTCTATGCCTGGTTGCTTTGACTTTCTGATTCTATTGTAGGTCTCAACAGTTTCATTCATTATGATTAATATTTTAACCAGCTACATCACTGTGAACAATCATATCATAAAAACAACAGATTTAACAGCATATGTATATGCCTTGGTGTGACATACACAAAACAATTAGCATCCCCTCCAATAGACAATAATACTGCTGTCAGGCATATTTGTGACCATACATATCCTTGTTCCAAGACTTCCGTGGAAGACTAGGAAATCCCTGTCATTACTCATCACAATTAAGCAATCACTTTCCTTGGGAACCTTCAATAGCAGGTTGACACAACTGTTCTTTTTAAGCATGCAATTCTTCTTTCTTTTGTTTACGGAGAACTATTTGTCACATCCTGTATAAGGCAGCTCCCGCAAGTAGCCCTTAAGCTATAGCGGGGCTGTCAAATTTGCTCTTTATAAAAAGTTATTTATTTTTCTAAAAGCTAGGGGCTACTTTCACAGGTAGTAAAAGTAAGTAGAAAAGATCTGCTAGCATAAGAAAACAGCTCTTTGTGAATTCAGAATGTCAGTTGGAAAGGAAAGAAGCAAAACTACCTAATATTTATGAAAGTTTGGAATGAATAGCATATACAGGGCATCATTTGTGTTCAGAATCTTGTCAATATTTCACTGGGAATTTTTATAGTCTTTATTTAATTTAATCTTTAATTGCAAAAAACAATTGCTGCAATTTGGCATGCATAAGAACACCGATTTTAGATAAAGCTGTTCCCCTAACTTCCAACACCCTAACCATAGTATAGTTTGGTCGGAGATGGTACTAGCATCTCTGGTATTTTTATTAAAGTCAAGGTATATTCAAAATATCTACTGAGCTGGCATTGCCATCTGTGAATGAAGGCAAGACAAGAAACAATGGATGGAAGTTAAACAAGGAGAGAGGAAACCTAGAACTAAGGAGAAATGTCCTAACAGTGAAAAAAATTAAGCAGTGGATCTTAATTGGGTACGCTATCACTTAAGAAGAGACTGGACAGCCATTTGTCTGAAATGGTATAGGGCAGAGCTGTCAAACTCCTGGCCTGTGGACCGGATGCATCACATGCTGGCCATGTCCAGGCCCAATTTAACAAAGGGGAAAAAAGTCCTGATATGTCACCTGATGCCACCATGATGACATGAGTTTGACACCCTTAGTGTAGGGTCTTCTGCTTGAGCAGTAGGTTGGACTAGAAGACCTCCAAGATTCCTTCCAAGTCCATTATTCTATGCTCTA